>JASPKZ010007880.1:325000-972500 GCA_030220185.1 Diploptera punctata
ACCTTATGAAGGTCTTGACCCGATATCTTTTTGTGCTTTTATTTAAGTGTTCTGTTTATTTTATGTGGTTGACAAGGAGAGTATTCCTCTCTCTGTTTTATGGCTGATTGTAAGTTATGTTGAGTGAATGTGTTGAGAATTTACTACTGATTTTTATGAACTTATGTGCAAGATTTTTATTTACGACGAGGAATAGATTAAGTAGTAAGCATTAATAACACGGCCTTAGTTTCTTAGAGTGTTTTATGATGCGTTAAGAATTAAAGTATTATATGCATTGGTGTCCTGTATCGTAGTGTAGTGTGTATTTGTGTATTGCCTATCTCGTTTATTAGTCTGTTTTTATGTGTAAGAATTGTGTCTCTTTGTCTGGATGCTAAGTGTTTTATGTGGTCTATTATGTAGGCGATTTCTGTGACATCGTGTCATCGGGGCCGTATTACCTGTTCTTTTACAAAACATCTTAAATATAATGAACTATGAAGCGTTCCTATTGCGGTTATTACAAAATAAAACATGGATGTTACATTTTTAACACTTACTCTCCAACATCCTTGTAAAGAATGCTGTAGTTGATATTGTTTTCCTTCATGAAATCATAGAAAGAATGTTGGGCTTCTGGTGACACCATGACGGCGAGACTTCCACCAGGAAATCGAGGTTCCATCCAAAAGTCGAATCCATGTTGATTCTTAAATTCCTTCACTTGCTCAAGTTGTTGCGAAGTTGGGGTGAATTTAAATGCCGTATACCTGTTTAGCAGTATCAATTAATACAGTATTATTTAAATGTAAATAATTTAAATTAAATCTCGTTTAAGGCACAAAAAGTGAATATTCGAATTTCGATATAAGTTTTGTTTTAAAATTATGTTTAGACGTGTCCAACAATAAAACATAAAAGCAATTGCGGACGACTCAGAAACAAACCTAGAAAATAAAAATTTATACAGCACTATCTCACATTCAGCATCCATTAGTTTACTAAATGTTACATCGAAGTCCTACCTTCAAAATAACGTTTTCTGTTTTATTTGCGCATGAATACAAAAGGTGTAATAAATTGTCGAGTAGACGTGTGTTACATAATTTATTTCATAATATTAGTACTGATAAAATTCATAATAGCATTTTGTTGAGGTAAATAACCACAACGTAAAGTGTTAAAACAAAACCCGACAGGTGCCGTCGTCCTTAATTAGGTTAATTAAAAAAAAACTTTTATGAACTCTAGGCCTTTCAAAAACCTGTTTCCATCTTCAGGAAAATTATGAGTTTCTAACTGTTGTCAGTAGCCATCGACGACGCTGGAAGGTCGCTGATGTCAGAAGGATCGCAAAACAACAACATTTAATAATAATAATAATAATAATAATAATAATAATAATAAAAATAATAGCTTTATTTTACCTGACAGAGTTAAGGCCTTAAGGCCTTGTCTACCACTCAACAAGATTAAAAAAATGCAATAATTATTCTTACACCTAAATTACAATAAACATGAATATACATAGTACGTCTAGAATATAATTATTATATACAAAATATTCTGTTGATTCAATCTAGATTTAACGATTGATAAAAAAGGTAAAGATAGGAAAGTCAGATAAAAACTATTAATGACATAGAATAAATTTAGTTGCCGAGAAAAATTAATTATTTAACAACATGTATTTGTATAAGCGTGACTTAAAAGTGCCCAAATGTGCGGCAACCCCTGATATCTTGAGGAAGGGAATTTCAAGAACGGGCAGAGGCTACTGTGAAAGAAGTAGAATAAGAGGAAGTGATATGAAGAGGGATTGTTAGAGGACTGTTATCTTGTGACCTAGTGTCAATATTGTGGTAAGCAGCTCATATATATATATGAAGATAGAAGCCGGTTTCAGAAAGGCCTACAGTCCTTAAAAGTGTTTTAAAACAGTTTAACGTAGTTGAGGACGACGTCACCTGACAGATATTTAATTTAATATTTTACTTTGTTCATTAGATCTTATTAATATATGTTGGAAGACTGGCTGTATACCAGATGAATGGAATAACTCGTTAGTTGTATCTATTCATAAAAAAAAAGAAACAAAAATGATATTAATAATTATAGAGGAATTTGTCTGCTAAATGCTGCCTATAAAATTTATGCAAAAATAATTACCAACAGATTAAACACAATTTCTGACGCAATTATCCTAGAAGAACAAAATGGTTTCAGACCCAACAGATCCTGTATCGATAGTGTCTTTACCTTAGCACAAATCATAGAAAAACATAGAGAATTTAATATAGGCCTACCAACTTTTATGATATTCATTGATTATCATAAAGCCTTCGACACAGTAAACAGAATAAAATTACGGGATATCTTACATAATGCAGGAATACCCAAGCATTTAATTCAAGCGATTCAAAGCATGTATCATAACACACGAATTCGAATAAAAATAAATAATCAAATCAGCAAATCAGATAGACTAATATCCCAAGGTGTAAAACAAGGCTGTCCACTTTCCCCCTCTTCTATTTAATTTATATATGAATGGAATCATAAAATTATGACAAAACGAATCACAATCACACTTTATGATTGATGGTCGACCCCTCAACACATTAATGTATGCAGATGATCAAGTAATATTGGCTACTTCTGAAGATCGCCTACAAAGAGCAGTACATAGATTGTCAAATATAACCCAAGATTATAATTTACAAATTTCGGTGAGTAAGACAAAAACTATGGCGTTTCAATGGAAAATACCGATACGAACTAAAATTGTTATTAACAACAACATAATAGAACAAGTTAATAACTTTATTTATCTTGGCTGCAATCTTTCCTACGACACATGTAAAGACATAGACATAAAATTGGTCAAATTTCAAAAACTTATAGGAACAATAAAAAACATTCTTTTTCAAAAAGTACGTCCAGATACAATTCTAAAATTTTATAAAACAATGGCTCTTCCAACTCTACTTTATGGTTCTGAAACCTGGACTCTTACTACAGGTAAATTAAATAGGATAGTAGCTGCAGAAATGAAGTTATTAAGACCTTTAGCGGGTTATACGCTTTATGATCACATACGTAATGAAGATATCCGCAAAGCTCTCAACACACCAGCAATAACTGAAATCATTCAAAAATATCAAAATAATTGGCATGAACACCTTCTGAGAATGCCAAACAATAGACTACCTCTGCAGCTATTGAACTACAGACCCACAGGGCGAAGAGACCCAGGAAGACCTAAGAAGAGATGGAGGGATCAATTTCTTTCCTGAAGCGGAACAGGCCAATGGCCTAATCCATGACTGCCATTGATGATGATGACTTTGTTCATTAGATTAGTTTACACAATTGTGTGATTTATTTATTTAGATTTAGATGAGGCTATATTAGGGTACACTAGATTAGTTTTAAAAGTGTAACATGTACGAGTAGTATGTAACTTATTCGTTAGGTTAGAGGAAAGTTAGTGTACACCAGATAATGTTTACAGGAATGTGAGATATATTGTGTAACTCAATTGATTTTGTTAGGTTTGATTGGTATTGGATATTATTTCGTATGGATTGATTTTACCTCTGTTAATTTTATAGAATTACGTAGATGATATAAGTTATCGATTATCGCCGACAATCGATTCAATGGATCAAACGTTTCTTATGATTCGTCACTGTGCGGAAATGAATTTTCATAAATTTCAATTTCATTGTGCTATTATTTTGGAAATGAACAAACAGGTGAATGGAGAATACTATGTAATAGTGTACTACGTGGTTTTTATAGGAAGCCAGATATAATAAGAACAGTTAAATCTCATACACCGCGATGGGAAGGACATGTGTCACGAATGGGGAATGAAATACATGCATGGAAGCTTCTTGTAAGAAAACCAGAGGGAAAACACCCAGTTGCTAAACCAAGAATGAGGTGGGACATTAACTATGATTTGAAGGAAGTAGGGGAATGATTGGAAAATATTAGCTCAGAATGGAGATGTATGGAGAGCTTATGTCCGCGCGGCCATGAACCTACGGGTTCAATAGTACAAGTGAGTTAGTTATAATTTTGGAAACCTAGTATTAGAATTTTCTTCTATTTCAGTTCTGTACTTAACTCTTGCAATAACATTTCAATATGGGAACTAACGTCATAACCACAACGGTTACTTATTCTTTAGGAAACATAGAAAATAATGTTTTATACATTTTTATTATCCAGGTTTGTTTCTACATCGTTCGGAAATTGTTCATGTTTTCATGCAGCTTCGTTTTAAAATTAAAATTATCTGGAAATACGGTTGTCCACTTTTAGCGCCGTACTCATTAAATCTTAAACTCATATGTTATGTTGGAAAATGCCATGAATCCCCATACAAAGTAAAATCTGTCTCCAGAATAAAATTCTAGAGAGATCTAATCAATCTTGGATTTTATCTCTCTATCTGGGATGAAAAGGATATCCCTGAAAAAAATTACTAGTTATAATAAAAGTTTGGGAATTATTAATCAAGTTATGAGACCATCCCTTGTACAAAAAACACCAGATTACGTTTATATAACTCTTTGGCTAGACCAGTGTTGACCTATGGTAGTGAAGCATGGACACCAAAAAGACAACATGAAAGCAGAATAACGGCTTGTGAAATGAGATTTATGCGCAGAACAGCCGGTTACACCAGATGGGATCAGAAAAGGAACACCGATATCCTAAAAGAATTGAAGACTACGCCAATTTTGGAATATATTAAACAGTACCAACTAAATTGGAAACACCATCTAGAAAGAATGAGTTCAAATCGGATCCCCAAAGCTGTTTGTAATTATATACCAAGAGGACAAAGATCACTGGGCCGTCCTATGAAACGCTGGAGAGAAAATTTTCTATAAGATCGTAACAGGCTTTGGCCTAATACTTGGAAGGAAGAAGAAAGACCATGCATTTTTCCCAAATTTTGTAAAAGATTTTTCCAAATCGTTGCTTGATTATACTGCTCTATCGCAATGATTTCGCCAGTACTTCATTACTTCTCGATCCCAGTAGTGCTCGAATGAAGTACTGCCATATTGAGTGGCTACAGCTAATGAGTCGTGTTGGAAGTGAAGCAGTTCATAAATATGACGTAGAAATCTGCGGTCTCCACCGTTTCATAATCCAAGTAGCTTTTGGCTCCATCAACAGTCCTAGATAAATAATGACCAAAATTATCACTTTTCAGTCATGCAGCAGACAGAGCCTGCAGGTAGATAATCAGCAAATTCTGGTTTCATGCGTTTACCTTTAAGTAAGATCACGGGAGAAATAGGTGCTCCAGTTGCACTGGCACAAGATAATGTATACAGGGTGAAAATTATTTAAACCGACAAACTCTGGGAGGTTGTAGGGGACAACAAAATAAATATTTTTCTCTTATGCCATTTTCCCTTATGCCATTTTTTCCTATGAGGATTATTTAAACCGGTAGAGTGCGTATTACGCTCTTCAGTTGCCATGACTGCAACTGCTGTTGATGGTAGGAATTGTTTTGTCCACCAGTGTAGTCGACTCAGCCTCTAACGAAAATGACTACCAGACTCTTGTTCTGGGGTAAAGACGGCCGTCACGCAGGGCTGACAACCCGGCTGACATCCCGGCTGACATAAAGTGTCGATTGTCAAGAAAAAAGTGGGAGCCTTAAACTCTTACTACCCCAAGGGCCTCCTGAGGCCTGTAGTGGGATCACTTTACTTTACCAGTGTAGTAGTGAATTGTATCTGTTTACTAATGGAGCGATACATCTGGAGTGAGTACACTGATATGTGTGGGCCGGTGTTGTTGGGGAATGTTTAATTGGGACATATCTCCTACCGAGGCCATTAAATGACAGGCACTATTACAATTTTCTCGCCAGAGCATTGCCAGAATTGCTGGAAGACGTCCCGCTCCCTACAAGACAGCGCATGTGGTTCCAACATGACGGGGCGCCGGCACATTTCAGTCGTCGTGTGCGTCGATTCTTGAATCAACGGTTTTCAGAAAGGTTGATTGGCAGAGGTGGTCCTGTACCATAGCCTGCTCGATCCCCAGATATGACCCCTTTGGATTTTTTGTGTGGGGAGAGTAACAGCTGCAGGAACAATTAACGATACTCCTGGAGTTTTTGCCCGTGTTAGACAGAACATGATCCGCCGGTGTAACCTTTGTTTATATGTCAATGGAGGCATTTTTGAACCTCTACTGTAATTTAAGTAATTGCATTGTGTTAATGTGTTGTCTCTTGGTAATAAAAAATGCAAAAGTGTTTGTTGGTTTAATTAATTTTCCAACAGAGAAATTTTCCTCTACCGGTTTAAATAATCATCATAGGAAGAATTACATTAGGGAAAAATTTTGTTTTGGTGTCCCCTACAACCTCCCAGAGTTTGTCAGTTTAAATAATTTTCACTCTGTATATATATTTAATTTCACCAAGTTGTCTTTTATGACATTTCTGGCTTTCTCCCCTAGCATTGGTAGAATTGTAATCCATTTCTTAGGTTGGAGCACCTGGAAGGCGGAGTTACGTTACCCCGGTGATATGATGGGCGATAAATGATAATGAAGCGCTAGGGGAGTTCTTATCCCAAATTCTAGACCATGGTCAACCACAGGAATAATTCCCTTTAAAGAAGAATTCCTATGGACCATATGAATAATAGTCAGGAACGCTGACCACCAGCCCATGAGGCTGGTCACACGAGATAATAGGCTATATAACACATTTTCCCCATGTTCATTGCCAATGATATGTACTCTGCGTGCACTCTTCTTTGCGAGTATTCATGGTCGTTTGTGAAAATTCAATCTGCAACATCTTTCTTCCGGGTTTTCCAAAAATATAATTTTCTTCAAAAAAAAAGTTTCAAGTTTTTTAAAACGGTCTTCAAGAGCTACTTGGTTTAATATCTGGGTCTTTACCGGACTTAGCTACATTTTCAGAGTTTTTGGTAGATGCTATAGGGATAGCCTGAAAAGAATTTCCTTACCCATTTGTTGCTTGTAATCTACTTAATATTAGAAAACGGATAAGCAATATATTTTTTCTTACAGAACTTGTAGACACATAACCTTTAAATTTTAATTATTAAAGAGTAGCCCAGTTCTGCCAACCGAAGTTTTGTACTTCAGATAGAGTGAACTTCCTTCCAACTTTGCTTTTAATTTACATTGAGATTTGACATAGGCTACCAACGAAGAGTTCCTGGTGGACTACCAAATTATTTTTCATGTTTATAATCCGACATATTTTTTCTTGGTGGCTTCTATCGCTTTATTGAGATCATGCTGACTGTATCGACTTCGTGTTTTACCAGGGTTTGAAGTCATAACTACATTAAATGAATAAAAATTCTTCTAAATAATTTCTTATTCTTCTTATTCATAATTTGTAGGATTTTCATCCTGTTTATTTCCCAAATCACTCCTCGAAGGAAAACGTATTGGATGTGCATTCACTGTCTATCCATCTCTTGGCTGGTCTTCCTCTTGTTCTCCTCCCGTCCATTGGTCTATCTTCTTTAGCTTTTTTTTTGTAAGCCGATTGTCTTCAATTCTTTCTATATGACCTTTCCAATATTTTCGTTTATCTATAATAAATTTGGGTATGTCTTGAATATGACATTTGTCCCTAATTTTCTTCGTATTGTGTATCATATCGAATAATGTTTTCCCCTGAATAGTTTTTAAGATCTTCATTCCACATGTGCTTATTATTTGTTTAGTTTTAGTTGCATCAGCCATACTTCTGCTCCATATACGATAAGTGGTCGAACTATCGTTTTGTATATGCGGATAATGTGTGTACTATAAAGTATGTACTCTATTGTGTGTACTAAATAATGTATGTACTCAAAATAGTCTACCAATAAATAATTAATATACTCAGTATGGCCTACCAGACCATATTGGTTCCACGTTACAATAAAAGTATTTCACATATGACATTTCACAAATATTATTGCACTGATTATTTAACGCATACCCCAAATGGGAGTCAATGATCAATCACATTTCTATGATTTTTATTTACAACCAATCAGTCTTTTTCATCTCGATTTTATCAATTTAATTTCATCACTTTAAAATTAAGCTCCTCCTTCTTAACATTCTGAATAGGTCATAGTATTATTTTGCAGTGACTGGATGTGGCTACCAGATTGTATATATAATGCACGAATGTTACCAGATAGTGCTTGCGGGATATAATATAAAAACATTTGTAAGAATTGATTATACCACAAAAAAAAACACTGTTTGCACTTCCTTAAACGTATTATTTCCTAGGAATTTACGTATCAGAAAAATATAATTGACATATTTACATCATAGGACATCAGAAATTAATTAATAACCTATAATGTTGGTTATAAATTTCTTCACTAGGGTGAATTCTTACAATATTGCGATCCTTTGGCAATGAATAATATGATCTAGTTACAGTCATGAAAAATGAAGCATAACAATCGTTTCTCATTTGTTTTCAAACATCGCCGTTTACGTTAAATATATGAATATTTTAAAATTACTATATTTAAATAATGATTTGTGAGTAGACAGCTTAATTTTATTCGTTAAATAGTCCTAACAAATACAACTCTTGATTTCCAAATTATCTAGATAAATTCACTTCTCACTTTGTGAGTCGTGAATTTATCGATAATTTGGATATCACTCGTGGCATCACTTGTGGTAAAACTTATTACATGATTTAAAACAGAAAAAATGCATCACTTATTGGACACAATATCACGTTTATAGAATAAGTTTAATGTACAGTAAAATACGTATCTTAGCTGCGTAAAATAATAGGCACAATACTCGGAAGATAAGGAATGTAAAATCTCCACTGAAACGACTGATATCAAGTGACCAACGATAGTTGACGTAACTTGTCAAACATGCAGGAATTCGCATCCGATTTATCAAGAAATAGTCAAATGGGGTACCGGTACAATATACCTTAATAAATATTCTGAAAATATAAAGCAAATGTTTGTGAATCTATACATGTACATTGGAATGGTGTACATGATGAACACATGTTTACTTTAAAGTCAGATGATTTGAGTAGTGTGTGTCCAGTTCTATCATCGATTATGCACGCCACTGACGCATGTTAAGAGCAGTGTTGAAACCCTAAACCAAGGACAAGGAAGATGATAGCTCGATCTTGCAAACTCTGCCGGTGAAGCTATAAATGCTAAGGGATGTTCCATATAATCCATAGAAGAAAAAAGTTCACAATCTGTGTCTTTCGGAAATAGAAATCTTGTTTTCTATACTTTTCTTCGAGTTTTGTTGCAGAATATCATTGTAAATAATACGCAGGGTGTCCCATTAAAACCTCTCACATTTTAATTAATCATAACTCTCAAAGTATGCGGAATTATGAAATGAAGCCGGTATTAAACGAAACAGAAACTCAAAGAATTTTCATTGCCACACACTAAAACTTTTTTTAACGCTTCCAGTCGCCAGAAACTTCTTAAGCCGTGCCTTAATGATCTTCCAGCAGGCGCATTTCCTCCATATTATCTCCGGTAATTTCTTTGCACTGTAATTATTGACTTCGTCTCTGAATACCAGAAAACAGTTTGTGCTCGCAGCTGAGGAGTCGCCATTTTGTTTTATGTCATTATTGTCCAACATGCGACAGATGAATTAACTGCAACAATGAAAACAAAAATTCTTTGAGTTTCTCTTTATTTTAATACCAACCTCATTTCATAAGTCCGCATACTTCGAGAGTTATGATTAATTAAAATGTGGGAGGTTTGAATGGGACACGGTGTATATCAATCTCCAAATCAATAGACATAAGTTCACATATTCCAGACGATGTCGAACACTTCGTATCTCTATCATCATGTGTTATTGTGGTTTGGATATTTCTTAAAAATTATATCTATATATTTTATTGAGACCGAATATCGTCCATAATTTTGAAAAGTAGACTACTTAACTTCTTTTAATCATAAAATACAAGTTTTTGCCCCATCAGTAGTTGCAAACTCATTTGAAAATTCACTTTGATTATATAGTTTCGACTTCTTTCTCGTCTTGGTGACCTATCGTGATAAAGAAGGTAAGGTAAAGTGATTCTTCCAATATAGGACTTGGGAGATCCATGAGGCGGTGGGAAGTTTAGATAATAGGTAACCAGAAGTCAGCAGGGTTGTCAGCCCTGTCAAACGGTAACCTTTACTCCCACAATATACGCCTGATACTCATTTCCGTTAGAGGCTAAGTCAACCCTAGGGCCCTGATGCCGGCAAAGGCTTAGGCCAGTTTAAAAATCCTGAACGAGATCTCAACCCTCTACCTTATAGCTTGTATCATATTGCAATTTTGATAAGTATTTTGCCAAGACTCATATAGACAATTAATTTAATTCATGATATTCATTAAAAATTATATGTTATTATTTCTGTTTACAATAGTCTAACTAACTCACTGGCACTATCGAACCCGAAGGTTCATGTCAGCGCGGACATAAGCTCTGCATACATCCCTATCCTGAGCCAATGTTTTACAATCATTCCCTACATGATCTACTTTCCTCAAATCTTGGTTAATGTTAATCTCCCACCTCATTCTTGGCCTACCAACTGGGCGTTTCCCTCTGGTTTTCCTACAAGAAGCTTTCATGCACGTCTTTCATTCCCCATTCATGCCACATGTCCTGTCAATCGAAGTCTCCGAGACTTAACTGTTCTTATTACATCTGGCTTCCTATAAAGACCATGTAGTTCACTGTTATATAGTCTTTTCCATTCACCCGTCTGTTGATCTCTCTTTGGTCCAAAAATGTTCCTAAGACCTTCATTCTCAAATACTCGTAATCTCCTTTCCTCCCTTAAAGTAAAAGTCCATGTTTCGCATCCATATAATATAACTGGTTGAATAACAGCTTTTATATTTTCAGTTTAACATTTTTTGAAAGGAGTTGGGACGACAAGAGTCACTTTAATGCTTAATAGCACGCATTTCCAGAATTGAGCCTATGTTTAATTTCTTTGTGCATCTTATTCATATTTATGATTATTGCTCCTAGGTATTTAAATTAAGCCTCTTTTTCAAAACTTCCATAATTTTTCACTAGTTGTTCATTTCCATTATATAATGTATTTGTATGTGTGATCATGCATTTAGTTTTACTGATATTTACTTCCCATCCCAATTTCTTAGTATTTCTCGAGGACCTTAGTATCTCCTCGCTATCTCCCAATAGTACCACATCATCAGCATAAACTAACAGCTTATTAGTTTTACAATATATAATATAATATTGTTATCGTAAGAAAGAACCCTAACATGCCTTTGTGGCGAAATAGGGTTTCAAAATATTTGGAGATTCAATAATAAGTACACTCATAATGATGAGAGGATACACTTTTTCACATAAATTGTCTATTCTGATACAATTTGTATGGATGCAAAATTGGGATTCCTTTTCTTTATTTTTATTTTTTTAAGCCTGTTTATGGTGTTAATCCAATTTCGTGTCAGGATTTTACTCGTTATGCACTTTCGAGATAACATAATATAGTTTCTAATGTTAGCCCCTTACTCTTCCACTTCATTGTACTCATCGATAGTTGGAACTCATGTTTACAAAAATAGTTTAATTGTTGAATATTCCTCAATATCTAAATAAGCAGGCTCTATAAACTCTTGCGCATGTGCACTGTTGTTCTATAGGACTTTGGAAAAATATCAGGTAAGTTAAAGTGGACTATCCCCGAATTTTCTACAGCTAAATTTTCAAATTTGTCCATTCCTTTGAATTTATTACTCAGTCATTTTGATATATTGTATGTTTGAGTTAATATTATTGAGAATTGGTCTCATTTTCTTTCCATTTTTATGGATTTTAGGAAGGTCATGAATGTTGGGGTTTCTGGGATTTGATACCACCGCTGTGGTCTCGTGGTAGCGTGCTGCCTTGTCACACAGCGGGCCCCGGTTCCATCCCCGGTCGGGATAGTTTTTCTGGGTGAGGTTTTTATCGGGGGTTTTCCTCACCTCTAAGACAAATGTCAGAAAAACTTTAAGGCCCAAACGGTTCCCGAAATCATATGGCCAGCATCATCATCATTCATATTCATCTTAGATTATGCTTAGGATTAGGGAGTCTCCTGGCGCATCACTATCATCATCACCCATCATATCATCGGGGCAACGTAATCCCGCCTTCCAGGTGCCCCAACCTCAGAAGTGGGTTACAAGTACGCCATGCCAGGAGAGAACACCAGGAATGTCGAACGACAACCTGGGGAATTTGCAAAAAAACACAGAATTCTGTGTACTGTGCATATATATACATATTAAGTATTTCACAATACCTAAGTAAGTACTGAAGTCTGTGTACAGATCATATATTTATTGCTAAGTAATTCACAATATCCAAGGAAGTACTGAGAGTTTTAATATAATCTAAAATTGTGTCTTCAATCTTCATTTTCTCCCTTATAACTGAGTTTCTATTTTTCTTCTCTTCTTGAAATTCATGCTGCCCTTCGTATAAAATTCATTTCCGTTGCCAAAATATATTTATTTGTTTTTGTTGTTAATGGAAAAAGTTCTGCTCCATAAGTAATGATGCTTTTAACAATTGTATGACATATATTAATTTTATTTTTATTAATTATATTTTTATCCCACAATATTCCATTGAGGCAAGCAATAGCAAATTTTCCTTTATTATTTCCCCTCCATAACTTTTATTTTTATTTTTTTAAATTCCAAAATATGTGATCTCACTACAAGACTTTATTGTTTCTCCAATCTCCAAAATTAAATTTTGTTCTGGTTCACCAATTGAAAATATTTTGTTTTCTTCATGTTCAAAATTAATCAGCATTTATCATATTCTGCTATTAATTTTTTACACGCTTTATATTAGCTTGACCTGTATCTGTCTATCTATCAATCTATCTATGTAACAGAATCTTTTAACGCGATTTTTACCCACTTAAAATCATTGGATCGACTTGAAATTTTGTGTACTTGCAAAGGACCCATGACAATACAATAATTTCATTTTTTTCTAAAATTCTGGCCAGAATCATCAGAAAATCAAAAAAATGTGTCTTTGTATCTATATAACGGAATTTTTCAACACGATTTTCACTCACTTAGAAACATTGGATCGACTTGAAACTTTGTATACTTGTAAAGGACCCGTGGCAATACAATCATTTCATATGTATCTTCTAAAATCCTAGCCAGAATCATCAGAAAATAAAAAACAAGTGTCTTTGTATCTATGTAACGGAATCTTTGAACACGATTTTCACCCTCTTAGGAACATTGGATCGACTTGGAACTTTGTATACTTGCAAAGGACCCGTGACAATACAATATTGTCATATTTGTTTATAAAATCCTGGCCATAATCGTCAGAAAATAAAAAACGTGTCTTTGTATCTATGTAACGGAATCTTTGAACACGATTTTCACCCATTTAGAAACATTGGATCGACTTGAAACTTTGTATACTTGTAAAGGACCCGTGACAATACAATCATTTCATATTTTGTTTCTAAAATCCTGGCCAGAATCATCAGAAAAAAAATTAAAACTGGTATAATAGGTTGCGGACTTGTCAACTTTTTAGTCAATCGTTGTAAGAGTTCAGTTGGTAGAGCGATGAACTCTAGTGGTATATAATTTCAGTAATCCATAGGTCGCTGGTTCAAATCCGGCTGGGAGGATTTTTTAGAAGAGTATTACTTTTAGCTAATACTACAATAGTATCGAATTTAAAGATATTTATATTTTTATCTTTTTCTGTAAAATATTAAAACTAAAAAATTAAAAAATAAATAATAGTTTTAAAAAACTAAAATAACACGCTTTGTTAGAAAACCGAACTAAAACATGAAAAATAATTTTAATTTCTAACACGCTTGGAATAAAATTAAAGTGGCCAACAAAAAAATCTTCTCGAACACATACAGAATAAAACTAGAGTTATCAACAAAAATAAAATAATTTTACCATCAAAAGGGTGGGGTGCTCTATATCAATTAACATATTTGATAATAAACAGATATTGGTAAAAGTAAGTATCTAAGAAGAAAATATAAAAATCATAAAAAGCACGCCATGCTTTTGATGGTAAAATTATTTTATTTTTGTTGATAACTCTAGTTTTATTCTATATGTGTTGGAGATAATTATTTTTGTTGACCACTTTAATTTTATCCCAAGCGTATTGGAAATTAAAATTATTTTTCATTTGTTTAGTTCGGTTTTCTAATAAAGTGTGTTGTTTTAGTTTTTTAAAACTATTATTTATTAGTCATATATATTCTAAATATTCATAATCTTGTGCAATTAACAATTGATCATCTGTAAAATGTAAGTTGTATAAAGTTTTTTTGTTTGAAATAGGAATTCCCATGCTAACGTTTTGTCTTCCAATTCTTTAATATTTCATGTACATATATTTTAAACAGAGTCGGTGATAGACAACAGCCTTGACGTAGACCTTTATAATTCGTAAAACCATGTGATTAAGTATTCCACATTATATAAATATGTACTAAAGTCTGTGTACTGTACCTATAATTATAGTGATTACCATGTTCGCCTCTCTGGTTCCATAATCTGCAATTCAAATCCTGGAAGGGCGAAAAAATTCAAACTGTGGCTTCTTCAAAAGGAAAGTAAAGCCGTTTGACCGTCTCATAAATTTACGGTCAGTATCTGAGTTGTTATGAACATCGTTAGGGCCCTAAATAGAATATTGTCCAATCTACACAATACAACCACAAATCACATATCGTGCTGCCTAATTTGAAAAACAAACCACACAAACATCTGCCACTGAATTCCAAACACGAAGCACAAAAAGTGCAGTGGGTGCCGCAAGAAGAAATAATTCAATCCTGGAAAAGTGATCACGATAAATATTTTATCTCATACACGTGTTAATAATAAAATGCAAGAATTTAGTGCACCGTAACTAGGGCTAGGATTTTTATATAGTAACTAGCTGGCCCGGCGAACGTCGTATCGCCTTTAAATATTTTTACGTTAATTTTTCCGATATTTAATAGTTATCTGCTATTCGGGGCGGAAAAAAATCCGACAAATCAAAGATCATAAAAATCGGTCCAGCCGTTCTTGAGTTATAAATAGTGTAACTAATCCGACTTTGTTTTATTTCTATATATATATAGAAGTCCCGGCCACGCGTTGCTGTGGCGAAGGTATACATTAAATTATGTTGTAGTAAACTGAGAAATCCTAAATCAGAAAGTTTTTGTTTTACACAATTTTTTTAGTTCTGGTACGTTGACTACACCCGGTATAAATGTGGGTGGTGGTTTATGTGGAAGTGGTTTTGTTGATTGAGATGAATTTATATTGCCTGCATTTTCAGTATCATCCATAAGTGTATCATAAGGATTATAAACATTTATTGATGGAATATTTTGAGGAGGCTTGCTGATTTCATTATACTTTCGTTTTTTCCTACGAACTTGTTGGCAATTTGGATTCTCATCATCATCATCATCAAGAAGTCTCTGTATAGTAATATCATCTTATGATATATTATAGTCATCTTGTTTTTCATTTAATTGAGGCATGGAGATTGTTTCTGTAATATTAGGCATATTATTATAACTAACAGACTTACTTACAGTTCTATTATTCCGTTCCTTAGGACCTTCATATGTTTTTAAATTGACATTCTTCTTAAATGTAAGATTTATGTCACATAGGCCTATACCAATTTGCGGAAATTCACTTGATATCTTATCATTCATGGTCTCTAGAACTGATTCGCCATATTGTTCAATGTCCGTTCTCGGTCCAGTTAAATTTAAATGAAGTTGCTGTCTTTCAGCCAGATTACTTAAAACTAATACTTACACACGAAATTAATATTATCAATATATTGAAAATAAAATAAACACAAACACACTTAAATTATGAAATAATCAATATTTGTAATTCAATTGAAATTCGCGGTTGCAACAAAAAGCACAGCCACCTGGTTAAATAATAAACCAATTACCTTACACGGCCATCTGTTAGAATCGTATGGAACTCACAGATAATTATAACTCTTTGTTAAATAATAAACAAATAATTTGCAATAAAAATAATGCGACTATAAATTTAGTTATAAACTTCCCTAAGTCTCAAGTTGGATCAAACTGCACACAGTGGGCAATATTTTATTAAAATCGGTTCAGTAATTTAGGATTCCATCACGGAAAAACAACGTGACACGTAATTTTTATATATTAAGATAGATAATATTGCAATGCAGATAGTATGAGTATTATTATGCTACTGTTTGTGTGTGAAATCAAAACAAAAGATAGTCAGAAGTCTAACTTCTCGTTTGTGTATGAAACCAAAACAAAAGATAGTCAGAAGTCTAACTTCTCATTATTACTATTCAACTGTTTGTGTGTGAATCCAAAACAAAAGACGGTCAAAAGTCTAACATCTCGTTATACTATTCAACTGTTTGTGAGTGAAACAAAAATAAAAGATAGTCATAAGTCTAACTTCTCATTATACTATTCAACTGTTTGTGTGTGAAACAAAAATAAAAGACAGTCATAAGTCTAATTTTCATTATACTATGTTCCAATCTTACCTTTTAGAACACAAAAATCCTAGCCCTAAACATAACGTATGATCATGGAGAAGTGGCACTGGAATAAATAAAATGCTATGAAGCCTAGGTTGTAAATTTTATATTTACCACTGCCTATTAGAAATTAGGAAAAATCTTGATGTGCACGCCATTGAAGTGATTTCCATAATTAAAAGTACGCGAAATATTCACTCTGGTCAGGCTAATGAAAACAAAACTTTGTTAAAAATCGATGGCATTAGTTTTTAATAAGCTATTTTGTAAAGCACATAGTCTACTGAATTTATCAATAGTTTTAACATTTATTGTTATCATAATTAAGGTTATGTATTAAAATTTTTAAAATAATATTATAAGTTCGAAAGTATTGTCTAAAGTTTTACAATGTGCCTCAAAAACTGATTCAATTAATATCATCGACCTTAACTGACAAGATTGCAAGAGTCCAAATTAACAACAATATTAGTGAAAGTTTTATTATTCAAACAGGAGTAAACAAGGAAATACATTATCAGCCACTTTTGTAGTTTGATAATTTATTATATATTTAAACGTATGACATTAAGGGAAAATGGTTCAACTAAACTTAAACAATGTATAGCATATGCAAATGATATGATAACAGCAAGAACAAAACAAGCACTAGTAGAAACTTTCATAAAACTTAAAGAGGAATCAAAGCAATTTGGATTGGTAATAAATACAAGTAAAACAGAATAACTAAAATGTAATAACTTCAATAGAAAGTGCAGATGATCTACAAATAGATAAGTCACATTCAATCATGTCAGCATTTAAATATTTGGGTACAATAGTGAATGGTCACAATTCACTGGAAGAAGTTAAACGAAAAGTTCTAAATGGAAATAAGGCGTATTATGCACATTTAACATTATTTGAAAGTATATTAATATCTAAGTCTGCTAAACTAAGATTATACAAAACACTAAAGACCAATAGTAACTTATGCAAGTGAAACTTGGACTACCAAAGACACAATCAAACAAAAATTGTTAATTTTTTAAAGAAAGGTACTTAAAAAATGGTCCAAATAAAGGACCAGACCAAACTTGGAAAATCAAAACAAATAGTGAATTAAACAATATAATTAAAAACTAAAATATAATAAATCATATCAGATCTCTTAGGATTGGATGGTTTGGTCACCTGATGAGAATGGATCAACAGAGATTAGTTTAAAAACTATATAAATGGAGGCCTACGGAACTATAGCTGTTGGTAGACCTAAGATGAGATGGCAGGGTGATGTTTGGGAGGATTTGAAGAAGATGAGGATGACGAACCTGAAATTGACAGAAGATAGAAGAGTCTGGAGGTAGATTATTGAGAAGGCCAAAACATTCAATTTTGAAGTTGTAGTGCCTTAATATGATGATGATGATGATTAATTAGAACTACATTTTATTGAAAAACGTGAATAAAAATCAATTCTAATTGAGGAAGACGGATACAAAAAGGTACTTACATTATTACGAATGCCTCAAATGGGAGTCAATCACCAATCACGCTTCAATGAATTTTGTTTTACAACCAATTACAGTCGTGTTTTACTTTGATAATTATCGAATTTTGATTACAAAAATAAGGAAAGCACCTTGTTTTTAATATTCTGAACTGGTCAGAGCATTATTTTGCAGTGACTGACTCTCTAACAAATACGTTGAATATAGCAAATAATGAACAGGTACCTTCGACCTACACATTTGATAATTTATTGTGTGTTCAATAATTGTGTTTTAAATACTGATTTTACTGAGTTATTTCCGAAAAAATGAATTAATAAAATATAATATTGGTTACAATATGTAGTTGGTGTGTTTCATTTTTTCTCCGCCAGGGTGCATTCTTACAATAATGCGATCCTATTTGGCAATAAATAGTATTATCAAATTACAGTGATGAACAAATGAAACATAATCAAACATTTCTCATTTAATTTCGAACATCGCCATTTACATTAAATAATAAATATTTTAAATAACTATATTTAAATAATGATTTGTGAGTAAACATCTTAATTTTATTCGTTAAATAGTCCTAACAAATGCCACTCTTGATTTCCAAATCCTCTAGATAAATTGGAAATCACTCGTGGAAATACCAATGATAACAATTTTAATACTAGATTTTGAAATGTAATAGATCCTTTTTTTGCTAACTACCACATTTTATATCGCGAATTAATTTTTATCTTTACATGTGATTAATGTTGTGTTTTTTTTATATTATATTGTGTTTTGATGTTTGTGTTTACGATGTTTGTTGCATTGTATATTATGCCAAACGACTAATAAAAAATGAAGTAATGAACCAAAAGTTTAGGGGCTAAAGTAGTTTATACAGTATATTGTGAAAGTAAATGGATATTATTTCATGACACTTTGTTTATATTTAAATTGTACGTATTTAAGTATATAGGCAACAATACATAACAATCGTGTACTAAAACGTTTTGAAATAAAATATTAAAATTGCTTACCCATTATAAGTACGAGTGGAAGCTATAGCGAACCCTAGCAATGTTGTAATTATGAAGACGCATGGCTGACACTGTATTAGCTCGGGGTAAAATTTGTCTATTTATGTGTGGAACATAACGCTATTTAGTGCTGAGATTTATCTCTAAAAGTTAATGTTTCTCTAATACTCTCTATGTTAAACATGACCCATATTCTATAATTACCTTTTGTTTTCACTGTGGACGTTTCTAAGAGACATGTTTAAATATGTAGGTGTAGTGACCTAGGAAGGCGTAGTATGCAATTGTAATAACATGTATACGAAAAACGTCATATTTTTGAATAAAACAACTTTTCTTTGGATGCCAAACAGATATTTATTTCATTATAAGTGTTTTAGTATATCTTTAGTATTATTTTAGTAGAATACAATGTATATTTTAGATAATATTCTTTATTTTACAGGAATACACGACTTTAAGTTTAATTTTACATTTCAGAGGTAGCAGTCAATGGCTTGCACGGAAAGAATCAGAGTTCGATTCCCGGTCGGAACAAGTTTTCAGTGTGAAGGTTTTTTTTTCGGGATTATCCTCACTTATAAGGCGCTTTAATGCCCCGAACACAATTTGGCTATGATCATCCTAGTCATATCCACCTTATTTAGTATGAATCGTGTGTCTCGTCTGAAGTGTTATTGTTTCCGAACTGATCCGGGATCCGTGGAGAACCTCCATGTTCTTGCGTGATCAAAAGAAGTAGGGTCTGTGTGTATGATACTGAGTTTAAAATTCTCTCCCGACATATATTATACATGCAACATCAGAGTGGCATGGGGTTCATCAAAGAGAGAATTAAACTAAGAAAATAGAAACAAAGGAAAACACTATAGTTTAAGCCAAAGAGAGGATTTGAATTAATTTCAGAAAATAAATGAGAGGTAAAAGGCAAAACATGCCAAATTTTACATATTTGAACACTGATACGTTACATTTTTAAAAATAAAATAAAATAAATATTGGATCGGGTCGAGGAATGAGATGAGATGAAGCCCCTATATTTATGGAGGTCTATGAACTACAAGGGTGCCGGCCGACCACTCCTGACGCAACGTCACAGGGGCGGATGAATGAAATGAAAAGAATGAGATGAGTATGGAGAAATGGTGGAATGAAATTTGTGGCAGGGGAAAACGGGAGAAGCCCCAAGAAAAACCTGCCCAAGATCCGTTTCGTCCACCACGAAACCCACTTGGAGTTACCAAGACTCGACCTCGGGACCCCAGCGGTGAGAGGCGAGCGTCTAACAGCTTGCGCCACGGAGCCGATATAATATTTTAATTTTTTCCAGGCGCAATAATGTGTTACGGTACCTTACGTGTAGGTCGATATATATTCATTCTAATCCAAATATGTAAATTCGTTAAGAAATTTCTATAATAAACTTGCTTGCTCTATCGAACCTGTAGGTTCATAACCGCGCGGACATAAGGTCTCCATACGTCCCTATAATGACCTGATGTTTTCAAATCATCCTCGTATAATATACTTCCCTCAAATCATGGTTAATATTGTTATCCCGCCTCATTCTTGGACTACCGAGAGTTTTCTCTCTGATTTTTCTACAAGAAGTTTCGATGCCCCCTATTTCATTCCCCATTTATACCACATGCCCTGCTCATCTCAGTCTACGTGACTTAATTGTTATTATGTAATGGTTTCTTATAGAGATAATGCAGCTCACTGTTATGTAATCTTCTCCATTCACCTGTCTGTTCATCTCTCTTTGGCCCAAAAAATTCCTAATAACTTTGTTCTCAAATATTCATAACTTTTATCCTCCCTTAAATTAAGCGCCCATGTTTCGCATTCATATAACACAACTGGGAGAATAAAAGTTTAATATATTTTCAGTTTAATGATTTTTTAGGGAAGTGCGGACGATAATAGTTCCTGTAATGCGTAATAGCACGCATTTCCAGGATGGAGTATAGGTTTGATATATTTGTCCAGTTGTAATTGTTGTTCCTAAATATTTGAGTTCAGCACTTTTTAAAAATTTTTCTTATTTGTCATTAACTGTCCATTTTCATTATATAATTATTTCTATATGTGAACATATATTTAATTTTATTGATGTTTACTTCCAGTCTCAATTTCTTAGTGTTAGTGTGTGTGTTGGTCCTTAGTATCTCCTCGCTATCGCATAATGATACAACATCATCGGTATAAACTAACAGCGTATTAACACCATTGAGTTGTAGGCCTTCTTCATGTAAAGATTTGATGGCGTGCTGTAGTACAAAATTGAATGGTACAGAAGATAGTGCATCTCCTTGCTTTAACCCATTGTGGATTTTAAAAGAATCCGAAAATTATTTGCCTACACGCACCCCACTCTTTGTGCCATTTAGTGAGTAAACTGATCCCAGTACAGGCCTTAGGAGATCCTGGCTTAGTAGGAGGTTAAGGCTCCCACTTTTTCTAGACAATCAACACTTAGTGTCAGCCGGGTTGTCAGCCCTGCGTGATCCTACCGGGACTCGAACTCTCGACCTTCCGGCTTGTAGCATTTAGACACATTCGAATAAGCCTTACTAAATTTAGGAATTCCGATCTCCAGGGGGATACTATATAGTATTTCCTTCTTAATTCAATCGTATGCCTTTTTTTGAAGTATATATATATATATATATATATATATATAGTTCATGAATAGTGCGATTATATTGCTATATATATATATATATATATATATATATATATATATATATATATATATAGTTCATGCACAGTGCGATTATATTGCCGTTACTTTTCTAAAATCTATTTTATACTATAATAAATTCCAATATTGCCTTTAAATTTGTGTAATTCGCTTTGATTAATATATTTTTATTATGTCGTGAAAAAAAAACTTTCAATCATACATTACATTACGTCTTCCATATATCCTGAATTTAATTGGTTTAATTTCACTGACAACCATTAAAATTCCGTTTGTTTCATAATGAAAGTGTTTTTCGCCCATCGAACCTCTGAATATCATTGGAATAACAAGACAACCTGTTTTATATGATAATTTAGGGATGGCATTCAATCATTCTACGTTTATTTTATGAACTTCCATTTGTTATAATTTAACCAAATTGTGACTCTGTTTCTCAATTCAATTCCTTTCGTTAAAATTATTGCAGATTCACATATTTATTCTTACACGAATTCTGTGCCTTGGAGCAAAATAATGGTAAACACGAATCTAATTATTTGATCAAAATAACACATTTTCTTTTCTTGTAGCGTATTCTATTTTTGAAAATCAGGTTGTATGTTGAAGGGAGGAATGGCAAAATATCGTTTTCTGAAAATAAAGTTAATCTTGTCCCAAGACACAGAATTTACTTGGTTACAATATGAAATGAGAAAGAAAAAGACTACTGTTTAATGTTTATTCATTGATTACATAATTTTCAGTTTATAAAGAAGATACGCAAATTAGAAATTATTCTTGACGTAGTTGCCAAACACGCGGACTGCAGGGAAGAAGCGTGAAACGGTTGTCTGGATCTGTGATGCAGGGAATTGGAAGCCGTAGATTGAATTGGTGAATTCCATCGTGTAGGACAGGTCAATGCCTGCAACACCCTTCATGTAGTCGTCACTTCCTCCAGCTGCAGCATCTACAAATTGAATTAAAATAATGTTTAATTTTTATTAAAATTCTCTGATTTATATTACTGGAAGCGTTAAAGCTTGAAATGTAATAAAACAAGGAAATGTGTCTTTACATTTTATGAAACATAATTGTAATGTTTATATTTATAGAAGGTATTAATGATAAATACATTAATTTAATCTAATGTGTGGAACTATTAAAAAAACCCTTAAAACACAAGAAAAAAAATGAAATTATGTAAAGAAAATGGCAGTTCCTGTATTGATGTATGGATAAGAATATTGGATGGTCACTAGAAGACAAGAACAAAGATTGGAAGCAATTGAGATGAGATTTTTAAGAAATATAGCGGGATATACTCTGCTGGATAAGAAATGAAATTAATATATAAGAAAGGAACTAAATATTTTTAAACTTGCAGATCGAATAATTAAATAAAGGAGGAGCTTTCATTATCACAAAAGCAGGATCTGATAAAGATAAATCGATAAAAAGCAAGATGAAACACGATTGTCGTTGGTTGTAAAACAAAATTCATTGAAACGTGATTGGTCATTGACTACCATTTGGGGCATGAGTTAAATATTTAACATTTTCGAATACTGTTATTTTAACACAGTTCCAATAATGGATCATATTATAATATTATAATGATATTGTGAAAAGAAAAATTAATGTCTGAACCAGGAATCGAACCGTGGACCTCTTGTATTCCGCACTAGCGTGCAAGACCGCTACACTATACGAGACATGGTACAAATATTAACAATTCTTTCCACATATACAAATGTATAATTCTCGTTTCGTTTGCTGCCAGGTAGGTGTCACTAACATCACTAAGCCGGCTTCGTTTAGAAGTATCTATATTTGAGAATTTTACACCACCACTTTTTATAAGTAGTAAACGATGTTATTTAACATTTTCCAATACTGTTATTTTAACACAGTTCCAATAATGGATCATATTACAATATTATAATGATACTGTGAAAAGAAAAAATGAATGTCTGAAACAGGAGTAGAACCGTGGACCTCTTGTATTCCGTACAAGCGTGCAAGACCACTACACTATACGAGACATGGTAAAACATTAAACGTAGTGTATATAAAGGGCAGTGATTTTGCTTCCCGCGCTAGGTAGGTAATTTGTAATATTACAGTATAGTTATTTATAGATTGACAACCCCGAAATTTAGGAAATTGAACTTTCAATTGTGGTCGCCATTGCTGTAAGTATGACAGGACGCAAAAAATATTTTCAAGAGTACAACGGTTACTTTCCTTCGGAATTTTATGAAACGCTTTGAAATTGCTGTAATCAGCAATTAGAAGTAATTGAGTAATTATTTATTAAACTAACTATGGAAGAACATGTAACATAGCATAACAAACAATTGTTCATATAAATATATAGATTTACAAGGAACATTAAATATTGTAATTGTTATAGATAACTTACACAGAACGTTTGTTGAACTTCCAATTGTGTATGAGGATCCTCCTGCAGACACGTGGGCTTGGTTAGCCTGCTGTGCCAAGCTATGCTGTAAAACAAACATCTCAGTGTAAGGACATGTTGCTATTTGAAAATATAGAATTTTTCATATTATGTCATTATATTTTTAAAAAAGTATTGAATACTGTCATATGTTTAGTTAAAAAATTAATTGTAGGGGAGGGGGCGAATGTAAACAAACCTGGTGGGGGAGTTAGTACAACTGCAGGGAAGAAATCGTGTACATTAATCCAGAAATATTGAACTTAAAGCGGCCAATTTTAGTCTTACTGTTTTGTTCTTACTATTCGGTATGTTTTGAAAATGTGTGAACACGCTCACCCGACCCCTGATGAATCTGTAATAACATTACACCTACAGCGAGTTGTTCAGTTGAGCATATACCAGTATTACATAATTATTTTGTTAGTCCTCCAACCAAGTAACAGAATAACTGTACTGTACATACATATATTTTAATAAATAAATACTATCGAAGAAAAAACCAATCAATATTTTCCTTGGACGAAACCAGAAAATGAGGTTGGCCGATTCCAGAAGCTCACGAATTAGTGTCTGGACCATCGATTCACTTCATTCTTTTTAAGTTGGAACATCATCCAGTGGAAAAATGATAATTCTAACATTTTTTAGAGGAATTAGATCCAAACTACGACACGGCATACGCTAGCATTTAAATCCCGATTCCTCTGCAATCGACTGGGACTGCATCATAATCTCCGGATGAAGTTTGCGACGACATTTATTAGGTAATGTGAAGGGTACTAACTAACTAACTAACTGTCACTATAGAACCCTTAGGTTTATGGCCGAGCGGATATAAGCTCTCCATGTATCCCTATCCTGAGCAAACGTTTTCCAATCATCCCCTGTATAATTTACTTCCCTCAAATCATAGTTAATGTTATTCTCCCACCTCATTCTTCGTCTAGCAACTGAGCGTTTTCCCTCTGGTTTTCCTACAAGAAGCTTCCATGCACGTCTTTCATTCCCCATTCGTTGCACATGTCCTGCCCATCGCAGTCTACGAGATTAACTGTTATTATATCTGGCTTCCTATAAAGACCATGTAGTTCACTGTTTTTTAGTATTCTCCATTCACCTGTCTGTTCATCTCTCTTTGGTCCAAAATTTTTCCTAAGAATTTTATTCTCAAATACTCGTAATCTTTTCTCCCTTAAAGTAAAGTCCATGTTTTGTATCCATATAATATAACTGGTAGAATAGTAGTTGTATATATTTTCAGTTTAACTTTTTTGAAAGGAGTTGGGACGACAAGAGTCTCAGTAATGCATAATAGTACGCATTTCCAGAATTGAGCCTATGTTTAATTTCTATGTGCATCTCATTCCTATTTGTGATTATTGTTCCTAGGAATCTGAATTCATTAATAATAATAATAATAATAATAATAATAATAATAATAATAATAATAATAATAGCTTTATTTTACCTGGCAGAGTTAAGGCCTTAAGGCCTTGTCTACCACTCAACCAGGTTTAAAAAAAATACAAACAAAAAAAAAAGTCTTAAATCTAAATTACAATATATATATATATATATATATATATACATATATATATATATATAAACGATTACAAGTTATGAATACAATACAATTAATATTTATAATGTATTTTGATTTACTCTAAATTTAACGAATTAAATATATAATATGTACAATATATATAAAAAAACGAGGAAAAGATTAATGACATAGTATAAAATTATATAAATAGAGAAAAATTAATTATTAGACAACAGGTAACTGTATAAGCGTGACTTAAAGGTTCCAAGTGTGCGGCAACCCCTGATATCTTGAGGAAGGATATTCCAGGAGCGGGCAGAGGCTACTGTGAAGGAAGTAGAATAGGAGGAAGTGCTATGAAGAGGAATTGTTAGCAGACTGCTATCTTGTGATCTAGTGTCAATATTGTGGTAAGAGGATAACTTCTCAAATCTGGACGCCAGGTAAGTAGGGATGTAGGAATTCAGAAGCTTGAAAAGTAGTGAAAGGGAGTGCAATTTACGTCTGTCAGTAAGACGGAGCCAAGAGAGGTTATTAAAGTGTTCGGAAATATGGTCATAACGGCGGATATTGAAAATGAGTCGAACGCAAGCATTATGAACACGCTGCAGTCTCTGCGACAAGTCATAGTTTAGATCATTATATATAATGTCACAATAATCGAAGTGTGGTAACACAAGATTCTGCACAAGGATTTGTTTTAACGAAACTGGGAGAAAATTCTTTAAACGTCAAAGATAATGTAAGATGGAGAAAGTCTTTTTACATATGTGTGTCACTTGTGTTTGCCAGGTTAAATTTGCGTCTAGATGTAGTCCAAGATCTATTACTGAGGAAGAATAAGGGATAATTATATTATTTATAGTAATGTTTGGAAGTGTAGATATGTCAAAGGTTGTAAGCAGTCTTTGTTGTCCCATTAGAATTACTTGTGACTTGTTAGGATTTAGATTTAGACCGATACTTGAAGACCAGTTAGAATAAATTAGGTTAGTCACTTTTACATGTAACTTAGAAAACGTACCTTCAATTATGCAAAGTATCTACTTATTTACCTATATACCAAATTATACTCATCATTACCCATGATTAAACCGTTTCATTTATTGTTTCATACTTCTAAAATAAAGTCCTTTCCATGGAGAATCTAAGACGCCTCAAACTCCATTTCGGCAACGAAGTGACTTGCCTGTTCTTTCCCCTACCCTTCATTTATAAGGAAATTACATTGAATGACCTTGTATTCTGTCTTGTTATTGAAAAAAATGGACGTCGGTTTGTGATATAGAAATTATCTGAGTGTTTTCCGAACTTACGAGGTAACAATTAACGCTATCAAAGTATTGCAGAGTCACGAATTTTAATAATTGATTAATCAAAAATAAAATTTTCAGAATTTTCTGATATGCGAAGTCCTGTAGCTCCGTATCTCACATCAACATTTTATTTTATTTGTCATTGATTTTCCTTTTCAGAAAATTAATTATCAGGGACGTACTAAATGAGTTTACAAGTCATGCATATTTTCCCTCATGGAAGAGATACATAGCTTGTTTAAAAATGAGTCAGCAATAGTTCTAAAGGAAAGCCAGCGTTCAATAGAATACAGTAGGAGAGTAATTTTGATCATACTTTACTGTCGGTGGTGATTTATACATGAAACATAGGTAAACATTACCTCAGGATAGGGTTGTATGGAGAGCTTGTGTCCGCGCGGCCATGAACTTTCAGGTGTCATTGTGCCAGTGAGTTAATTCTAAATATCTATAATTTTTAAATGTAATCTAACAAAATTGATAATTTTTAAATTTGATAAATTCCAAACTATTGAAGACAATACAATTGTCCATGTTACAATCTGTTCCTGTATTTTAAAGGAATTCCCCGTTATCTAAAATTGATACTAGAATAAAACCAATTATTAAGTATAAGCTCTTATCTCTGTCGCTATTGGAGTAATTTTACTTTCACATGGACGGTATTACAAATATAACAGTAATATTATTTTCTTATTATAACTGTACTTACAAGAGTTGATGCATCAGAAGGAAGAGCAGAAGTATATCCCCATGGATACAGGAAGTACTGCAAAAAAAGAAGAAAAAACATAATTTAGATATTAATATTGATTTTCATTTTTGATAAAATTAATTTGATATGTCATGAAAAAAATCGATTTTAGTTCTGTAGAAAATTGTTGTAACAAATATTATTTCCATAGGATTTTAACAAAATTGTATGATACAGATTCGTCAGTAAACACGTTATTTCAGCTTCTTTTACCGTTTGCCATTGTCTACTAAGCGAAGTAAGCATAAACATTTAATGTGGGCGACGGTTCTTATAATTAATTTCTAATAAATTAAAACGATAATAAAATCAATTGAGGCAGTTAGAAAAAAAGGAGTGTGATTTTTCGCAAAAAGAAAAGTAAGTGTATCCGTTAGGAGTAGATAAAGAATGATTGTAATTATTTTCAGTTGCCTACGATTTTCTTATACAATTTCAACTTTAAACCTGTTTTTTTTAATACCATAAAACTTACACTTGTACCCCTTTGCTTCTAACAGCCTCATTTATTAATTTATTCTGTGGCTGTTGGGGTTATAAATATACAAAATAAGACTTTCTGTGTACGAATTCCGCTTATACTTACATTTCCGTAACTGTGGAAAGTCAAGTACAACTTAATTTTGTTTTTATTTGCCACAGCGAAGTCTCGGAGAGCTGCAGTTTCGGGTTCTGAGAAAGCTCTGCTCCCGGCAAATGTTTCAGCGCAAGGGGAACTGCTTGCACCAGTTTCTACAAACAAACAGTTCCAAATAACATCATAATCAATTCATTTGGTTCATGTTTATACGCTCAATGCATTTCCGTAGAAACCGCATTTAAATTGCCGTTAATTATATTGTCTCTTTTCAGACATTCAAAATGAACAAAATATAACGGTACGTGAGATCATAATAAGGGTGAAGCCCAAACCGCATTTCTTTATTATTCATAAATGTTAACAAAAGAATACCCTGCCAAGAGATGTGTAAAATATTGCAAAATATATAACATCAGAGTTAAGCGAGTATACCTCGTCTTCGGCCATTTAAGAGCCGAGCACTGTACATCGTCTTCTGAGGCGAATGGGTTAAACAATACAAACTTAGCTAGATTTTATTTCAATTTTTTCTTCAAGATCTCGAGTATCAGTTATCCACCCAAATCAATGTCTCCATACAGTCTCGATATCAGCCCGGTCACATTAAGTAAAGTAGTATAATTATAGTAATTTTAATCAATGTTTTTAAACTACATTATGAAACCCCGTACTTTATACAATTATTAAAACTTTAATACAGTAATTTTATTAACATATATTTGCATTACACGCAATATTGAAATTCTGTATTGTAAAATTTAACTTAGCACGGATTTGATTTTTTCAATGTAGAAATTTATATTTAATAATGATGTGATAAAAGTTCAATATTTGAAAAAAGTACTTAATGTAAGTGATTTCTTAATCTCTGACGAAATTTTAAAACTTTCGTGCACATAACTATAGAATAATAAGTCAATCCCTATGGACTAGTGATACATTTTTTTTATCGTTTCTGGTTTTAAACTTTAAGGTTTCAAACCCTGTCAGCGTTATAGCATTTTCCAGGGCGTTAAGTTTGCGAGTACGGGTTCATTCGGAAGTAAACTAACGCTGTGGGTCCCGTCCTCTAGATTTACTGCACGTAAAAGGATCGCGACCCTGAAAAAAGCCTCTGAGCATATATTTGTCAGTTTTGAATTATGTCGGTAATTATCTACCTATTAAAGAATTACGTTAAAAAATAACAAAAGTGACGATGTATATTAATAAGTTTGCATATATGATCCTGCCAACACCTGGAACGCCACACGTGGAGAGGAAAGAAGAATGTCAAAACCGCAGGATTGATAATTTTCAATATATCGATTGTAAGTTGAAGTTAATTAAATATTACTAACCCATCCAGTGGTAATCGAAGTTCCTGTTACCGTCAACTCCAGGGCAGCTTGAACTTGTAGTTGGAGATCTTGTCTTTCTCCACAGTCTGCTCTGTTAAACATACAACATAAACATTATTGCTATGTTGAACAGGAGTGCACAGCTTACTCAGACATCAAGTACTAAATCATTCACCTGTAACTTGTAGTGCCTAAGTAATATTTATTAACATTATGATAAAGAACTTATATAACTTGGAAAGAATTTTTCTTACATATTCCAAAATATGTACACTGTTAATATTAAAAATAAAAAAAAAACTATTTGAGTGGCATCCAATTTAAAGTTTTTTCACTGCAAAAACAAGTTAGTTGTTTCAGTGGTGTAAATGCACATGTTTAAATTTATTTATTTATTTTTGTTAAATATTATTCATAGACTGTATGATCAAAAAGATTATATTTTGTTTATGGATCAGTGATCATTTGTTAATATAACTTGTTAAAATATATATGTAGTCAATATGCCCATTTCACCAATTAATGTTTTAAAATGGTCAACAAGTTTCTACAGCCAAGCTGTCATTCTCAAGACCAGATATTGAGTCAATATCTGGTCTTGAGAATGACAGCTTGGCTGTAGAAACTTGTTGACCATTTTAAACATTAATTGGTGAAATGGGCATATTGACTACATATATATTTTAATATTATATCACCAAGAAGATCACTTGTGTATTAAATATAACTTGTGCTTAAATTTGGAGTTCTAAATTCCTTAGAAGGTTTCGCGATCATAATCTAATTTCTTACATTATTTACCTGAAAGGCAACACAGTAAAATCTCTTTATTCGTGGGAAGTATGTTCTATAAATGTGCCGCCGCGAATACAGAAACCTTGAATATGGAATGGTAATTTGAATGGGTACTTATATCTTCCAAGGTTCCAAAATAGAATAAAAATTATCGAAATAAAATCAATTTAATGAGAGAATTTGAACAATTTCTGTTAGCAGAATTCCTTATTTTGTCTTCGGATTTCTTGATGAATCGTACAGGTGATTCATTAACATAGAAACAGTGTGATATGGATGGAAACAACTGGCCAATGAGTAAACAATCAAGCATTTATACTTTTACTTTAAGCGGCAACACTACTTTTTTTTCGCTTCAGACCTAATTTTTCTTTCCTTTTACTCAACATTATAAATTAGGAACAAAGGAGAAGAGACACGTGTTATTTAATCCAAATTATTGCAACGAATGACAAGTTGAAACAATAAAACACCGATTGTGTCAAGGGCGGCATTTATCAAAGGACATAGCGGCACGTGAAATAGGGCGGCGGCCGCTTTCAACAACGAAATTTGGCTTAGTGAGAATACGGCTTGTTTTACTATGATATTTATTTTTCCATTTGGTTTGAATTGCTCTTTGTAAAAGCCGCCTTGGCACGTGCCTGTAGTAAAAAAAAGTTCCCGATGCGTCAATAAAGGATACTTAATCCTTCTAATATAACGACTGGATCCGCGAATATAGACTTTTTAGCCGCGAATACAGGAACTGTGTCGCAATTTTTTTAACCCGTGAATAATGAAAACGCGAATAACGGAACCGTCAATAAGGAGCTTTTACTGCATTGGAAATTACCAAACGCTAGTTGCTACAATAAGCTAAATGGATCATTATTTCATCGAATTTTCACTAGTCTCTGGATTTTTTCTTCTAAAATGTCACATGGGCGGCAGATGAAGCTAAGGTTTAAGTTAATATACAAACAATTAAAAATATTGAGAGAATGAAGTAGGAAATAAATTATTGAATTATGAAGAGCAGTTAAAACAAGCGATGATTTAATCATTTTGAGAATGATTTAAGAAGCCGAGGAATATGAGAATGAAAGAAGCAAACAGACAAAATTAATTAAGAGAGTCAGCATTGTTCAAAGAACTGAAAAGATTAAAATATGTTCTTACTGTGGTATGAGAATATTGATAACCGTCAGGATTGACCACTGGTAGAATGTACCAGTCCACACTGTTTGTCAAATCACTGTTGGCAGCATTGTTCTCTACCAGTTGGTTGATGATGTAAAGGGCCATTGCTGGAGCAATCCATTCTCGAGCATGGATACCTGCATCGATGAGAATTGCTGGTCGAGTTCCACTACCTCCTGATGAAATCTTGATCATCAGCAGATCACGTCCTTCGTAACTTTTGCCAATCGATTCCACTGTTGCCAGACTTGGATAACTACTTGCTAATTGTCGCAGATAGGTGTTAATCTGTAATTGTTTACAAAACAAATGTTTTGCGTTCAAGTACTTTTAGCTTTTAAATTTTTTGAATTGAAGAAATTTATTAATTGTTTATATTTGTTTATATTTATAATTACATGGATTATTCAAAGTATTTCTGAAAATATAATAACATAACTAATTTTATGAATTCAAAACTGCGGTGTTTAAATTCGGACCAGATCGGATTTTTAAATAAAATCCACACCACGACTTGGATATCACCATCCAGATTAACTTTCTATTGGTTAATGTTTGTGCGTGGCTATTAGCAGTCAAAAAGTTAATATTGAAATTAGATCCATGAACATTAGGATCGGATAGATAAGTTTCTCAAAACATTTTTAGGGACTCTTGAACTGGAGAGTTTCGTTTCAATTCATGAGAGATTATATACTTACTGTTTTCATCCCACGAAATCCGTTTCTTTTGAAGAACATTTTATGACCTTAATAATTAATACCTGCTATAGCGTAGGCAATTAAGATAACACCCTATAAGTCGAAAGGTCGAGGTTTCAATTCCCCATAGGGCCAGGGTTTTTAAATTGACCTATACCTACAAGAGATTCATGAACCTGGAGTGGACTCAACCTCTAATTTATGTGAGTACAACGTTATGTTCTGACGTAGAGATTGACGTTACGTTTGTTGAAAACCTGACCGATTTCTCGTGGCGACTGTTTATAAAAGTGAAAACCTTCTCAAAATGTTTTCTAAGGACCGGAGTGGGATCATTTTCTTGTTGCCCTTAATAGTGTATTCAACGCTGAACTCAAGGACAAGATTGCTGTACAATACATATTGTTGTACTATAATTTATTGTTCCAGCATTTACCGCACTGATAAGAATATAATAAAGTTCAGATCATCACTGATAATTTAAGACGGAGCTTTCCAGCGAATCGGCTTCTCCACGAAAAGTGTTATCTAATATACAAAAATCAATGTTTGTTTGTTTGTTTGTTTGTATGTATGTATGTATGTATGTATGTTTAATTGTATGTTTGTTTATTTGTTAGTTCGTATTCTATGCGTGGCCATACCATTGATCCGATTTTGATGGGGTTTTTTGCAAAATGTTCAGGAGATTCCCGGGATGAACATAGTCTATAATGGAGTTGTAATACTCAACCCCTTCACCCCTAAAAATCACCCTTTGTAGTGAAAAACGTGAAATAAAGTCCCTATGTTCACGCTTAAATGGCTTACGCTGCCTAAACCATAACAAATACACCAAATTATTGTATACGGAATTGAATATCTCAAAAAAACTCTACAAAAAAGTCCGCGACAGCATATGTTTACCTTTTACGGATAACTCACAATAACCATTTTTAGATCCGGATAAGCTGATTCCCGGGCAAGCATAGCAGCTGAAGGCTAGTGGTAAAAACACATTAACATTTATTTAGGAGGAGCAGCGCACGCCGGGTATTAGCTAGTAAATAATAAAATATTAATTAAACTATGATTGATTTTCAGATACACTCTATGTACTGGAAACAAAATATTATATTTCTTAAAGTAATAAGATACTGTGTTAAAATTAATTTCTAAATTGCTTCAGGAAAAACTGCAAAAATTGATATAAATTAATTTACTTTTATTCCTTCCTTTAAGTTCTGTTTACAGAAATACTTTCACAACAGAAACAACCTTAATATATATATATATATATTTATAAAGGCAGTAAGTAATAAAGTTACTATTTTACTTATTTTATGTAAGATCATATTTTGAAAGAGTTTACATATATAGATATAACCTACCTCATCATGTGTGTAATATTTGTTGAAAGCTATTGAACGACTGTTTCGGTTCAGGGCAGTGACATTACGGTCGTATTCTTTTTCCGAATCAATCAGTCTGTAAAATAATAATAATAATAATAATAATAATAATAATAATAATAATAATAATAATAATAATAATAATAATAATAATAATAATAATAATGAATATAATAATAATGAATATAATAATATAATGAAAATAATAATATAATGAAAATAATAATATAATGAAAATAATAATAATAATGATAATTATAATAATAATCAGAACACTAACGTTATTCCGGATAATATTTTTCATAGAATTTTCATACACTTCTGGAATCTCAACCATTATAATTATATAAAGTGTATTTAACCTTTTCCCTCCATGGTATCTTTACCTTGTCGTGGTGGAGTGGCTTGCGTGCTTAAATGATCCTGAGAGCTATGCCGGCGGTAGCATTGCTGCCGATAGGGTTACCCATGCCGGACTGGTCGAAGGTGATAAGCCAGACGAAAAAAGTACCTTGGGCGAAAGACTGACGATCTTTCACCGTAAAAATACAACAGTCAAGAAATGCGGACATGGGTTCATCTGGGGTAAAATTTTCCGGAGGTCAAATAGTCCCCCATTCGGTTCTCCGGGCGGGGACTACTTCAGGGAACCCATGCAAAAGGCTCAAACACAGGGACATGTTCCTAGGAACATGGAATGTTAGGACTTTATACAATAGCGGGGCACTAGAGATATTAACGCGGGAATTGGATAAATCGCCCTTGGATATAGTCGCTTTACAGGAAGTTAGGTGGCCAGGAGAAGGTAGTCAGGAATCAGGAAGCTTTGCGTTATACTACGGGGGTGCAGAAAGACCTGCATTTGGAACGGGTTTTTTAGTCAGAAGGAGGATCCTATCCGCTATCCGAGATATTAAGTTTGTTAGTGATAGGATATCATACATAATTCTAAAGGGTAAACGACATGATTTTATAATTGTAAATGTACATGCCCCCACAGAAGATAAAGATGACAAGATCAAGGATGAGTTCTATGAAGAATTAGAATGCTTATTTGATAGCCTTTCTCGATATCATATGAAAATTGTCTTAGGAGATTTTAATGCAAAAGTGGGGCGGGAAAATATATTCAAACCAACAATAGGCAAATTCAGTCTTCATGAAGATAGTAACGACAATGGCGTTAGATTAGTCACATTTGCCACATCGAAGAATCTCATTGTTAAGAGCACAACATTTCAGCATAAGGATATTCATAAATACACCTGGACGTCCCCAGATGGAGAAACTCGGAACCAGATAGATCATGTATTAGTGGATAAACGCTGGCACAGTAGCATCATTGATGTTAGATCAGTTAGAGGGACAGACTGCAATTCGGATCATCATCTGGTCAGAGTGAAAATCAGACAACGGCTATCGCTTATGAGAGGAACGAACGCTAATGATGATTCTGTAAAATATGAATTAAAAAACTTGAAAAATGATGAAATGCGACAAGAATACCAAATCAAAATTGCTAATAGATTTGAAGTACTGGAATCTTCAGATGACAATGTGGCAAACGAAGAAGAAACTGATATAAATAAAGAATGGGAGGCTATAAGAGATACTATTAAATTGTCAGCATCAGAAAGCATTGGTTGTTTAAAAAAGAGGCAAAACAAGAAATGGTTTGATGAGGAATGTGCCGACATTGTAAAGAAAAGAAAGCTAGCAAAAATTAAATGGTTACACGAGCCAAATGAGGTAAATTTAGAGCAATTGGGTAGTGTTAGACGCGGGAAACCACCAAGTTACTAAAGAGTAAAAAGAGGGAATATTTGAGAGAGAAGATTAATGATCTTGAAATGAATGCAAAAAATAGGAACATTAGAGAATTATATCAGGGAATTAGTATAGAGAAGAAAGGGTTTCAGGCTAGAACAAACATAATTCGGAATGAAAATGGGGATATGATTGCAGATTCTAGGAGTATATTAAATAGATGGAAAGGTTACTTTAATCAGCTATTAAATGTACATACAGAACAGGACATTGAGGAGGATAATTTACAGACAGCAGAAATGCTAGTCGCAGAGCCAAGTGCATTAGAGGTTGAAATGGCGATTGAAAAATTGAAGATGTATAAAGCATCAGGTTCAGATGAGATCCCAGCAGAACTGATAAAATCAGGGGGAGAAAAATTGATGGACAAGATACGCTGGTTGCTTAGTAAGATTTGGGAAAAAGAAGCTCTTCCAGATGAATGGAAGGAATCAATTATCATACCAATTTATAAGAAAGGAGATAAAACAGATTGCAACAACTACAGGGGCATCTCATTACTTTCAACTTCGTACAAAATTCTAACAAATATATTAGTAAGCAGACTTACTCCCTATATTGATGACATTCTAGGAGATCATCAATGTGCATTTAGAAGAAACAGGTCTACAACAGATCAGATTTTCAGTTTAAGACAGATTTTAGAGAAGAAATGGGAATATAATGGTACTGTACATCAACTATATGTAGACTTCAAAAAAGCATATGATTCAATTAAGAGGGAGAAGTTATATAGTATCCTGCTGGAGTTCGGAATTCCTAAAAAGTTAGTTAGACTTATACGAATGTGTCTAAATGGCTCAAAGAGTAGGGTGCGTGTAGGCAAACAGTTTTCAGACACTTTTGAAATCCAGAATGGGTTGAAGCAAGGAGATGCACTATCTCCTTTACTATTTAATTTTGTACTAGAGCATGCCATTAAATCTTTAGAGAATGAGGAAGGCTTACAACTCAATGGTATTAATAAGCTGTTAGTTTATGCTGATGATGTAGTACTACTGGCCGATAGCGAGGAGATACTAAAGGCCAACACGCACACACTATTGAGTAACACTAAGAAATTAGGACTGGAAATAAATATCAGTAAAACTAAATATATGGTCACACGTAGAAATTCAGTATATAATGGAAGTGGACAGCTAATGACAAATGAGGGAAATTTTGAGGAAGTGGCTGAATTCAAATACCTAGGAACAATAATCACAAATAGGAATGAGATGCAAAAAGAAATTAAACATAGGCTCAATTCTGGAAATGCATGCTATTATGCATTGCAGAGACTTTTGATGTCCCAACTCCTTTCAAAAAACGTTAAGCTGAAAATATATAAAACTATTATTCTACCAGTTATATTATATGGGTGCGAAACCTGGACTCTTACTTTAAGGGAGGAAAGGAGATTACGAGTATTTGAGAATAAAGTTCTTAGGAAAATTTTTGGATCAAAGAGAGATGAACAGACAGGTGAATGGAGAAGACTACATAACAATGAACTACATGGTCTTTATAGGAAGCCAGATATAATAAGAACAGTTAAGTCTCGTAGACTGCGATGGGCAGGACATGTTGCACGTATGGGGAATGAAAGACGTGCATGGAAACTTCTTGTAGGAAAGCCAGAGGGAAATCGCCCAGTTGGTAGACCAAGAATGAGGTGGGAGAACAACATTAACTATGATTTGAGGGAAGTAGATTATACAGGGAATGATTGGAAATCATTAGCTCAGTATAGGGATGTATGGAGAGCTTATGTCCGCGCGGCCATGAACCTTCGGGTTCGATAGTGCCAGTGAGTTAGTTAGTTAGTTAGTTAGTTAGTTAGTTAGTATTTAACCTTTTTTTAAATAATGATACTACTATCAAAGAAAAACTTGGAGTACCAAGTTTAATTGGAGATATGGAAGTATATAATGGAAAAATCATCTGAGAAGAATGAAAAGAAATAGACTTCCAAATTTGACATTCCAATGTATTCCAACTGGAAATAAGGACCATCGAAGACCAAACAAAATTGTGAAAAGATCAAGACCATCTTCGTTAGGTTCACCGTCACAGGCAACATGGCTTAAACTGGATTTGTTTATCTTGATGATCGTTAATTGTTCCCTATGCAATGCATTTACTTCCAGTATTCCTTAGAGTTCTATACTCTGTGTCACTCCTTCTATCCTGTTTCCATATGATCTTCCATTACTATTTTTCCATTTGGAGCTCCTAGCATTATTTTGGTATTCTTCTACCAATCGTATTATATAGTTGTATTTTTTTTCATTTACAGCTACAATTAAGTTACATGTTTCTATACAATTGCAATTCATTGCTAACTAACTCACTGGCTCTATCGAATCTGCAGGTTCATGGCTGTTCGGACATATGTTCTCCATACATCCCTATCCTGAGCTAATGTTTTCCAATGAATCCCTGTATAATCTACTTCCCTCAATTCATGATTAATGTTATTCTCCCACCTCGTTCTTGGTCTACCAACTGGGCGTTTTCCCCTCTGGTTTTCATACCGGAAGCTTCCATGCACCTCTTTCATCCCCCATACGTGTCACATGTCCTGCCCTTCGCTGCCTATGAATTTTAACTGTTGTTGTTATATCTGGCTTCCTACATGTATCATATAGCTCACTATTATGTAGTTTTATCCGTTCACCTGTCTTATCTCTTTTTGGTCCAAAAAAATTCGTAAGAACTTTATTCTCAAATACTTGTAATCTTCTCTCCTCCCTTAAAATAAGAGTCCATGGTTCGCATCCTTGTAATATAACTGGGAGAATAACTGTTTTATATATTTTCAGTTTAACGTTTTTTGAAAGGAGTTGGGACGACCAGAGTGCCTGTAATGCAAAATAGCACGCATTTCCAGAATTGAGCCTATGTTTAATTTCTTTGTGCATCTCATTCGTATTTGCAATTATTGTTCCTAGGTACTAGAAATCAGCCACTTCTTCAAACTCTCCTTCATTTGTCATTAGTTATCCATTATATAACACATTTCTATGTGAGAACATACATTTAGTTTTATTGATGTTTACTTCCGATCTCAATTTCTTAACAATTTAATGCTAGGATTTAAAATGACGATTTTCTTTAAAAGATGTAGACCTACATAAGTTTATTAATGTTCGCCTATTACTCCACAATGATGGTGAATATTGATCTTATTTTCAACCAGTGGGCCTATATAGAACTACCGTATGTAAAATAGTACTTTTTTATTTGGTGTTTATTGGATATTTTAAATTAAATCTTGTAATATATTATGCGGCTGCAATCATTTACACCTTTACTTGCATAACATCGACAATAACTGTTTATTTCATTTTCATTTTTTAATTTGAGTTAATTTATATTTATACAAACTATACATGAGATCGACAAATACCAAATAAATAGCCCATTTGTTCTCTTTTAAGGCTCCACACTAGGACTAATGTGTGAAAAACATCATAACAAAGTAATGCATACATTTCTGATTAATTTATTTGAAGAATTCAAACCAATTTTCGATCCAATTAATTATAAGACATTGTATTAAATGATACTTAAAAAAACGCATCAGCATGAAAAAATATCCACATATATTATTTTCATTCTGTATGTAAGCAATGCATATGTGTGAATGTATGTGTGTAATTATGTACTTAGATATGCATAAGGCCTACATACTTGCAGTGGGTTCTGTTTGTTACGCATAGAACCACGTTGATACTGTGCTTTTGGTCCAATGAAGTGCTTGGTTTTATTAATATGGGTAGCGATGAAGATGTTATTTTTTTTAAGTTAGCTCCTATTTCCTACATAAAGTATGTATGATGATTTTGAGCCAACATTGCATCAGTAAAATCAATTATTATTTTTATTATTATTATTATTATATTATTATTATTATTATTATTATTATTAATATTATCAATGTCCACTTCACTGTTCTGTTCTCGGGGTAACTTCCTTGCTTTCATATGGAGCAGTACCGGGTTAAATCCCCGTTGTTTCGTGCATGAAGTTTTCTCGAGGTTTTTTTTCCACACTCGTAAGACAAATGTAGCGTAGTGGTGAAGTTTACTACCCTACAAGCCGGAAGGTCGGAGGTTCGAGCCCAGCCAAACCTTATGGAGGCACTATGGCCCTGGGGCCGACTCAGCCTCTAAAGGGAATAAGTACCTGACGTTTGTTCTGGGGGTAAAGGCTAATCACCCAGGGCTGACAACTCGATGACATAAAGTGCTGATTGTCTAGAAAAAGTGGCAGCCTTAACCTCCTACTACCCCAAGGGACTCCTGAGGCCTGTCGTGGAATCACTTTACCTTTTAAATTCTAAGACCCAAATAGTCTCCGAACACCATTTGGCCATCATAATCATTTTATCATATTCGCCTTGTTTAGTATGGAGTGTGTGAGTGAATGATGTGTCTTGTTTTAAATGTTCCTGCTGTCTCGGAGGTGACCGGTTTGAGCTGATCCTTCATTCGGATATCCTTTCCATGCCTTTTTCTGTGGTCAAATGGTATATATATATATATATATATATATATATAATTCAAAGTTTAATCGTGTTCTCCGCACAGGTAAGTGTCACTCGAAGATCCGGTTGACTTAGGAAACGTAAAAGTACATACAAGGGAGAAGTTAAACTAAGAATAAGAAAGGTTATTATTATTATTATTATTATTATTATTACGTATTATTATTACGTATTATTATTATTATTATTATTATTATTATTATTATTATTATTATTATTATTATAACCAGATAAAATAAGTTACAAATATAAAATTCAACATATGGAGCTGAAATTTGGAAATTCAACAAAAATTATGTGGATGGAAATTAATTTCTTAAGGAGAGCAGCAAGATGTTCAAAATTATAAAAAAATATACTTTCATAGAAAAAAATAAATATTAGCTATTCAATAGTAGATTATATATAAGATACAAGCAATTAAATTGGCATGGGCATGTACGACGAATACAAAAAGAAAGGTTACCCAGGAAAATATTGGAATTGTGTCCACCTGGAAGAAGGACAAAAGAAAGACCTCGAAACTCATAGATGCAAGAAATAAGAACTGGAATGAGAACAAGAGGACTGGAAGACATTAAATGCATGGATAGAGACGAGTGGAGAAGAAAAATAAAACTGCAAGGAGAGAATGATGTGTAAGCATTGAAAATCTGTATATAAATTATTATTATTATTATTATTATTATTATTATTATTATTATTATTATGAAACTCACAATATCATCTTCTGTCAAAAGTTTATAATTATAATAGCGGAATGCTGTCCGCAAGAATTTAAAATGTCGTACAAATTCTCCAATATATTATAGACCATCCGTTCGAAAGATATTTGAACTTCTACATTTTTTACTTTGAAAATATTAACACTTGTTCACAACAAGGATGATCAAGTTATATTACTAAATTTAATATACAGTGGATTCCCAATGTAGTGTTTTAAATTCCATTGGACACTGCGTATTAACGCTATATTTATTTAAACAAATGTACCTCTAGTTTGTAAAAGCTGCCCCAATTATACGGTTAACAATAATAATAAAACAATATATTATTATTATTGTTATTGTTATTATTATTATTGTTAACCGTATAATTGGGGCAGCTTTTACAAACTAGAGGTACATTTGTTTAAATAAATATAGCGTTAATGCGCAGTGTCCAATGGAATTTAAAACACTACATTGAGAATCCACTGTATATTAAATTTAGTAATATAATATCCATGTTGTGAACAAGTGTTAATATTTTCAAAGTAAAAAATGTAGAAGTTCAAATATCTTTCGAACGGATGGTCTATAATATATTAGAGAATTCGTACGACATTTTAAATTCTTACGGACAGCATTCCGCTATTATAATTATAAACTTTTGAAAGAAGATATTTTGTGTTTCGCATTCCTTTTCCCGTTACTTTGTAATTTCGCTGTAGACTATTTACAAGTATCAGTGTTGAGCAGTGAAAGGCCTTCATATGTATTTCCCGTTAATGATTTAAGTTTTGTACGTTATTTATGGAACGCCTATCGTGATCTCACTCTCACTCATTAATATACAAATATCGTTACCGTCGCTACAAAATTCAATATTTCTCATCTCATCATCGTAGTTTCATCTCTCACATTTTACTGCCTCACGCCGCACGGGCACCACTGACCAGGACAGGAATTTAAACTTTTGATTCATACACATTGTTTATTGACCACACAAGGAAATGGAGAGCCTCTCCGAATGGGTGATGACCTTAATTTAGTGCCACCTCCGAGACAACACGAACATTTAAGGGGAGATTAAAATGTGACTTTAATAAAAAAAACTCAAATTAGGTTTTTTTGTATTTTTAAATACTCTGAAAATATTATGCACAAATTGATATAAATATTATTGATATATGCTCATTTAAAATATTTTTAATACATTTTTAAAAGTAAGACTGCATCACCAATTTGACACAACGAACGTTTTACTTAAACTGGCTTTTCCGACAAACTAAAATTTTCATATAAAAGACCCGTTTTCTCAGAAACTAACTCTAACTCACTGGCACTATCGAACCCGTAGCTTCATGGCCGCGCGGACATAAGTTCTCCATATATCCCTATCCTGAGCCAATGTTTTCCAATCATTCCCTCAAATCATAGTTAATGTTATTCTCCCACCTCATTCTTAGTCTACCAACTGTGCGTTTTCCCTCTGGTTTTCCTACAAGAAGCTTCCATGCACGTCTTTCATTACCCATTCGTGCCACATGTCCTGCTCATCGCAGTCTACGAGACTTAACAGTTCTCATTATATCTGGCTTCCTGTAAAGACCATGTAATTCACTGTAATGCAGCCTTCTCCATTCACCTGTCTGTTCCTCTCTCTTTGATCCAAAATTTTTCGTAGTTTCTCAGAAACTATAAGAGGTAAATGTATGATTTTTTGAGCATGGATAGTACTTACGTACATCTGTTGATATGGAACTACTTAGGTGCTCTTACAATTATTGGTTATTTTTTAAAATGAAAACTTGCAAAAACTAAAAAAAAAGAAGTTTAAGAACAAAATTATATTTACAAAGTAAGAAGAAATGTAACTCGAAAGTGCTTCAGTAAATGTATTAAACATATTTCTGAACAATGTAAAAACATTCACATTTATACCTAAAATAGTTTCTGAGGAAATGGGTCTCAAAGTTTTACATTTTAACATTGTCGGGATAGGGTTTTTAATCTGCCTTTAAGATGAAATATACTATTTACTCACACTTTCATACTGAACATGGTGAATATGATCATGATGAGATGACCAGATTATGTTCAGGATCATTTGGGCCATAAAGATTCCTGACATTTGTCTTACCAGTCCATTCCATTAAATTATTTTTAATCTCTCATCTTATTAATTAGTATCTATATTACGGTTCGATGTTGGGACGTGGTTTTTACAGAAACGTGGAAAATGTTTAAAAACCGAGCTATCGCTCGGTTTTTAATCTCCGAGATTCTGTAAAACACTTAACAAACGGGGGTTGTACATTCTTTTTTGGGCGATGGTATTTTCAAAATAATAAATAATAGCAAAATATAACATCTCTGTTTGAAATATTTTCGTTCATTATAAACAATTGACTAACGTTAACAGTGTGGGCAATGTTTATAAGTTGAAACAACATGCCTTGAGAACAATTATTGATAACATGGCCGCAAGTACGTATTTATTGTTTATATTGTTTCAAATAAAGTTCAGTTCATTGCAAATGCAATTATTTGTCTTGTATAATGTATATTAACACTACCTTTTTGATATTTTTTGTATATACAATTATTATTATTATTATTATTATTATTATTATTATTATTATTATTATTATTATTTTATTGTGTGTAGTATACATAGAGGGAATCGTTTTACTTCTCACTTGCGTTTTGTTATATGTAATATTACAACATAGTTATTTTATTACAGTATAATTATTTAGGTTGGCAACCCCGAAATGTAGGAAGTTGAACTTTCAATCATGGTCGCCATTGTTGTAAGTACGACAAGACGCACTATCGCGCAAAAAAAAAAACTATATTTTACATGCCACGAGCTACCCGGCCCTTAGAGTGGCACGACATATCGGGAGGGGAATTTTTAACCATCAATCACACATATACTTTTTTGACCACACAAGGACTTGAAGGACTCCTCGAATGAGTGATCAGCTCAATGTCAGGGCCATCTCCAAGACAACATAACATTAAGACGAAACACACCTTTCACACACATTCATACTAAATAGGCTACAGTGAATAAGATAATGATGGTTATTATGACCAGATGATGTTCGGAGACCATATGGACCTTAAAATGTCCTAATATTTGTTTTTCAGGTGAAGAAAAACCCCAAAAAAAATCACCCAGGAAACTTGTCCCGACCGGGATCGAGCCGGGCTCTCTGCGTTACGAGGCAGCGACTCTACCCCGAGAACACTTCGGTGGGCAATAATATATTATAAAGTAATAAAATACAAAACGTTTTATATAAATTTAAAATTAAATTATATTATTTACATACGAGAACTTTGGGATGATAGGAGGTTTAGGTTCCAATCTATCTAGACAATCGGAACGAGATGCCAGTCGCGTGACACCCATCTTTACCGATAGTCCCGAACGCATTAAGTTAAAGCATGATTCGATCCCCAGGCCTATGTTTCCACCAGAGGCATTTTGAAAGTGACAGCACCGGGTATCTAATTCGTGAGCTTCTGGTTTGTGCGTATTGCTTAACCAACTAAGTTAAGTCGTGCCTGCTCAGCATTTTGTGATATGAAATAACTTACGCTGTCGTTTGTCCTAAGAAATATAGTAGAATTTATCGGTCTGGTTATTCGTCTGGTCTCAAGTTCAAGCATAAAATCATGACTAATTATTAGTCTTATATTTCTATTAATCTTACTTATTGGTCTATTTCAGCATGAAATCAAGTATCTCTTGAATCAACCTCTTAACAAGGACCGTGGGCTCAATTCTGGTCGGAGCCGATGTATTATTTAGGATGATAAAATTCAAGGGAAGTCGTCCGGAAGGGACTTTAAGTAATCAGTGTCGAGTCTGGAGATTTTTGGGCTCATAAGAGAACCTCAAACCTAAATTAGATCCTGAGTGAACAAAATTGAACATGAATTCTCATTCAAGTAATGCCTTAGTTGTCTACTGGATGTCGCTTTCAGGCGAATGAGCTAACCACTTGTCATTGTCTGACATTGTAGGAAAATAAGCATAACTAAGCTAGCTTTGGTAAAGTGACTCCCGCAAAGATGCACGTGGTGATATAAGGGTATATACCAACGATCAGCAACTAGCTGACCACCATGCAGGTCCGGACCGCGAAAAGTCAAAGTCCGGACCGTGAAAGGTCAAAAACTTGTCGCCAAAAATGACCTCATACTCAACTCACAAAAATATACAAAATGAATGAACTAAAACATAAAACATTCAAATTATGTTAATACAAACAACAGTTTTATTAAGTAGTTATTTTCTTTCAACATTTCAAACATGAGAACAGTTTTGTGCATTGTAGTTGCTAAGCTGTGAAGTGCAGGACAGAGCACTGGAGAGCGGGTGCGGTAGGGAGAAGCTAACCGGCCGGCACAGCATATTATATTATGTGGACCCACATAAAAGCTCTGTATAACCGAATGTAACACAATGATTCTAATTAATGAAATAAGAAATTTTATAAATCGATTTCTGACTTTGGCAAAGTCTGAAGCCTCTTTTAATTGGTGCAACCAAATTCATTTGAACACACTTTGAAGACACTCTTCACATAAGCTGCACCCCGCGTGAACCTATCTTTAGAAAACTTGCTCAAGACCGCAAATGTATTTTCTCCCATTGATTTTTAATTCACATATGCGTATCATATTTCATATAATTTTGTGAGTAAAAATGAAAATAAAAAATTAGCACCTGGATACAATTTTTGAAAAGTATCCGGACCCCACCTAAAATTATTTGCCGACTCCTGCTATATGCAAACCAAATTTTGTGAATTATTGTTTACGATGAAATTGTACAAACTGCAATCGTACAAATATTGACGCTACCTCAGGATTTTTATAATGTAAGGGTTTAGATGCAAACAAAGCTTTATTACTCTTAGTGAAATTAAGCTTAATTCTTCCATCAGATAACCCTGATTTCTACAATCTTAATTTATCGTAAATCAATTTTGTCCAAACCTACGTTTTAATTACAAGTTGAAAAAAAAACAAAGGGAAAATAGGCACCGCTCTGGTCTAGTATTAACGTCGTGCTTCAGATCTGGGTTCGATCCCCGGTCGGGACAAGTTTCCTTTGCTGAGTGAGATTTTGTCTTCCTTGTGTCTTTTTTACCTATCATACAAATCTCTGGTAAGTACAAGTTGCAAACCACTCTCCGGACACCAGATGATCATCTTAATGCGGTAATCCATATCCTATTCGATTTCTTTAATATGACTTGTTTGTCATGTATTAATTGTTGGCGTTGTCTCGGAAGTGGTCCTGGGTAAGGCTGATTATTCATCCGGAGAAGCCCTACATGTCCTTGTATTTTATGTAGAGTTAAAACATTTTTCCCTATAGGTTTACCCTGTGTAAGCTAAGGATAAAGTGAGGGATGTAAGAATACTTTCAAAAAGAGAGGGTGAATTAAGGGAAGAGAGAGAGAGAGAGAGAGAGAGAGAGAGAGAGGAGAGAGGGAGAGAGAAAAAAAAGACAAGGGGAAAATAACTTACAATATTAAATTTAAATCAAGCTATTACAATCACAGTATAAGGACGAACAACGGCAAATTGACAATCCGACACAATGATTTTAATATTTTCAAATTTCAATACTTGTAAAGCATATGCTAAATATTTGTTGATTTTATAATATTATTATATTTATTATTAATATATTTACTATTAATATACTAATGTTATAGAAAATTAAAAATATATTAAACCATAGTTTGGAGCATTTTAACATATGGTGCAGAAGTTTGGCAAATTCCTACCAGGGAAATGAAAAGAATTTTAATTTCAGAAATCGATGTTTCAAGTAGATCAGCTCGAAAATATAGAATGGATAAAATACGAAACAAAGAAATATGGGAAATTATGGGTGTACAAGAGGAGCCGGGCATCATATATATTATAGAAAATAATATATTACATTTTTATGGTCATGTCAAAAGAATGCCAGAGCAAATATTGCCTAAAATTATTACGGAATGAATCCCAATGGAAAGGAGGTAGAAAGGAAGACCAAAGAAATCCTGGGTAGAAAGTGTGAAACGGCTATGGTTATCAGAGGATTGGAGAAGGATCAATGGATGGGCAGAGAGGAAGGGCGTTTGGTTTCCGGAAGACGGCAGCAGCTGTCATGATCCCGGATGATGATTTTTTAGGAAATTAGTAGCTGATCACAAGAGGAGTATTATAATTATATGTATGTTCGAGAAGTGTTACAATAAATTTTATTCTATCATTTTTCCACGGTCATCTCATTGATTTCAATTCATTCAGCGACGACCGGTATGTAAGTTTGTACAAATGGTTTACTGAGCAAGTATATTTAAAGTGTACTCAAAACCAGACACCCTGCCTAACCTATTCTGATAATACAATAACAATTTACAGGGTTCTGCATTTATAACCTAACGGGCACACAGAGTTTTCCTGTGCGCGGTTAGGTTATAAATGAAGAATTCTGTATTCCTTAGTGCACACTTGGTGAAGTTTATCACTAAAAATATTTTTTAGTTTCTTGATAAATGTTTCATTTTATATCTAAGAATAAGAATAACGATATATTTATGTAGAATAGTTTCATAACTTACTCTTGAATGTTGTCGAATAGAAGTTTGTAGTCAATTCCATTATTGGCAACATATTCCAAGAATTCAGGTTGTTGTTCTGGTGCTACCATAACGTCCAGGTTATCTCCAGGTTGATGGGGGTCATTCCAGAAATCGAACCCTGGTGCTTCCTCGAACTGTTTCAGTTGTAGCAGTTCGCTTTCAGAAGGGTTGAATCGGAGAACTTTGTATCTATAATAGTATAATTCATTTATAAAATTAATATAAGCAGCATACATTGTTAATGAAAAATGCCATTGGTCAATAATAACAGCCAGTGTGAAATTTTGTATTTACGAAAAGAGGCTTTTTCTGTTTTGAGTGATAACCTTTGGTGATTTTTTAAAATAGGTAAAAAAATGTCCATATAAGTATCTAACTCCCTAGCAATATCGAATCCGAGATTCATATCCGCGAGGATATAATCTCTTCATACATCCCTATCCTGAGTTAATGTTTCCCAATTATCCCCTTATAATTTATCTCCCTCAAATCATGGTTAATACTATTCTTCCACCTCATTCTTAGTTTACCTACTGACCGCTTTCATTTTGTCTTTCCTACAAGAACATTCCATGTCCCTCCTTCATGTTACAATGTCCTGCCGTCACAGTCTATGAGAGTTAACTGTTCTTTTTTACATCCGGTTTCCCATAAACATCCTGTAGCTAATTTTTAGTTTTGTCTACTCATCCTTCTATTCATATCTCTTTCATCCAAAAATGTTTCCTATTCTCAGATACTCGTAATATTTTATTTTTATTTAGATAATTAAAACTACATAAGGTAAAATATAATTTTATCTTCCTCAACTACAATGTTTTATAAATATATTGCAAATGAGTAAGAATGAATGCATTGTGTAAGGTAAAATATACTTTCATTTATAATGATCTTGAAGTAGATTTCCGGGCTGAAGACCGTGGTCTTGAGGCTTGAAGTTCCCCGACGTTTCGCCAGAGACTGCGTCCGGCATCCTCAAGGCTTGTCTTGAGACAGACTGCGTCCGGCATACTCAAGGGTTGTCTTGAGACAGACTGCGTCCGGTATACTCGAGGGTTGTCTTGAGACAGAGACTGCGTCCGGCATCCTCAAGTGTTGTCTTGAGAGAGAGTCTCAAGACAACCCTTGGGGATGCCGGATGCAATCTAAGGCGTAACATCGGGGAACTTCAAGCCTCAAGACCACGGCCTACAGCCCGGAAATCTTCTCCAAGATCATCATAATAACTCCGGCCATGAAAGTCTATGTCAATACAATACTTTAATTTACCTACACTTAACGGTGTAATCAAATAGGCATTTTTTAAAATATTTATATTATTTAATAATAACGAGGAGACTAAATATATGAGTGATATTAATTTTTTGTTGTTGGAATAAACGAACACGAATAAAATTAATTTTGAAATGAATTGTGTTATTCAGAATAATATGTATTTTTACAGTATGCCTAATTATTTTATTCAGTTTAACTGCTACAGTGAATTAAGTTGTCTTGTACGTATGTAGATGAATATGTGATTCATGAGTAGACCTCGGAAGTTGAGGACCTATAAAATACCTTAAAAAGACCTAAAGATGCTCTAAAAATACCTAAAATTGAAAAAATCGTAAAAAACGCAATTAAAATTAAATTATAATTTTAGTTTCAACTACATTCTTAATAAGTACCGGTATAAGAAAATATATTTAAAAAGCACAAAATTCTAGTGAAATGCAATATATGTTGCGAAAAAAAATTGAGTAGGCCTACTGAAAATGCATCTTCTTTCACACGTTATTATTTGTTAAATCAACATAGTGAAAAAGGAATTCTGCGTTCATTAAAAATAAAGTTCTTGGAGAATTTATGTAGAATGAACGATTTTTCCCACCTAGAATTAATTCAGCTAATCCATAGCGGGTATCAGTAGGCTGGTTAAAAATAAAGAGATGTTTTGTGATGGTTCAATAATTACACGCAGAACAATAATGTTTTTTATGTGAAAAGTCTTTGGAAAGTAAAACTAGATAGTGTTATTAAAATAAGTTGGAATTGAGACTAAACCCTGCGGGATTCTTGAATTTTTACAAATTGTATAAATGTAGTCAAAACAAAGTAAAGTTGCAAAAAAAACGTTAAGACCTAAAAAGGCTTAAAAAGACCATAAGCAAAAAAAAAAATGAAAAAATACAAAAAAAAAAGGACGAATAAAATCCACCATTTTCTGGCTTACAATGACCCAAAAGGTATGTATGTATATATATATATATATATATATATATAAATAAAGTTGGGCCTCGTCTTCAGACATAAAATAAAGAAAGGATTTTTGCTCAACTTCCGAGACCTATTCATGAGAAATACTCGTACTTTAGCTGTGGATGACGTGATTTATTTGTAGCATATTGTAAAGAGCTGAAGTAAATAAATACTGAAGCATATAGGCCTTAATATGAATTAAATCACATACTTACCCATGATAGGATTGTGGTTCCCCAATTACAAAACCGATGAAAGCTGCTAGCAGTAGAATACGCATGTTGGAATAAAAGTGATCAATATGACAAAGATCTCACACTTTCTAAGTCATTTTATATTAACCCTTTTTACCAAATCTTATCAGGATTTACTGATTGAAGCTTAAAGGAATTTCGTTTATCTTATGTCCTTGAGACATTTAATTATATTCACAGAAATTGATCAATATTGGGTTAAAGTGATAAGGTTATCAATCTGAGCTTCACGTAATATTAACAAGTTAACATTATATACGCCAGTAAGAAAGACAAATCAACTAGGCATGTAATCCAATCCGATACCGTTTTGAAAAGAGCGATGATAAATTTAGTTAAGTTTATCCCACATTTGTAAATTTGATTGATTGGAAAGTAATTCATATTTGAAGACAGATCGTAGATTATGAGAGTGAACAGATTAAAAATGTTACCAGTCATTTCTACTACTTTTGATTTATAGTTCAAGAATATAAGCTAAAACTAAATAAAACACCATGGTGCATCAAGCCTCTTGGCTTACCAGTCGCGCGACGTTCACATGTAGGATAAAACATCATATACCCAGTGTAAGGGTCATGTCGAATTATCCAGCCGTTATATCTGACTTTCTGAAACTGGAGCAGCTACATATTTAGATACCTAAATTCTTTACGGTTCTGAGTGGCACCGGTCGAAATCATCATCATCATCATCAGCATCATCATCATCATCATCACCTTCCTTCACAGATTAGGCCTTTGCATATTCCGATCTCACATCTGTTTAGCCCAGCAATTTGTTGGTCTTCCTTCAGATCTTCGTCCTCCAAGATTATACATCAGTGCCATCTTTTGTATCCTATCCTCTGCCATTCTTTGCAGATGTTCTATCCAATTGTTTCTGTGTTCTTCTATTTGTTGAGGAAGTGGAAGTACTTTTAGTTCCTCTCTAATATTGTCATTTCTAATATGTTTTTCTCTTTTACAACCTTTCACAGTCCGTGGGAAACTCATTTCCTCTGCCTGAATTTTACTTTTTTCTTTTTCATTCAGGACCCAGGCCTTACATCGCCACTTGTAGAGCCATCGTTGAGTAAAATCTTAGCTGCGTATCCTTTCTTACTTTGTTCCTGAGTGTTCGTCTAATTGTTCCACAAATATATTGAAATCTCTGCATTTTCTTCTTTATATCGTGTTTTCCTTCATAAGTTATATCGCAGCCCAAATACTGGAAGTGTGAAACCTGTTCCAACACTTTATCTTCTATACTATTTTTGTTCTTACTGGGTACCGGTACTTTCCATGGAACGCCGTTACTTTAGTTTTTAATTTTGAAATTATCATATTTCATATAGCTATATTATTTAATGATAGACTACTTTTCGTAGCCTGTGACCTATCTGTCAAAAATTAATACTACTGTATATCAACGGTCGAAATCCTGTTAGAAAATTTCTTCCCTCACGGAGACTAGAATCAACGCATATTCTGTAGTTCTTAGATCAGCGATTCTTAACCCCACTGGTGTGTCACGAGGATAAGGGTTCAATTAACAGTCGTCTGTCATATTGTTTTTGTGCTATTTCACAGTAATGGATATTAGAAATAAATCATCATCATCATCACCATGAACTTATTTAGGTTCAAGTCGTTTGAGGCTGTTTCTATGAGATCTCAAGATGTGCTTGATTACTCCATCTGAATTTTGATCTTATTTTATCTCGAAGTCCTTTACGTTGATACTTCAATGATACATCAATGCTAATTGATGAAATGGAGATACGACCATTCTTTGGACATGTTGTTAACAATTGCTTTGCCAATTCTTGGTTTGAGACTTGAAAGCAAATGTATTTTTTTCGCCCAATGGGTTGCTGGCCCAGAGGGGTATTATTGTAGGGTTCCCACTAATGTAGCATTTCCCCTACATTAAGGTGATGTGGTTTACCGCCAGCATTCGGTCCTCAGAGTCTTATTTGTAATAGCAGGTTGCACCACGAGCAGGTTGAGGATGAGATTTGGATAGGAGAGGTGATGAAATGCACGTCACTATCCCTTGCAACCCTTCACCAAATACAAAACTACCAGAAAAACTGGAAAGCCCATCTTCAACGAATGCCGTCTCATAGAATTCCAAAAGCCATACTTCGCTACTGCCTCCAAAGCAGAAGATCACTGGGACGTCCAAAAAAGCGCTGGATGGAAAATTCCTCTTTGAGACCGTCACACGGCCTAATACTTTCATGGATGATGATGCTTTGACAATTCTCAATTTTTTCATCAATATTTAGAACTTTTAATGTATCGCGTATATCTGTGTTTATTTGCTTGTCCATTTTTGTCAGACCTAGGACTGGACGTAAAAATCGCATTTTTGCAGCTAGCAGTTTTGTCTTGATTTTAGAATTTAGTATCTAATTTTCGCTGTTATATATCAGTCCTGATTTTGCAGTTACATTGTCTAATCTAAATTTTGTTTCTATTGACATTTGTTTACCTACATTTATTTTTATGTCCTCATTTATTGCATTATATTCCTATAACTTTGTGTTATTTCTTATATCAGATATCAGGTGACAGGGATAATTAAAATAAGGGACTTGTACAATGATTTTTCCATTTAATTGTATTTTAACTCTTCATGTTTTCCACACATATCCATAGATGTTGCTTTTTGGATAGAAATTTTGGCTACATTGATGTCCTCCCATTTTTGTAATTCATCCTCTGAGGTTGTAAATATTTACTGAATGGTCTGCATACAGAAGTGTTTATATAGTTTCATTTTTTTAAATCCTGCATTTCTTGTCGAAATATCATTTTATGAACCTTTATTATATTATTAGTCCACCGCTGTGGTCTCGAGGTAGCGTGCTGCCTTGTCACGCAGCGGGTCCGGGTTCGATCCCCGTCGGGACAGTTTATATGGGTAAGGTTTTTATCGGGGTTTTTCCTCATCTGTAAGACAAATGTCAGGAAAACTTTCAGACCGAAACGGTCCCCGAAATCATATGGTTATCATTATCATTATCATCACCCTTATCATTATCGTCATCATCCTTCACCGGTGTGGAATGCAACGGGAAGCTACCACACCTACAATTCCCTAGTAAAGCTGCAAAGCATAGCATAAAATGCTATGATTGCAGTGAAAGACCTGCCCTCGAGCAGAATTACTATGGATGGATTATTTTATTAATGAACTCGTTAAATAATAGTGGTGAGGGGCTACTTGCCCTGTTTTACCCCTTTATTCACTAATATCTCCTCTGAGACTTTATTATTTGAAGGTCTAAGTTTTATTTTTGAATGAAATTAAATAATTTGGATGCCTCTAATTAAAGTTTTATTATTATTGTAAATGTTTTATCAACGGTAATCTAACAAGAGATTGTGTTTTCTGAGTGATTTTTGTCTAATGAAAACCTCTAAATCGCGTTGGATTTGGAGTGACTATTTAGCGAATAATACATCAGAAGCTAAAAATAATTATAATGCTTAATATATACTAAATGTGAGGTTACATGTTCCGATCTTACTTCCGGGCGATTTCGAAGCCGGCTATGTAGTTATAAATAGCGTATCTTTACTGTTAAATCTCTCTGGGCTTGAGAAACATCAATAACAGATAATTGTATGATAAATAATAATTAACAATAATGCAGATTCATTTTATAACACTTAATACAATTTTAGAGCAACATAACTAACCTTTTTCTTTCTTTTTTTTTGTAATTTTTTAAGTTGTTTTCTTTTGGCATTTCTTGCCTACCATATTGATCGTACATTGTTGAATCGATATCCTTGTCAAAAAAATGAATTTGCGGAGATATCTCTCATTACGAATTTTAAATGTGAGGATATGTATTCCGATCTTACTTCCGGGCGATTTCAAGCCGGCTATATAATTATAAATAGCATATATTTACTATTAAATCTCTTTGGGCTTGAGAAAAATCAATAACAGACGATTGTGTGAGAAATAACTATTAACAATAATGCAGATTCTTTATACAACATTTAATAATTTTTAATTAGAGCAACAGAACAAAACTTTTTTTTTGATAATTTTTGAAGTTGTATTATTTTGGCATTTCTTGCTGTACCATGTTAATTGTACATTGTTGAATCGATATCCTTGTCAAAGAAGTTAATTTGCGAAGATATATCTCATTACGAACAGGAAGAGACAATTTTATCAACAGGAAGAGGACATTTTATCAACAGGAAGAGGCAATTTTATCAACAGGAAAAGGCAAAATTATCGGTCTATGAGATATTTACAAAAATCGTACATGCCTGTGTTATAGGCCTAAATTCTTCCTTGTATAAAACTAGCGTGGGGGAGAGCATCTTACATTCATTTTCTAGACTGCATATTACGATAAAATTAGGCCTGATTGAAATTACATTGATCCATACATAATAAGTCCACCGCTGTGGTCTCCTTTGTCACGCAGCGGGCCCGTGTTCGATCCCCGGTCGGGGCAGTTTTTCTGGGTGAGGTTTTTATCGAGGTTTTTCCTCATCTGTAAGACAAATGTCAGGAAAACTTTAAGGCCCAAACGGTCCCCGAAATCATATGGCCATCAACCTTCACCGGTGTGCAAAATAACGGGAAGCTACCACACCTATAATTCCCTATAAAAGCTGCAAACATAGCATGAAAATGCTATGATTGCAGTGAAGGACCTGCCTTCGGGCAGAATTAATATGGATGGATCCATAGTAATTCTGCTCGAGGGCAGGTCTTTCACTGCAATCATAGCAATTTCATGCTATGCTTTGCAGCTTTACTAGGGAATTATAGGTGTGGTAGCCTCCCGTTGTTTTCCACACCGGTGAAGGATGATGATGATGATAAGAATGATGATGATGACGGACGGATGATTTTCGGGTACCGTTGGCCCTAAGCGTCCTGACATTTGTCTTACAGGTGAGGAAAAACCCCGAAAAAAACCTCACCCAGGAGCCTGTCCCTACCGGGAATCGAACCCGGGCCCGCTGCGTGACAAGGCAGCCGCTACCTCGAGACCATAGCGGTGGACATTACATTGATGCTGATATAAAATTGATTTTCCCTCAGTATTTATTATTGACAGAAAGATCGAAATTAAGATAATCAACATATATAAGATCAAAATCACGTCTAATAAGTTTCTAAATGTTTGGCGATCTTAAAAATCTAATTCTCCTACTTTGGGACTCTTGATCCCAAGGGAAGACGAACTATGGAACAGTGTTTCAAATTAGTGTTTACTGAATAAATCATGCTGGTAGAATAAACGGAGATGAGGAAAGGTATGAAATCCACTTAAGCACAGTAAGTTCCAGATTTCTAATCTCTAGATTTAGTTGGATGTGCTGAAAGTCCTAATTTATCTTCTTACTTTGTGTGTTTATTGATTGCGGTTTATGGGTTTTTCCTGTTAATCGTATTGTTCTCCATAACGATAATCTGTGTAAACTACTTCGGAAAAATGCATTATCAATTACATTAGTTTTTAAATTACGAATTTAATGTAATTAAACTTAAGGCATTTCTTCATCTGTGAGATAAATGTAAGAAAACTTAAGGTCCCAAACGGTTCCCGAACATCATCTGGCCATCATAGGTAGTCAATATTATCATATTCGCCATGTTTAGTATGAATGTGTGTGTTTGTTCTTGATGTTGTGTTTCGGTGGAAGCACTGACAGTGAGCTGATCATTCATTTAGGGAGACCCTCCATGTCCTCGTGCGGTCAAATAAGTATATGTTTGATCCATGCGTAGTTTAAAATTCGTCTTCCGACTGGTAGTGACTAAAATAAGGTCCGGATGGAGTGTGCCATATAAGAAGTACCTATTTTGCAACTATTTCCTAGGTACCATATATAGGGTCTATATATACCTCTCGATTGCACTCTAGGATGCTATCCATTACACCACCAGACAAATCCAATACAAACATTTTTTAAGTAAAAATATTATCTTTAATTTGCTTTAGTGGCTACCAGGTGCCAGTGAATACCGAGTTCTCGCCATATCTTGTAATAATGGAGAATATATATATATATATATATATATATATTACTACAAATCGAGAGGTCCGGGTTCAAATCCCGTCCAGGCATTTATTTTTCTTATCATGTCATATTAAGCTTACATTGCTCAATGTAAAAAATTTAATTATAACACACAAACATATATATATATATATATATATATATGGTTGCAAAATGGGTACTTCTTATATGACACATACCATCCGGACCATATATATATAAGAAGTACCTATTTTGCAACTATATATATATATATATATATATATATATATATATCTATATATAAGGTCCGGATGGCGTGTGTCATATAAGAAGTACCTATTTTGCAACTATATATATCCATCCATAGTAAATCTGCCCGAAGGCAGGTCCTTCACTGCAATCATAGCATTTTCATGCTACGCTTGCAGCTTTACTAGGGAATTGTGTAGGTGTGGTAGCTTCCCGTTGCTTTCCACACCGGTGAAGGATGATGATGGTGATGATGATAATGATAAGGATGATGATGGCCATATGATTTCGGGGACCGTTTGGACCTTAAAGTTTTCCTGACATTTGTCTTACAGGTGAGGAAAAACCCCGATAAAAACCTCACCCAGAAAAACTGCCCCGACCGGGGATGGAACCCGGGCCCGCTGCGTGACAAGGCAGCACGCTATCTCGAGACCACAGCGGTGGACTATATATATATATATATATATATATATATATATATATATATATATTACTATCAGAGGAAAACTTGGAGTAGCAAGTTTAAATGAAGATATCCAAAAATACCAACAAGAATGGAAAAATCATCTGAGAAGAATGGCAAGAAATAGACTTCCAAAATTGGCATTCCAATATACCCCAACTGGACATAGGGACCAAGGAAGACCAAAACATCGGTGGAAAGATCAAGACCATCTTCGCTAGGTTTACCGTACAGGCCACATGGCCTAAAACGAATTTGTTCATGATGATGATGATATATATATATATATAAGAAGTAAACGAATTAATCAAAACTGCCTATTTACACAGGAGCAATTAGAGAAAGGGATTCTTGGGGTTTCAGGTGAAAATACCTGAATTATCAGCAGCTAAATTTGCTTGCATTGTGATTCTCTTCTTCTTCTTCCTCTAATTCATAATCTGTAGGATTTTTATCCTGTTTACTTTCCAAATCACTCCTCAGAGGAAGACGTATTGCATGTGCTTCCACTGTCTATCCATCTCTTGTTCTTCTCCCGTCCATTGGTCTATCTTCCTTATCTCTCATAATTCTCATAATTCATTATTAAAATTAAATAGTGGTATGACATTTTTGTGGCTTAGAATCTTAATAGGACGGCGTTATGCATCAACCGACTATGTAACATTACCTATGTTTGAAGAAAAATACGTTTAAAGTTTAAGTCAATCTTCACTATTTATTGTAGCGCCTACTTAAGAATACTGCAATATTTCAAGTTCTTTCCTTGTTTGCAGTTACGCATCAAGAATCGAAGAGCGGGAACATTTGGCGCTTAGGTGCATTGCAAAATTTAGATTAACATTTATGAATATCTGGTTTCATAGCCGTTTGTTGCAAAACATAGAATCTCTGATTGGACTGATGGCGTTTATATTTTTCTTTAAGAACAAGGCTAAATTTAAATATTGACGCTAAATGTGTGCGTACACTTTCTTCATGAGCCAGTGCAACAGATGACATCAAAATCTCAATTTAAAATAAAATAGAGCTTAGCCGGTTGATGCATAACATGGTACAATTAAGGATTAGATGTTCAACTGTTAACACCTAATCATATTATTTTAAAATTGGGTTTTTATTGAATGTACAAAATTGTTTATTACTTGTGGTCATTTTCACAGATTATTTATTAAAAAAATATTTGAGAATATATGTGGAATGATTTTTAATATTTGTACTTGATACAATCCCATATAAAGTTATGAAGCCGAACCATATGGAACAATAATACTGTTTTAATTATATACATATGATTGAGAATGTTTTCTTGGGTATTCTACGTTATAGATATATAAAACACACATATATATATATATATATATATATATATATATATATACACATATGTCCACTGGTGTGGTATCGAGGTAGTGTGCTGCCTTGTCACGCAGCGGGCTCGGGTTCGGGACAAGCTTCCTGAGTGAGGTTTTTTCTGGGTTTTTCCTCACCTTGTAAGACAAATGTCAGGAAGCTTTGAGACCCAAACGGTCCCTAAACATCATTTGGTTATCATCATCATAATCATCATCTCCTGTGTGGAAAGCAATGGGAAGCTACCACACCACTATAATTCCCTAGTAAAGCTGCAAAGCATTGCATAAAACATATGATTGCAGTGAAGGACGTGCCCTAGGGCAGAACACTATAAATAATATATATATATATATATATAGGGAATTTCGGGTAATGTGGACACTTCTGTTTGAGTGGACCCTGTTAATGTCTTCTTAATATCGGCTGCCCTCAAACAGAAAATACTTTATCAACTTTGACGGTTCAAGGCCAGTTTCTTTTATTCTTTATGCGAAGAAGGGATTATTTGTGATATTTATGAAAAGACCACTTTAAAAGTTTTTCAAGCAAATAATAAATTCTTAATTTCTGTTATTAAATATTACAAATGTTAAAAAAAAAACTCCTAAATATATTATATTATGTAGATGCTGTTTCAATATACTGACGAGTTTGGTTTGATATCATGTGACATGGAGGTTGTATAAAATAATTAAACATAACAGAAGAATTCGATTAATGTAGACCCTCCACGAGGACCTTGGTCCACTTTACACATATACGTATATTTTATCAATGAGGATGCTATCTATAAAAACCATTCACTTAATTAATTTTATTTAATATCCTTGTAATTTTTACTAAACCCAAAGACCGTCGCATTCTGCAGTTGAATGGCATGTGAATGCTATATTCAACAATCATTTTTCAAAACATTAAATAAATATCAACGCTTTTTAATTATGATCAGTCATAAATATTTTCAGATTAATCTGTGCCTGCCTGTATAAATTAATAGAATAAATAAACTTAAAAATAGACTAAAATCTAAGACGGACTCTAAGGTACACTTTATCCGAATATGGAGGTTAAAGTGAACCTTTCTTATAATATAAAAAAATTATAAATTTTAAAGATGTTTCCATATTTGAATAAAATAACAATGTTAGTTGTCGGCGGCGGTGGACTAGTGGTTATGCCCCTTGCCTCTGGTCCCGAGGGTCGCGGGTTCAAACCCGGCTGGGGTCGATGGATTTTTTAGGACGGAAAAATCCAAGGAGCAAAGTCCTCCGGGAGGGACCTTAAGCCGTGGGTCCCGAGTCTGAAGATTTTCAGGCTCGTAAAAAAATCCTTAAGCCTGAATGAAGAAGCCTACAAGAAAAAAATACCCAATTTTCCCGTCCTAGTACTACCTTGGTTTTCTAGATGTCAGTAGGAGGCGGAACGCTAACCACGGACCGCTCAAAAATGACATCTATACGAAAACAAGTGTAACTAAATTAGTATGGTTCAAATTCTTCCCTGTAGGGGAGAGCGCCTAAATCTCTGTAAAGGGAAAACATGGGCTTGCAATACAATTTCATAGTTACAACACTAATGATAATCACTGCAATCAAACAAAATCCAAATCCCATAATCAAAAGAAGAAATACAACAAATTCAAAACAGGGGTCTAAATTACCCGAAGTTCCTCTGTATATATATTATATATTAATGTACGATAACTTGGTTAGATTGTCGTAACGATAAGAGAAATATATTAATGCGCATTAATAATTATTTTCACTGTATTTAGGAACATTAATTAAAACATTAATTCAACATTTTTTACTGTTCGATCTGAAATGGATTTCCCTGCGATGCCGCTAGATTTCCCAGAATAGCATTTTAAGCCGTTAACAAATTGACGGGACAAGTTAGTGATAACATCAGATATGAATGGAATGTAATTAATTCAGTTTCTAGCTGGTTCGTTAACAAACACTTCTGAAAGATAGTAATGAACCTAGGACCATACGGTAGGAAGTTTGTATTTATGCAAGAGTTGTAAAACAGAAGGTGGAGTTGGAAACTCTTGTTGTAAATCAATTTGACAGCGCGCTCCATGTGTTTAGCACCACATGGCGACCACAGGTCTTGAATTTGCACTTCAATATTCCATTCCCACATTCAAATGAACTTAGAGACAATCACTAATTTCTATGAAACTGAAGGGCTAAATTGGACTAATATTTATTTTACGTTCGCAAACAGTTTAGCAAAACCGTCTATTCATTCGAATCTGCTTCCCTATTCCCACATTGTGTAGAGAACATTTAAGCTCTATTTGTATAAAAGAAGCGAACTACATTATGTGTATCAGTTTATAAATAGAAACAATTTATTCAAAACTTTCTGCGAGATCCACAATAACTTTTAACTTCAATGTTAATAAGTTTAATTATTTAACATAAACACTAAACGTATACGATGCGAGGTTGGCAAGTGGTTTTTTACAGAATCGAGAATAGCTCGGTTTTTAATTTCCGAGATTCTGTTAAACCTTCACAAACGTGCGTTGTACATTATTTTTTGCGCGATGGTGTTTTCAAAATAATAACACCTTTGTTGGAAATATTTGCGTTCATTATAAACAGTTGACTAACGTTAAGTGTGACCAATGTTTATTAGTTGAAACTGCAGGAGGCCATGACACCAATTAGTGATAAAATGACGGCAAGTACGTATTTATTGTTTTATATTGTTTCAAATAAAGTTCAGTTCATTTAAAACGCAGTGATTTGTTTCGTATAATGTATATTAACACTACCTTTTGAGTATTTTTTGTATATACATTGTACGTAGTACACATAGAGGGCACATGTTTTGTAATATGTAATATTACTGTATAGTTATTTTATTACAGTATAGTTATTTAGGTTGGCAGCCCCGAAATGTAGGAAGATGAACTTTCAATCATGGTCGCCATTGCTGTATCTACGACAAAACGCACCATCTCGCAAAAAAAAAAAATGGAAAATAATGCCACAAAAAACTCTAAAATGAAATTATACAAGACAATGGCAGTTCCTATTATTACTTACGGATACGAAACCTGGACAGTGACAACACAACAATCTGTCAGAATCCAAGCTGCTGAAATGAAATTCTTCAGACCAATAGGAGGATATCAAAGAACAGACAAAAAACACAGAAATAAGACAGCAACTGAAAGTAGAGGAATTAAACACAATAATAGTGAAATACAGAACAAACTGGAAAGAACACTTGGCAAAGATGACTGAGTACAGAATACAAAAAGCAGCATATAACTTTTCACCAAGAGAAAGATGTTTGGAAAAACCAAAGAAAAGATGGAAAGAGCAGCAATTTGAAGCCGGAACAGGCTACCAAAAAGCCTAAACCGTGACGAAGAAGAAGGTAATTGATTGTGCAATATGGCATTTCGTTGATTTTTCCCAAAAAGACACATTATTCTTTGAAAATCCAATGAATTTAGAATTTATTAACATTATTGTATTTGAATGAGTGGATTTAAACCAGACTTGCCTAAAGCGTGTTTGATGTTTTGTCTGGTTCTGACAGATTGTTATTAATTATAAGTTATTGTAAAAAAATATATTGTTTATTAAAATCCTATGGTGTTGATTACACAAATAATTGTCCGAACTTTATGTGTAAAGTTATAGTGTCTGTTCAGGAAACACGATTACTGATCTACTTTAGATGTAACTGCCAAGGAGGTAGAAGAAACAGTTTTTCTCTACAATATTGTAAGTGCACTTTTAGATTAAATGTACAGCTTACTTTTCTTTCGGATATGTTTTAAATTTGTTGCCTTGCTTTTTCTAAAACAATTCAGATCAAGAATATATATATATATATTTTAAATTAGGATATTCATTATTAAGAACTGATATCAAGCTCAATACACTGACACATTGTCTATAATTCAATATTTGTCGTAAGTAATGTTGCGAGTGTTTTTCGTGACTCGTGAATTTATCTAGAGGATTTGGATATGAAGAGTGGCATTTGTTAGGATTATTCAACGAATAAAAATATGCTGTTTACTCAAAAATCATTATTTAAATACAGTTACCGGTATTTTAAAATATCTATATATTTGATGTAAACGGCGATGTTTGAAAACAAATCAGAAATGTTTGGTTATGTTTCATTTGTTCATTCACTGCTACTTGGTCATATTATTTATTGCCCAATAGGGTTGCAATATTGTAAGAATGCACCCTAGTAGATAAATAATGAAACACATCAATCTGAATATTATAACCATATATATATATATTTATTTATTTATTTATATTTATTTATTTATTGCCAAATAGGAACGCATTATTGTAAGAATGCATCCTAGTGGAGAAAAAATTAAACACATCAAACTGTATACTTTAACAAACATTATAGGATATTAATGAATTTTTTAGTAAATAACTCGGTAAATTATAATTTAAAAACACAATTATTGAACACACAATTATCAAATCATCTTTTATCTATGGATGTGAAACCTAGACATTAACGACAGATAGTAAACAAATAGAGGCTGCCGAAATGAAGATGTTGAGAACAATAGCAGGATACCAAAGGACCGATAAAAAGAAAAACGGAGATATAAGAACAGAACTTAATATATTTAATCTCTGTGAAAAAATAAAATACTATCAAATGCTTACCTTCAGCACGTATTACGAATGAATGAACCGCGCATACCAAGAAGAATGTATAATTATAAACCAATAGGGAGAAGATTGTTGGGAAGACCATTGAAGAGTTGGAAGGACCAATCCGACCTATAATGAGATCGGAACAGGCCATTGGGCTTAATCCTTGTTGATGATGATGATGACAATTATCAAATGTGTACTTCGAAGAAATCTGTTCATTATTTGCTACATTTAATGTATCTGTTAGAGAGTCAGTCACTGTAAAATAATGCTCTGACCTGTTCAGAATATTAAAAAGGAGAGCTTCCTTTATAAAAAAGCAGGAGCTGGTAAAGAGAAATTGATAAAGAGCAAGGTAAACACATCTTTCATTGGTTCTAAAACAAAATTCACTGAAACGTGATTGGTCATTGACTTCCTGTTGGGGCATGAGTTAAATGTTCTTGATAAAAAATATTTATATAAACGTTTATTTAAATATTTCTAGAAAAAAAATAACTACCTTTTAATTTGAATTCTTGTTTAGTATCGGCCTGTGGATGCAAAACGTGGACTGGTTCTGTAAGGGAGGCGACAAGGTTAGAGTATTTTAAAATAAAGTACTTAGGAACATTTTTGAACCTAATAGAAATTGACAAATATGCTAATGAAGAAGATTACATAACCGTGAGCTACACCATCTTTATGGGAAATCAGATATAACAAGAAGAGTTAAGTCTCGTAGACTCCGAATGAAGTGTATGAAAACTCCATGTAGGAAAACCAGAGGGAAAGCACCGCCAATAGGCAGGCCAAGAATGAGGTGGGAGAATAACATTAACCACGATTTGAGATAAGTGGATTATACAGGAGTTGATTGGAAAACATTAGCTGAGGATAGGGACACATGGAGACACTATGTCCGCGCAGCCATGACTTATGGGTTTGATAACACCAGTGAGTTAGTGTAATTAAGGGCTATAGAGTTTAATTCTCGCCCGATTTATTCATTTTTTCATAAATGTTCAGAGAAAGAGGATTAATACTCTAAGCATTTGTATTGGAATGTTATCTTAATCCTGAATATTTATAAATAACTTACAGTTTCTAAAGACGTGATGGGGAATCCCCCATTATGTGGTAGACTGCTATTAAATCGAATGGAATTTTTACAATAATTAAAAACCGGTATTATATCAAATCAGAGGCTTTAAATAAAGTTTTAAATCATATCTAGTAATAATGAATTAGCATTTGAGTTATAAATGTATTTATATGCTATTATAAAGTTAGAAACAAAATTAAAACCATTCAGGCGATAACACAGTGGAAATTAAAAATAGAATCGCACAAGCAAATCAAGAAATAAATGCTTTAAACTCTGTTTGGTGGAGCAAAAATATTACAAAAAATAGAAAATTAAAAATATATCAAACCATACTTCTGAAAATACTTTTAAGTACAGAAATGGATGTTTTTAGACGATCAGCTGGAAAATCTAGATTGCATAGAATACGAAATAAAGAAATAAGTGAAATCATGGATGTACAAGAGGAGCTGGACACTATAGATATTATAGAAATGAAAAGTTTACAATGGTATGGTCATGTCAAAAGAATGTCAGAGCAAAGATTTCCTAAAATTATCATGGAATGCATCCCAATGGAAAGGAGGAAGAAAGGAATACCAGAGAAAATCTGGATGGAAGGTTTGCAAGCGGCTATGATTATCATATTGGAGGAATATCAATAGATGAGCAGAGAGGAATGGCGTTTGGTTTCCGATAGACGGCGGCAGCTATCATGATACTGGATGATGATAAAGTTAGCTATAGCCTACTAAATCACTGGAACTATCAAACCTGCAGGTTCATGGTCGCGCGGACATAAGCTCTCCATATATCCTTACCCTGAGATAGGCTTTCCAATCATCCCTTGTATAACCTCCCTCAAATTACGGTTCATGTTATTCTCCTACTCTACGTTGCTCCAAGCTACCGGACGTTTTACCTCTATTTTTCATACAATAGGTTTCATGCCTCTCTTTTATTCACCAATCGTGCCAATGTCCTGTCCATCATAATCTACAAGATTTAACTGTTTTTATTACAGTTGATTTCCTGAATCAGAGAGATAAAAATAAATTGTAAGCAGCACATATTATATTTTTGAGACCACTTCTTGGATTCACAAGGTTGGATCAACAAAGAAATATTGACATCAGAAAAAATCGAAAGCCGAAAATGTATTAAATTGTATAACCAAATAAAATAAAGTTCCTAGGAAAATTTTTGGACCAAAGAGAGATGTACTGATAGGTGAATGGAGAAGACTACATAACAATGAACAACATGGTCATTATAGGAAGCCAGATATAATAAGAACAGTTAAATCTCGTAGACTACGATAGGCAGGACATATGGCACGAGTGGGGAATGAAATACGCGCATGGAAGCGTCTTGTAGGAAAACGAGATGGAAAACGCCCATTTGGTAGACCAAGAATGACACGGGGGAATAACATTAACTATGATTTGAGGGAAGTAGATTATACAGGGAATGATTGGAGAACATTAGTTCAGGATATGGATGTATGGAGAGATTATGTTCGCACGGCCATGAACCTACGGATTCGATAATGCCAGTGAGTCAATTAGTTAGTTAATATCAACAAAATTGGAAATAACATGTTTTGAGAATGGAAAGGGGAAGATTATCCAAACTATCTCTACAATATCAACGAAACGGAAAGAGAGATTTGGGAAGGCCAATGCGTAGGTGGATTCACCAAGATCATCTTAAGTAAACTCCAGGCGACAGATCCTACTAAAATGTTCATTATGATGATGATTTCCCATAACGATCGTGTACTATCTCTCTATACTTGAGTCAGGCTTTAGAAAGAAACACCGTACAAATACTGCACTTCTTGAAATTGTCAACACTACAGAAGCTATGGACAGAACAGAACTTACAGCACTAATTCATCTCGATTTTAGTAAAGCTTTCGATACGTTGACAAATTATTTACGAGACGAAAAATATTACATCAATGAGAAAATTATCTTGACTGATTGAAATTCTACGTCAGAGATCGCCAGCAATCAGTGTCGATTCAAAGTAGACCTCATCCTGGCGATTCATGATGTCAGAGGTACCGCAGGGCATGCCGTATCTCCATTAATATTCTCGCTACACATTAATGACATCTCAACGACACTAAATTTCCTTATCATATTTGTGGTAACGGTATCCAAATTTACATCAATTTCAAACCTGACGAAAACAACCAAAATATCGACAACACTGGTCTTATATAAATATCACACTGGCGCAATGACCTTGCACTTAAACTCAATGAAGAGAAGTTCCAAGCAATATTACTTGGACATCCAAGATTAGTGCACACCATCTGTCGGTCATCATGCTAGATAACAAAGGAATATCTTGTTCGTCACTTGTTAAAACGTTTGGGTTTGTATCTTGACTCTTATCTAAGTTGGAACATCATCATCATCATCATCCGGTTTCATGAGAGCTGCCGCCGTCTTCCGGAAACCAAATGCCATTCCTCTCTGTCCATCCATTGATCTTCCTCCAGTCCTCTGATAATCATAACCGCTTGCACATCTTGTATCCAGATTTTCTTTGGTCTTCCTTTCTTCCTCATTTCCATTGGGATCCATTCTATAACAAGTTTAGGCAACCTCTGCTCTGGCATTCTTTTGACATGGCCATACCACTGTAATATTTTCTTTTCTATAATGTCTGTGATGTCCGGCTCCTCTTGTACATTCATAATTTTCCTTATTTCTTTATTTCGTATTCTAGTCATTCTAGATTTGCCAGCAGATCTTCTTAAAACATCCATTTCTGTACTTTTATTTCTTTTTATTTCCCTGTTAGGATTCTGCTAAACTTCAGCACCATGTGTTAAAATGCTCTGAACTATGTTTGATATATTTTTAATTTTCTATTTTTTTTAAATATTTTTGCTCCACCTAACAGAGTTTAAAGAATTTATTGCTTGTTGTGTCTGTGCGATTATATTTTTAATTTCCACTATGTTATCGCCTAAATGGTATAATTTTGTTCCTAAATAAGTGCATTCAATACTAGTTTTAGTTCTTCTCCATTGTTCAAATTTATATTTAGGATTTCTTCTCCTATACACAGATATATAGTTTCTCTATATCCAAGTCAAAAATGTACTTTCAATAATATGCTCATTAAATGGATTCCAATTTTTTTTTTCGATTGATCTAAAAAAAAATTCTAGTGCAGACTCTCGTGATGCCGCATTTTGATTAGGTATTGCGACATCTTACTGACAGACATTAATGATGGACGAGCACATCAACCGCAATGTATTCATAATATATGTATTAGTTATATTTTCAATATTCGTAAATACGACCATATTTCTTCATACTTCCGCAAACTGTATTGGCACCATCACCATGATCAACAAGAATGCATTCTCTTATTCTAACTAAGTAACTAACTAACTGGCACTATCAAAGAGTAGGTTCATGGCCGCGCGGACATAAGCTCTCCATACATCTCTATCCTGAGCTAATTTTTCCAATCATTGCCTGTATAATCTACTTCCCTGAAATCATAGTTAATGTTATTCTGCCACCTCATTTTTGGTCTACCAACTGGACGTTTTCTCTTTGGTTTTCGTACAAGAAGCTTCTATTCACTTTTTTCATTCCCCGTTCGTGCCACATGTCCTGTCCATCGCAGTCTACGAGACTTAACTGTTGTTATTATATCAGGCTTCCTATAAAGACCATGTAGTTGATTGTTATGCAGTCTTCTCCATTCACCTGTCTGTTCATTTCTCTTTGGTCCTAAATTTTTCCTAAGAACTTTATTCTCAAATACTCGTAATCTCCTTTCCTACCTTAAAGTAAGAGTCAATGTTTCGCATCCAAATAATATAACTGGCAGAATAACAGCTTTATAGAGTATATTTTCAGTTTAACATTTTTTTAAAAAGAGTTGGAACTACACACCTGTACACCAAGCTACTTATCCTCTCGCTTCCATATTGCATCCTTCAATCACAATTTGGATACGCGATCGCACTAGAACCTCCACCTACAACACAGAACCTCCCATTATTCTAATTCATACACTGTACATATTGCTACCACTCTGTAACTCCTTACCTAAAAAAATTAGACTGCCGGGTATTAGCTTATTTTAAAAGCAATTTAAGTATCATTATTTTGTAATTGATATTTCAATGGATTAATTGATGGTATATGATTTTTTTGCTTGTTTGATAAATTAATTATCATAATTTTAATTTAATTTCTTTAAATATGCACTTCTATATATTATAATATTGTGTAAATATTTTTCGTATTTAATAATTTTTGCTGATTGATTTGAAGAGAAGTTCTTATGAGCTTAACTTTACCAGTTTAAAGAAATTATTGTTATTTTTATTATTATTATTATTATTATTATTATTATTATTATTATTATTATTATTATTATATGACAGTTTATACATTGTATAATATATCAAGAGAATATAATTTGGAAATTTCCACAGACTATTTAACTCATGCCCCAAATGGGAGTCAATGACCAATCACGTTTCAATGATTTCTGTTTTACAACCAATCACAGTCGTGTTTCACCAAATATTTATCAATATTAAATTTACCACATTAAAGAAATCTCCTCCTTTTTAATATTCTGAACAGGTCTGACCATTATTTTGCAGTGGCTGACTCTTTAAGAAATACGGCTACCAGATTGTATATATAGTGCATGAATGTCAACACATGCCGCATGCGGGAGTTAATATAAAAACATTTGTAGCAATTGATTATACCACCAAAAAAAAAATAAACCACTGTTTGCACTTTCTTAAATGTATTTTTTCCCAGGTAACAATCCAGAAAAATATAATTGTCATATTTACATCATACGAAATCAGAAATGAATTAATATACAGTTTGATGTGTTTCATTTTTTCTCCACTAGAGAGCATTCTTACAATATTGCGTTCCTTTGGCAATAAATAGTATGATCTGGTTGCAGTGATAAACAAAAGAAGCAGATGAAAGCGTACCTATCGTTTCTCATTTGTTTTCAAACATCGCCGTTTACATTAAATATATAAATATTTTAAAATAACTATAGTTAAATAATGATTTGTGAGTAAACAGCTTAAATTTATTCGTTAAATAGTCCTAACAAATGCCACTCTTGATTTCCAAATTCTCTAGATAAATTCACTCCTCACTTCGTGAGTCGTGAATTTATCGATAATTTGGAAATCACTCGTGGCATTACTTATGAAAAACAAAAATATTTGGATTTGTTGGAACAGATCACATCAGAACAAAAATAATTATAAACAATACAACATTAGAACAAGTTCATGAATGGGACATTCCATATGAAATCGGCAAAAAAATTGTGAAAATTGAACTCACATCTTTAAAAGTTTACCATTTGTTTTACAGTGAAACTTTATGATACACTGAATATCTGAACCGAATTTCAAGTCTTTGCTTGGTGTAATTAAAGAGTAATAGAACTGTCAATTTATCGTATTGTTTTAAATAAATTATATTTTTATAAAATACATTTCTCGAAGTATGTCTATTCCCTCATCTTGAAAACATAATCATATTATAGATGATTTTATGCTCTATCGCTTGAAAATTAGTATCTTAATATTTACGTTTTTCTGAAGGGCGTAAATGCAATTTAATATGCAATTGACCTTCCTCACCAAAAATTTTATAAAATCAAAAAGTGCCACATTATTACCTGAACACCAGTTAATTTTTTGTAATTAGTATTAAAGTGGAGTCTTGAAAGGAAACTACCCAAAATAATTATTTTTCCTAAAATCCCCTATGTGTAGACTGCCCGCAATACCTTTAGCGTGAGTGGAGATCGCTCGCTCGTATAAACAATGACGGAGCTACTTGGTAATAGTCCTTTGCGCACTTACAAATATTTTTTATTGTTATTATCATCATTACATTTTTTATTATCATTATTACAATTATTACATCATCATCATCATCGTGGACTAGTGGTTACTCTGCACGCCTCTGATTCAGAGGTTCGCGGGTTCAAACTCGGTAGGAATCAATGTCATTTTAAAGGCGTAACAATTTTGTATGTAGCTTTCTCCAGAAGGAAGGAAATCCGTGAGACCCATGTCGTAAATTTATGGTACGTAGGAGAACCTCGCGCTTGAAATAAATTACTACATAATAAACGCCATTAAATTTAACAATCTTTATTGATATATTCAGTAGGCGGTTAATTTTGTGTTGATTTTGGCTAATGTATAGTTTAATTTAAATTACTAAGCACCTACGAATTCAAGCTGGTAGGCCTATTAAAAATATTTTCTAGAGAGTAGTTTTGTAATGTGTTGTAATATTTGGTACTTCTACCCTACACCAGTGTCTGATGTTGAATATTGTAAGTAATGTTAAGCTTACTTACTTACTTACTCACTGGCACTATCGAACCCGTAGGTTCATGGCCGCACGGACATAAGCTCTCCATACATCCCTATCCTGAGCTAATGCTTTCCAATCATTCCCTGTATAATCTACTTCCCTCAAATCATAGTTAATGTTGTTCTCCCACCTCATTTTTGGTCTACCAACTGGGCGTTTTCCTTCTGGCTTTCCTACAAGAAGTTTCCATGCACGTCTTTCATTCCCCATACGCGCAACATGTCCTGCCCATCGCAGTCTACGGGACTTAACTGTTCTTATTATATCTGGCTTCCTATAAAGACCATGTAGTTCATTGTTATGAAGTCTTCTCCATTCACCTGTCTGTTCATCTCTCTTTGGTCCAAAAATTTTCCTAAGAACTTTATTCTCAAATACTCGTAATCTCCTTTCCTCCCTTAAAGTAAGAGTCCATGTTTCGCACCCATATAATATAACTGGTAGAATAATAGTTTTATATATTTTCAGCTTAACGTTTTTTGAAAGGAGTTGGGACATCAAAAGTCTCTGCAATGCATAATAGCATGCATTTCCAGAATTGAGCCTATGTTTAATTTCTTTGTGCATCTCATTCCTATTTGTGATTATTGTTCCTAGGTATTTGAATTCAGCCAATTCCTCAAAATTTCCCTCATTTGTCATTAGCTGTCCATTTCCATTATATAATGTATTTCTACGTGTGACCATATATTTAGTTTTACTGATATTTACTTCCAGTCCTAATTTCTTAGTGTTACTCAATAGTGTGTGCGTGTTGGCCTTTAGTATCTCCTCGCTATCGGCCAGTAGTACTACATCATCAGCATAAACTAACAGCTTATTAATACCATTGAGTTGTAAGCCTTCCTCATTCTCTAAAGATTTAATGGCATGCTCTAGTACAAAATTAAATAGTAGAGGAGATAGTGCATCTCCTTGCTTTAACCATTCTGGATTTCAAAAGTGTCTGAAAACTGTTTGCCTACACGCACCCTACTCGTTGAGCCATTTAGACACATTCGTATAAGTCTAACTAACTTTTTAGGAATTCCAAACTCCAGCAGGATACTATATAACGTCTCCCTCTTAATTGAATCATATGCTTTTTTGAAGTCTACATATAGTTGATGTACAGTGCCATTATATTCCCATTTCTTTTCTAAAATCTGTCTTATACTAAAAATCTGATCTGTTGTAGACCTGTTTCTTCTAAATGCACATTGATGATCTCCTAGAATGTCATCAATATAGGGAGTAAGTCTGCTTACTAATATATTTGTTAGAATTTTGTACGAAGTTGAAAGTAATGAGATGCCCCTATAGTTGTTGCAATCAGTTTTATCTCCTTTCTTATAAATTGTACGATAATTGATTCCTTCCATTCATCTGGAAGAGCTTCTTTTCCCCAAATCATACTAAGCAAACAGCGTATCTTGTCCATCAATTTTTCTCCCCCTGATTTTATCAGTTCTGCTGGGATCTCATCTGAACCTGATGCTTTATACATCTTCAATTTTTCAATTGCCATTTCAACCTCTAATGCACTTGGCTCTGCGACTAGCATTTCTGCTGTCTGTAAGTTATTCTCCTCAATGTCCTGTTCTGTATGTACATTTAATAGCTGATTAAAATAACTTTTCCATCTATTTAATATACTCTTGGAATCTGCAATCATATCCCATTTTCATTCCGAATTATGTTTGTTCTAGCCTGAAACCCTTTCTTCTCTATACTAATTCCCTGATATAATTCTCTAATGTTCCTATTTTTTGCATTCATTTCAAGATCATTAATCTTCTCTCTCAAATATTCCCTCTTTTTACTCTTTAGTAACTTGGTGGTTTCCCGTCTAACACTACCCACTTGCTCTAAATTTACCTCATTTGGCTCGTGTAACCATTTAATTTTTGCTAGCTTTCTTTTCTTTACAATGTCGGCACATTCCTCATCAAACCATTTCTTGTTTTGCCTCTTTTTTAAACAACCAATGCTTTCTGATGCTGACAATTTAATAGTATCTCTTATAGCCTCCCATTCTTTATTTATATCAGTTTCTTCTTCGTTTGCCACATTGTCATCTGAAGATTCCAGTACTTCAAATCTATTAGCAATTTTGATTTGGTATTCTTGCCGCATTTCATCATTTTTCAAGTTTTTTAATTCATATTTTACAGAATCATCTTTAGCGTTTGTTCCTCTCATAAGCGATAGCCGTTGTCTGATTTTCACCCTGACCAGATGATGATCTGAATTGCAGTCTGTCCCTCTAACTGGTCTAACATCAATGATGCTACTGTGCCAGCGTTTATCCACTAATACATGATCTATCTGGTTCCGAGTTTCTCCATCTGGGGACGTCCAGGTGTATTTATGAATATCCTTATGCTGAAATGTTGTGCTCTTAACAATGAGATTCTTTGATGTGGCAAATGTGACTAATCTAACCCCGTTGTCGTTACTATCTTCATGAAGACTGAATCTGCCTATTGTTGGTTTGAATATATCTTCCCGCCCCACTTTTGCATTAAAATCTCCTAAGACAATTTTCATATGATATCGTGAAAGGCTATCAAATAAGCATTCTAATTCTTCATAGAACTCATCCTTGATCTTGTCATCTTTATCTTCTGTGGGGGCATGTACATTACAATTATAAAATCATGTCGTTTACCCTTTAGAATTATGTATGATATCCTATCACTAACAAACTTAATATCTCGGATAGCGGATGTTAAGCTATCGATAATAATTTATAACCATTTTCATGCTGTTACAAGTAATATTTAAGAGGTATAAATATATTTTATTGGCTTGGTGTCACTTGCTGATCTTCCATCCCCTACTCATGACATATCTAAGATGATATTAAAATGCACGATAATATTAGCTTTTATTATAAGCTAAATTATTGTTATAGTATTTAATTTAATGTCTAAACTTCCCATTATTCTCCTTTTATAACACAAACTGTATACCTCTACGATTATTCCCTCATTCCAGAAACATTTAAGAAATTGTGAAATTATATATTAACACATAATTGTTGTTAATAACTATTGTATACTAATATATGCATAATTAAAATTATATTTAACTTCTAACTCACCATTCAGTCTTTGTAGATCTGCAAAACTTGTGAGTTAAAAACAATAAGATATTATTTTAAATTTGACTGTGACACTTAAAATGACGAGATTAACTAAACATACACACTGATGTAAATCAACTGTCTAGTATGTAGGCTAATCTGAACTTGAGAATTGTTGATGTAAAACAGATGTTTAAGAAAGACTCGCTGATGCTGCATTATTATCGTTTGGTAGGAAGTGGTACGAGTATTAAAACATTCGGTTTTATTTGGAAGTGATATCTATACTTATAACAATACTATTTCGTCAAAGTTATCAGGGTGCAATACAATACACTGAATAAAAAGTTATTTTAAGACTGAAATTAGTAATTATAACATAATAAAAATTTATACCAGTTTATTCAATTAATGATGAAAGAGTTTGTATTATATAATATTACATTTAAAACTGTAATAAAAAAATTGTAACAGAATAAATAATTTGTTTTAAAAAAGGGCAGAAGATTACGAGTATTTGAGAATAAAGTTCTTAGGAAAATTTTTGGATCAAAAATAGATGAACAGACAGGTGAATGGAGAAAACTACATAATAGTGAGCGACATGATCTGTATAGGAAGCCAGATATAATAAAAACAGTTAAGTCTCGTAGGCTGCGATGGGCAGGAAATGTGGCACGTATGGGGGATGAAAGAGGTGTTTGGAAATTTCTGGTAGGAAAACCGGAGGGAAAACGCCCAGTTGGAAGACTAAGAATGAGTGAGGTGGAGAATAACATTATACATGATTTGAGGGAAGTAGATTATACAGGGGATAATTGGAAAACGTTAGCTCGGGATGGGATGTATGGAGAGCTTATGTCCGCGCTACCATGAACCTACGGGTTCCATAGGGCCAGTGATTGAGTTAGTTATAAATAATTTGTTTAATAATTCACAGTAAACGTAAGTAACAGAGCTCTTTACTTCTCACTTCAGCAATAAAATTTGATAAATAAATATCTACTGCGTAAGAATTAAAATATCGCCACTTTTATAAATTTACGGTACTGTTGCATTAAGCAGAACATATAATGATCTATCATATTCGATTTAATGACAGTTGAAAAAGTCACTGATGAAGCTCTTTCAATAAAGTACGCGCGCGACCTTGGTTGTAAAATGAATCTGCTGCGCCGTGGACCCGCGACTTTTTTACGAAAATAGAATAAAAAACATTTATATTGTCTGAACTATTCAACTCTCCAAAAGGGTAATTGCTGGAAATTAATCCTTATTACGTGAATAGTATCCTGTATTTTTTCTGTTTTCATTTTTTGATATGTACTGCAGTAAACCTCCATAAAACAAAAAATTGACACCGAAAATAAAAATATCCTAATTATAAAAATAACACCCTTAAACTACATGATATCACCTATATAAATATGTTTGAAACAAATTTTTGCTGTTTACTGTTTCAGAAATATTAGTTAGTAAACGTTTTAGTTTATCATATTTACGATAATTTTAGATCATCATAACTACGAACCTATAAATGATAAAAATTTAATTTCTCCATTAATACGTTTATAAATGTATTCACTATATTTAGGGATACATAAAATTAAAAAAATAAATTGCAAGATTTTTTGCTGTCCGATTTGATATGGATTGTCCCGAATTCAAATATCTAGGCTGCAATGTTTAATACCAAGTTTCAAATGACTTAGAACACAAATTAACAAAATTTCTTAAATTAATTGGCACGCTCAAACGAACTATATTCAGGGAAGTGAGAAAAGAAAGTATATTAAAACTATACAGATGGTTAATACTACCTACCTTTTTATACGGTTCAGAAAACTGGGTTTTAACCACATCCAAGAGGAGGAGAATTGAAGCAGCAGAGATGAAATTACTTAGACCTCTTGCAGGATACTTTCTCCTTGATCATAAAACGAACGAATCTATTCAAGAACTAAATATCGGTAATATATTAGATATTATTGATGACTACCGGTCATACTGGCATTGTTGAATTTTAATTTTTTTGCCTTGTATACTACCGTCTTCCTCAACTATAATTTTTCTATTTAGATTTTTCATTGATTTCACTCTAGGCCTTTCGAAGCATGCTCAATCTTCTGGAGTTGTTGTAGTAGTATTGAATTATATGTATATGTCTAGTAGAGGATTTTGTTCATTAGGCATATTTTCGTTGAGAATGTTTGTATTTTTGGCCTCCTTGATAATAATTTCGATTTCTTCTAAAATCTTAGTTTTGTGTCTGTTGTTCTGTCTATGTATAACTGACATTGCATAATCGATATTGTCAAAACTGTGGCCGCTTTCTAAAATGTGTTTAGCGAAATTTGTTTTCTCCTTTAATATAGTCTGAAAAATGTTAATTAAATCTGATTCTAAAACTTCTAGATCTTCTACCAATGTAAGACAATATTGCAACAAAATTACTTCAAATTCAATAACGAAATTTATACCCAAGATGACGGAACACCAATGGGAAGTCCAACTTCAGGTATAATATCAGAAATATTTTTATAAAACTTGGAAGAAAAACATTTCCAAAAACTTGAAGAAAAATACAAAATTAAAATACTAGTAAGATATGTTGATTAGTTATTAATAATATATAAAAATGAAAATAACATAGATACAAAAATATTGAATTAATTGAGCAAAATGCATCATAATACACTTTGGAATCAGAAAAAAATACAATTAACTACCTGGACCTAACAATATCTAAAAATTTAATCAACAAAAATTTGGACATAAGCATTTAAAAAAAACCTACCACCAACACCATAGTAATACATTACAAATCAAGACATCCATATCAACAAAAAATGAGTACTTTCATCAGCTTAATAAATAGAATGATAAAACTGCCTTTAAATAAAACAAATTACTTCAAGGAACTGAATTACATAAAATATTTAGCAACAAAAATGGATATAGCTCTCAAATAATAAACAAATTGGTCAGAAAAGAAAAAAAAAGAAAAATTGACGAAACTTGAAAAAGAAATTAATATAAAAGCAAATAATTCGATCACCTTTACTTACACAGGTAATTAAACAATCAAACTAGCAAAATCTATCAAGAAACATGATAAAATCATCAAAATAGCCTACAGATCTAATAAATTAAATAACATAATATATAACAAAATTGAAAGAACAATAAATATGAAAACAGAGGCATATATAAACTAAAGTTCAAACCTGAGAAAAATTTTACATTGTTGGGGCACGCCGTAGCGTAGTGGTTAAGGCACTGAGCTACAAGCCGGAGGGTCGAGGGTTCAAGTCCCGTTGGGGCCAGGATTTTTAAACTGACCCAAACCCTCTGGCGGCACTATGGCCCTGGGGTCGACTCAGCCTCTAACGGAAATGAGTACCAGACGCTTGTTCTGGGGATAAAGGCGGCCGTCACGCAGGGCTGACAACCCGGCTGACATAAAGTGCCGATTGTCTAGAAAAAGTGAGAGCCTTAACCTCCTACTACCCCAAGGGCCTCCGGGCCTGTTGTGGGATCACTTTACTTTACTTACTTTTAGAAGATCTAGATTTAATGAACGTTTTTCTGATTTTATTAAAGGATTTCGCTAAACACATTTCAGAAAGCGGCCACAGTTTTGACAATATCGATAATACAATCTCAATTATACACAGAGAGAACAGACACAAAACTAACATTTTAGAAGAAATCGACATTATCAAGGAGGCCAAGAATACAAACATTCTCAACGAAAATATTCCTAATGAGCAAACTCTCTACTAGACATATACAGATAATTTCAATACTACTACAACAACTCCAGAAGATGAAGCATGCTTCAAAAGGTATAGGAGTGAAATCAACGAAAAATTAGTATACAAGGTAAAATATATATAGTTTGCTTACTTCTTATAGTCAGCTATTAGATGGTAGTGAAGACCGAGTTCTCGCGACATCTAGTAATAATGGAGAATATAATACATATATAAGAAAAATAAGTGTTTGAATTTGATTCGCCTGGTGGTGTAGTGGATATCACGCTTAGGTACATACTCAGAGTTCCGAGTTCGAATCCCGTCCAGGCACTTATTTTTCTTATCATATCATACCATATATATATATATATATATATATATATATATATATATATAATTTGACATTGTTATAACCTCAACTGTATAAAAAACAATTATGAACTTAAAAAGTGTAGATACAGGCATTTATATTTACAACGCATGCAAACTATCAATAATTCCATTACAGTCATATAGATACAGATCACAGGGTAAACGAAGAATTGGAAGACCAAGGAAACGATGGAGAGAACAACTATAAAATCTGCAGACGGAACGGATCAAGTGGTCCACTCCTTGAAGCTCATGATTATTATTATTATTATTATTATTATTATTATTATTATTATTATTATTGTATGTGCTGATTCTTCATTAATTATTATTCTAGTAATACCAGCTACAGTATATTCAATAGCACTATTTAGGAAAGTATATTTGAATACGAGACCTTTCTTTGAGAAATGAAATCGATTAAATAAGAAAAAGAAATTGTTTGCAAAATTTAGTACAGGCAGGGTTAGAGTTCATGTAAGTTCTTGGTTAACATTCCTGGCAGTAACAATATTTCATCGCTTCTCTCTCCGATATACGTAATTCATATTCAAGCTATGTTCTGTCTTTTCCGGCGAGGTAAAGATGTTAATAACTCGAAAGTAACGTTCACGTCGAAATTTATTTTAATGGGGTGTAGGGGTGTGTTTAATATAGGGCAGGAAGAAGTTGGGGCGTGTACAAATGTGCTGATTCTTCATTCGCTCTCGCACCACAAACTGCAATCATTCAAACTGCTGTGTACAACGTTTACTCATTATTCTTAAAGATGCTAATATTTAGATTTCACTTCTATGTTCAGATGATTTTAATGTGGTTAATTAATTATTGTTAAGGCTATAATTACTTCATAAAACCCATTCACTACATCTATTTAAATTTTTAATTATTATTATTACCTCGTGTATATAAATATAAACATATTTGGAAAGACACAAAAAAAAATGGTAAAACATTGTGGAATCTGTTGCAGTGTATGGAAGTGAGGTATGTACAATCAATAAGTACTACAAGAATAGACTAATAACTCTAGAATGGATTATTTACGCAGAAGTGCCAGAAAGTCAAAATTAGAACATGTCACAAATAAGGAAATTAGAAACATAATGGAAGCAGTGGAAAGCATAATTTAAACAATTGAGGAGAAGGAATTAAAGTGGTTAGGACATGTTTTAAGAATGCAAGATGAGCGACGGCGAAAGCAACTATATCAATGACATCCGACCAGAGAGAAGAAAAGAGGGAGACCAATGTTAACATGGAAGGAAAACATGAAGACATTAATGCAAGCAAGAGGGCTAAGCATTCAAGATGCCCGAGATCGTAGGCTTTGGAAGTTTGGCACGGGAAGACGGCAGCAGCTGTAAAAACCCGAAGATAGATAGATAGACCTCGTGTATAATTTTTTCTATCTTTCTTAAAAACATGTGTTTGTTAAATTTCTATCTATCTTCGGGTTTTTACTACTGTTGCCGTCTTCCCGTGCCAAACCTCAAACCCTACGATCTTGGGAATCTTCAATGCTTAGCTCTCTTGCTTGCATAACTATCCTCATGCTTTCCTTCCATGTTAACTTTGGTTTCCCTCTTTTCTTCTTTCTGGTCCGTTGCAATTGATATAGTTGTTTCGGCCATCGCTCATCTTCCATTCTTAAAATATGTCCTAACCATTGTAATTCTTTCTCCTCAAAATTCTTTCATTTATGCTTTCTTCTGCTCCCATTATATTTCTAATTTCCTTATTTATGACATCTTATATTTTTTTCTTTCTGGCACTTCTTCGTAAATAATCAATTTCTAGAGCTATTAGACTATTCTTGTAGTACTTATTGATTGAACATACCTCACTTCCATTCATTGCAACACATTCCACGAATGTTATACCAATATATTTTGTTGTATGTTTCCAAATATGCTTGTCACACCATATGGAATTTAACGATGATATTACTTTGCTACTCAATTCAATTCTATGCTTTATATTCTCTTTGTCTGTACCTGCAATATTATCCACAATTATTTGCGAATATTTAGTTTGTTTCACTTGATTTATTTGAATTCCTTTTTTTCCAATATTAAATGTTCTCTTTCATTACTAATTATTGGCAAATATTTTGTTTCTGTTAAATTAATTTGCCTTATCCAGTTATAACTATATAGTATATTGCGATGAGAGTGCACTGGAATGAGGTAGTGTTTGAAAAGGCAAGACGTAGTCGAGTCTTTTCAATTTCCGAATTATTGTAAAAACACTTTATATTATGGTATCGCATACTATTTTCTCAGAAAATATTTATATAAATTTGATTATATTAGGATAATCTATAATTTTACTGAAAATCCGTGTTTTTATCTTTAATTTTAGAGATGAATTGAATAAAGAATACTTGTTGTTATGGAAACCGTAAGAAAAATAGTAAACTTGACAACCAATAAGAATTCTTGTAAGAAAAGTAGGACTAATATTAAGCATTATCATTTGTAATACACTGGTACTATCCTTGACAATAACATTAGTACCAAAAATTGTTTTTATGTCGAGCAAAAATATAATATATTTGTTTTCATGTATTTGTTAAAACTCTAGTCTTAACTTACTTCATGTACAACAGTACTCTTAAAACTTGGAATATATACTACTACTACTACTGCAGTGCGAACAGATTGTTCGACATCGGAGATTCAATTTTCCTGTTTGCGGGCGCTAGGCGTTTATCTGCGGTGAGCAGGTCTCTAGTTTTCCCGGCGTTGAAATACGGTATTAACTCATTCGCTTCAAGTTTAAATGCTCAATGCATTTCCCCAGAAACCAGATTTAAGTTATTGTAAACTATATTGTCTATTTTCAGACATTCAAAACAAAAAAAATGTAACGGTACTTGAGATCACAATAAGGGTGAAGACCAAAACAGATTACTCCACTATTCACAAATGTTAACAAAAGATTACCTTCCAAGGGAGTACACGATATTGCAAAATATATAACAGCAGAGTTAAGCGAGTGTACCTCGTCTTCTGAGTTGAAGGTCATATAACTGCCACCGAGTCTATCTCGTCATTTGAGGCGAATGAGTTAAGTTACGGCTCTGGCCAAGCTACAAAATTACTTGGATTGAAGTCATTCAAAATTCCGTTAGTTAAAAAATTAAAAGAACAAGATCCCAATAAGATATTATGAGCTGCGTACGTACAAATTTATATACTAAATGTTTCAGTGTCAGCAGATGGGATATACTCTTAGCTCCCGCATAGGGGAAAATTAGAATCTCTGATATTGGATCATCTGTTCGGACTGTATTATTTCTCTGTTTAATTTACAGTCCAATGTTTCACAGGACGAACCTAAGATATTTTACCATTTTAACGGTAATGAAACATAGTTTTAAATATTCTGTACAAAAAGTAATGCTTCCCTTCTCATCCAAAGAGAACCATACGATGTAAAGCTTTTCTCCATTTTTTAAAGTTCTTGTGATGTACTATAGGATTCATATTGTATATTTTAACTTACATACTAACTTGGTTTATAATTCCATTTGGTGTAACGTTACTGTATATGCTCCTTTCAAGGATTGAACCTTACTGGTTCATTCCGGCTCCAAGTATCCATCTCTTTCGTGGTTGTCCCCTTTTTGCTCCTCTTGTTAATAGTTCAGACTTTTTCTAAGAAATCGGTTGGTATCCATTCTGCAGACATGTTCATACCATTTTCTCTCATACTCCTCTGATAATGTTTATTATAAACTTAATTTCATTAGCTGTTTTTATGCGTTAAAATTTGCTCCTTAATATCCATGTTTCACTACCATAACATAGTATAACTACGTTCTATATTTTCTTAATGTTTTTCTAAGAAAACTGGTAATTCACAAAAATTGTTACACAATCATGCACTGCTTCATATTTCCATTTTTGAATTTCATCGTTTATAGTTGTGATATAAACAATAATGTCATTTTTCAAATGCCCGACAATTATTTACATTACATGGAGTGAAAGTTAAGATTTGATGGATCTGTCGAGATAGATGAGACCGGAATTTTGAAGAAAATTCGTAAAACAGTTTGGAATCTTGCAACGTAAACAGTAATTTCATGTTGTGTCGAGCTTAATTATTTCTAATATATACATACCTACTGGACAACGGTACAGAAGGACACACCTAAAACACGTTCAAAATTGATTGGAATGCATATACCCCTGAGGTTATTACGATTATTTGAAGATCCATCCACAGTAATTCTGCCCGAAAGCAGGTCCTTCACTGCAATCATATAATTTTTATGCTATGCTTGCAGCTTTACTAGGCAATTGTAGGTGTGGTAGCTTCCCGTTGCTTTCCACACCGGTGAAGGATGATGATGATAATGATAAGGATGATGATGATGACCATATGATTTCTGGGACCGTTTGGGCCTTAAAGGTTTCCTGACATTTGTCTTACAGGTGAGGAAAAACCATTTGAAGATAAAATACAAATAAAATTAGCTAACTGTATGGCTTAGCTCCGCATTCACCGAGACCCCGCACTCAACCCAGTCATCAGCCAACTGAACCCAGCTCATATATTCGATATTCACTTCCCTAAGATCCATACGAGTATAATTCTGTCGTATAGGCCTATCTAAAATATTCATAAACTCATAGTCCATCCATCCATAGTAATTCTGCCCGAGGGCATGTCTTTCACTGCAATCATAGCATTTTCATGCTATGCTTTGCATAAAAAATGGGGAATTATAGGTGTGGTAACCTCCCGTTGCTTTCCACAGAGGTGAAAGATGATAATAGTAAGGATGATAATGTTGCCAGGATGACTTTTGGGGACCGTTGGGCCCTAAGCGTCCTGACATTTGTCTTAGATGTGAGGAAAAACCCCGAAGAAAACCTCATCCAGGAACCAGTCCCGACCGGGAATCGAACCCGGACCCGCTGCGTGACAAGGCAGCACGCTATCTCGAGACCTCAGCGGTGGACTAAACTCACAGTAAAGAATGTACAAATTATTTCATTGCATCAAGTAATATAAAAACGGTTGATTACAATCAATATTGCCAATATACAAAATTAAAAGTAAATTGCATCATAACTGTTAAATGTAGGCCTAGATATTTGTAATGTGAAATAATTTATTTTTAGTTTTCCTTACAGTAAAATAACGTATGTAGGATGCAATTATGTCATATGAAGAAAAAAGGATGTAAATGCATAAATATCAACATTTTTAAGGATTGGTAAATAAATTCTATCTTCAAGCCACAGTTAGTCCAAAATCATTCAAGACTAAAATTGTATAAAACACTGGCATTTCCAACTCTTTTGTATGTTAGCGAAGTATGGACATTGAAACATAAGGATATACAGATACTTAAATCTGCTGAAATGAGGTACCTTCGGAGGACTGCAGGATACACACTACTAGATCAAAAAAAAAAAACTGAAGACAGCTTAGAAGGATTACACATGGAAAAGAAAAGAAAATTTTTGATTATAAGTCAAGATGGATGCAACATGTTCATCAAATAGAAGATCACAGAATCCCAAACAAATGTTAAGAAATCAACCTGCAGGAAGAAGAAGACCAGGACGTCCACTCAAAATACTTTTGTATAGTGTTCCTCTTGAGGCCGAAACAGGTCAACACATGGCTTTAATTCGTGAATGTACTATGATGATGATAATACTTACTTGTAAGCCCATGTTTCCCTTTACAGAGATTTAAGCCCTCTCCCCATACAGGGAAGAATTTAAACCATATTAATTTAGTTACACGTGTTTTCGTATAGATTTCATTTGAGCGGTCCGTGGTCAGCGTTTCGGCTCATAATGAATGATGATACAATAAAATAAATAATAATTATATTATTATTGTTTATATAATTTCTATTGTTTACCCTGGTTTCTTTACTTTGAAATTTACTAATTATTTCGCATAGTTTTTCCGATATTGGCGAAAGTTCGTTATTGTGAATATTACAACAAGAGGTTGTACAGTTTCATTAAACCATAAGTTACTGAAATGAGACATAACATGAACTGAAGTTAATGATGGTTTATACCATATACCATTATTCTATGTGTGTGAAATAGCTGTTTAAAAAAAATATTTTTCCGATAATACTGGTCAACATGGTTTTTGTCTCATGAGTACCAATAGTTGTATTTGATGCAGTTTTTTTATCGTGTTTTCAAATATGTATTCGGAATTTCTCCATCACTAACATTTTTTTATTTCAATTTCAATTAATGGTTTTAAATAATTATTTTTTAATAAACGTATTTTCATTCATTTTTCCATTGTAAAATAAAAACGAAATGAGCTAACTCAAATGGTTTGAGCTATGGAAAAAAGAGATATCTGGCAAATGAAATCCTAATATGCTGGCCGATTATTGTTGGACCACCATTAAGAGGGATGCTCCACAGGCGAAATATAGCAGAAAATCGTCATTTCTTACTTTCTAGGTGAGTCCGATTCTTCGAATATTGTGTAGTTACGAATGTAGAAAAATATTAAAGTGTTTGAAATTATAAATACCTGTCTCTCGGAAACCTTGCATCGTGGAGAAAAACTGATATCATATTTGAATTCAGGAGAAAAAATACTATTTGAATCACATATTTTTCTTTCTGAGACAAAAAAAGTTTTTTTTTGTTGCTCAGTGTAGTTTTTATGTAATATTTCTCTTGAAACTATTCATTACTTCATGGAGTTTAATTTTTTTTATATTCCTCATTATTTAGTGAACATATTTAAATAGTCTCATCATCTGCATTCATGGATTAGGTCTGTTGACCCGTTCCTACTTCAGCCCATCTCTTTCTAGATCTGCCCACATTTCGGCTGCCTTTAGGTTTGTATTTTGTTATTTGTTTTGGATATCTATCTTCATTCATTCTGTCTATGTGTTGCTTCCATTTTTGTCTATATGTATATATTTTATCAGTTATTGCAAATATTTCAAGTTCCTGTCTTATTTCTGTGTTCTTGATTCTGTCTTCCTTAGTGCACCCTTTAACAGATCTCAAAAATTTCATTTCTGCCGCCGTTATCCTACTTAGATCTTGTTTTTTATGTATCCAGGCTTCTAATCCATAGAGCAGTACCGGTACTGCCAACATTTTATAAAATTTCAATTGGGTCTCTCTTGTTGTTTTATTATTTAGTGATCGTTTTATCGTACCACATATTCCCTGGAATTTTGCTATTTTATTAGTTATATTTAAATAGTAATATAGTTAAATATTTTCAGGCGATTAAGTTAGAAGGAGACATAAGCATACAATATGTGATTTCAAAACACAGTATTTTTCCTAGATTTAACTTATTTAATTAAATTATCTCATATTTAATAACACTATTTAATTCAGTATATAGTTTTATATTTATGTACACATCATTCAGTTTATATTATACACACCTCATTCAGTTCACATGGAAAATTGACCGAGCACCTTATCTACTGGAGCACACAATCTGACCGTGACCGTACTCGTATACTGCTGAGTAAGCGCATATTTCAAGTCCCGTGTCCGCATGTCATCGCACAGCACAAACTCCCGTCTGCTCGCACTGTAGTACAGGCTATATCTAAAATTCAAGTCCCGTGTCCGCATGTCATCGCACAGCACAAACTCCCGTCTGCTCGCACTGTAGTACAGGCTATATCTAAAATTCAAGTCCCGTGTCCGCATGTCATCGCACAGCACAAACTCCCGTCTGCTCGCACTGTAGTACAGGCTATATCTAAAATTCAAGTCCCGTGTCCGCATGTCATCGCACAGCACAAACTCCCGTCTGCTCGCACTGTAGTACAGGCTATATCTAAAATTCAAGTCCCGTGTCCGCATGTCATCGCACAGCACAAACTCCCGTCTGCTGTCTGCTCGCACTGTAGTACAGGCTATATCTAAAATTCAAGTCCCGTGTCCGCATGTCATCGCACAGCACAAACTCCCGTCTGCTCGCACTGTAGTACAGGCTATATCTAAAATTCAAGTCCCGTGTCCGCATGTCATCGCACAGCACAAACTCCCGTCTGCTGCTCGCACTGTAGTACAGGCTATATCTAAAATTCAAGTCCCGTGTCCGCATGTCATCGCACAGCACAAACTCCCGTCTGCTCGCACTGTAGTACAGGCTATATCTAAAATTCAAGTCCCGTGTCCGCATGTCATCGCACAGCACAAACTCCCGTCTGCTCGCACTGTAGTACAGGCTATATCTAAATTCAAGTCCCGTGTCCGCATGTCATCGCACAGCACAAACTCCCGTCTGCTCGCACTGTAGTACAGGCTATATCTAAAATTCAAGTCCCGTGTCCGCATGTCATCGCACAGCACAAACTCCCGTCTGCTCGCACTGTAGTACAGGCTATATCTAAAATTCAAGTCCCGTGTCCGCATGTCATCGCACAGCACAAAACTCCCGTCTGCTCGCACTGTAGTACAGGCTATATCTAAAATTCAAGTCCCGTGTCCGCATGTCATCGCACAGCACAAACTCCCGTCTGCTCGCACTGTAGTACAGGCTATATCTAAAATTCAAGTCCCGTGTCCGCATGTCATCGCACAGCACAAACTCCCGTCTGCTCGCACTGTAGTACAGGCTATATCTAAAATTCAAGTCCCGTGTCCGCATGTCATCGCACAGCACAAACTCCCGTCTGCTCGCACTGTAGTACAGGCTATATCTAAAATTCAAGTCCCGTGTCCGCATGTCATCGCACAGCACAAACTCCCGTCTGCTGTCTGCTCGCACTGTAGTACAGGCTTATATCTAAAATTCAAGTCCCGTGTCCGCATGTCATCGCACAGCACAAACTCCCGTCTGCTCGCACTGTAGTACAGGCTATATCTAAAATTCAAGTCCCGTGTCCGCATGTCATCGCACAGCACAAACTCCCGTCTGCTCGCACTGTAGTACAGGCTATATCTAAAATTCAAGTCCCGTGTCCGCATGTCATCGCACAGCACAAACTCCCGTCTGCTCGCACTGTAGTACAGGCTATATCTAAAATTCAAGTCCCGTGTCCGCATGTCATCGCACAGCACAAACTCCCGTCTGCTCGCACTGTAGTACAGGCTATATCTAAAATTCCCGATATAATTAATATACATAAACGCTTTTGAGGGACCGAAAATAATTTATAACTGGAAAAATACTTAATACAGCGTAAGTGTAGCCCTATGTCCAATGGAAACTTCATTTCTCTTCATTGGCCTCGGTGATCTAGGAGTTAAGCTTGCATCTGGCCCCGAGGAACTAGGGTTCAAATCCAGCCGGGGTCAATGAATTTTTATTAGGATGTAAAAATCCGGAATAATTTAAGCCGTGGGTCCCGAATCGTAAGATTATCGGGCTCGTAAAAGAGCTTCAAGCCTAAATTAGTATCTCTGAACAAAATTTAATCGGCCTTTTCAATCCTAGTTGTCTACTAGATGTCTCTTTAAAATTATATGTTACTCGCTAATATATGTAGGGAAATAAGCAAAAGTAATTTACCTAGTTAAGAATATCCCGCTAGGGAGCACCAATGTCCCCACATGGGGATCTACGAACATAGGCTAAACTTATTTCTCTTCTCTTTACTAGTTGAAAGTTATTTACGTTAGAAAAGTTGAAACGAATTTAATTTAACGAATTAAAAAATACTTTCACTTCTTGTAACATATATAAAATAATCTTTATTCAATGTTATTTCTGTTTAATTATGGTCAATAGATAAAAGTTAACATGTACATAAATGATCTATAGTGTTCATAATATTTTTTTGTCTAATGCCACCAGATTGACTTCTATGACATTTCTTGTTTTCTCCCCCTGACATTGGCGGAATTGTAATCCATTTCTTAGGTTGGGGCACCTGGAATGCGCAGTTACGTTACCCCGATGATATGATGGGTGATAAATGATAATGAAGCGCCAGGAGAGTTCTTAACCTAAACTTAACCTAAATTCCAGACCATGGGCAACCACATGAATAAGGAAAAATTCATACGGTTTGACCGGGAATTGAACCCGGGACTTCATGAACTGTAGTGAGAAACGCTGACCACTAGCCCATGAGGCTCGTCGCTCATAATATCTGGAGGTGTTTATTTGTAGACCAAGTACAAAATAAAAGCAACGTATAAAACTGTGAGCGAATTAAATGTTAGTAACGGATAAGTTTACAGTTATTAATTAGTAACCATATTTTTTTAGATTAATCAGAACAAAGAAGCAAACAATGAAGGCTGATTTATCCAGTACTGTTGAGCACTGCCAATTGACAAAATTAAATACAAATCAGATATTAATTTAAGTAATTAAATAGAATGTTTGTAATCTGACCTATTCGCGTTGAGTTAGTAATGAGGTGCTGATGACATGGACTTATTATTTACGTCCACATGAGTACGAATGCATGTTTACTGTACAATTACGATTTTTTTTTAGGTTTGTTATTATTTACTAATATGTTGGTGAAAATGGCGTACATATTGTGAATATTACAGTACTATCCGACATTAATCTGCTTCGTTTGTGGATGATTTGAGAACCAATGCCGTCTTATCCCCGCGTACACTCGCTTCACGTCAGTCTGTAACGTCGAGGAGTGCAGCTATTACCCTGAGTAAGGTGATTAAGTGCTTCATTTGCTGTTTTGTTCCTCACTATACGTGGTTAGTATTTAAGTCCGTGCGACGCAACAATAGTGCTGCGATAACTGGAGGTAATCGTTCCGCTGTGTCATATAATACGTGGTGTATGAAATATTTACAAAATCGTAAGAGATGTAGTGTGAAATGATCAGTTATTTATATTATAGGGATTGAAAATTAGGATTTACGGATGAGGTATAAGTGAGTTCGGAATTTCGAAGCGAATTAGTAAAACGTGTTCAACCATTGTAACGTAGCCTACACAATTTAATTAATACTATTTTGATTTTAATTATTTTTTATTTCGGAATTTATTCACAATACAATGACATTCCGTTATTCATAAGAAATTATTTTAATACAGGAATAACTATTAAAACGTGTATATATTACATTTCTAAGATTGATAACAAGTAGTGCTCGTCCTTGTCCACCGCTGTGGTCTCGAAGTAGCGTGCTGCCTTCTCACGCAGCGATCCCGGTTTTGATCCCGGTCGGGACAAGTTTGTTGTGTGATGTTTTTTTTCGGAGTTTTTCCTCACCTGTAAGACAAATGTCAGGAAACGTGAAGGTGCAAACGGTCCCCGAATATCAACTGGCCATCATTATCATAAGTAATGCCACGAGTGATTTCCAAATTATCGATAAATTCACGACTCACGAAGTGAGGAATGAGTTTATGTAGAGAATTTGGAAATCAAGAATGACATTTGTTAGGACTATTTAACGAATAAAATTAAGATGTTTACTCACAAATCATCTTTTAAATATAGTTATTTTAAAATATGTTTGTATATAATGTAAACGGCGATGTTTGAAAACAAATGAGAAACGGTTGGTACGCTTCATTTGCTTCTCTTGTTCGTCACTGCAACCAGATCATATTATTTATTGCCAAAGGAACGCAATATTGTAAGAATGCACTCTAGTGGAGAAAAAATGAAACACATCAAACTGTATATTAATTTATTTCTGATGTCCTATGATGTAAATATAACAATTATAGTTTTCTAGGAAAAATACATTTAAGAAAGTGCAAACAGTGTTTTTTTTTGTGGTATAATCAATTGCTACAAATGTTTTTATATTAACTCCCGCATGCGGTATGTGTTGATATTCATGCACTATATATACTTTCTGGTAGATGTATTTCTTAGTGAGTCAGTCACTGCAGAATAATGCTATGACCTATTCAGAATGTTAAAAAGGAGGTGCTTTCTTTATTATGATAAACTTTAGTTGGTAAATTCTAGGCGAAACACGACTATGATTGGTTGTAAATAAAAAATCATTGTAACGTGATTGGTCATTGACATTTGGGGCATGAGTTAAATAGTCATCATTAATATATTCATTAAGTTTAGGATTAAGGCATCTCCTGGCGCATCATTATCATAATCACCTATCATATAGGCTCTCATCGGGGCAGCGTAACTCCGACTTAGAGGCGCCCAAACCTCAGACGTGAGTTACAATAACGCTATGTCAGGAGAAAATGCCAGAATGTCGAAATAACAATGTGGTGGCATCGAAAAAAAAAGTGCTCGTTACCGAACGTGCGTTTCAATCACGCAGAACTGCTCTAAGCTCTACATCTGTTATTCAGGGAGACTTGGATGAATATTTTTCTCTACATCAGAGGAAATATCAGAAAACAAAAGTGGCGCAAGGGGACTATAAATCAACACAAACTAAATCGAAGAAAAGTTTCTAGAAAGAATAACAGGAATTCTGTTCACGGAGAACGCCCATGTTTCGTCATAATGTTATCAGTTTATCCTCTTAGTCTTTCGAATATAAATAAAAACACCAAAATAAATTACTGACTTGTAGCTGAGTTAATCCAAAGATGGGAATGCCATCTCTTCACCTCGGATATGCATGCTTTTCTACAGGGGTATTTTCACTTTACCACAAGGTAAGGTTTCTTTGTTTTCCCTAGACATAGGGCTGTCTCTTCATCTGTCTATATGCCGTACCGTAAGTTACCTACTCAGCCATTCAGATCTTCACCGCTAGAGGCGCTCAGTAGGTACTATCACTTGGAGGCAACTGAATCTAGTAAAAATACGAAAAGGAATTAAAGGAATTCTCTTTATGGAGAGCAGGGAATTGGTAAATAAATATAATGATGAGATTATGTTAGCTGATAGGTTAGATTTGGTAAGCGTTATAGTTTTGTGGTTTGAAGTTAATTTTATTTCGTACTAGTTATTAATAATAGGCGTTTTATTATAGTCCAAAAAATGCGTGTGTTTTCACTATGGTCGAAATATCCTGTGCTTAAGTGATCGTTGAGTTTTATGAAAAATTGGATATATCAAAAACCAAAATGTTTATTCAAAGCATTATGTTTCTAGGATACCCGACGGGGACTGTATCAAGATTTGGTATTCATACGATAGCAGGAAGGCCTAAAATTAAGGAATTTCTTGTTATGGATGACTCAGGTATGTACACGGGGCATTTTTTTCTCCGCACGTCTGCTATACAGAGTGATTCAGGATAAGTATTACGGAGTTCTAGGGGTTTTACAGGGGACTTAGTAGATAATGTTTTGACAAGGAGCTCGTGTGGGGCGTGTGTATGAAAACATACGTCGCAGGTACACTTTGTGCACGTGGAACCACACTTGTAGTACAACTCCTAGAAGTCTGCAATACTTATTCTGAAACACGAAACACACGATATCACCCATTGTGTTTCGATCTTCAAACTTATTTTACATCGAAATGGTAAGTTTCCGGACATGGGTTCTTTATCAAAACATTATCTACTAAGTCCCCTATACAAACCCTAGAAGTTTGTAATATTTATTGTGAATCGTCCTATATTATTGGCGAATGCAGATGCTGATATATCTGTCTTAAAGGGCCAGTGCGAGGGAGTGGAGCGGCGGAAAAGCGTTTTGGTTGCTGGTACGTGAAATATTCTATGCAAGGTAGAAATGAAGTAGCTCGTATGATCCAAGGAGCTAAAATTGTGTTGAGATTGTAAAAGCGGAAGAACCTCAGGGTACGACTTCCAGAATTGAAGAGACCATAATTCAATGATGTTATAATTCTACAATAAATACACTATAGCCCTAAAATATTTTCTAATTTTCTAGTGTTTTGTCATGAAATAAAGCTTTAAAAATAATACATTTTCTTACAATTTCTTATCACGCTTGTACCTGTTAATCGATGCTCACATACATTTTGCGGCCGTCATTGAAAATTGGACCAAATTTTAAAATATTAAAATAAACTATTGGAAGTAAATTTGCCTAATACAGTAAAAGCTCCTTATTCGCGTGGGATATATTCCGGAAATATGCTGCAATACACAAACCGTGAATATGGAATGGTAATTTTTTATGACTATATAGGGTATGCGTTCTAAGTTTCCAAAATAAAATAAAAATTATCAAAATAAAAACAATTAATGAGAGATTTTAACAATTTATATTAATTATTACTGGCAGGCTTAGGCAGGCTTAAAGAACTTAGTAATTTCATCCTGTTTCGCCACTTTAAAAGGTATTTCAATTCAGATTGATATTCACCTGTGATTTCAGTGATAGAATTCTTAATTTTATTTTCAGATTTCTTGATGAATCGTACAGTTGATTAACATTTAAACATCGTGATGCAAACGACTCGGCAACGCGTAAACGGTTAAGCATTTCTATTTGTTCTTTGAGCGGCAACAATACTATTTTGCGCTTCGGAACTAATTTTATTTCCTGTTACTGGACATTATAAATTGGCAACAAATCAGAACAGACACGTATTAATCAATGAAAATTGTTGCAACGAATGACAAGTTGAAACAATAAAACACCGATCGTGCCGAGGACGGCATTTATCAGCGAACAGCATAAACGTGAAATAGGGCGGCGGTGGATTTTAACAAAGAACTTTAGGCTTACTGACAATGGAGTTTGTTATAGTATGATATTCATTTTTCCATTTGATTTGAATCACTGTTCGTAAAAGCCGCCTTGGCAGTGAAATAAGTTGCCGATGCGTTAATAAAGGATAACAATCCTTCTAATATACCGACTGGATCAGCGAATGAATATATTTTTAGCCCCGAATACAGGAACTGTGTCGCAATTTTTTAACCCGCAAGTAATGAAAACGTGAATAAAGGAACCTTGAATAAGGAGCTTTTACTGTAATTTCTATTGATAATAATAATTTGTTCATTGTAAGTTAATTTACAACTAAATTGTAAGGTTTTATGATTGTTCATTTGTAAAATTACGCATGAGGTTTACCATCGTTGGTCCATGTGTTGATGACAGCGGAATTAGTTTTCTGAATACTGCAGTATATGTTGCTTTGTTTTGTTTTTGGATCATTTTATAAAGTGATAAATTACCGCTGAAATGAAACGTGGTATGACATTTGCTAGAAGTATGCTGACGATACGGAATAGCCATTTGTCACAGTTGTTTACAGCTCTGGCATGTAGAGTTAAATAAGATATTGACTGGAGACTCACCCTTGGGGTTAAACAAACCCAAACAAATGGTGCGGATTTACTTAACAATGATGAGAAGTAATGTTAGAGACTTTGGCTTTTAAATTCTTTCATTACTTACATTGCATTTTGCAGCGAAATTGTGTCTGTGTTTATACTTTAATAGAAAATAAATATGCTGATATAAGGTAAATTATATCGACATTTCAGTTTGATATATCTACTGTAAAATCCATAAATTGTACTCTTAGCTTCCATGTTTTTCTTACTCACTCTTTAAAGAGAATAGTGAAGCCTAATTCTATGTTCTTTAAGAATCGTACATACTGTATTTAATTCCGATGTTCAAATAAAAAAAATTGTAAAAGTGCATAACTATTTGACAAAACATTTAACTTACTCATATTTTACTTATTAATAGTTCGTTATTTACATTTGAGAGACGTCGCATGTTTTTAACTATTTAAATACAGTCTACTTGAAATTGAAAATAAAGAATGCACTAATATTACTACCAATTAATATTATTTATTGGTACGGACAGTCAACAGCACGTACGGCTTGGTGCCTGTGCGATCCATATTTCTAATAACATTGCATTGTAGAAGGAATAGTTAAGGGTTCCGTCTTCTGTTTTGGGTTTATAGGTTAATAAGGGATGTTTTGGCGCCAGGAGTATGAAAGTAATTCTCCATGTGTGAGAACTTGGGTTGCTCAGATTGGAAGATAGTAGAGTTGAGGTTCTTTATCTTCAGGGATAGCAGGAGCTGGCCGGCGGAAGACTGCGCTAGATGGATTTTAAGAAATATGATTTATTAATCGAAGTTGACACTGGTTACACTTGTAGTCAAAAATAACTTATTTTATTATGAGTTTGTTATCAAACGGGCACATTTAAATTTGAGACACGCTACTAACAATTTAATCCTGTTCTTGACGATTATATTTGTAATTGATTGTTGAACGCAACTTATATTTATATTTAATCTTTTGTTTCGCGTCAATCTTCATGTGTACATAAATTTGCAATATCATAAATAAGTCTAAGTATAAAATTCAATTATGTGGTTGCGCAGCTAATTTTAAGTTTAAGTCCATGTCGACAAGTTTGTTAGCGATGGCGAGCCATGGTGAATTGTTCACGGTGTCGAGCTCTCAAAGAACAACAACGACTAGACAGACAACAACGAACAACGATTCGCAACTGATTTGGGACTAACTTTCCTTCTTTAAGGAAAACTCCGTTCCTCCCACAACGTAGTGAGATCATTACCTTATTAATTTAATACAGTCTTTTAGATTGACTGATCACCAATCCCTGTATATGAGGAATATATGTGATATGACATGACTCCACCAAGTTTACGCCTTTCGGATCGTACCGTTTTACGATGAGTTTGTACTCTGGGGAATTCCGATATAAGTTTGTTATATAATTTTGTTTAGGTCAGGGGCCTTTTCCCGCTTGTTTGCTAGCTTGGTGTTCTAGCAGTTTGTCAGGTTCCTTATATGGAGTTGTTTACTTCACGCTGTAGTTTCCAAACCCCATATCAATTCTTTGTTCTTAACCTGTCAGCGAAGCTCGGTTTAAGCTTAGATTGCTGGTCTGCAAAGAAAGTCTGGTAATCCGCTAGTACAATGTATTTTCTCAAATTTTAACTCTTTTGTCATCTTTTCAAGTATCTGTCACTTGACAATAGCGGTACGATGTACTTGCTAAATGATTTCCGTAATAATTAACAAATAGTTTACTCGGGATCCTATCAACTACTTTAATTTAATTTATTTTTACTTAATTATATAAAAATCGAATCCCTCCTGTTCTCCCGATTCGATTGCATATACATTTCGTATATCTCCGACGATTATTTCGTCCTAAAGTGATTTAACATATGTATGATAATAAGACTCGTCCTGATTAATTAATTATTTTAATTTCTTGTTTTAGGAGAGGCTGAGTGAAATATTATTCTTCACCAGATATATATATATATATATATATATATATATATATATATATATATATTCTCCAATATTATGAGATATAGCGAAAACTCTTTCTTCACTGCCGTCTATATATTATATATTAATCTAATGAAGACTTATTCTCAGCAGTAAGCTACTGTTGATATTCTTTCTCCATACTTTTATTTATTTATTTGATGGAGTTAAGACCGTAAGGTCTTCTCTTCCACTTCACCAGGGTTAAATTATACATACAATAATAATTATGAATTTTCTACATGTTGATTAACGATACATAATATAATATATAAGCTGCATAATATAAAGTTGACACGGGAAAGGAAGTAAAATAGTAATAAAATAGTCATAATAATAATAATAATAATAATAATAATAATAACAAAAATAATAACAAAATTAACAATATATAATTAAATAAATGGCTCGGTAAAGAAAATTTAAAATATAAAGGAACAACAAGCGTATACATGGAACACGGTTATATATTATATTGTCTAAGGAAATATGAAGTTAATTTATTTTTAAACTGTTTTTGAGTCGGGCAGTCCTTGATACACGAGGGGAGAGAATACCAGAGTCGAGTGACTGAAACAAGGAAGGATGAGGAATAGTGAGATGTTCGATGTAGAGGAACAGTTAGAGTTAAATTTTCTCTCGATCGTGTGTTTAAGTTATGGTGGGAGGATAGCGAATGGAAGCGAGTAGAAATATAAAGGGGCGATGATGTGGACAAAGTGTTATATAAGTTGTTACTTTACTTGAACTTTAACATGTGTACGTACTTTCACATGCCCAACAGCACCCGGTTCTTTCTTGGATACGAACAGTCAAGAGAAAATTTGTGACTTTGAAAACAAATATAATTTTTTTACCCATTCAGGACATAGTGGCCTCTCTGGATGAGTGGTCAGATCAATTCCAGGACCATCTCCGAGACAATACATTTAAGACAAGCACAACATCATACAAATGATTATTATATTCACATGATGTTGGAATACCATTTTGATCTTAAGTTTCCCTAAATATGTATTACAATAGAGGAAAATTCCCGAAGAAACCTGACAGAAAATTTGTCCTGACCGAGGATCGAACCCGAGCCCTTTAGATACGTGACAACCACGTTATCACTAGACTACAGCGGCGGACGTTACACAATATTAATAATGCTAATACTACTACTACCACTATTAATAGGTAAAGTGATCCAACTACAGGCCTCAGGAGGCCCTTGGGGTAGTGGGAGGTTAAGGCTCGCACTTTTTCTAGAAAATCGGCACTCGATGTCAGCTGGGTTGTCAGCCCTACGTGACGGTCGTTTTACCCAAGAACAAACGTCTGGTACTCATTTCCGTTAGAGGCTGAGTCGACCCCAGGACCACGTGCGCCAGAGGGTTTGGGTCAGTTTAAAAATCCTGACTCGAACCCTTAACCACTACTCTACGGCGTTCCCCCACCACTATTAATACTACTAATAATAAACAGAAACCGAAGACTTAATATTAGAAGATCAAAGGGGTATATTAGAGGATGTGATGAATTTGAGTATGTGGGAGTGAAAGTAGATAAAGAGGATAAATAAGAAAGTGGTATTAAGAACAGAATAAATAAAGGTAGAGCAATAACAGCAATGATGAATGGAGTCTTATGGAACATACATATAACCAGCAAAAATAAGTTACAAATATACAATTCAATAGGGAGAAGTACTGTCACATATGGAGCTGAAGTTTGGAAATTCAACAAAAACATAGAACTTATGTCGGTGGATATGGATTTCGTAAGGAAAGCAGCAATATTTTCAAAATTAGAAAAAAAAATTATGTCATACGAGAAAAAATTAATATTGAATATTGAATAGTAGATTATATAAGATATAAGCAATTAAATTGGTATGGGCATGTACGACGAATGCAAGAAGAGAGGTTTCCCTGAAAAACGTTGGAATGGTGTCCACCTGGAAGAAGATGGAAAAGAAGACCTCGAAACAGGTGGATGCAAGAAATAAGAACTGGAATGAGAACAAGAGGACTGGAGGGCATGGAGTGGATGGATAGACATGAGTGGAGAAGGAAAATAAAACTATAGGGACAGAAATATGTATAAACATTAAAAATCTGTATATTCATCCAGAGTAATTCTACCCGAAGGCAGGTCCTTCACTGCAATCATAGCATTTTCATGCTATGCTTGCAGCTTTACTAGGGAATTGTAGGTGTGGTAGCTTCCCGTTGCTTTCCACACCCGTGAAGGATGATAAGGATGATGATGATGGCCATATGATTTCGGGCACCGTTTGGGCCTTACAGTTTTCCTGACATTTGTCTTACAGGTGAGAAAATACCCCGATAAAAACCTCACCCAGAAAAACTTCCCTGACCGGGAATCAAACGCGGGCCCGCTGCGTGACAAGGCAGCACGCTACCTCGAGACCACAGCGGTGGATAATCTGTATATAAATATATAAAATTAATAGTAATAATAATAATAATAATAATAATAATAATAATAATAGAGCTAATAGTAATCATCATTATCATCAGGCCCTTGGCCTGTTCCGCTCTAATAGTAGTAATTACTATTGTAATCGGTCTCTCATGAAATTAGTTGTCTTGATGGTCTGTTCCGATCTCACTTGGTTTCAAATCAAGTAGTCTATTCACGGGACGTCCTCGTCATATTTTTCCTGGTTTAATTTATTTAAATATTTTGTGATTTGTATTCTGGCATTATGCCTACATGTACAAGCCATTCACGTTTACAATATTACCTTTTTATTCGTTAAGATTGACTTCTTTAATTTTTGTGCTATTTTTAAGATTTGACGTCTGGATATTAATAACTACTGGCTGTTTTTCCTATCTTATCATTGTTAATGTGTTTATGCTTGAGGCTTTTGTTGCTTCAATGGTTCATCATTCATAACCATATAGAAATTAACCTTCTATAGACTCGTATACTATTCATGGGACTTCTAACATATTGACAATCTCACAAAAATAATGATAATTTCAAATAATAATAATAATAATAATAATAATAATAATAATAATAATAATAATAATAATAATAATAATAATAATAATAATAATAATAATAATAATAATGATTATATAATAATGAGTAAAATTTTCAGGTTTCAGGAGAATTCTCATGTTTAATTTGTTATTTAGTTAATCGTTTTATTTAATGATACTCTTCAACAGCTCAAGTAATTAGCAACGCAGTTTAAAATCTGGTTGTGGAAGGGCCGAGAAATATTTCTCAGGGACTGATTTTTCAGGCTTGAGGTTCACTTGCCATAAATCTACCAAACGGAATTCACGACTTTATATTTCCTTTTGAAAGGAAGCAATGCCTTGAAATTGTTTACGTCTTTAAACATCGATCGAACACAGCCGGATGTCAACTCACGAATTTCGAAACCAGAAGCAAGCACGGTAACCATTAGTCCACTGCGACCCGCCGGTAGGAGACTTTTTCGTCCTTATTTTCATTATATATTCTTCAAGATAGTTCTACTTTTATGTAACTTAAAGTAAATGTATGAAGAAACACCTGAAAATGTACATATCTCTACGTCCGAGCTAAATGACACCATGCCCATTTTTTTCCCAAAATCGAGTTAACAGCATAGTCATGTTGTAAAATGTTCACTCTATCTTGTGGTGTAGAACACTATGTCCAGTTATAATAAATGGTGAAGTTAAGGAGTTTGAAACAACATATCCTACTTTCCTTGGAATGTAAAAGTTACCATGTGATCATGACATTGTATACTTGTAAATATATCAGAGGCAAATAACACCATGAGGAGATAATGCTGTCCACCTCTACACCATCTGGTGGAAAGTTAATCAATTATAGTGCTCACGATTGTTATAGTTCAGTCGCATACCTTCCGGCCCTGACGTTTAGGTTGTAGAAGGACTAAAGGAAGGAACTCACCCTCTACTCCCTATTAGGTTCGTCTTCCGGGCATATAGGCCGTTGTCCAGTCGTTCTTCTACTCGACGTTTCGTCTACTGCTGCGGTAGACATCTTCAGGAGATACAGCGTGCTCTCTGTGAACTCCTCAACAGTCGGCTGCAGACTGGCTGGTCGTTGGAAACTCCCTCCCTATTTATAGGCACGCCCCTGGTGGAGAGGCGGTTTACTGCGCGGTCCGTGTTGCGTGCTGTTTTGTCCAGGCTGTCGCTAGCAGAAGTCATAGGCTTCATTGTCGTATTGTGCAGTGCCGGGATCTAGATTTTGTTTATCTTCATGGTTTCTTCTTTTTTGTTAAAGGAATTTTTGTGTTTATATATTTCAATGGCTTCTCTGTACAGTCTGGTGTAATAATGTGATGTTTGGGACAATTATTACACCAGACTGTACAGAGAAGCCATTGAAATATATAAACACAAAAATTCCTTTAACAAAAAAGAAGAAACCATGAAGATAAACAAAATCTGGATCCCGGCACTGCACAATACGACAATGAAGCCTACGACTTCTGCTAGCGACAGCCTGGACAAAACAGCACGCAACACGGACCGCGCAGTAAACCGCCTCTCCACCAGGGGCGTGCCTATAAATAGGGAGGGAGTTTCCAACGACCAGCCAGTCTGCAGCCGACTGTTGAGGAGTTCACAGAGAGCACGCAGTATCTCCTGAAGATGTCTACCGCAGCAGTAGACGAAACGTCGAGTAGAAGAACGACTGGACCACGGCCTATATGCCCGGAAGACGAACCTAATAGGGATCAAGACGCCGGCTGTGAAAGCCTACAGTTATTCACCCTCTACTGCCATTAAGGAAATAGTTGAGTGGGAGTGGACGTCTGCCACAACCAATTACTGCTCTTGATGCCGCTAGTACTGTTTTAAATTGCTGCGACGTTGTCGGCTGTATTTCTGCTCCGCGTGGCTTCAATGGTACATAAAGCGGCCCCTCCCACTGAATATCCATATCGGCAACACTGGCGTGAAAACGTCAGAGCAGGAGACTCGGCGGCTGGGCTGTAGTTTGTGCTGCTCTTGATATTGTGTGCCTTTGCTTTTGATTAGTTCTGATAATTTTTTTAAGGAATGGATAAAAAGTATACCTCTCGTGGGAGGAAAAGTGTCAAATTTACATAACACCGTAGAGTAGACTCATCCATAACAAACTGGAATACCACAATATATCTTTCAGATAGCGGTGCTTGTGGCACTCTGCTCGCCCTGTTTGAATAAAAAAAATTGAACTAACGATAATTGTTTTATAGACTTTGGTTTGCCCATTTCCCCCGTAATATAGATTGAAAATAATTCAGACCTGCATAATTTATTCACAAGGTTGTGAAATATCAAATTTTGTATAACTGGAGTTAACTACTTTTATCTCTAAACCATTATTATGCAATATACTTAATAGTTTTCAATAGTCACTGACTTAGATTTCGTACTATTTATTTACAAGGTTGTGAAATATAAAATTTTGCACAACTGGAATTAGTTATTTCTATCTCTGAACCATTATTATGCAGTAAACTTAATAGTTTTCCATAGTCACTGCCTTGGATTTTGTGCGCTAACCATGTCTCTGAGCATCGAATCTTCGCCTTAGTAACAAATTATTAACTTAAATAGAAAATAAAATTAATAACTTTGTGGAATACTTAAGCTGGTGCATAATCCCACGGTAATGAGAAGTTGTAAGTAGCATTCTGACATGTTAATCCCTAATCTGTTTTATATAACGCACTTTATAAGCACTCTCTCATCATCGTATTACAGAGCTCTGGAGGCACTTAAGACCGCATAACTTAATGGAGGCTCATGGATCAGTTATCCAGAGACATATTGGCTTTTAAAATTAATTTTCCTCTGGGAAGATGAAAACAAATGAGCTAGCTAACTAAGAAGATATAACTGCTATGAAATATCTTGAGCAGAGAACGTCTCGGTAAGAGGGGGAAGAACAGCTCAGAGTTTCATTATAAATGCTTTGTTATTTGCTTTAGTCTCCTGTCATAAATGTCCAAGTAGCTGTTCTGAGAAATCTTTAATGTGGCTTCTAAAACATACAAAATGAATCAAGTTTTTGGTATTATTCGTATATCTTACCTCAGTGGATTTTTATTCTAGCCTAGTTGTATAAGCTGTCATTGCCTTGGAGCAGAACAACGGACATGCGCTGGCTAATGTCCATGCTGAAATAAATTTTCATATGAAATTTGAATAAAGTTCTTAGGAAAATTTTTGGGCCAAAAAGAGATGGATATGAGGTTGAATGCAGAAAACTAAATAACAGTGAGATACATGGTATGTATAGGAATCCAGATATAATAAGAACGGTTAAGTCTCGTAGGCTACGATGGGCAGGACATATGGTACGTATGTTGTTTTCAAACATCGCCGTTTATATTAAATATATAAATATTTTAAAATAACTATATTTATATAATGATTTGTGAGTAAACAGCTTAATTTTATTCAAGAAATACTCCTAACAAATGCCACTCCTGATTTCCAAATTGTCATAAGTAATGCCACGAGTGATTTACAATTTATCTAGAGAATTTGGAAATCAAGAGTGGCATTTGTTAGGACTATTTAACGAATAAAATTAAGCTGTTTACTCACAAATCATTGTTTAACTATAGTTATTTTAACATATTTATATATTTAATGTAAACGGCGATGTTTGAAAACAAATCAGAAATGTGAGGTTATGTTCATTCACTGCTGCTTGATCATATTATTTATTGCCAAATAAGATCGCAATATTGTAAGAGTGCACCCAAGTGGAGAAATAATGAAACACATCAAACTATATATCATAATCAACATTACGGGTTATTCATTTATTTTTTTAGTAAACAACTCAGTAAAATTAAGGAATCTTTTCATTATTTGCTATATTCAATGTATTTGTTGGAGAAAAATAATGCTTTGACCTGTTCAGAACATTAAAAAGGAGGAGCTTTCTTTATCACAAAAGAGGAGCTGATAAAGGGAAATCGATAAAGAGCGAGGTGAAACACGACCGTCATTGGTTGTAAAACACCATTCATTGAAACGTGATTGGTCATTGACTAGCATTTGTGGCATGAGTTAAATAGTCTTGATAAATTCACTCCTCACCTCGTGAGTCGTGAATTTATCGATAATTTGGAAATCACTCGTGGCATTACTTATGGCAAACACTTCATTCCACCCACTTCTACAATCTCATGTCATTCATTTAATTTCGTCTGGCCGTATAATAGTGTGATAGTATCATCGTATATCTCAGACATTCAATAATATGGACTTTAGGGCCTCTCTCATCTGATCCATCAGTCTAGTATTAAGCCGGACACGAGGGAGGATTCACTTTTTTACTTGTTTCACGTTACATTATGAATAACTATTTCAGATTTTGACACGAACAAAACATCTTAGACCTCCACTGTCAGTTTCTTCATTAACGTTTGTGGATATTTCGGTTATCATAGTGCACAAAATTTCCTGCTGACGTTTTCGTAACCTCTTCTGATAATCTTCAGAACTGTTTTGGACCAGACGATGGAGTGCAATCAGCGCTGTAATGGACAGTAACGCTAGAAATAACAAATTAAACGCGCCCACAAAACGACATGTTGAAAAAATCGAAATTGAATGAATTCTGTCAAACATTTTATTGTCTCGTAAAAAAAGTGAAAAATAGAACATGTAAGTATCTGATTAAATAGTATTGATAAGTAAATGGTTTAAAAAATAGTTTGAAACATTTGAGAGAAGATAGCAGAACATTTTATGAGCCGAAAATTTTGTAGACGTGACTGTTACATACAGTCGCTGATGCGATGTGTTTTTTTGGGGCCTAAGTCAATCGTTCTCTATATCGAAACCTCCCATTTGTATTCTGTTGGGTTAACAGTTCCTGCTTTTTCCAAGTTCTTGGCATCGCTAGACATTTGTATAGAACGAAGTGAAATTCCTTGTGTATGAAATTCGTGTTTCTACTGAAAAAAAAAATGCTAGTTAATCGTATCCTGCTGGAGTTCGGAATTCCTAAAAAGTTAGTTAGACTTATATAAATGTGTCTAAATGACATAAAGAGTAGGGTGCGTGTAGGCAAACATTTTTCGGACACTTTAAAATCAGGAATGGGTTGCAGCAAAGAGATGCACTATCTCCTCTACTATTTAATTTTATACTAGAGCATGCCATCAAATCTCTAGAGGACGAAGAAGGCCTACAACTCAATGGTATTAATAAGCTGTTGGTTTATGCTGATGATGTAGTGCTATTGACCGATAGCGAGGAGATACTAAAGGACAATACGCACACACTATTGAGTAACACTACGAAATTAGGACTGGAAGTAAATATCAATAAAAATAAATATATGGTCACACGTAGAAATACATTATATAATGAAAATGGAAAGCTAATGACAAATGAGGGAAATTTTGAGGAAGTGGCTGAATTCAAATACCTAGGAACAATAATCACAAATAAGAATGGGATGCACAATAAAATTAAACATAGGCTCAATTCTGGAAATGCGTGCTATTATACATTACAGAAAATTTTGATGTCCCAACTCCTTTCAAAAAACATTAAACTGGAAATATATAAAACTATTATTCTACCAGTTATATTATATGGGTGCGAAACATGGACTCTTACTTTAAGGGAGGAAAGGAGATTACGAGTATTTGAGAATAAAGGACTTAGCAAAATTTTTGGACCAAAGACAGATGGTCAGACAGTTGAATCGAGAAGACTATATAACAATGAACTACATGGTCTTTATAGGAAGCCAGATATAATAAGAACAGTAAAGTCTCTTAGACTGCGATGGGCAGGACATGTTGCACGTATGGGGAATAAAAGACTTGCATGGAAGCTTCTTGTAGGAAAGCCAGAGGGAAAACGCCCAGTTGGTAGAACAAGAATGAGGTGGGAGAATAACATTAACTATGATTTGAGGGAAGTAGATTATACAGGGAATGATTGGAAAGCATTAGCTCAGGGTAGGGATGCATGGAGAGCTTATGTCCGCGCGGCCATGAACCTACGGGTTCGATAGTGCCAGTAAGTAAGTAAGTTAGTTGTATTGTGGCAGCTTCAATAGTAACATCCACAATCCCTGGTGTGTTTCAGGGAATCAGACCAACAGTGCCACGCAGATGCATCATATGTACAGTAAAAGCTCCTTATTCGCGGGGGATATGTTCCGTAAATATGCCGCGAATACAGAAAACGTGAATATGGGATGGTAATTTGTATGGGTTTACAAATTATGTATATGTTCAAAATAGAATAAAAAATTATCAAAATAAAATCAATTCATTGAGATATTTGAACTATTTATATTAGTGGAATTCCTTACTTTGTCTTTAGATTTTTTTAATGAATCGTACACTTGATTCATTATCATTGAAACAGCGTGAAATGGGTGCAAACTACTCACGAACACATAAACGTAAAGCATTTCTATTCTTACTTTATGCGGCAACACTACTTTTTTCCGCTTCGGTACTAATATTTATTTCCTTTTACTCGACATTATAAATTGGGAACAAAGCAGAAGAGTCACGTGTTATTCAATCAAAATAATTGTAACGGATGACAAGTTGAAACAATAAAATATCTATCCAGTTAAGGGTGGCATTTATCAACGGACACGTGAAATACGGCGGCGGCTTTTAGCAACGAACTTTAGGCTTAGTGACAATAAGATTTGTTTTACAGCAAAAGGCAAAGAAAATGAAGAAAACCCCAATGATCCCAAGAAAAGAAAAACAGATAAAGTAGAAACAATAAAGTCATCCAACCGTAAGGGAAAGCAGGTCCTACCGCAAGCTGTGATCCCAGCAATGGAAACTCAAAATAGATTTGACGTTTTATCAAAAATTGACACCACTGCAGGGAACCCTCCTGCTGGCCCCTTAAGAAATAAGGATAAAGGGTGTGACACAGTTACAACAGCTCTTGGGCCCCCACGGGTGAACGCCACCAAAGAAACAGATCCAAATCAACCTAAATTAGACTGTAATGGAACACGGGGACCTTTTTAAAATGAATCGAGAAATAAGAAAACAAATCAAAAGAGATCTCAAAGTGGTGAACACCCGTGAAGGTCTTCGATATTATGCATCTCAGTGGAGGATTTTCAAGAGTTAAAGAATTTTTTCAAAAGTGTAAACAAACAATATTACACTTATCAACTTAAGAAAGATCTTCCACTGAGGGTAATACTCAAGCGATTACCATCCTCAACCCCTACTGAAGACATACATAGCGAGCTCCTGGCGCTAGAGTATCCTATAAAAACAATCAAGCAAATGTCAAAAAAGGACGGAGATAACACCATCCTACTTCCCCTATTTGTTATCGAGTTAGAGAATACAGCTGCAGCTCGAGAAATTTACAATCTAAATCGCTTGTTGTACACAGTTGTCGCTGTGGAACCATACAGGCCGCGTTCTGGGCTCAAACAGTGTTATAACTGCCAGAACTTTAATCACACCTTCGCAGGGTGCAACCTGACGCCCCGATGCGTTGTATGTTCAAAGGCACACAATCATAAAGAATGCCCCATAAAAGCGGAGGCACAACTTGATCCTTCTAAACTACAATGCGCAAATTGCGGAGCAACAGGCCACCCTGCCTCCTATCGTAGCTGCCCAGCTTATGAGGCAGCTAAGCAAGCTTATATAAAATCCCGAGAACCCAAACCTCCAACACCTAATATTCACACTCCACGTACTTTTACTTGCATTAAAGTAAACCCCACCTTATCCTTCAGTCAAGCCATAAGTTCTGGCAATCAAGCTCAACAACGCATTGATCGTAGCACTGCTCGAGCACAGACGCAGCCTGTATTTCACCCCTTAATGACCGAACAGGCACAACAGGCACTCCAAGATTTCCAGCCTATATTGGCTGGCTTTAAATCTCCAATGGAGCGCTTGTTGTTCCTGTCACAATTGGTGAATATGTGTATCGGTGACAATGACTAATTTCGCACATGGAAGCTATCTTAATGTCCTGGCATTTAATGCCAATGCCAGTTTCATGAACTAGAAACACTCATACAACAACGAGATATAGACATTCTTCTTCTGAATGAAACCCATCTTAAACCCAAAGATCGGTTTAAAATCCGAAACTATTATACATACCGTAATGACCGTCTTGACGGTCCCCTTGGAGGAACAGCCATCTGCATCAAAAGAACCCATAGAGTGACCAACATTCCCAGGCTTCAATTTATTGAGGCTACTGGAATATTAGTCCCAACTTCCCCAAATCAAACCACCTTCATCGCCTCTATCTATAAATCTCCTTTAAGGCAATTAACCAGACACGACCTCAATATCCTAACTTCTGCTTGCGGGAGATTTTAATTCTAAACATCATTTCTGGAATTGTCGTGGTCGTGTCAAAAATGCCTCAGGCCTCATACTTCAAAATTATTGTCAGCTTCAAAACAGAAATATGTGCTCCAAGGGATCACACTTTCTTCCGTCACACAGCTTTTGGCATTCGATCCGATATCCTTGACATAATCCTTTCGAAGAATGTACCTAAACCAGCACACATTAACACCATTGAAAACGCATTGGACTCGGATCATATACCCATACACTTTAAAATTACACCATCTTTTCAATTATCGCCACCTTTTTTCTATACAAAAAGCGCAAATCGACTGGCAGAAATACACTTACATGCTCAATCAATGCATTGAGCCAACACTTTCTGTTGAGTCTTCACAACTTGAAGACGCCATTCTAAATTTTCAGGCGACGATAAAAACAGCTGTTAGACTATCTGCAACACCAACAAACTACACTGCACCACAAAAATACACGGACCCTACACTTCAACATTATTTATCAACAAAGTTCTACTATCTTCGATTATACAGACGTTTTGGCTCCCGTCAACACAAACAAGTATAGAATCGCTATGTTCATCTGGTACGAAGCCGATTGCAGCAACTTAATCAGGACCGATGGGAAGATTCTATGACTCAACAAAATATTGATCGAACTCCTCCGTGGGATATCCTTAAAAGGATCAGAAGGAGTAGAGCTCCTGCTCCTCCTTCTGCAATCAGAAGCAATGGTACCTGGGTCTATCACCCTGGCGATAAGGCCCAGGTCCTTGCTACACATCTGGCCAATCGGTTCCGACCACATGAACTCACTACTCCAGTACATGAGGCTGAGGTAAATGACGTTGTTACTACGTTTCTTGCTACTCCTATCCCACGTGTCCTTCCAGATATCCACCTTACAGAGGTGCGTACAATTATACGTAACCTCAATCCTAACCGTGCCCCTGGCAGCGATAGTATATCTCGAACCTTGCTGTCAAAAATCTACCCATCAAACCCTTACTCCTTTTACTCCAAATCTTTAAATACTGTATTAACCCGTCAGCGTGGAGCGACGTGACGTGTACGCAAGTTGAATTCTTCACCCAATGCGGAACGACGTGACATGTACGCTAGTTACACGCACTGCTTTAAACTGTAATTATGACCTTTGTGTTTACATTAACTATTTACCGTGTATACAAATTTTATGTAGAGACTTCAAAGTTTCTATTCGTGCATATATTAACTGATTACGGCCCTGAGTAACAATTTAATATAATTTTATATTTGCATTTATTCTTGCGGCCTCTGACATTTTTCTTAAATTTATAACTTGATAAAGGATTTCTTATAAAACTAAATTCGCCTTTTTTTGTAGATTAGCTTGTCTATCAAATTGAATTTATTTTCAAATCTCTTCATTTTTAATAATAATGTCGCAAAATTCAGTATAAATAAAGGTCCAACAAAGTTATTTCCCATTTACGCTACAGTACAGGACCACGATATCCTTACATTATGGAAAGGTAGTTAGTCTACAATTCAGTCAGTATCTAAAAGGAAAGTGGTCCACTACAGACCTTAGAAGGTTCTTGGGATATTAGGAGGTTAAGGCTCCCACTTTTCTAAAGTATCGGTACTTGATGTAAGCCGAGTACTTATTTCTGTCTGACGGCCCATAACAAGCATCTGGTACTCATTTCAGTTAGAGGCTGAGTCAACCCCGGGTTCACAGTGCCGCCTGAAGGTTTGATTCAGTTTAAAAATCCTGATCCACCGGGATTCAAACCCTCGATCTTCCGGCTTGTAGCATGTTAATCTTTTAAGTCCACACCTCCGGTGAAACTATTATAGTCATATTTCATCAACTGGTTTCAGTTTGGAAACCAGAAGAAAGGCATTGAAATTTAGGGTTGATGAAGGTCTTTTAGTACAACAGGTCTGATGTGTAGAAAGACCATTTTTTGAAGGCACACGACCTAAAATAATGTTTCAAAAGTGTTAGAAAGATACATTTGGAGAAGGCTGCCCCCCCCCCTACAAGAAAGAAGGTCAGCGCATAGAAGCAATGTGTTTGTAATAAACATGAACAAAGTAAAACACAAGGGGGAAAAAATACACTTATTGTTGCCCGAGTGTCAAACAGCTGGTTTACATTTTGAAGATTTATCACACCAATTTTTGAAGTTCATTTTTTTTAAGACCCTTCTCTTTGTGTAAATAGTTCGTTCTGTTGTTAGGTAAAGCCGGTTCTCTGAATTCTTCAAAGAATCCCTAGTGCAATACACTGTGTCACTTATGTGGGAAATTTACAAAAAGGACCTATTTCAACTGTGGCACAACAACCATAAATAAGTCTGCAAAAAATGCAGAGATGTTATGTGAGAACCGTAACAAATTTAATTAATTAAATATTATATTAAGGGTTCACCATAAAGGAATTGCAAAAACATTTAAATTACTGAAGATATATCAATTTAAATGCGTTATTGGAATACTGGCACTGAACGGCTGAGTTTAAATACCGGTGAACTTCCTCCCACATCAGAGTATTCCCGGCCATTTAAAACCATCCGCTCTGAAGGGTTAAGTTACAGTGTTTTCCTAACGTATGGAAACTTGCCAAAGTCATAACCCTCTCAAAACCCGGCAAGAATCCATCAGACCCAGACAATTTGCGACCAAATAGTCTGCTGCCTGTACTGGGCAAAATTTTGGAGAAAATAATTTTGGTAAGACTCAAAATTGAAGTTACAGACAAAGCTCTTTTACCAAACCACCAATTTGAATTTCGAAATTTACATAGCACTCCGCTCCAGCTAGCAAGACTGGTTGATCATATTGTCACGGGCTATAACATGAAACGTAGTATCATCGCTGTATTCCTGGACATTGAGAAGGCATTTGATACGACCTGGATAAATGGGCTTATCTATAAACTAATCAAATTTCAAATTTCGGCACCACTTATTAAATTAATTGCAAAATACCTCACTGGCAGAAAATTCTATGTTTAGATCAGTGGATATAAATCGGACTGCAAGGCAATCTTGGCGGGAGTTCCCCAAGGTGCTGTCCTTTCACCTATACTGTATACGTTATACGTATCAGAACTTCCTATTATCCCCTACATCCATACCGCATCATTCGCCGATGATACCTGTTTCTTTTACCAGACTACCTTCAAATCTCTTCCTAATCGAATCCATGTATTCCAAACCGCTCTCAACCATATCTATATTTGGTTCCAGTTATGGAACATAAAGATAAATACGACAAACCCAGGCGATCCTTTTCACTAAATCAACCAGACGGTCTCCCATCCAACTAACCTTGGAAACTCAAAATCTTCGCCTAGAACCTTCAGTGAAGTATCTTGGGGTCCATCTGGACCCCAAGCTTACGTTCAAAATTCATATTCGACATCTACAACATACAAGCTTTTACTGTATGAAAGCGTGATCCGCAGCATGCTACTGTACGGATGTGAGGCCTGGAGCATCCTCGCAAAACAGCATAAACGAAGAATACAAATTATACAGAATAAGTGTTTCGAAATAATTTTTCAAGCACCGCGTTTCACAAGGATGACAGACCTATACAACGTAGCGCAACTTCCCCATATTGATGCCATGATAACTGAAAATGTAAGCAAGATGAACAAATTTACATCTTTGCATACAAATTTTATGGTACGCAGTATGGGACGCTTGCCCCAGTGGCGTGCTGTACATAGAAACATATTCATCCGATTTACTCCTCATTAAATCCAGCCAGAGATTTGGCGATGTGCTCTCACCTGGAGTAGCGTGGTTTATTCCACAATGCTGGATTTCCGACTCTCGGCTTGAAAGCAATGTAGTTTCTGATGTCCTGCTTCAGGTCATCACATCCCCATCTCTGTCCAAATTTCATCACCATTCGCACACAAACGCTAGCGCCGCCAAATGGGCTCGGATTAAGTGAACTGCAACCCCGTAATGATAGCCACTATTAACTTAGCTGCCATAGAGCCCTAGTGGGTTCTAACATACGCAGCACACTAGGCGAAGCTAGACTTCGCCTTATCCAGTCCAGTCCAGTGTTTTGCCAATTTAAGGGTTAACATCAGTGACGGTGACAAATATATAATATAAACGAGAGAATATACAGAAATAAATGTAAATGGTTTGAACATGTACAAAGAATCAATGATCAAAACAGATGCTTCATTATAAATCTCAAGGCCGAATAAACGTAGGAAGACCGAAACGACGTTTGAAGGACGACCTGTAGCATATTTTGCAGCGGGGAGCGGAACGTGCCAACAGGCCCATACCTTGAAGGTGATAATGACTGCTGACAGATAATTTTAAGTACTTCTGTAAGCGGACATATCACCTCGGATTTTAAAAATCCTGTTAGGCCTATATCTCCATTTGAAAATTACATCTCTGCAGCATTAGTTTTAACTTTTGGAGCTGAATTGATAAAGGGAAGAGAATCAAAAGAGCAAATGCTGGAATATCAATTCTAAATACATAAGACATATTAAAAAAATCACAAATTTTAAATTTATCAATGAACGAATTATTTCTATAAGAATGGATTGAAAAGGATTTTAGAGGGACAGAAGAACAAAGTGGTTTCACGACAAGACGTTCTACAACAGATCATATATTTACAATTAGAGAAATATTATTATTATTCAGGTATTTCCTTTCTCCGTTAATAATGATAATAATAATAATAATAATAATAATAATAATAATAATAATAATAATAATACTAAGTAGGTAAGTGACACTCAAAAGAACATTGAGTTTTAGGTTTTTGATTTGTCTTTTATCAGTTCGTTCAACGATTCCGTCCATCTTCTGCATTGTTTGTAATGCTATCGCTCGCATTTTTGTTCACATATCTTGTATTCACACGAGTCACTCGGTTGGTGGAATTCCGTATTTTTGCACATTTTATGGTGATATCCATATATTGCCAAGTGTTCTTTTCCCATCTAAAGACCTAAAGAAGGTTCGATAGATGATGTTAGAAGAGGTATGAGTGAACTGGTTCTTACAGATGAGTATGTTCAGAATCGCTACAAATGGAGAAGGCGAATTTCTTGGGGATGACGGAAAACCATTGCATTGTGGATAAATTCCGAAATAAAAATATATTATTAACAGATTTATGTTAAACACAGCCACGGATTAGAAATTGAAAAAGAAAAACACATGTACTGAAGAAAATGAAGTATCTGCGGTGTCTTCGAATTGAACTTAGTCGTGTTTAGTTTTTGTGTTGAAACACAACCATATTTCAATGTCGAGGAATGAAGTGATTAGAGGAAACATAATTAGTTCCTTGTTTCAGTCGAAAATTGTACCAATTTAGAACCGATAACGTGTAATCTACTCTACGAGTAGTTTCTCAAAATATTATACAATAATTAATAAGGTACTAAATTGAGAAATCGACCTCGATTTACCTCTGGTCAAGTTACCGAGTTCAACGAACCCCTGTTGAGATGAATCGATTTTTAGGACGGAAAAATTCAGAGAAAAGGGATTTAAGCCGTGAGTCCCGAGTTAAAAAAAATTCTGACTGGTAAAAAAACCTCAAGGAAGAATCTAATCGGCGTTCCCTATTCTAATAATACCTTATATGTCCCTTTGAGGCGATAAGCTAACGCTTGACACTCGCTAACAAGGGTGGGAAAATAAGCACAACTAAATTAGCTTGGTTAAGTAACTCCTCGAAGTGAGTTCCCTTCTCTTCATGGAGGTGTACGCGTGTAGGCAGACAGAGAAGTTTGTAATTAAGGGGCTGATTTATATGACCTAAAAATATGACAATATTCATGCACTTATGGTTAAAGTTTTAAAATACGATCCAAAATAAGACAAAAAACTTATAATTTAATGAATATGTTAAACATCCATCCTTCCATAGTAATTCTGCACGAGGGCAGGTCTTTCACTGCAGTCATAGCATTTTCATGCTATGCTTTGCAGCTTTACTAGGGAATTATACATGTGGTAACTTCCCGTTGCTTTCCACAATGTTAAACATATTATCTTAATTATTCATTCATGTTTATTTCCCTTTTTTAGGAACATTTTTGGGCCAAAAAGAGATGAACAGATAGGTGAATGGAGAAAACAACATAATAGTGAGATACATGATAAGTATTGGAAGCCAGGTGTAATAAGAGCAGTTAAGTCTCGTAGGCTGCAATGGGCAGAACATGTGACACGTATGGGGGATGAAAGAAGTGCATGGAAGTTTCTGGTAGAAAAACCAGAGGGGAAAACTCCAGTTGGTAGACCAAGAACGAAGTGGGAGAATAACATTATTCATGAATTGTGGGAAGTAGATTATACAGAGTGTGATTGAACAGAATTGGTTCGGGATAGGGATGTATGGAGAACTTATGTTCGCGCGGCTATTAACCTATGGGTTCGAGAGCCAATGAGTTAGTTATATACATTTTTCTAGCTTTACATCAGACAGTGAAATGGAGCTTGTAATGGTTTTAAGAATTTCCAAGAATAAAAAGCAACATTCGATGAAGTGACCACGAAACCTGCTACATACATAGGGCTATATTATTCAGGTTATCTTAACTTGGCTTACAACTTGTAAAAATCATCCAAAATAGGTATAAAATTTGACATTATTACGGAAATGAGAAATATAATATGACCAAAAATATAAAACATGAGAAATATGATTTTTAAAAAACTAAATAAACATCAGAACAACTACGAGTATATGCATGTTATTTACTTACTCGAAACTGAAAATAAAAGTTTTTTTATATCACAGGAATCCGCCCTCTATTACTTACTCACTGGCACTATCGAACCCGTAGGTTCATGGGCGCGCGGACATAAGCTCTCCATACATCCCTATCCTGAGCTAATGCTTTCCAATCATTCCCTGTATAATCTACTTCCCTCAAATCATAGTTAATGTTATTTTCCCACCTCATTCTTGGTCTACCAACTGGACGTTTTCCTTCTGGCTTTCCTACAAGAAGATTCCATGCAAGTCTTTCATTCCCCATACGTGTCACATGTCCTGCCCATCGCAGTCTACGAGACTTAACTGTTCTTATTATATCTGGCTCCCTATAAAGACCATGAAGTTCATTGTTATGTAGTCTTCTCCATTCACCTGTCTATTCATCTCTCTTTGGTCCAAAATTTTTCCTATGTACTTTATTCTCAAATACTTGTAATCTCCTTTCCTCGCTTAAAGTAAGAGTCCATGTTTCGCACCCATATAATATAACTGGTAGAATAATAGTTTTATATATTTTCAGTTTAACTTTTTTGAAAGTAGTTGGGACATCAAGAATCTCTGCAATGCATAATAGCACGCATTTCCAGAATTGAGCCTATGTTTAATTTCTTTGTGCATCTCATTCCTATTTGTGATTATTGTTCCTAGGTATTTGAATTCAGCCAATTCCTCAAAATTTCCCTCATTTGTAATTAGCTGTCCATTTCCATTATATAATGAATTTCTATGTGTGACCATATATTTCGTTTTATTGATATTTACTTCCAGTCCCAACTTCTTAGTGTTTCTCAATAGTGTGTGCGTGTTGTCCTTTAGTATCTTCTCGCTATCGGCCAATAGTACTACATCATCAGCATAAACTAACAGCTTATTAATACCATTGAGTTGTAGGCCTTCCTCATTCTCCAAAGACTTAATGGCATGCTCTAGTACAAAATAAAATAGTAGAGGAGATAGTGCATCTCCTTCCTTCAACCCATTCTGGATTTGAAAAGTGTCCGAAAACTGTTTGCCTACACGAACCCTACTCTTTGTGCCATTTAGACACATTCGTATAAGTCTAACTAACTTTTTAGGAATTCCGAACTCCAGCACGATGCTATATAACTTCTCCCTCTTAATTGAATCATATGTTTTTTTGAAGTCTACATATAGTTGATGTACAGTACCATTATATTCCCATTTATTTTCTAAAATCTGTCTTATACTAAAAATCTGATCTGTTGTAGACCTGTTTCTTCTAATTGCACATTGATGATCTCCTAGAATGAACATCAATATAGGGAGTAAGTCTGCTTACTAATATATTTGTAAGAATTTTGTACGAAGTTGAAAGTAATGAGATGCCCCTGTAGTTGTTGCAATCAGTTTTATCTCCTTTCTTATAAATTGGTACGATAATTGATTCCTCTATTACAAGTATCTTTTAATTTGACTCTAAGAAGGAAATTCAAGCTATGAAGGAAATAATCTGTTAAGAATTTGTTGTACTTGGAAAACCTAATTAGCTTCTTGTGTTGAAACATTACGCAGAACACCTCAATGTAATAGAACACATCTGAGAAACCCAAGATACAAGGAAGAGAGCAAAGGGAATTATTCTGCCACAAATACTTTACTTCACTTAAATAGCAGTGTTATCAGGATCTTAGAGTTTGTTGGACCAAGTACAAGATGAGCGGTAATTACTTGTAACATGATTTATTAATTTGGTGAAAATATTTCAGATTATTATTTTTTCTGCTTAAAATAGGTTCTGTAGATCACTTGATAGATTATTGTGAACACTTATTACAACCGAGCTGTGCTAATGAGTGACCACCTATTTCAGAGATTGATTTTCTGTGTAAGCATTAGAATACACATTTAAAACCCCTGTTATGTAAAACAGTTATTCTCCCTGTTATATTATGTGGATGCGAAACATGCACTCTTACTTTAAGAGAGGAAAGAAGATTACGAGTATTTCAGAATAAAGTTCTTAGGTAAATTTTTGGGCCAAAAAAGAGATGAACGGACAGGTAAATGAAGAAAACTATATAATTGTGAGCTACATGTTATACATAGGAAGACAGATATAATAAGATCAGTTAAGTCTCGTAGACGGCGATGGGCAGGACATGTGGCACGTATGGGGAATGAAAGAGGTGTACGGAAGCTTCTTCTAGGAAAACCAGATCGAATACGGCCAGTACATAGACCAAGAATGAGGTGGGAGAATAACATTAACTATGATTTGAGGGAAGTAGATTATACAGGGGATAATTGGAAAACATTAACTCAGGATAGGAATGTATGGAGAGCTTATGTCCGAGCGGCCACGAACTTACGGGTTCGATACAACCAGTGAGTTAGTTAGTTATTAATCCTTAACCGGAGTTGTGCATTTTGTATGCCGTTACTGGAGTTGTGGGGTCGAGAAAGATACCATCAAAAAATGTGACAGTACGTGTAGTTGTATTTGTATTTATTATGAAACATTGAATTATAAAATAGTTTACTTAACTAACTGATCGTGGAATAATACGGATCATTAGGGGGAGGAAAATTCACTAAATTACAGGATATAGCACAAGTGTCGCGAAAAATAGAACAATAATTACCACGAACATCTATACAATGAATTTGTCAGATTTTGTGTTCACACACATTTTTTTCGCTGAAATTTCGAAATACACTGAATAAAAACCCCACGTAAATTACAAAAACTTCCTGTCATAATGGAATGTTCCTTATTCTCCACATAACTGATCAGCATATTCTGGCACATTGGTCTATCACATCTAACACAATATTGGTTCGTTTTCTTTTCGTTTGAACGAAGACACAATGCACACTGTTTTCTTTTACATCCTCGATTAGTCTTCCATTCCTCGGAAATGGTTTCTTCAAAATCCTGGAAACAATCATTCTGAGTTCTTTTGGTAGTCGACCATGTACAAGTCTTTCGTTCAGATATGGCTTTGTAAATTGTTGGCCTAAAGTTTTCAGGAATTCAAAGTGAGAAGTAGGCTTGTAATCCTTGAAAGATGATTGCAATAGCTAACAATTGACATCAGGTTTGTCCAGAATAGCATAGCAGACAGTCAAGGGACCATCTCCGTCTTCGCCTGCTTGTGGTATATGTAAACATGTTTTGTTCAAAGGTATCTAATCCCCCTTTTGTACTATTATAAAAATACGAATATAATTTGTGGTTTGCATGTCTCAGGATCAGTACATTCCGAATGGTGCATGTTAGACAGCATAATGACAGCTTTTTTCTTTTTTAGGTACATGCGAAATAATTGTTTGATGATCTCTAAACCCGTACTCTGTGATGTCTATTATAGGTGTCTTGTTTGTTTGGAAGGATATGCTAAAAATGTTCAATATAATTATAGCCAGGATCTTTTCAAAGACCAGGAAATCAGTATCAAGCACGGATATACGTTTACGAGCATGATAGGCCATATTAACACCAACTGTACCATCGTTACATAAATTAACGTTCAACAAAAATACTGGAACGCTGCTGGAGTTGTGGGGTCATAAAGGATACCACTCTTTATTTTACTTATGCACAGAGAGAGAGTAACAGTACTTACAGGTTACAGACCATGGCTAAGGGTTAATATTAAATAAAGAGAAAGCTACACAAAAGGATTTCGAAAAAAATGGATTTTAAAATAATGTCAGTGGTGTCCAGTTTCATTGGTATCATAAAATACCCCACAACTCCGGTTCCTCTCCCAGACCATTTGGAACTGTTTTACTACTCTTAATGCATATTTAAAGTGAGGAAACGGCTTCTTTTGCGTAAGATATTACAATCAGTCCTGACACGTAAGGATGAAACACGTAAAAATTTCCTCGGAACCGTAAATTTTACTGATCTGATAATTATGAGGAGTCGCCATTATCATAAGTAATGCCATGAGTGATTTCCAAATTTATCTAGAGGATTTGGAAATTAACAGTGGCATTTGTTAGGAACATTTAACGATTAAAATGAAGCTGTTTACTCACAAATCATTATTTAAATACAGCTATTTAAAAATATTTATATATTTGATGTAAACGGCGATGTTTGAAAACAATTGAGAAATGTTTGGTTATGTTTCATTTGTTCACTGCAACTTGACTATACTATTTATTGCCGAAATACGATCGCAATATTTTAAGAATGCACCCTAGCGGAAAAAAAATGAAACTCATCAAACTGTATATTATAACCAACATTATTGGTTATTAATTATTTTTTGTAAACAACTCAGTAAAATCAGTATTAAAAACACAATTATTGAACACACAATTATCAAATGCGTGGGTCGAAGGATTCTGTTCATTATTTGCTATATTCAACGTATTTGTTGATGAGTCACTCACTGCAAAATGATGTCCTGACCTGTTTAGAATATTAAAAAGAATGAGCTTTGTTTATTTTGGTAATCAACATTCGATAATTATCGAGGTGAAAAACGACTGCGATTGGTTGTAAAACAACATTCATTGAAACGTTATTGGTCATTGACTCCCATTTGGGGCATTAATTATATAGTCCTCATAATGTATTACTGAACTTTTCTTCTTCCTCTTCTTCTTCTTATTATTATTAATTTTATTTTATTGTTTTTCATTTCACTGGTTTGAAACTTCATTCTGTGCGCAAATACATTTGGTGTAGACGAAAAACAATCTGTGCAGAACTCTCAATATTGTACGAGTATTCACCTGGTCATCTGTCTGTACTAATACATTCCCCGCCTGTGGAAAGGTGCTCTCTTACGCGACTTACTTAACTAAGATAATTTAGTTACGTCTATTACCTAACAGTTCACCGCTGTAGTCTCGAGGTAGCGTGCTGCCTTGTCACGCAGCGGGCCCGGGTTCGATCCCCGGTCGGGACATTTTTTCTGGGTGAGGTTTTATCGGGGTTTTTCCCCACCTGTAAGACAAATGTCAGGAAAACTTTAAGGCCCAAACAGTCCCCGAAATCATATCGCCATCATCATTATCATTATCATCATCCTTCATCGGTGTGGAAAGCTACGGGAAGCTACCACACCTACAATTCCCAAGTAAAGCTGCAAAGCATAGCATGAAAGTGCTATAGTTGCAGTGAAAGACCTGCCCTCGGGCAGAATTACTATTGGATGGATGGATTATCTAACAGATGTCAGCTTGTGACAAATAGTTAGCCCATCGCCTCAAAGGGATATTCAACAGGCAGCTAAGTAATTACTTCGATGGGAAAGGTCAATTAATTTTTTTAGAGGCTCTAATATTCTTTTACGAGCCCGAAAATCTTCAGACTCGGAGACCCTCGGCTTAAAGGCCCTCACGCAGGATTTGTACCTCGGATTTTTTCATTCTAAAAAAATGTATCGACTCTGACCGGGTTTGAACCTCGGGACCAGAGACAAGGAAGTTAACTCCTAGACCACCGAGGCAGATCCAAGATTAATATATTAATGCAAAATCATTAATGATTAAATTTATTATTCTATTTTCAGGAATAATTTTTATATTTTTAGTCACCATTTTTTACGATTAGAAGGAAAACCCTTACAACATTATGATTACAGTATACAGTCTGAAATACAGTTTTAATAATTTTTTTCCTAAAATATTACTTTATTAACGTTTTATGATCAAGAACTTTTTAAGTTTATTATAAATTACAGTTCTGTTATTATGAATAAAGTTTATATTGATTATTAACAATATTAATTTGTAATTTTATAAGATAAAATATACAGGGTGATCTAAAATTCCCCTTACAAACTTCTAGGACTCGTAGAGGAGACTGAGTTGCTAATAGCTAGAATTGGAAACCATGTCCGAAAACTTACCGTTTCCGTGCTACAGCCGTTTGAAAACAAGCATTTCCTGAACCTACGTCATGTGTCTCAACGAGTAATAGCTTCGCGATTCGTCTAAATAGAACATTTCCTTATTGAGTATTCCAAGATTTTGTGTTTTTTTTTAAAAAGTCAACATCTTTCGAAATTCTGAAAAATGCAAACATTTATTGTTGAGGGTGTATCCGGGATTATTAATGCAAGTCATGATTCCGATTCCATTTTTTATTTGGTTATTAATGAGTTGAATTGTAAAACAAGTGATGTACTGTGTCACGCCTCATAATAAATTACTTGTAATAGTGGTCGCTTCAAAAACATGTTTTGAAACGGTTGTAGCATGGAAACGGTAAGTTTCCGGATATGGTTTCCAATTCTAAATATTATCAACTCAATCCCCTCTACAAGTCCTAGAAGTTTGTAAAGGGAATTTTAGAGCATCTGTATACATATGGCAGAGGGGAGATGGCTTCTTGAAAGAGAGCCATCTTGCTACATCGCTTTTTTTATGTAGCAATTCGAATAAATTGCTGCCATACCATAGTGTTTGAAGGTACTAGTAGAAAGCTTTCATAATCGGTTATTTTCTATTGTGTGTTGAGTGCTTCTGTTATTAAGGCCTGGTGAGTAATTATTTTCATATTTTTCTTGTTGTTAAATTTGTGCTTCTTTTGAGGAAATATGTAGGGTAATTGTTTGATATTTGTTGGTTATTTATCGAAATTTAATTCCATAACAAGAGTTTACAATTTCAGGTCAAGGTCAAGCAGTAGCTTCAATGTCCTTACAACAGCTCTTTGAGGGGCAGTTTACAATACGTTTTACAACCTGCCCAGGGGTTGTAGGTCCCTTATGATGTTAACTGGACGAAATTGGGGCTCGTTTTCAGGTCAGTTTTACTTCACCGTTTCTCTTTTCTTCTATCCCTCTTAATTAATTAATTAATTAACTTTCAGTTAACATGAGAAATTATAAACGGAAAACTGAAGAAGGTTTAGCGCCTGTAGACGTTATGGAGAGAGCTGCAAGACTTGTTTCAGATTATGAAAGCAACAAATATTTTTCGATCAGAAGAATATCTAAACCATTTAATATTCATTATTCTGCATTATCGAGGTTCATTAAGAAACAGAATATGAGACATAATAATGGTGAAACAACAACATGTGAATATGCAAAATCAATGCAAGTCTTCTCTGACGAACAGTAGGTAACCCTGAATGGCTACATTAGGAGGTGCAGTGAAATTATATTTGGGCGTAAGAAAATTGGTTTATCAATGTGCGAACGTACATGGTATAAAAATTCCACCTACGTAGAAAGTAGTAGTAGGACTTTATTAGACAAAAAGTAAGATATTTACAATATTATTTACAAATATGGGTCGCACGGGCAGTAAGCCGTACGTGCTGTTGACAGTCCGTTACAATAAAGTAATAATTGGACCTAGTGTAAAGAAAAATAAACAACAAAAACAGCAATAACATTACAATTACATAAAGAAAACACAATAATAATATTACAATTTAATAATAACACAATAACATTATACGCTAAAAACATTAACATTACAATTACATAAAGAAAACACAATAGTATTACAATTAAGTAATAACACAATAGCATTATACACTAAAAAAACATTAACATTACAATTACATAAAGAAAACACATTAATATTACAATTAAATAATAACACAACAGCATTATACACTAATTAATTTATATATAATTGTTAATAATTAATGGTATTGCATTTTGATAACATATATTTATTCATGAATGAGTGTTGTCCTTATTTTTCGCGTTTTGTCCAGAAATTTACCGAGGTTTATCCAATTTTCTGGATTTACCAATAATTCGTAGCATGCCAATCTTTCCCGATTTGAATTTAGAAATCTTTCCGGTAATAACTGACGTCTCCAATATTCTAAATCATTACATTTTCCTAATATATGTAGGTATCTCATCTTCAAAGTTCCCGCACATTGGACATATTCGCATATCGTGATCGTCGCTAATTTTTAGAAATTTCCATGCCCCTAGCCTAAACCAAGCAAGCCCTGATCTCTCCTTAAATCCTAGGTTGAGTATATACGATTCTTTTCCCCAGACGTGTTTTAGGTCTCTTTGTAAACACAGTGAGCGTTTTCCTGTACATTCGGCGAAAGTATCTTGTTGGTTTATATCTAAGTACCTCCTCCTTATTTTTCTCCACACGTTCTTGCGATTTTCAGTCCCTTTTTCCCATATCCAGCCCATCCCAATCTTTTGGAGTTCTCTCCTAACCTCGTCTGCCCAAAATTTAACATCTATGTTTTTAATTTGGTGGTCGTAACAAATTGCTCTAAGCATTGTTTGTTCACCTTGGATTACTCGCAACCAGTATTTGAGTACACGAATTTTACAGTTAATGTCGTCCTGGAATGACCCGAATTCATATAAAATTCCACAGTTAGAAACGGCCTTACTAAGTCCTGTAATATACTTTAGAAAATGCGTATATACCTTATTTAGTATTTCCGTTCTTTGGAAACCCCAAATCTCACTACCATAGTGCATTACTGGCCTGACCATCGATCCATACATTTTTTCTAATGTGCTGACTGGAATATCAGGCACTCGACCCAGAATACCGAGTACACTGTTAAGTTGTCCCCTCCCTTTAAATAATGCTATATCAATATGTTTTTTTCCACTTTCCGTTCATTTTCAACGTCGTACCAAGATATTCAAAATGTTTCACGTTTTGAAGTACTTGATCTCTGTATTTCCATTCCTCTGCTCTACCATAAACCGTCCCATTTTTAAAGGTCATTTTTTTTTGTCTTACTAACATTTACAGTCAATCCCCAATTCCTACAGTATATTTCCAGTAGGTCAAGACCTCTTTGCAATCCCTTGATTGTCTTGGAACAGATAATTAAATCATCTGCATACAACAGGACTGGGATTCTAACATTTCCTATCTCCGGAGCCTCAATTTCTCCTTCTAGCATTACGTCTACAATATCATCAACGAATAGATTAAATAGCATTGGTGATAAAATGCAACCTTGTCTCACTCCCCGATTGGCTTCACTGCTCTCTGTAATGTGCCCTTGGTCTACTTTTATACAAAATTTAACATATTTATAAATTGACATTAAAGCATGTATCATTTTATGAGACAATCCTTTCCGATTTAATTTTTCCCAAAGTGCGCTTCGGTCCACAGTATCAAATGCCATCTTAAAATCAATGAATGCACAAAATAATTTACCCCCCTTCATTTTCAGATTGTCATCAATTAATGTTCTCAGAACAAATACGTTGTCCACCGTGGAGTACCCTTCTCTAAAACCTGCCTGATATTTTGAGAGCCTATTGTTCTCTTTAGCCCATTGTCTTATTCGTTCGTAAAGTACTTTACAATATATTTTTCCGAACACTGACAAGAGACAAATTCCCCTGTAACTTTCTGGTATCTGTGCCCCACCTTTCCCTTTGTATAGCGGTTGGATGACACCTGTCGCCCAGGCTTCCGGATAATCTCCTCCATTAAAAAGTTTGTTGAACGCAGTTTTCAAAACGTCTGATAATTTATTGGATGATATCATATTTTTCAAGAATTCCCCTGGTATTCCATCAATTCAGGTGCTTTACCATTCTTTAAACATTTAATGGAAGAAACCACTTCATTTTTCGAAATATCCTGATCCAGTAATTGAATATGAATTGGGTCAGGGATCTCAACTATATTTCCTTGATTATATCTTAACCTCTCATTTCCCAGCACCCTATCAAAGTAACTTCTCCATTCCCCGGGCGTTATTCTTGTCCGATTTATGGACTTTACTTTGAGTTCCCTTAACGCTTTCCATATGTCCGCAATGTTCCCACTTTCAGTCGCGACTCTCATTTCTTCGGATTTCTTATTTTGCCATGCTAGTTTTGTTTCTGCCAATAATTCTTTATATTCCTTTCTCTCTTGCGCATAATTTTTTCTGCTTTCATCTGTGCTTTCTTTTCTAAACTTTAAAAGACTACTTTCGACAAATTCTTCTTCTTTCTACATGCATTATTGTACCACCCTTTGTCCTTCTGGTTCATTGCGTATTTAACCTTGAATTTTTCCCCTGCTTTTTGAAAACATTCTGTCAAAGTTTTAATAATTTCCTCCCCGCTAAGATCATTTAATTGCAGATCCTGTATTAGCGTTTCCAAACTCCTGATAAATTCTTCTCTCAGATCCTCGATCCACCTGAAACGTGTAATTGGCCGCAATATTGTTGCCACCTCATCATTAACTGTCTCACTAATACCTTTCATATTTAAAATAAGTTTGTTTGGGAAGTGGTGTGATTCGATTCTGGAAACTATACAGAAATTACTTAGGACTGGAATCATGTCTTGTGTGCATATTGAATAATCGATTACGCTACTTCCATTTTTATTAATAAATGTCAGTTCTCCTCATTTTTATCTTCCCCATATTTCCCATTCAGAATTTCAAGTTCAAATGCATCGCAAAAAGCTAACAATTGGTTTCCTTCTGAATTTAAAATCTTATCTTTGCTTCTCCTACCCTCACCTCGTGTTTCATTATCATCCGATTTTATAGTGATATTTTCCTCCCCAATCCTACAGTTAAAGTCTCCTAAAATTATTATTCCCGCTTCCGGAAACCTATCTTTTATTTCTGCCAACGAGTCAGACAATTCAACGAAAAAATTTGGATTGGCATACCTGGAATTTAGTGGTTGGCGGTAATAGACAACAGACACATTTCTGCTCTTTCTGTATGGTAATATATACAAATTGCCTCTTTTAAAGTAATATTTACCTTTTTAATATATGGGTCTAAGTTAGCTTTATATAAAATGGCAACACCGCCTGGATATCTACCTCTCTTTCCTCTATTTTGATTACCCTTAAAATAACCTTTCATATTACATAGATTTACGCATTCATTAGCTTTTAACCATGTTTCTCCTAGAGCTAATATATCAAAAGTCTCAATAAACTCTACACATCTGTCCATTGAAAGTTTTTGTTTTAACCCTTCGATATTCCATGAACCGACTGTCAACAAACCCTATTGTGTTCCCTTGTCATTAGTCTTACCTGTATTTTTCGAACTTCCCCCTCTCAATAGTTCCTTTTCTGCGGGTAAATTCAGAAGTCTTAGTGATTTTCTTGTTGGAGTTCTTGTGTCCGCCGGTCGTTCACCTCTTAGAGGATGCTTTTTGCGTTCGGCCGTTTTTTGCTGTATGTTTATTGGATTCCTGGGAGTTAGTATCGTAGTGCTCCCTCTCTCTTTCTCTCGTGTAGAATTTTCTCCCTCCTCTGCTGTAAGGAGACCACCTGCTGTTGAAGCGTCCCCTGTAGGTTTTGGGGACTCGCTGTCAATGACCTCTTCAAATTCATTTTCAGAGTTGTCCATATTTTGTAGTTGTTCCCTGCTCCAGATTCGTCCATTTATAATCAATTTATTAAATTGCATGATTGCATGGCAGCCCTGCCTCCTCGCCTCGAGCATGTGTCGCTTAAGAAAGTCCCTTTCGCGGCGCACCTTCTCACTAAAGTCTTCGGCAATATTGATACCGGTCCCTTTAAGATATTTACTGTCTCTAAGGATCCAACATTTTATTTTGTAGTGTGATAATTTGCATACAATCGGTCTCTTTCCACTATTCCAACGACCTACTCTGTGCGCTCTTTCAATATCACTGTCCACCAAATCAATCCCGATTTGCGCCACTACTCTTTTAACTATATGTTCAGTTTCCTCCCAGCTCTCTCTGTCTTCTTCATGCACACCATATATCACAATATTATTACGCGCGACTCTGGTTTTCGAGATAGTCTAATTTAGATTCCAGCCATTTCAATCTGTCCTCCATCCGATGCATGTTCGTCTCAATATCACGAATTTTTTCACCCACGTTGCACTTTTCAAACCCCTCTTTCACTTCAGTTGACAATGTTTCAATCAGCTTTCTAACTTCTTCCATAATGCTTTGTCCCCTGCACACTTCAACCACTCTAACAAAAACACGTCCGCTCTTCTCGACGGCTAGCACAATACCCCACGTAGAAAGTAAACAATATTGCAGGCTTCGGTTGGTTTTCTGGCTTTCTAAAAATAAACGTGAACCTCTCAATAAGGCAGCCTGAAAACACCTGTTTATCCGGATGACATCCTTCAACAAAATCAATGTTCGAAAGTTTTACAAGAAACTTGGTGACGTTCTTGCTCGTCATGCATTACTTCCAAGTAGAATCTGGAACTTTCGACGAGACTGGAGTAACGACTGTTCTTAGGCCACATAAAATAATTGCTGCCAAAGCAGTAAAGCAAGTTGAGATTATGGCTCCTGCTGAACGTGGTGTATTAGTTACAATCACAGCAGCGGTGTCAGCACAAGGAACTTTCATTCCACCAATGCTTTTATTTCGGAGAAAGCATTTCAAAGGCAATTTCGACAGAGATGGACCTGTGGGTTGTATTGGTGCTGCAACCAATATCGGGTGGATGGTGGAGGAAACTTTTGTTGCATTTTCAAACATTTTTTTGCACAAACAAAAGACACAAAGGAAGATCCAGTTCTGATGTTGCTCGATAAACATTCTTCCCATATTATCGTTGAAGGGCTAGATTTGTGTAAACAGAACGGCATGGTGCTACTGTCGTTTCAACCCCATTGTTTATATAGCTTGCAAGCTCTCAATATGAGTTTCTACGGACCTTTCAACAACATGCGTTGCAGAGGAATTGGTTCATGGCTGAAAAATCCTGGAATAACTCTAACCATATATGACTTGTCTGGCATAACAAAGGCTGCTCTGAACAGCTCGTTCACACCAAGGAACATCATTTCAGTGTTCTCATCTGCTGGAATATTTTCTTTCAATGCTGAAGAATTTTAAGACTGTAATTTCTCAGCATCCTTTGTAACTGATCGTCCTGATCAGAACCAAAGTCCAGTTGCAGAGTCAAGAAGTAGCCCCAATGTGGAAGCAGTCCTCAGTCATTCTAAATCAATTTCATTTTCACCAGAAATAATCCATCCCTTCCCGTAAGGAGGTACAAGGAAGAAGAGTAACAGTGGAAGAGCAAAGCGGAAATGTGCCATTCTCACAGATATCCCAGAGAAAGCAGCTCTGGAAAAAGAAGATAGAGACGCAAGGAAGAAACCAAAAAGTCTAAAGAACGATGCAATGGACAAGCTAAAATTACTTCTAAAGAAAACTGCTATTTTTTATCCTTCTGAGGACGAGAACACAAATTACCTTAATTGTGGTCGTGTCTATAAAAGGGGGGGGGGTAGAGTTGGTTCAGTGCGTGAAGTGTAAACTCTGGTCTCATTGGTCATGTGCTAATAATAATCCTTACTGTAAGTATGTAGACTGGAGAGATAATGACAATGAAGGAAACGTGACAGATGAATCAGATTAAATCAGTTGTAAACATAAAATCGTTGCTGATGCAACATACCCCCAAGGGGCACATTGCAACATGCGTTACCTTACTTAACTTAATACTTAATACAGGCTTTCCACTTTACAGCAGTTTGCCTTTGATTCCTGCTTTCCAGAGATTCCTATCTTCCCATTGTCCATCTTCCATACCCCTCTTCATCATGGCATCATATATTCCCTCATACCATGCTCTTCTACTTCTCCCCCTCTTCCTTCTGCCTGGTACCATCCAATCCAACACCTGTTTGGGCCACTGGTCTTCCGACATCCGTTGTACATGTCCATACCACTGTAGAGCTCTCTTTGTTATCCTATCGATAACAGTTTCTTGTGCATCCATTTCTTGTCTGATATATGTATTTCGAATACATTGTAGCCTGGATAGTCTCATACTTCTCCGTAATACATCCATTTCTGTCACCAAGATTCTATTCTGCATCCTTTCTTTCATTATCCAACTTTCTGATCCATATGTAATTATACTTTCTATTATTGTCTGTATAATCTCTTTTTTTGTTTTTCTGGTCAAATTTCTATTCCATAAAATACCATTCAGGGATCTAATCGCCTTCCTTGCACAATTTACTCTGTTAATAATATCTTTATCGCAAGTGCCAGATTTATCTGTTATAGATCCAAGATATTTAAATTATTCAACACGTTTAATTGTATATTATTTATTTGTAAGTCTTCTGAATTTGCTCCGATTACCATATATTGTGTTTTGATATAATTTATCTCCAGTCTGCCTACCTCAAATGCATCTACCAACTTTCTAATCATATATTCTATATCTTCTTGATTTTGTCCTATTATAATCTGGTCATCAGCGAATAATAAATTGTGCAGTAAATGGTCATTAATGTTGATTCCCATTCCCCTACATGACTTATTCCATTCCATTAATACATCTTCTAAATATATCTTGATCAATGTTGGTGACATCCCGCATCCTTGTCTTAATCCTTTTGTAATATCAAATTCTGAGGATATTCTATTTCCAACCTTAATACTTGCTTTACAATCATACATTCTTTTTATAAAATGTATAAGAGATTTAGGTATTTCAAACTTCTCCATTGCCACCCAAAACTTGTTGATGGGTACAGAGTCATATGCCTTTTCCAGGTCTATAAATGCCATATGAACTTGTTTTCCTTTAGCCAACATCTTTTCTGTAATCTGCCTGATCACAAATATATTATCAAGGCACAATTTACCTGCTGTGAAACCTGTTTGTTCTTCTGATATTTTATTTTGTATTAGTTCATCCAATCTAATTTTAATAATTGTACTTAACATTCTACTAATTGCTGCCATAACACTGATCCCTCTATAGTTTGCTGGATCTCTTTTATTCCCTTTATTTTTGTATATTGAACTAATATGCGATAACTTCCACTCATCTGGAATATGATCTCCTTCTATCACTTGGTTAAAAAGTCTAGTTAAAATTCTTATAATTCCTGAACCACCATATTTAATTAGTTCCATGATTATTCCTTCTGGACTTGCCGCTTTCCATATTTTGCTGTTCTCAACACGTTTCTTACCTCCTCTTCTGTTATAGGTTCTATTAAATCACCCTTTCCATTATCCAGTGTAGCATAGTCTATAAATTCTCTCCTAGTTTCTGTTAAAAGCATTTTAAAGTATTCCTGAAAAGTTTTCATTGGTACTAAATTAAAACTCTTTGTCATATTATCATTTCGCATGTTTGTAATTGTCCTCCATACTTTGGCTGACTTAGCATAGCCTACTGTATGCTCGATTTCTCCCTTACCCTATTCTACATTTCTTTTTTTATATTTCCTGACTTCTGCTTTAACCTTTCTTTTAAGTATAACTTTGATAATCTTCATCTTACTTGGAACTTAAATATTTTTGATACGCATGTTTCTTTTCTGTTATGATATCAAGTATTCCCTTATTCACCCAATGGTTTTTATGGTGTTTATCAGTTTCCAGACTAAGTGCTTCTCTTGCTGCTTCATGTATATATTTTATCAAATGTTCATAAATAACGACAGAGTTCCAATCTTCATCAAATTTTAATTTTTGGTGAGGCGTTGGGCATATAGATTTTTAATACTCCCCAAAGCTGTTTATAATTATATACCAAGAGGACGAAGATCACTGGGCCGTCCTATGAAACGCTGGAGGGAAAATTTTCTATTGGATCGTAATAGGCATTGGCCTAATACTTGGAAGGAAGAAGAAGAAAATACTCTCATCTTGTAGTAAATGTAGATTATATCTATATTTTTCTAATTAATTTTCTATTTCTATATTTTGATCTTTATTTACCTTTTGCCTGTTTATAGGGCATACTATCCTAGTTGACAGCATATAATGATCCGTTCCACATTCGGGTCCTCGATTCACTCTAACATCTTGAACTATAATATTTCTCCGTTTTCTCAATATTACATAATCAATTATTGATCTTAGACCTTTAGTGCGTTGGTCTCACGTATATCTATGGATGCCCCGATGTTTATACATATAATTCATAGTAATTAAGTCATTCACTTCGCATTCTTCATTTAAACGTTGTCCATTTTCATTGTCAATATCTTCTCCATATGGACCAACTACGTCGCCTGTCCCCTTTCCAACTCTGCTATTCAAATCTCCCATAATTATTAATTCATTCTTTTGAGAAATCTTTTCCTCATAATGAAAGTTAGTTAATACCCTTAAAATAATAAAATATGTCAGTATTCAATATAAGTTCTGGTAGCTATAAGTACATACTTTCTGTTTTCTCATTTAGATGTTTTCAAAAATTAAAATCCATGTAATCAAATATTAAAATCCGATTATTGTTGCAACTAGCCCCCCGCTCCCTATATATTTATTTTTTCAAATAATACTAGTTTATACTTTACCTTAAAATTAATATTACTATTAAAATAAATATCATCCAACTATTCTATACAGAAATGAGGCTGCGATGGGCCGGACATATGACACAAATGGGGATTCAAAGAGGGACAAGGTAACTATTCGTAGAATAACTAGATGAAAGCGCCCAATAGGTAGCCAAAATAGGTGGAAGAATAACATTAACCTTGATTTAGAAGAAGTAGATAATGCAGAGGATGATTTGAAAAAAAATTGTTCAGGATAGGGTTATATAGGGAGCTTATGCCCGCCCGGCAATTGACTTACGGGTTCGATAGTTCCAGAGAACTATTTAAATTTATCGAAAGGATCTCTGGGCACGTGATTAGAATGTTTACAATATGTTTTTATTAGTAGCCAGTGATTTCCTTAATAATCATTTTCATATTATTATGTAGCAAGTGTTGCACTAGATTTATACAGTCTTCCTAATAAAATTTCAAATACATATTTCAAAAAACCTTAATAGCTATATAAAATCAGAAATCAATAAATCATAAAATCGCCTCTCTTCTGGATACAAACATTCATTTTAGACAGGAACAGTTTGCTTTGAAACAGGGACAACGCAATATATTCTTCTAGGAAATATCGATTCTCAAAGATATTTTTAACACTACGTACAGTTGAAGGCATCTTTAGCTAAAAACGAGAGATCCGCGTATCTAAACAACGTCAGTATCAGTTGGCCAGCTCGTTTGTCAAGGCTGCATGTTATAATATACAAGCTATAAATGCGATTTCCATTTAGATAAATTGTGAGTTCTTGACATTTGACGTGCTTGAAGAAATCTGAACGCCTTCTTTCTGACTGCTCTCCCTATGCGATGAATAATGAATGCTTTATATATAAAGTTTTGTTTCCTCTTAACCCGCTCCTTGTCCGTGATATGTTTAAAATTCCGCTCCGATGTACTCTATAACTCAGCTTACGATTTACCAAGGATCACAAAGGATTTTAAAATCTCGGATATACTCAGTTATACATGCTTGTGGGATGATCCTTGTTTTAAATCTGTACGCAATCATGTCACTAAATTGGTGTTAACGTTATTTGGTATATGAAATGTATGAAAGTATATAGAGAGAACATGTCTAGGTTTGGATATGAGGGCAAGGTAACTATATATATAGAAAGGGGCCAATTTAACTCTTATTAAATACGCACGGATGATTTAATGCGCATTACATAAACTAAAAGACGATTCAGATTAAATTGGAGTTACAAAATATCATCTAATAATTACTTGAATATTAATATCAGTTCACTTTATGCGTAGATATAAATGTAACTCTTCCAAAAAGTTTCTAAGAAAACGATCTTAAATGGGATTTTTTTAAGAATTTGGCCAGAATTTAACTAAATTTACGATATTTCGTTCTCACGTCCACCTATATGTATTTAAAAAACTAACTGTCTAAACACGGGAACACAATAATAGCTGTCGTTCACAAAAATTGGAGTTGAATTGAGATTACATAACCTATAGAAAAATTGACGATATGGATTACCTAACCAAAGTTTGAATTAAAAACTATTATTTAGAGCCCATTCACAGCATTATATATATATATATATATATATATATAATGTTATAATTACATGTTTAACATTGAGCAATGCAAGCTTAATATGGTATGATAAGAAAATTAAATGCCTGGGCGGGATATATATATATATATATATATATATATATATATATATATATATACATACATACACATACATACACATACATACATAGTCATTAATATTCGATGAATAATTTAATAAAAAGCTTTACTTTTTAATTTTAACAAAAAGTCTTTTCATTAGATGTCATTGTTCTTGTTTTACTCATAGCACAAAATTATAACAACCATGCTGAAGGTCTATATCTCTATCTTAAGAAATTATCATAAGTAATGCCACGAGTGATTTCCAAATTATCGATAAATTCACGACTCACGAAGTGAGGAGTGAATTTATCTAGAGAATTTGGAAATCAAGAGTGGCATTTGTTAGGACTATTTAACGAATAAAATTAAGCTGTTTACTCACAAATCATTATTTAACTATAGTTATTTTAAAATATTTATATATTTAATGTAAACGGCGATGTTTGAAAACAAATGAGAAACGATAGGTACGCTTCTACTGCTTCTTTTGTTTATCACTGCAACCAGAACATACTATTTATTGCCAAAGGAACGCAATATTGTAAGGAGGAGCTTTCTTTAATATGGTAATTATAACACTGATAAATATTTGGTGAAACACGACTCTGATTGGTTGTAAAACAGAAATCATTGAAACGTGATTGGTCATTGACTCCCATTTGGGGCATGAGTTAAATAGTCTATGTAACCAGTCTCGAAATCCAGGTTCTTGATTTTCCTCTTCATTCAGAATCACCCTTTCACATACACCCTAATTCAATCTTTTTTATTCTTATTGTACATATTAAAAATAAACAAATACAAAAAAATAAGGATATGTCTTCTTTTGATTATTTTATGTCACACAAGGATTGCGTAAATTAAGCGAATTCATCCGTAAGTCGAACTTATGGTTCGATGTTGCTAGTTTACGGAATACAATATATTTTTATTTTTTAAATAAATAGTATGTATTCCTAGGGAACAAATAGGGGTTTGCGAGAGTGATTTTTTTACATTTCGAGTTTCAGACATACCCTTTTGTTCTAATGCTCAGATTTAGCTGATTTTTTTCATAATAAATTTTTAGTTTTATTTTAGTAACATATATAGAGTTTCGTTTCGAAAAAGTGAGTCTGCTAAAGCGAATTTTAAATTTTCGCTTTAGGTTTACTCTCTTCCCCACTGACTTTACTTTTATAATTTATTGCTACATGCTGAATTTTATTCCGAAAAAGAAAAAAAAAATGCAGCCCCTAGAGCGTTAAAAGACATGTGTACATATGTTATATATACCGTGAGTCACTTTGACGGCTTAGACTCACTTTGACGGCTTAGACTCACTTTGACGATATATTAGTTGTCCGCCGGTCTATGGGTTTGGTGTGACAACTCCCGGTCACGTATTCCGCGATTGTTCGCCAGATATCGTGAATTTCCGGCCTCCTTTAGCGAAATTTATCAACGACAAATCAGACTTACTCAGTTTGAGATTAAATATTGGATTGCATATGTGTATTATTGATTTAACGCATCATAATAGCACTGTATGGTTGGATATTCACTACGCGAACGTCTGCGCATTTCAAGAACATTTTTAAGAAATAATAATTCGTATGGATTAATTACAGTAATATAATGTACGATTAAAAGCCGTAAAATAATTACCTTGTAGGTTCGTCTCCTCAACTTGTTGTTTTAAAACTCTGTAGGCCTATCGGGACTAGTCCCATCGTTAGCAGAATGATAACACATCAGCACAACATCGATAACACCCTTACAATATTACATAGAGAAAACATTCCAACGAGGATAAATATACTGGAGGAAATCGCAGTCCTAAGACAAACCGTCAACAACCTCATTCTTAATGAGAACACACCCAGTCCACACAATCCTCTATACAAAAATACTCACAACCAAGTCAGTGCTTCAACAAGTACGGACCTAATGTATTCAACTGATGGTGGGACTAGTCCCGAAAGAGCTACAGAGTTTTAAAACAACTTAAGTTGAGGAGACGGACCTACAAGGTAATTACATTATAGTTTTTATTCGTATATTATATTACTGTGAAATAACACCTCAATGGAAACTTACCATGAATTTTACTAGTATGGATTAATTAGATAACAATTTAGACTAAATTTTCCAACACAGGCCACTTCCGTGTAGAAATGCGTTACTAAAGACTTAGTGAATGGATTTAGATCAACAGATTTTTGAAGAACAAGAAAAGCTAACGAAATCCGGGCGTACTTACAGATAATGTACACGAATAAATAGGAGTATGTTGTGCCGTTAGTGCTGAAATAATTGTTCGTCCCTTTTGTTTGAAGAAACTGCAATGATAGGAACATGCGTCTTATATTGAACCGACATGTGACGAACTAACATACGAAGATCGTCTAACCAGCGCATTTTCATAAGTAATGCCATAAGTGATTTCCAAATTATCGATAAATTCACGGCTCATGAAGTGAGGAGTAAATTTATCTAGAGAATTTGGAAATCAAGAGTGGCATTTGTTAGGACTATTTAACGAATAAAATTAAGCTGTTTACTCACAAATCATTATTTAACTATAGTTATTTTAAAATATTTATATATTTAATGTAAACGGCGATGTTTGAAAACAAATGAGAAACGATAGGTACGCTTCTACTGCTTCTTTTGTTTATCACTGCAACCAGAACATACTATTTATTGCCACAAAGGAACGCAATATTGTAAGGAGGAGCTTTCTTTAATATGGTAATTATAACACTGATAAATATTTGGTGAAACACGACTCTGATTGGTTGTAAAACAGAAATCATTGAAACGTGATTGGTCATTGACTCCCATTTGGGGCATGAGTTAAATAGTCTATGTAACCAGTCTCGAAATCCAGGTTCTTGATTTTCCTCTTCATTCAGAATCACCCTTTCACATACACCCTAATTCAATCTTTTTTATTCTTATTGTACATATTAAAAATAAACAAATACAAAAAAATAAGGATATGTCTTCTTTTGATTATTTTATGTCACACAAGGATTGCGTAAATTAAGCGAATTCATCCGTAAGTCGAACTTATGGTTCGATGTTGCTAGTTTACGGAATACAATATATTTTTATTTTTTAAATAAATAGTATGTATTCCTAGGGAACAAATAGGGGTTTGCGAGAGTGATTTTTTTACATTTCGAGTTTCAGACATACCCTTTTGTTCTAATGCTCAGATTTAGCTGATTTTTTTCATAATAAATTTTTAGTTTTATTTTAGTAACATATATAGAGTTTCGTTTCGAAAAAGTGAGTCTGCTAAAGCGAATTTTAAATTTTCGCTTTAGGTTTACTCTCTTCCCCACTGACTTTACTTTTATAATTTATTGCTACATGCTGAATTTTATTCCGAAAAAGAAAAAAAAATGCAGCCCCTAGAGCGTTAAAAGACATGTGTACATATGTATATATACCGTGAGTCACTTTGACGGCTTAGACTCACTTTGACGGCTTAGACTCACTTTGACGATATATTAGTTGTCCGCCGGTCTATGGGTTTGGTGTGACAACTCCCGGTCACGTATTCCGCGATTGTTCGCCAGATATCGTGAATTTCCGGCCTCCTTTAGCGAAATTTATCAACGACAAATCAGACTTACTCAGTTTGAGATTAAATATTGGATTGCATATGTGTATTATTGATTTAACGCATCATAATAGCACTGTATGGTTGGATATTCACTACGCGAACGTCTGCGCATTTCAAGAACATTTTTAAGAAATAATAATTCGTATGGATTAATTACAGTAATATAATGTACGATTAAAAGCCGTAAAATAATTACCTTGTAGGTTCGTCTCCTCAACTTGTTGTTTTAAAACTCTGTAGGCCTATCGGGACTAGTCCCATCGTTAGCAGAATGATAACACATCAGCACAACATCGATAACACCCTTACAATATTACATAGAGAAAACATTCCAACGAGGATAAATATACTGGAGGAAATCGCAGTCCTAAGACAAACCGTCAACAACCTCATTCTTAATGAGAACACACCCAGTCCACACAATCCTCTATACAAAATACTCACAACCAAGTCAGTGCTTCAACAAGTACGGACCTAATGTATTCAACTGATGGTGGGACTAGTCCCGAAAGACCTACAGAGTTTTTAAAACAACTTAAGTTGAGGAGACGGACCTACAAGGTAATTACATTATAGTTTTTATTCGTATATTATATTACTGTGAAATAACACCTCAATGGAAACTTACCATGAATTTTACTAGTATGGATTAATTAGATAACAATTTAGACTAAATTTTCCAACAGGCCACTTCCGTGTAGAAATGCGTTACTAAAGACTTAGTGAATGGATTTAGATCAACAGATTTTTGAAGAACAAGAAAAGCTAACGAAATCCGGGCGTACTTACAGATAATGTACACGAATAAATAGGAGTATGTTGTGCCGTTAGTGCTGAAATAATTGTTCGTCCCTTTTGTTTGAAGAAACTGCAATGATAGGAACATGCGTCTTATATTGAACCGACATGTGACGAACTAACATACGAAGATCGTCTAACCAGCGCATTTTCATAAGTAATGCCATAAGTGATTTCCAAATTATCGATAAATTCACGGCTCATGAAGTGAGGAGTAAATTTATCTAGAGAATTTGGAAATCAAGAGTGGCATTTGTTAGGACTATTTAACGAATAAAATTAAGCTGTTTACTCACAAATCATTATTTAACTATAGTTATTTTAAAATATTTATATATTTAATGTAAACGGCGATGTTTGAAAACAAATGAGAAACGATAGGTACGCTTCTACTGCTTCTTTTGTTTATCACTGCAACCAGAACATACTATTTATTGCCAAAGGAACGCAATATTGTAAGGAGGAGCTTTCTTTAATATGGTAATTATAACACTGATAAATATTTGGTGAAACACGACTCTGATTGGTTGTAAAACAGAAATCATTGAAACGTGATTGGTCATTGACTCCCATTTGGGGCATGAGTTAAATAGTCTATGTAACCAGTCTCGAAATCCAGGTTCTTGATTTTCCTCTTCATTCAGAATCACCCTTTCACATACACCCTAATTCAATCTTTTTTATTCTTATTGTACATATTAAAAATAACACAATACAAAAAATAAGGATATGTCTTCTTTTGATTATTTTATGTCACACAAGGATTGCGTAAATTAAGCGAATTCATCCGTAAGTCGAACTTATGGTTCGATGTTGCTAGTTTACGGAATACAATATATTTTTATTTTTTAAATAAATAGTATGTATTCCTAGGGAACAAATAGGGGTTTGCGAGAGTGATTTTTTTACATTTCGAGTTTCAGACATACCCTTTTGTTCTAATGCTCAGATTTAGCTGATTTTTTTCATAATAAATTTTTAGTTTTATTTTAGTAACATATATAGAGTTTCGTTTCGAAAAAGTGAGTCTGCTAAAGCGAATTTTAAATTTTCGCTTTAGGTTTACTCTCTTCCCCACTGACTTTACTTTTATAATTTATTGCTACATGCTGAATTTTATTCCGAAAAAGAAAAAAAAATGCAGCCCCTAGAGCGTTAAAAGACATGTGTACATATGTATATATACCGTGAGTCACTTTGACGGCTTAGACTCACTTTGACGGCTTAGACTCACTTTGACGATATATTAGTTGTCCGCCGGTCTATGGGTTTGGTGTGACAACTCCCGGTCACGTATTCCGCGATTGTTCGCCAGATATCGTGAATTTCCGGCCTCCTTTAGCGAAATTTATCAACGACAAATCAGACTTACTCAGTTTGAGATTAAATATTGGATTGCATATGTGTATTATTGATTTAACGCATCATAATAGCACTGTATGGTTGGATATTCACTACGCGAACGTCTGCGCATTTCAAGAACATTTTTAAGAAATAATAATTCGTATGGATTAATTACAGTAATATAATGTACGATTAAAAGCCGTAAAATAATTACCTTGTAGGTTCGTCTCCTCAACTTGTTGTTTTAAAACTCTGTAGGCCTATCGGGACTAGTCCCATCGTTAGCAGAATGATAACACATCAGCACAACATCGATAACACCCTTACAATATTACATAGAGAAAACATTCCAACGAGGATAAATATACTGGAGGAAATCGCAGTCCTAAGACAAACCGTCAACAACCTCATTCTTAATGAGAACACACCCAGTCCACACAATCCTCTATACAAAATACTCACAACCAAGTCAGTGCTTCAACAAGTACGGACCTAATGTATTCAACTGATGGTGGGACTAGTCCCGAAAGAGCTACAGAGTTTTAAAACAACTTAAGTTGAGGAGACGGACCTACAAGGTAATTACATTATAGTTTTTATTCGTATATTATATTACTGTGAAATAACACCTCAATGGAAACTTACCATGAATTTTACTAGTATGGATTAATTAGATAACAATTTAGACTAAATTTTCCAACAGGCCACTTCCGTGTAGAAATGCGTTACTAAAGACTTAGTGAATGGATTTAGATCAACAGATTTTTGAAGAACAAGAAAAGCTAACGAAATCCGGGCGTACTTACAGATAATGTACACGAATAAATAGGAGTATGTTGTGCCGTTAGTGCTGAAATAATTGTTCGTCCCTTTTGTTTGAAGAAACTGCAATGATAGGAACATGCGTCTTATATTGAACCGACATGTGACGAACTAACATACGAAGATCGTCTAACCAGCGCATTTTCATAAGTAATGCCATAAGTGATTTCCAAATTATCGATAAATTCACGGCTCATGAAGTGAGGAGTAAATTTATCTAGAGAATTTGGAAATCAAGAGTGGCATTTGTTAGGACTATTTAACGAATAAAATTAAGCTGTTTACTCACAAATCATTGTTTAACTATAGTTATTTTAAAATATTTATATATTTAATGTAAACGGCGATGTTTGAAAACAAATCAGAAATGTGAGGTTATGTTCATTCACTGCACCTTGATCATATTATTTATTGCCAAATAAGATCGCAATATTGTAAGAGTGCACCCAAGTGGAGAAATAATGAAACACATCAAACTATATATCATATTCAAAATGACGGGTTATTCATTTATTTTTTAGTAAACAACTGAGTAAAATCAAGGAATCGTTTCATTATTTGCTATATTCAGTGTATTTGTTGGAGACAAATAATGCTTTGGCCTGTTCAGAACATTAAAACGGAGGACCTTTCATTATTACAAAAGCAGGAGCTGATAAAGAGAAATCGATAAAGAGCGAGGTGAAACACGACTGCGATTGGTTGTAAATCAAAAATCATTGTAACGTGATTAGTCATTGACTCCCATTTGGGGCATGAGTTAAATAGTCAACCACAGTCCATACAGGTAATTTTTTTTGTTTTACCTTAAAAACTGTTTTCCTTATTGTTTTACCTTTTTGTTAACTTTGTTATTCTCACATATAGACACAAGGACAAGACACACACCCAGATCCAAGGTGGAGATTAAAAATCCCCTACCCCGCCGGGAATCGAACGCGGGACGCCGGAGCGGAAGGTACGGACTCTACCGACTACGCCACGGCGACTGACTTATAATGAATCTGAAAGGTAATTGCACAGTATATTTGGCCAGATACTTACAAGCGAGGGATTGTGGCCTTCTCGATCCCTAGATGTAAGGGTTGTAATTTTTATTCGTGGGGAAAACTGGAACGTGTATTGTTTGCCACTAATCTTCACACGCTTGTGGAACTGAATGTCGTAAACATATTGTCATGAGAGGGGTAAATAAAAATATATTGATTTCTAGCCCTACTCATGCATTAGCGTAAAAGAACCTGATACTCGTAAATAATAATTTCAAAAGATGATGGCATATGTAATTAGCCTATTAAGTTAAATAAATACTATTAGTTTTAAAAAACTAAAACATCACGCTTTATTAGAAAACCGAACAAAAAAAATGAAAAATAATTTAAATTTCCAACACGCTTGGGATAAAATTAAAGTGGCCAACAAAAAAATCATCTCCAACACATCTAGAATAAAACTAGAGTTATCTACAAAAAAAAATTACCATCAAAAGCGTGGGGTGCTTTTTATGGTTTTTACATTTTCTTCTTAGAGACTTCACTTTTACCAATATCTGTTTATTATCAAATAAGAGCATTTAGCATATTAATTACGCATTTTCAACTTGTGAATTCAATAAAATGCATCTTACTTTGTATCAACTCAATCAAATTACAATGAGATATATGAACAAGAAAAGGGACCATAGTCTTCGAACTTAAACATTTTTCTCCTTAAATACTAAGCAATATTAAGTCATTCAAACCATTCGTAAAATATACAAATGTATGGAAAAATATGCCTATAAAATATTGTAGCCGTAACACTAACCAATTTTATGATAATACACTTTTCTTGTTTTTCTCGAAACTTGCAGAAAGTGACTTTTTGCAATGGCATATTCAATTACACGTGAAGTTAATTTGAAATTTGTTAATTCGTCGCATTTTAATAAAATAAGTTTAATAATATCAGGAAGAGTGTGTAGTTTTATCTACTTGAGGATTCTTTCTACATTTTGTCTCCCTCTAGTATACCTCGCGTTGCATTATTGCTTTAATTTATCATGACCTCCTGCTATGACTTTAATCTTGCTACCGCTTACTCTTCATCTCTGCTTTCCTTTGCGCTTCTTGTTACAAATCAGAGACTAAATATCTTTAGAGTTTATTTTCCACCTTTTCGTTTATTAAAAAACAGAACAGCAGAATAACTTTAAAAAGGGTCTAAAGAAATAATTTACTTCGGTGGTATTTAATTTCCTGATTGTAGTATCATATTTAGATCTGTGTGCGGTACAAATTATCTGGAGAAAATGCGAAACTTCATACAAAGGGTTACATTTTTAAAAACAATTGAAACAGAAAAAATATATATATCTTATGTTCGCTGATGTTTGTTTTATTTAGCGAGATTCATGTCGCCTATTTATGTTCTGTAATCATAAAGAGAATAGTTTATCATAACTAATGCCACAAGTGCTTTCCAAAATATCGATAAATTAACGACTCACTCCGTTTCGAAGTGAGGAGTGAATTTATCTAGAGAATTTGGAAATCAAGAGTGGCATTTATTAGGACTGTTTAACGAATAAAATTAAACTGTTTACTCATAGATAGATAGATAGATAGATGGAAAGCTCTGCGGCCATCACTTAAGTGTTGGCGGTGAACGATTCATTTTGGTTCTCCTCAATAGGTAGAACCCTGGCTTCCTGTAAAATACATTAGCCCCGGTTTAAATTTTGAATTCAAATTTGAAATTAATTAGCAGAGTTTACTCGGAAGCGGACCCTTTGGGATTCTATTCCAGCATTTGCTCTTTGGATTGAGGGAAACCGCTTAAAACCTCAATCGGAATAGTCGATCACGCGGGATCTTGTTTGGCTTTTGGATGACTCTACATTGGGAGGGCATCCAGGCTTCTCTTTATTTAAATATAATATGCGTGCACTTCAGATTATTACAATTATTCATACAATTATGGTAACATGTGTATTTTTTTAAATGTTTACTATTCAGTTGTTGTTGCTCTATCTGTAGTTGTCAGGTGATGTCAATTTCTCTGGAACTGGTGGGATGAACCTGTAGCAGTATGATTAGTTATTAGTTTTTAATTTGTTGTATTAATATATTTTATTGATACACATTACATGCCAATGTTGTAATTATAATTGAATAATTGTGTAATGTGTTTCTGAATGTGTGTGTGTGTGTGTGTGTGCCCTATCAGCTTTCACCGGTCAAATGTTGTCCAGGATCCATTTTGGACGCTTGTGTTTGTTATAGGCTGTTTCATAGGTTCCCAGCGATGCCACGAGTGGATTATCATGGCCTTCACATGTATTATAAAATTTAAGAGCCATACGTTTAATATACTCTTCGATTGTTTCTACACCCGTTTGGCCGTGTAATATGTCAACCGGTGTTATACGCGGCAGTTTTGTAATAATATATATAGTAATTTATTTTGAAAAACTTGGAGTTTCTTTATGTGAGTTCTAGCGGCGTGTCCCTTTATGGGGCTTGCGTATGTGAGTACTGGCCTTAATAGTGCCTTGTAGATTGTTAGCCCTGTGTTTATTCGAATGTTGTTATGGTTGTTTAAAATAGGGTATAGCAACTTCAATGCCCACACGCTTTGCCTAAGGTATTTTGGATATGTTGTTTAAACAGTAGTTTTTTGTCGAGTGATACGCCTAAATAAATGAATTCGTTTTTCCACTCGATGTTGTGTCCATAACGATTTAATTGTGGGGACATGTATCGATATTGAGAATACCTTTTTGTATAAAAAACTGCTTGGCATTTATCTACGTTTATTTTTATTCTCCATTTTTCCAACCATGGCTCGAGAATATTAAGGTTACTTTGAATCTGTGTAGACGCGTTTATTGTTCGGGAGGATTTACTAGTGATTAGAGTGTCATCTGCATACATATAAAGATGAGTGTTGTTATGTCTACTGTCATGTGGAATATCATTTATGTATATTGAAAAGTGCAGGTCCTAGCATACTGCCTTGTTGCACTCCACTATAGACGGGCCGCATGGCGGATTTTGAGTTATGAAAAGCATCTTCGAATTGCCTATTGTTAATATACGTATTTAGCTATTAAATGAATTATTCCGTCATTTAATCCTGTTTCGATCATTTTCCGTAGTAGGCCGTGATGCCATACTCTGTCGAATGCTTGTTTTATATCTAAGTATAATCCAATCGTGACACGATTTTCGTTGAAACCTGTAGTGATATGTTCAACGAGTCTCATCAGCTGGGTTACTGTGCTATGGTTTGGACGGAATCCTTTCTGTTCATCCCGAATTACATTTAATTGTTTTAGATTGTGATTAAGGCGCTTACATATAATTATTTCAGATACCTTGCTCATTGTGTTTAATAAAGTTATCGGGCGATAATTTCCTGGTTCTCTGGGTTTTTTTTTCCAGGTTTGGGGAATAATATTATATGCTCACTTTTCCATGTTTTTGGGAAATACTTCGTCTCGAACATGGCATTTATTATTTTTGCTAAAAATGCATATCCGATGTTGGGTAATTGTTTCAGCACTATTTTTGTATGCCATCAGGGCCAGGTTCTTTTCTATCGGGAAGGTGATTTATTACCCATTTGACTTCTGAGACGTTTGTTTTCCTGATTTGTTTACTGGGCATTCTATTTGGAAAATCTTGGACCATTGTTTCCGTTTCCCTTATAAATTGCTGCGGGTTATTCGGAGAGTCATGTGGTACAAAGATTTGCTCCAGATGATTTTCAAACGCTTCCGTATTTTCCTGGGCTGTGACGGCTCTCCCGTTAGGCAAGATGAGAGGGGGGTATGTATCCGCTTTGTGTGTTACTTTTTTTTAACCACGTTCCATGTTCTCGGCATGTCTTTAGTATCTAGACTGCCGATTACATTTTCCCAGGTGTCTGACACGAATGTTTTGAATAGCGACCTTGATTCTTTGTTGCAGATCATCCATTTCTTGTCTGTATTGCAAGTTATTGTGATGCATTTGTCATTTTCTTCTTGCACCTTTCCTTTGCCTAATTAGGCGTAGGATATGATCTGGGAGATACGGCTGGTTGGTTCTAATAGATTGTTTTTAGAATATTAGTGTTAATAGCCGTATTTATGCTATTTGTTAGGTTGTTTACACCCGTGTCAATATCATTAGGCGTGTTTAATGGTCGATATTGTAACGAATTTTCAATATTTATGTTTAATTGAGTCCAGTTTGCTAATTTGTAATTCGGGATTTGTCTTGTTTGAACTCTGCTTGGTCTACCTCTTAGTGTAAGGCGCACTGGGAGGTGGTCTGATTGGAGGTTATTTTCTACCGTGATATCACAGGGGAATGTTAATATATTTCATTAAAGCGATATCAAGAAATATCTGGTCGAAAATGTATGTTATTAGGGTAGTGAGTGGGCCTATCTGGTGCCAGGATTTGAAAGCTCCTATTGAAGTCGTAATAAAATCCCCTGAGTTTGTTGCCGGCCCTATTACTTTTTCTGCAGCCCCAATCAGTATGCTTGGCATTTAAATCGCCAGCTAGTATTATATTGTTATTTGTTCCTATGAGATTTTCTATATCATTTATGTCTATATCTCCTGGAGGATTATTAGTACAAATTACTGTGACCGTATGGCGGCCAATTTTAAGTCCAATGGCTACGCATTCCGTCCTATTTGTGATGGATAAGTCGGTTATGTTTGACGGTTTTATGTACCAAGATGGCCACACCACCGCCTTGTCTATTGTTTCTATCCAACCTGTATGTTGAATAGTTTCTGTTGTTGAATTTTTCTCTATCCGTGAGGTGAGTTTCCGTTATTAGTGGTATGGGAATTTTATTTTTGTTTAAATAGTGTGGTAGTTCTGCTTTTTATTACGGATGCCTTGAGTATTCCAGAATAGGATCCAGGTTCCCCTACTACCCATGATCAGTAAAAGCTCAATAGGGTGCTGACAAAGCGTGCAGCTACGTTTGCAAATCATTATTTATATATATTTATTTAAAAATATGTTTATATTTAATGTAAACGGCGATGTTTGAAAACAAATGAGAAATGTTTATAATGCTTCATTTGTTCATCACTGCAACCTGATCATATTATTTATTGACAAATGATCGCAATATTGTAAGAATGCACCCTAGTGGAGAAAAAATGAAACTCATCATATAACCAATGTTATAGGTTATTAATTAATTTCTGATGTTCTATGATGTAAATATATCAATTATATATTTTTGGAATGTAAATTCTTGGGAAATAAAACGTTTAAGAAAGTGCAAACAGTGGTTTCTTTCTTTTTGTGGCATAATCAAAAGCTACAAATGTTTTTATATTATATCTCGCAAGCACTATTTGACTTAATTCGTGCACTATATATATATATATATATATATATATATACAACCTGGTATTCACATGCATTATAGAATTATTACATCTTAACATATAAATTGTTATATTCACCGTATTTCTTAGAGTGTCAGTCACTGAAAAATAATGCTCTGGCCTATTCAGTATGTTAAAAAGGAAGAGCTCAATTTTATAGTGATAAAATTGAATTGATAAAATCGAGATAAAAACGACTGTGATTGGTTGTAAATCAAAATTCATTGAAGTGTGATTGGTCATTGACTCCCATTTGGGGCATGAGTTAAATAGTCATAAATAATGTCAGGAGTGTTTTAGAAACCTTCGATAAATCTAGAGGATTTGGGAATCAAGAATGGCATTTGTTAGGAATATTTAACGAATGAAATTAATCTGTTTACTCAAAAATCATTATTTAAATATAGTTACCGGCATTTTAAAATATTTATGTATTTAATATAAACGGCGATGTTTGAAAATGTGAGGTTATGTATGTTCACTGCAACTTGATCATACTATTTATTGCCAAATAGGATCGCAATATTGTAAGAATGCACCCTAGTGGAGAAATAATTAAACACATTAAACTGTATATTGTAATAAACATTATAGGTTATTCATTTTTTAGTAAACAACCCAGTAAAATCACGGAATCTGTTCATTATTTGCTATATTCAATTTGTTTGTTGGAGGAAAATAATGCGCTGACCTGTTCAGAAAATAAAAAAGGAGGAGCTTTCTTTATCACAAAAGCAGGAGGTGATAAAGAAAAATCGATAAAGAGCGAGGTGAAACACGACTGTCATTGGTTGTAAAACAATATTCATCGAATCGTGATTGGTCATTGGCCATCATTTGGGGCATGAGCAAACATAGTCTGAGAGATGAGACGAAAATTATACATTAAATTACTCAGTTAACTGCGTAGAGATTGTGAACGTGAAGAAAAGGTAATAAAATATTATAATTCTGTATACATGGCAGGTACAACAGTACAACATTATGTTTAGTAAGGTTTATGTATAAGTAATTTCGAAAAGGAAGTTAGGCCTTGTCTACAAAAGTCGGTTGCACATTTATTTTCAGCTATCAAACATAAGCATGTAATACGTGAACTAAACTGTGTTACTTATTTCATATTTGAGATAAATTAAATGTTTATAATTTTTATTTTTTTATTTTTTCAAATATTATGTTTCTCTGAATGTTCATGCGAAATTAGAGACAACTCTACAGTTAAAAATGTATCATTTTTGTGTATTGACTTTTAATGTTCCAACGGAATATATCACTCATTTGCTGGAACAACGTCATAGTTTTTCAGGAGAAGCATTTGAAGGTTTGAAATCCATATACCTTTGCCTGTATTTGTCATAAATATCAAATTACCATACCTACTCATTGTACACAATTCTTCCTGAATATAGAACTGAGTTTTGTCTTTCATGTAGTACCAATAACTCAAAATCGACAATTTTTTAGTTATGACGTTGTTGCAGCAAATGAGCGATATATACATTTTATTTTTATTGCAGCAAATTTCGACATTAAAATGTTTCAAATATGCCTAGAAATTTACCTTGTTCTTAAACGTGAAACATAAAAGAAGAAAATTAAAAAAATTATGAGCAATCCAAAATTAAACCATCGGGTAATAATAGAAGGTAATGAAAATTGCCCAATATTTAAGGATTAATAGCATTAATTTAAAAACTTGGAAATATTTTTTAAAAAATTGTTGAATATAAATGATATAGTAAAGAAATGCAGAGATTGATTAGTATTGTTAATATTAACTGAAATAAAATATTATTCTGAGATTGCTCTTTAGCCTATTTTTTTTAATTACTGACAAGTGTAATAATTAAGTTACCACAAAAAAGTTTGCAACACTTCTATGAAAAATGTGAAATTTTTTATTGAATAAGAAAAACAAGTCTTTGAAACTATTACTTTTGGGTAAAATTTTTTGTAATAAAATGAACTCTATAGCAATATTCACGCGTGCTGCAAAATTCAGATTCTTAAATCTTCTTCTTCTTACAAGGATTGAACCCTTTTGGTTCGTTCCGGCTCCAAGTATTATAGCTGCTGTGTCCATCTCTTTCGTGGACGTCCCCGAACTCATTTACCTCCTCTTGGTTAATAGTTGAGACTTTTCCTAGGCAATCTGTTGGTATCCATTCTGCAGACATGTTCATACCATTTTCTCCTATACTCTTCTATTTTATCTGTGAAACTAAATATTTGTAGTTCTTAAATCCAAATGCTATAGATAAATCAGGGGTTCTATTACATGTGAGGTGTACTCCCCTACAGGGTGCAAGGAGGTAGATGGGGTGGTGTGCTGTCATCTACAAAATTGGTTTGTATTGTAGGGATTACATGCGACTCGTCTGAATTTATGATCTCTTTTGATGAGAAGCAACAAGTATCTCGTTAAACGAGTTTAAGTGACGTGATAATAATACTCAATTGTTCCTGAACAATGTAATTTTAATATTTTCGCGTATCTCAGAACGTCAATATAATTCCTATGTTAACATCGTAACTAATTCATCGCCTACAATACTCTCTGATAGCAGGAAAGTGTGTATTTTAAGATTACTTTTATGATGGTGTAAGAGCAAGAACCTCTGCTATAAGTGATATTCAAAAGTAAATTTTGTAATTAGAACGTTAACAATGATTTAGCTCAATATTAAACATATCTTATCGCTGAATATAATTTTGTTTTTCTTATTTCACTGTCTCCTTTCCGTTATTGAAATTCGCTGGCAGTAGAAATCAGGATCTTCCGTTCAATAGCCTCTAAAAAAACCATGTACGGCCTTTGAAAAAAGGATGGTGCAACTCTTGATGGTGGAAAGTTAAAGTTTTGAAGAGCGATTCACACTAGTTTTTACATGCGCTGTCTTCTTTGAGGTCAAATCCGGCGGCATACGTCTTTCATTAATGTATGCAGCGATGGTCAGGCCAGTAATGCACTATAGTAGTGAGATTTGGGGTTTCCAAAGAACGGAAATACTAAATAAGGTATATACGCATTTTCTAAAGTATATTACAGGACTTAGTAAGGCTGTTTCTAACTGTGGAATTTTCTATGAATTCGGGTCATTCCAGGACGACATTAACTGTAAAATTCGTGTACTCAAATACTGGTTGCGAGTAATCCAAGGTGAACAAACAATGCTTAGAGCAATTTGTTACGACCACCAAATTAAAAACATAGATGTTAAATTTTGGGCAGACGAGGTTAGGAGAGAACTCCAAAAGTTTGGGATGGGCTGGATATGGGAAAAAGGGACTGAAAATCGCAAGAACGTGTGGAGAAAAATAGGAGGAGGTACTTAGATGTAAACCAACAAGATACCTTCGCCGAATGTACAGGAAAACGCTCACTGTGTTTACAAGAGACCTAAAACACGTCTGGGGAAAAGAATCGTATATACTCAACCTAGGATTTAAGGAGAGATCAGGGCTTGCTTGGTTTAGGCTAGGGGCATGGAAATTTCTAAAAATTAGCGACGATCACGATATGCGAATATGTCCAATTGCGGGAACTTTGAAGATGAGATACATATATTAGGAAAATGTAATGATTTAGAATATTGGAGACGTCAGTTATTACAGGAAAGATTTCTAAATTCAAATCGGGAAAGATTGGCATGCTACGAGTTATTGGTAAATCCAGAAAATTGGATAAACCTCGGTAAATTTCTGGACAAAACGCGAAAAATAAGGACAACACTCATTCAGGAATAAATATATGTTATCAAAATGCAATACCATTAATTATTAACAATTATATATAAATTAATTAGTGTATAATGCTGTTGTGTTATTATTTAATTGTAATATTAATGTGTTTTCTTTATGTAATTGTAATGTTAATGTTTTTTAGTGTATAATGCTATTGTGTTATTACTTAATTGTAATATTATTGTGTTTTCTTTATGTAATTGTAATGTTAATGTTTTTAGTGTATAATGCTATTGTGTTATTATTTAATTGTAATATTATTATTGTGTTTTCTTTATGTAATTGTAATGTTATTGTTATTGTGTTATTACTTAATTGTAATATTATTGTGTTTTCTTTATGTAATGTTAATGTTTTTAGTGAATAATGCTATTGTGTTATTATTTAATGGTAATATTTTTATTGTGTTTTCTTTATGTAATTGTAATGTTATTGCTGTTTTTGTTTATTTTTCTTTACACTAGTACCAATTATTACTTTATTGTAACGGACTGTCAACAGCACGTACGGCTTACTGCCCGTGCGACCCATATTTGTAAATAATATTGTAAATATCTTACTTTTTGTCTAATAAAGTCCTACTACTACTATGTAGCATTCGTATCGTTCGCTTCAATAGAACAGTCCTTGAAAACTCTCTTGCGACGACGCGATGCAGGATCGAGTCACATCCTTGTCAAGAATTTTTTAAAATAAAGTCCTTAATTTTCATAATGTCTACACTTTTTCAGGCTTCGCTATATAAATTAATTTGTATAATGAATTAATTAAAGGAAACAGCTTATATATATATATATATATATATATATATATATATATGTATATATATAATAGAAAATCAAATAAAACTAAGTTTCATTATAGATTTATATATATATTTATATATAGAATATAAATAACGATTGTAAGCTTCTTGTAGGAAAGCCAGAGGGAAAACGCCCAGTTGGTAGACCAAGAGTGAGGTGGGAGAATAACATTAACTATGATTTGAGGGAGGTACATTATACAGGGAATGATTGGAAAGCATTAGCTCAGGATAGGGATGTATGGAGAGCTTATGTCCGTGCGGCCATGAACCTGCGGGTTCGATAGTGCCAGTGAGTAAGTAAGTAAGTATAACGATTGTAACGTCTCATTACTTTGTTTTCAAATTAAAAGGCATAACAAGATTGTTTATTTTCTCTACAATGTAAAACGCGTCTGATTAATTTACATTAGGTCAAGTTAGTATCTAATTTCATTATACAATTAAGTCCTGGAATATTGCATCGCTTCTAGTAGGGAAGGATGTGTTCTAGTGGAGGGAGCTTCTGTTTACCATACATAAGGTCGCGTGTTCGATCCCATTGTCATGCTAATTTTTTTTCTCTCCCTCGTCCTTATTTCAATTAATTTTGTTTCGCTTTGTTTTATTTACAGCATTTACCGCACTACTTATTTACGCGAAATTATTTTCCACTGCACTATACACAACGAAATAGAACTGATTTTAGTTTCTTAAATAGGTGTATACTTGTGAACCAAGTAGGTGACCTCAGATTATTCGCAGTGGCTTCAATTTTATTTCATCTGTGCGTTATCATTTATTTCAAAGGCTTTTTCATAATCGAAAACTCTATAGTGGTGTCACTTTTTTCACAAGTTCTTTGATATATCACACACTATTTATAGCCTATCTGTATTTATTACTACTGTACTGTTTAAAGCAAATGTATTTATTTTATATTAATTTAATTATTATTTTGCTAGTATTTAATATTATTTCACGATTGAATAATAATAATGATCATCATTTAATGGGTTAGGCCTTTAAGACTCCTTTCATTTCATAGATTTAATCTGAATTTGGGATCCATGCTTGAGTCCACTATTAAATTATATAAATGCATTTTTATACAAATTGCTTCACTGGTTTAACATTAACAGTTTAAATTATTATTATTATTTTTATTATTATTATTGTAACCCCGCCAAAATCTGTCCCAAGCCAGGTTAGAAAAGGGTGAGGGGGAGGAGTAACAACCTGGTTAAAAACAGGTTTCAGTACTTCCGGCTGATAGTACCCTGTGAGGGCACCTTATCTAGGATACAGATACTGTTGCCTTGCAGTTCGTCATTGGTTCGATAAAGACTAGATGAAGAAAACCTTGACCAAAAATCACCTGGTCCTCTAGGTTGGGGGTTGATGCATCAGGCCAGCTTCCTGTTCGTCAGAAAAAAACATAACAATGCTAAAAAGCCAAAAATAATAAAATAATAATAATAATTATTGTTATTATTATTATTATTATTATTATTATTATTATTATTATTATTATTAGGGGGCACGCCGTAGCGTAGTGGTTAAGGCACTGAACTACAAGCCGGAGGGTCGAGGGTTCAAGTCCCGTTGGGGTCAGGATTTTTAAACTGACCCAAACCCTCTGGCGGCACTATGGCCCTGGGGTCGGCTCAGCCTCTAACTGAAATGAGTACCAGACGCTTGTTCTGGGGGTAAAGGCGGCCGTCACGCAGGGCTGACAACCCGGCTGACATAAAGTGCCGATTGTCTAGAAAAGTGGGAGCCTTAACCTCCTACTACCCCAAGGGCCTCCGGGTCTGTCGTGGGATCACTTTACTTTACTTTACTTTTATTATTATTATTATTATTATTATTATTATTATTATTATTATTATTATTATTATATCAGTGATGTTAGTTAGGGAGCGAGGTAATTTTTTTTTTGCATGTAGTTTCAACACTTTGTAATCCACTGTAAGTATTTCATCATCATCTTTAATATAAGGTATGGCCCTATTGGCCCGTTCCGCTCTCCGCTGCACAATATATTTTGGGCCATCTTTCCAACGTCGTTTCGGTCTTCCAACATTTCTTCGGCCTTCAGGTTTATAATAAAGTAACCGTTTTGTTAAACGATTATTTGGCATTCTTTGAATATGTTCAAAAGTACATTTATGTATGTACATTTTCTCGAGGCGACGGCAAGTATTTATCTGTTCTGTATTTATTGTAACTACCATACAGAATAATAAAGCGACCGTGTGTGCAGATTGGTTTAACAGAATTATGGATGTGCATAGTAAAGTGGTAATTAAGCACGAGTGCTTCATTATCTACCTTTAATGAAACAGCTGAATTAAGAACATATTCATGTCACGAATATACTCAATATTCCAAGTGCCAATTTGATGTTTGATTAACTTATCAAATATTTAGTTTCATTGGGATTCTATCAGCTACTGAAAAACTTTAAGTTTACAACATAAATACATTTTATATTAACTACGGTATAATAACCATCATTTTCTATCATACGATACGGAAGTAGGAATACAAATTGAATTTTTGCGCGATAGTGCGTTTTGTCGTACTTACAGCAATGGCAACTATGATTGAAAAGTTCAACTTCCTACATTTCGGGATTACCAGCCTAAATAACTATACTGTAATAAAAATAACTATACTGTAATATCACATATTACAAACACACGTGTGGGAAGTAAAGCCTATGTATATTACATACAATGTATATACAAAAATGTCCAAAAGGTAGTGTTAATATACATTATACGAAACAAATCACTGCATTTTAAATTACATGAACTTTATTTCAAACAATATAAAACAATAAGTACGTACTTGCCGCCATTTTTTAAGTAAATTGGTCTCACGGCCTCCTATTGTTTCAACTAAAAACCATTGCCCACACTGTTAACGTTAGTCAATTGTTTATATCATCATCATCATCCGGTATCATGACAGCTGCCGCAGTTTTCCGGAAACCAAACGCCATTCCTCTCTGTCCATCCATTGATCTTCCTCCATTCCTCTGATATTCATAGCTGCTTGTACCCCTTCTATCCAAGTTTTCTTCGATCTTCCTCTCTTCCTCCTTTCCATTGGGATCCATTCCATAACAATTTTTGGCAATCTTTGCTCTGGCATTCTTTTGACATGGCCATACCACTGTAATCTTTTCTTTTCTATAATGTCTATGATGTCCGGCTCCTCTTGTACACCCATAATTTCCCTTATTTCTTTATTTCGTATTCTATCCATTCTAGAATTTCCAGCCGATCTTCTTAAAACATCCATTTCTTTACTTATAATTCTTTTCATGTCCCTGGTAGGAATTTGCCAGACATCATCACCATATGTTAAAATGCTCTGAATTATGGTTTGATATATTTGTAATTTTCTATTTTTTGTAATATTTTTGCTTCACCAAACAGAGTTTAAAGCATTTATTGCTTGTTTTGTTTGTGCGATTCTATTTTTAATTTCCACTGTGTTATCGCCTGAATGGTCTAATTTTGTTCCTAAATAAGTGCATTCAATACTAGGTTTTAGTTCTTCTCCATTGTTGAAATTTATATTTTCCATTTCTTCTCCTATACACAGATATTTAGTTTTCTCAATGTTTATATAAAATCCTCATTTTTCATATTCTTCTTTTAGTTTTTTAGCCATATATTCTATGTCATGTTAATAAAGTAATAAATGGCGAAGAAGTGCCAGAAGAACGGAAAGTCGCTATTATAACATCGATACATAAGAAGGGAGACAAGAGAAAGTGTGAAAATTATAGAGGCATATCAGTAACGAGTACATTAAGTAGAATATATGGACGTATACTAAGTAAAATGGTTGATATAGAATACCAGGATAAGGAAATGGAAGAACAATCTGGTTTTAGAAGTGGTAGGTCATGCACAGATAATATATTTTTCATAACACAAATAATAGAAAAAAAGAGCTACTGACAGAGATTTACATTTGCTTTTTGTCGATTTAACCAATGCATATGATAGTATTCCCCAAAAAATGTTATGGGAAACTTTAGACAATAATAAGTTTACCAAAAAATGAGTAGAAGCTATAAAAACATTATACAAAGGATCTATTTCGAAAATAATAAAATTTGGAAATCATATAACAAAGGGATTTACTATTACAAAATGTTTAAGGCAAGGTTGCAGTTTATCTCCAACTCAATTGTTTATAATGGACGCAAATATTCCCAACAAAGATGTTATTATTTTACTATTATTTACTAGTTTACTCGCTATCGTTCGGTTTTTAAACATTTTCCTCGATTCTGTAAAAACCACTTCCCAACTTCGCATCGTAATATACTATTGATAGGAAATACATAAAATATTTTTTTTTTAATTTATAAAAGAAGCTCAGTTTGAGTTCCATGATTAAAATGGCTGTATATTTTGATATAATTCTAGCACATGTTGTTGTACATAATCACAGTTCCATTGTCTAATGTACAAGTAAGAAGAATTAAAATAATACAATACATAAATAGTACTTTTATTGTACAGTTTGTACATTAAAATCAAGTAATTAACAAATTAAAAAAAACACTAAAGTATTAATGAAACAGAGTTAAATTATTAATCTGTACTCTATAATAAATAAATATCCTCAACTCAGGGTCGGGTCGAGGAATATGAGTTGAAGCCCCTATATTTATAGAGGTCTGTGAACTAAAAAAGTGCCGGCTGACCACTCCTGACGCACCGTCACAGAGGGGGGGGCGGAAGAACGAAATGAATGAGTATGGAGAAATGGTGGAATGAAATTTGTGGCAGGAGAAAATGGGAGAAACCCCGAGAAAAATCTTCCTAAGCTGCGTTTCGTCCACCATGAAAACCCACATAGAGTGACCGGTACCCCAGCGGTGAGAGGCGAGCGTCTAATCGCTTGCGCCACGGAGCCGCCTGTGCTCTATAATATTACAATATTTTTTGCTGAAATTATGCATTAAATAATAGCAAATTAAATGCATTCCAATGAAAAAAAAAGTCGTGTCCAAAGATATTTAAAAAGAGTAGAGAAAAATTGTTTGAAAAAAATGCAGTTAATGGACTTCTGTAGCGATGTGAATATAAATTTCAGAAGGATTATAAGAAAATCATCGAATTGACAGTAAAGTATGTTCTAATTACTTACCAAGCTTATTAAATTAAATATATATTTTGGGTATAATGATAGTCTTATAAATTCTAGGGTCTAAATTGCCACATTTTCTTCTCTTTCATGGATATTGCATAACAGTTTCTAGTCTATGTATGTAATGTAAATGAGATAAATTGTTTTAATTGTTAAAAGATAATTTGTAAGATTATAGTCGATGTACTGCAGTTGATATCTAACAAGTTAATATCAACTAGGTTATAGTTCTAAACTGATATTTCTTGCTGCAGCCTTTTGAGTCTTGCCTGTGTTATTATTATTATTATTATTATTATTATTAGTTTCATTATCATTATTATTATTATTATTATTATTATTATTATTAGTTTAATTATTATTTTTTATTAAGAATATTCCACAATACTGTGTTTCTCCTTCAATCTAAAGTGATTTGTCGCCTGAGGTTCCTGTCTAAGGCATCTTCTTTCCTCAAATCTCTAGCTTCCATACTTCTCCTCACTCTATCTATCCACCGTTCTCTTGGTCTGCCTCTTCCACTTCTTCCATTAGCTTTCCAATGAAGGATCTTCTTTGGTATTCTATCTTCTTCCATTCTTATAAGGTGTCCATACTATTTCAAACGTTTTTCTTCTATTTTTTCTAATATTTTTTGAACTTACATAATTTCCCTTATTTTACTGTTTCTGACTTTGACCCTTCTTGAAATTCTTTTTCATCGCATCCAAAAATCCATTTCTACTGCTAACAGTGGCGTCCAGGTTTCGGACGCATATAATAACATTCTTTGTAACAGAACTTGAAATATAGTTTTCCTCGTTCTGTATATTATATTTCTATTCCAAAGCACTGAGTTCAACATAACAATGATTCTTCTTCCATCAGTGTTATTCTTCTTTCAATTTCTGTAGTCGAATTCTCATTTCTATGTAAAATAGATCGTAAATATTTAAAATCTTTAACAGTACGTATTGTTCCTGGATTAAATTTTAGCTCATCTGTTGTATCCAATGATAAATATTCTGTTTTATTTTAATTTATCCGTAATCACCATTTTTTGTATTATATCTCTAATTTCTTTAACATATTAAGATTGGATCCTAAACAATCACCACCTGATCAACTGCGAATAGTAAATGGTGGAAGTAATAATTATCTTCTATTTGAATTCGCACATATTTGCAGTCTTCACCAATTCTTTGTACAGTTATCAATATATATTTTTAACAACATTGGTGATAAGCAACATCCTTGTAGTAGACCTTCTGATGTTTGGAATTTTTCTGAAAGTCTGTTACTTACTTACTTACTCACTGGCACTATCGAACCCGTAGGTTCATGGACGCACGGACATAAGCTCTCCATACATCCCTATCCTGAGCCAATGCTTTCCAATCATGCCCTGTATAATCTACTTCCCTCAAATCATAGTTAATGTTGTTCTCCCACCTCATTCTTGGTCTACCAACTGGGCGTTTTCCTTCTGGCTTTGCTACAAGAAGTTTCCATGCACGTCTTTCATTCCCCATACGTGCAACATGTCCTGCCCATCGCAGTCTACGAGACTTAACTGTTATTATATCTGGCTTTCTATAAAGACCATGTAGTTCATTGGTATGTAGTCTTCTCCATTCACCTGTCTGTTCATCTCTCTTTGGTCCAAAAATTTTCCTAAGAACTTTATTCTCAAATACCCGTAATCTCCCTTCCTCCCTTAAAGTAAGAGTCCATGTTTCGCACCCATATAATATAACTGGTAGAATAATAGTTTTATATATTTTCAGCTTAACGTTTTTTGAAAGGAGTTGGGACATCAAAAGTCTCTGCAATGCATAATAGCAAGCATTTCCAGAATTGAGCCTATGTTTAATTTCTTTGTGCATCTCATTCCTATTTGTGATTATTGTTCCTAGGTATTTGAATTCAGCCACTTCCTCAAAATTTCCCTCATTTGTCATTAGCTGTCCATTTCCATTATATAATGAATTTCTACGTGTGACCATATATTTAGTTTTACTGATATTTACTTCCAGTCCTAATTTCTTAGTGTTACTCAATAGTGTGTGCGTGTTGGCCTTTAGTATCTCCTCGCTATCGGCCAGTAGTACTACATCATCAGCATAAACTAACAGCTTATTAATACCATTGAGTTGTAAGCCTTCCTCATTCTCTAAAGATTTAATGGCATGCTCTAGTAGACAATTAAATAGTAGAGGAGATAGTGCATCTCCTTGCTTCAACCCATTCTGGATTTCAAAAGTGTCTGAAAAGTGTTTGCCTACACGCACCCTACTCTTTGTGCCATTTAGACACATTCGTATAAGTCTAACTAACTTTTTAGGAATTCCGAACTCCAGTAGGATACTATATAACTTCTCCCTCTTAATTGAATCATATGCTTTTTTGAAGTCTACATATAGTAGATGTAAAGTTCCATTGTATTCCCATTTCTTTTCTAAAATCTGTCTTATACTGAAAATCTGATCTGTTGTAGACCTGTTTCTTCTAAATGCACATTGATGATCTCCTACAATGTCATCAATATAGGGAGTAAGTCTGCTTACTAATATATTTGTTAGAATTTTGTACGAAGTTGAAAGTAATGAGATGCCCCTGTAGTTGTTGCAATCAGTTTTATCTCCTTTCTTATAAATTGGTACGATAATTGATTCCTTCCATTCATCTGGAAGAGCTTCTTTTTCCCAAATCATGCTAAGCAACCAGTGTATCTTGTCCATCAATTTTTTCTCCCCCTGATTTTATCAGTTCTGCTGGGATCTCATCCGAACCTGATGCTTTATACATCTTCAATTTTTCAATTGCCATTTCAACCTCTAATGCACTTAGCTCTGCGACTAGCATTTCTGCTGTCTGTAACTTATCCTCCTCAATGTCCTGTTCTGTATGTACATTTAATAGCTGATTAAAGTAACTTTTCCATCTATTTAATATACTCCTAGAATCTGCAATCATATCCCCATTTTCATTCCGAATTATGTTTGTTCTAGCCTGAAACCCTTTCTTCTCTATACTAATTCCCTGATATAATTCTCTAATGTTCCTATTTTTTGCATTCATTTCAAGATCATTAATCTTCTCTCTAAAGTATTCCCTCTTTTTACTCTTTAATAACTTGGTGGTTTCCCGTCTAACACTACGCCAATTGCTCTAAATTTACCTCATTTGGCTCGTGTAACCATTTCATTTTTGCTAGCTTTCTTTTCTTTATAATGTCGGCACATTCCTCATCAAACCATTTCTTGTTTTGCCTCTTTTTTAAACAACCAATGCTTTCTGATGCTGACAATTTAATAGTATCTCTTATAGCCTCCCATTCTTTATTTATATCAGTTTCTTCTTCGTTTGCCACATTGTCATCTGAAGATTACAATACTTCAAATCTATTAGCAATTTTGATTTGGTATTCTTGCCGCATTTCATCATTTTTCAAGTTTTTTAATTCATATCTTACAGAATCATCTTTAGCGTTTGTTCCTCTCATAAGCGATAGCCGTTGTCTGATTTTCACTGTGACCAGATGATGATCCGAATTGCAGTCTGTCCCTCTAACTGATCTAACATCAATGATGCTACTGTGCCAGCGTTTATCCACTAATACATGATCTATCTGGTTCCGAGTTTCTCTCCATCTGGGGACGTCCAGGTGTATTTATGAATATCCTTATGCTGAAATGTTGTGCTCTTAACAATGAGATTCTTTGATGTGGCAAATGTGACTAATCTAACCCCATTGTCGTTACTATCTTCATGAAGACTGAATTTGCCTATAGTTGGTTTGAATATATCTTCCCGCCCCACTTTTGCATTAAAATCTCCTAAGACAATTTTTATATGATATCGTGAAAGGCTATCAAATAAGCATTCTAATTCTTCATAGAACTCATCCTTGATCTTGTCATCTTTATCTTCTGTGGGGGCATGTACATTTACAATTATAAAATCATGTCGTTTACCCTTTAGAATTATGTATGATATCCTATCACTAACAAACTTAATATCTTGGATAGCGGATAGGATCCTCCTTCTGACTAAAAAACCCGTTCCAAATGCAGGTCTTTCTGCACCCCCATAGTATAATGCAAAGCTTCCTGATTCCTGACTACCTTCTCCTGGCCACCTAACTTCCTGTAAAGCGACTATATCCAAGGGCGATTTATCCAATTCCCGCGTTAATATCTCTAGTGCCCCGCTATTGTATAAAGTCCTAACATTCCATGTTCCTAGGAACATATCCCTGTGTTTGAGCCTTTGGCATGGGTTCCCTGAAGTAGTCCCCGCCCGGAGAACCGAATGGGGGACTATTTGACCTCCGGAAAATTTTACCCCAGTAGAACCCATGTCCGCATTTCTTGACGGTTGTATTTTTACGGTGAAAGATCGTCACTCTTTCGACCAAGGTACTTTTTTCGTCTGGCTTATCACCTTCGACCAGTCCGGCAAGGGTAACCCTATCGGCAGCAATGCTACCGCCGGCATAGCTCTCAGGATCATTTAAGCACACAAGCCACTCCACCACGACAAGGTAAACATACCATGGAAAGTCTGTTTCCCATCTTAATTTGGCATTTGTTCTCTGAGTATAATGATCTAATAATAATAATAATAATAATAATAATAATAATAATAATAATAATAATAATAATAATAATAATAATAATAATTGTTTTGTCGTTTATATTCCCCTCTTCTAGGGCTTTCCAGAGCAAGATACTAGGTGCACCATCATGAAACAAATAAATTATTATCATTATTATTATCATTATTATTATTATTATTATTATTATTATTATTATTATTATTATTATTATTACTAGTATCCGACACAGCGGAACATTGGTCTCCGTTTGTGGATGGTTTGCGAACTAATGTCGTGTCATTCCGCGTACACTCCCTTCACATAAGTCTGTGGCGTCGATGAGTGCAGTGCACTCTGCTAAGTAAGCTGAGTAAATGCTTCATTTGCTATTTGTCCCTGACTATACAGGATTAGTATCTACGTCTGTGCGACGCAGCAACAGTGCTGCTATGACTGGAGGTAAACGTTCCGCTGTGTCGTATAATAACTAATTTATTGGCATTGTCGGACACGGACGTTCATGGCCGCGAGGACATACATCGGTCTCCATCCATCTCTGTACTCAGCTAATGTTTTCCAGTCATTCCCTGTAAATTTACATCCAGAGACCCTCGGTATTATTATTATTATTATTATTATTATTATTATTATTATCATTCCACTTCATGCTTGGCCTTATATAGTGGACGCTTTCCCTCTGGATTTCCTGCAAGAAATTACCATGACCCTCTTTCATTCCCCATTCGTACAACATATCCTATTCATCGCAATACAAGGTATTTAACTGTTATTATGTCTGGTTTCCCATAAAGAAAGTATGGAAAATGTTATGAATAACATTTGAAATTATAAATACATTTTATTTGACTTATTTAATTAATTTGAATTTATTACTATTAACAATTAATTAATTTAAATTCTACAATTTAATTTCAATTTTAACTTTATTGAGATAATCATCAATTACTTCAAGCACAGGAGCTAATGGTTCGTGCGATATTGACAGTGTATCTTGCAATTTTTTCACAGGTTTTCAATTTATATTGTCCACATGGTATGATACTGTAAAACTCTAAATGTTTCTCCCTTTGAAGCTATATTCACCCAGAAATCAGGAAAGTCAAAGGATTAACTCTTATTTCCTTTAAAATATCAGCATTTTCCTTCTTTTCATTTCATTTGTCTTTATTCTTGTTCACGCTTTTGACAATTCGCATAATAATTATACCTGCACCATAGATAGGCAATCCCAAGCTTACGTCAAATATAAATATGGCACGACTGTGCTGGGGGGGGTAGAGAGAACCCTTAAAACCACGGTCTGCTAACCATTTGTGGGGGTTACGAAACCCAAAACCACGCTGACTGCTACCTTTTGTGGGTAAATAAACCACACTACTGCTACCATTTACGACGTTAGAAAAGCAAACCGCGCTCAGCGTAACACTTGTCCGGGATCGAGTTTTGTTAATGCTGTATTTATTAATGTGATCGTGATATTCAAAGATGTTATCGGTAAGAAAGCAGCCTGCCTCGGGCCCATGAAAGGCAGCTATTAATTCATCTTTCTTTCCCTGATGAACATACATACAAATATAGATTCTGATTACTAAATGCATACAGTGAGTGATTTTGTTACAGGATAGTGAGCAACTACTATACTTGAATAATAACAAAGGGGCGTTGTATAAAAGATAAACTTTTAATATAAACAAGTTGAATATTAAAATAAATAATAAATGAATAACATAAGATGATTCTCGATCAATCAATCAAGCATAGCTTGTAGAAATAACTAAACAAATAACGTACCATACATAATGCCACACTCACACAGATGTCCAAGCTTTTAGGAATCCCTTCTTCCGTACATTGCTGGACTAACTCAAAATCGACCTCTTCTCGGTCTTAATCAACTTGTCTATACATAGACCACCATATTAACTTCCCAACTGCATGGTGAGTTAGAATTGGATTCCACTTTTGAATCCGCTTTTAAGTAACTAAACGCCACTTGCTAGGCTGATCGAATGATGATGTTCGGTAAGAGTACAATGCATATAAAGGTTCATAGTAGAGGGGATATGCGCTGTAGAGATGCGCGGCAGAAAGGATGAAAAGGGAAGGGGTAGCCACACGGAAAAGAGGACATTGGCATATTTCATAAATGTTCTGTAGTAGGGAGGAGAACAAAGATACCATACTGAACCGCAGAAAGGCACTTTCGGTTCACGACATTGTAAAGATGAATAAGCTGTTCTATGTACATCTTGCCATACGAGTTTTTAGAAAATGAATTTAAATAGGCGCCAGTTAAATATTTTTCGCCCTCTATATATATTTTTTTTCATATGTGCCTACGTATTCCTAATTTTATCTTATATATTTTTTTTGGAAAATTAGCAGAATACATTAGAACTAACTGTGGTTTAAAACAGGGGTGTAGCCTTTCCCAACACTTTTTAATATATATTTAGACGACATTCTTGGTGAATGGAAACATTAGTTCATAAGGGATTAAAAATTGGACGCAATAAAACATTGAATGCATTATGTTTTGGAGATGATATAGTATTAATTTTTGACAGAGAGGTCAGGCTACAAAAATCAGTCTATCAATTAAATAATATATGTAAGTAATATAATAATCTCAAAATTAAAAACTAAAGTAATGGCTTTCAATGGAAGGTACCCAGTAAGAACAAAAATAGCAATAGAAGATAAAGTGTTGGAACAGGTTTCACACTTACAGTTTTTTGGCTGCGATATACCTGTGAAGAAGAACAAGATATAAATAAGAAAATGCAGAAATGTCAACATATTTGTGGAAAAATCAGACGAACACTGAGGAACAAAGTAAGAAAGGATACGCATCTAGGATTTTACTCAACGATGGCACTACCAGTGGCGATGTATGGAAGTGAGGCCTGGGTTCTGAAGTAAAGAGAAAAAAGTAAAATTCAGGCAGCGGAAATGAGCTTCCTACGGGCTGTGAAAGGTTTTACAAGAGAAGAACATATTAGAAATGAGAATATTAGAGAGGTACAACCACTTCTTCAACAAATACAAGAACACAGGAACAATTGGATAGAACATCTGCAAAGAATGACAGAGGATAGGATACGAAAGTTGGCACTTATGTATAATCCTGGAGTACGAAGATCGGTAGGAAGACCAAGAAAGCGCTCGGCTGAACAGATGTGAGATGGGAACAGGCAAAGACCTAATCCGTGAAGGATGATGATGATGATTTTTTAAGATACTGGTATGTCAGAGTTAACAATATCATGTAAGAAAGATGAAAATAATGAAATATGAATCCAAAAGTAAAATCCTTAATATGTTATTAGAAGATTAAAACTCAAGTTGTAAGCAATTTTGAAATAAATGGAAATAATTAGTTTTTAACAAGGCTTATTTTATCATTGTAGTGAACGTTTGAGAGTTAGGATCTATGGAAAATGTCCCTTCCCTCTCTCTCTCTCTCTCTCTCTCTCTCTCTCTCTCTCTCAAGATGAAATTTTAAATTTATTGTATCTTTCGTCGTCTTAAATTTCATATATGATATTAATCGTTGCTTTCCACTACATTGTCTCTACTTTCAAACTTCTAACATGTTTCATCCATTTCTTTTAGTACGTTCTTTCTATTTGTTCAAAAATGTTAGTGAGTCTAAAGTCACTCATCGTGAACTAATTTTCCATTACCCACTTCATCTGTTCATTTATTTATTTGCTTATTAGTATATATTATCTGTGTTTCTGTATCCATTCATCAATCTATCTGAATGTCTGTCTGAATCTGTCCATCCGGCTCTATAAATCTCTCAATCCAGTAATCAGTCTATATATTCATTTCTACAATAAGAATACAATTCGTACAGATGTTTGAATCCTCGAGAGTGATTACCGACCGAGTCAATTGATGTCAGAAAAAGAGAGAGACAGAGAGAGAGAGAGAGAGAGAGAGAGAGAGAGAGAGAGAGAGAGTAGATATGTAAATGTGGGAGAGAGAAATGGAGAATTCTTATTGCAATGGATGCCATGCTATGTGAACATATTGCATTGAAAATTCAAATGGAAATTTTAATCCTGCTATTGGTTTGATGAAAAGTTTTGATTAATGTTAAATATTAATGATGTACGAAACGGAAGGGGTGAATTGTCCATCCCAGAGGGGCAGCAGACTATTTTAATCGATTTACAAATAATGACTGTTACTCGTTTAGATTCGTCTGATTGCCGTATCATGTTATTACCAAGGATTCTAGTTCTTCTTCACAAATTTATCAGAGGAGATTAATTATTTTTGTTGGGAGATTTCTGCGAACTTTTCACACGAGTTTAATTATCATTAATAGTAAACGTCATCATTCAATAGAGTTAGAATGATACATTTTTATGTTTTGTCATTCAAACTTTAACTTAATTAAAGAACTAGTCATGTGTACGTTACTCGCGAAGAGTTATTTGCTGCGAAACTTCTGAAAAAGAAACAGCATATTTTGAGTCCGCACGTTGTCGGTGCGCTAACCAGTCGTGAGTTAGATTCTTTCGGAAGTAGTTTTGAGCTTAAAATCAAAGTCAGTAAATATTTTTAATATCTCTTGCAGACTTCCTATTGATATTATGAATTTTAAATTCTTTGGTATTGAAATGAGATAATGTTATAGGAAATTAATTAAAGAAAAGGTCTTCATTTAGGCCTATAGTAAATAATCTTATATATCGGAATATTGTTTTTACTACGATATCATCATCATAAACATCTTCCTTGACTTCTAGATCCTGTGGGTCTGTAGTTTAAAATAATTTTAGAAGGTCTATCATCTGGCATTTTTAGTAGATGTTCGTACCAATTTTGTCTTTGTCAATATTATCCGTCAATTTAAACATATTTAATTGATCTCTTATCTCAGAACTCCTTTTCGGTCCATAAGAGTATAGCCTGCCGTTGGCATTAAAAATCTCATCTCCGCTGCCTCTGTTTTTTTCCCTATCTGTGTGAGTTAAAGTTCAATTTTCACTGCCATAGATAATAGTAGGAGCGGCCATGACTTTATAGAATTTCAGTTGATTATCCTGAGTTGTTTTATTCTTTAGATTTCTTCTTATTGTTCCGTACATTCTTAGAAATTTCTGTATTTTTATATTTATATCTTCTTTTGACAGTATCATACATTAAAACCCTAATAAATAACTGTACGATTTCGCTTGTTTTATCACAATTTTACATATCAGACGATCGTTTCCTCGAAATTCTATTGATTTTGTTTTTTTACATTTAATGTTTCAAATTATATTCCTTGTCTACTTTTTCTAAATGGTTTGCAGCTCTCTGGAGATTATCTTCTGATGAACCAAAAATAGCCCGATCATCTGCGAATAAAATCATGTTTAAAACTTTGTTATTTATTTTAAAATTTTAAAATAAGGCATCTTGCCATATTTTAATAGTATGGTCAACATATATAGGCTACTAAACAAAGCTGGAGATAGCGGGCATCCCTGTCTTATATCTTGGTTAATTTCTTCATAGATATTAATCATCGCTATTCCTTTGTCAAAGCTGATGGTTGTTTTGGAGTACGGACTTCTAATTACTTTTATAATGTGATTTGGATATCCACTCGTTTCCATAATAGTCCATAATTTCTTTCGGCTTACCCTATCGAAAGCTTTCTCATATTCAACAAATAATATAAAAGTAGGTAAGTTGTATTATCTCCCTTTTTTAACACGTTGCTGCATTATAAATATGCCATCGGAGCAGGAACGCCCTTTCCTGAAACCACATTGTACATTCCCTGTAATATGTTCATTAATTTGATTTATTCTACGAGTGATAATTTTTGCGTATATTTTATACGCCACGTTCAGAAGGCTGATCCCCTTGTAACTATTACAATCTTGTCCACTTCCTTTTTTAAAAACTGGACACACCTTTCCTCTTTCCCATCCCGTCGGTATTTTACATGTATTCCATCATATATTTATTATTTCTAAAATTCTTAATTTTATTTCCAAGGGGGCGTATTTGACCATCTCTATGTTTATTCTATCACTTCTTGGAGCTTTTTTATTTTTAAAAGAGTGAAGTGCTTCTTACTGATGTCTGTAATTTAACAACCGCGGTTTCAAATAAATGCATAAAGCTAAATAAAGAATATCTTATAAATTGAACACGTTAACAGGCCATGAAAGACCAGACACTAGACATTAATAATATTAGCCAACGGCAGAGTGGCCAGCTCAAATATTCTGCCGAGTCTGTCCGCTTGTTTTGCAGAAAGCTGAATGGAGCTCGTTCATGTCCAGACAAATCTTCACCGTTCCACCTTGAATCCAGTTCGTTGTAGGACATTTTCGTGTGAGATACATGACACAGAATGTGTAGGGCAGATACATCGTAATGAGAACACGGGAATGTTCTTAACAAAATATGTTTGAATTTAGTTACACAAAACATTATACCACGCTGTAGACGAGCGATTTAGGGAATCGTGCCTTTGTGCAGTGCTATGGCAGATTCGTCCTCACGGGAGAAGGACATTTCTCATGAAATTTAGGTAATTACGAAACTGTTGTTTTACCATTGTGAGGAATTTGGGTGGCTACAACAGGGATCGGTTCCAAGTTGAGAGATTCAGTTCAACGGCTGGAGGAGCCGAAATGCTGACCACATGTCACCCATATATATTTACAGGATGATCGTCCTCATCTGTCATTAACACATGAGTTTAGAGACCAGTAGGCAAATATTGGCCAAATATCTGGCATGGCATTTTTGTATTCAAAATATTAGTTATAGTTTGCTTCTATGAAATCTAGATTCAAGCATGAATATATTATAGTAAGGGATGCATTTACCATAGAATTTTTATATGCAAAATATTAGTTATACGCTTGCTTGTTAGGAACCCCGTTTAAAGTACAATTGAAAATGAGGGATGTATTATCCATGACATTTTTGTAACTCAAATATTAGTTACAGAGTTACTTGTAAGTGACCCAGATTATAGCTCGAATAGATATGTCGAACAGCCACTCCATCGAGAATGGATTAAAGTAAGGGATGCACATAATTTATAGGCTTCGTTGTACTCGTATATCCATCCATCCATCCATAGTAACTCTGCCCGAAGGTAGGTCTTTCACGGCAATCACATCATTTTCATGCTATGCTATGCAGCTTTACTAGGAATTATGGCTGTGTTAGCTTCCGTTGCTTTCGACACCTGTGAAGGATGATGATGATAATGATAAGGACGATAATGATGGTGGGATGGTTTTTGGGGATCGTTGGACCCTAGGCTTCCTGTCATTTGTCTTACAGGTGAAGAAAACCCGAAAAAACCTCACCCAGGAACATGTCCCTACCGGGAATCGAACCCGGGCCCACTGCGTGACAAGACAGCACGCTTCCTCGAGACCACAGCAGTGGACTCCATGTATATAACCCAATTTATAATTCAAATAGATATGTCTAACAGCCACTCCATCGACAATGGGTTAAAATATTGGCTGCACATAATTTATAGGCTTGCTTATATATAACCCAATTTATAATTCGAATAGATATGTCTAACAGCCACTCCATCCAGAATGGATAACATAAGCATTGTAGTCTATATTACTCATAAGCTTGCTTGTATGTAACCCAGATTAAAGTAAAAATAGTATGTAAAGCTGCCTCTCTATCGCGAATGAATTGAAACAAGGCATGCATTATCGACTTTTGCTTTTGAATATGCCGTTAGGAAAACTACCGAAAACAAATAGGTTTTAGATATGAATCTTGTTGACATATTGTGGTCTATTCCGATGAAGTAGATCTAATAAAGAAACAATGAAAGAGAAAAGATAAGCTCACAGCGTTGATACACAACATGCTGACAACCAACTTCATCCAGATCGCAGACGACGTAACCACATCGAAAACAATAACCCAAACCAACGAGGTACTACAAGGGGATCCACTGAGCCCCTACTCTTCACGATGTCGTACAAATGATTAGACAGGAGACGGAGGAAGTGAAAATCTACATATATGCAGACGACATGGTCATCGGATCGAACTCCATGCAAAACATGCAAAGAGCAACCAACCATCTAGAGAAATGGGCACAGGAAAACAAAATGGAAATAAACTCGGGGAAAACGGTACAGACGACATTCCGCAACGGAGGTCGAGAAGCTGCGGAGGACAGAATCTACCTAGGAATAGAACTTCTCGTGACAGTTAACAGCTTCAAATTTCTGGGACTGACGCTGCAAACCACTGCCAGGTCATTTAGAATGCACATAAAATCCCGTGCAGCAGCTGCCACAAAAGCCATGTTTGACATCAAAGCAATATCCAGACTGTCACTAAAAACGGCCATGGCCTTGTTCAACGCAAAAATAGTTCCCATTGGAACCTATGGAATAAACCTCATTTGGGAGAAGTTGAGTCTAAGAGATCTAGTATCTTTGGAAGTAGTGAAATCACGATTCTTGAAAGCCGCCCTAGGTGTCTCAAAATACACAAAGTCGAGGCTAGCATATGAACTCGCCAAGGACCCCTTCTTCACAGAAGAACTGCGTATGAGGCTACCATCCACAGATAGCTCAAAAACTACTTCAGGAAAGGGAGAAGAAGAGACAAGATATATGGCTATACTTTTATACAACAGAAGCCATGACAAACAGATCATGGGCCAACACCAATCAAGAAGTCCGACACCTGGTGAACTCAATAGCAGTGCATGGATACCACCACAAGATATGCAAGACTAAGTGTTTCCACGATCCCGGGAACAACTGTGTGTGTGAACTGTGCGAGCAACCATGCGACCGTTACCATGCAACCACCTGCAAAAAACGAGGGAAATCCCTGGTAGAATTCTGCAAATAACAAACTATGTGAATCAAATTAATGACAAAACTTATGTAACATATATTTTCTACACACCTTGTGCGCATTTATTATATTATTACAATAAAAGAAAATGCCAATAAGATAGAAAGAAGTACAGAAGTCCTTTTAAATGTCTGCAAGAACATTGTTTTAGATGTTAACGCAGAAAAAAACTAAGTACATAGAGATGGAACTTGATGGATATAAATAATCTAGGTAAAAAGTGAAAATTTTAAAGTATCTAGAATTATATTGTTAATAAGTCGAAATTATACAAAGAACGAAAACACCGACATAAATCAGTGTTATTTCCTACCATTCAGTTCAGTATAATCTATCTTCTCTGATTTGTCCCAGTATCTAAATATTAAAATTTACTTTTTAACTCATGCTCAAAATGGGAGTCAATTACCAATTACATTTCAATGAATTCTGTTTTTTACAACCAATCACAGTCGTTTTTCACCTCGATTTTATCAATTTAATTTCATCACTTTAAAATCAAGCTGCTCCTTTTTAACATTTTGATTAGGTCAGAGCATTATTTTGAAGTGACTGACTCTCTAAGATATACGTTGAATATAACAAATTATATATTAATATGTAACAATTCTAGAATGCATGCGGCTACAAGATTGTATATAGTGCACGAATTTAACCATATAGTGCTTGCGGGATATAATACAAAAATATTTGTAACAATTGATTATACCACAAAAAAAAACACTGTTTGCATTTCTTAAACGTATCATTTCCCAGAAAAATATAATTTACATCATAGAACATCAGAAATTATTTAATATGTTGGTTATAAACAGTTTGATGTGTTTCATTTTTTCTCTACTAGGGTGAATTCTTACAATATTGCGATCGTTTGGCAATAAATAATATGATCTGGTTGCAATGATGGACAAATGAAGCATAACAACGTTTCTCATTTGTTTTCAAACATCGCCGTTTACATTAAATATATACATATTATAAAATAAATACATTTAAATAGATCACCGCTGTGGTCTCGAGGTAGCGTGCTGCCATGTCACGCAACGGAACCGGGTTCGATTCCCGGTCGGGACAGCCTTCTGGGTGAGGTTTTTTTCTGGGTTTTTCCTCACCTGTAAGACAAATGTCAGGAAGCTTAGGGCCCAACGGTCCCCGAAAATATTCCGGCCATCATCATCATCATCCTTATCATTATCATCATTATGCTTCACCGGTGTGGAAAGCAACGGGAAGCTACGACACCTATAATTCCCTAGTAAAGCTGCAAAGCATAGCATGCTATGATTGCAGTGACAGACCTGCCCTCGGGAAGAATTACTATGGATGGATGGACATTTAAATAATGATTTGTGAGTAAACATGTTAATTTTATTCGTTAAATAGTCCTAACAAACGCCACTCTTGATTTCCAAATCCTCTAGATAAATTCGTGAGTCGTGAATTTATCGATAATTTGGAAATCACTCGTGGCATTACTTATGATAAAATTTTGGCTGTGATATTCTGTGCCACAAACATTAAGCGAATAAAACAATCTAGGAATGTCCTGAAATAAAATTCTAAGGCGAGTATTCGGTCCCATAACATTGAGTCAACATCCTGCATATCCTGTGAACGTTTGCCGGTAAAGTTCTGTTTAATTTTCTGTATAAACACATTTTATATAATTACTAGCTAATACCCGGCGAGTGCTGCTACGCCTAAATAAATTAAAATTAGTGTGCTTTTTAGTTTAGTTAAATAAGTAAAAGGAAAAATAATTATGGATTTATATTTTTTAGATACCCCCGTGCTGATTACCTGGCGTTGCCCGGGAGTCTCCTCATCCCAATCTTCTTGCTTGATATAAATGAGCTGAAATATGAAAATTAATGTGTTTTATGTTTAGTTAAATAAGTAAAGGGAAACATTTATATCGTAATTATTTTTAGATACCCCGTGCTGTTTACCCGGCATTGTCTGGAAATCTACTCATCCCAATCTTCTTGGCATAAATGAGCTGAAAGACAAAAATTAATGTAGGCCTACTTCTCATGATTAGTTGAATAAATAAAATGAAAAATAATTATAATGTATATCGTAATTATTTTAAGATTCCCTGTGCTGATTACCCGGTGTTGCCCAGGAATCTACTTATCTCGATCATCTTGGCATAAATGAGCTAAAAGACAAAAATTGTTTTTGTGAGTTATCCATAAAAGAATACCCGCCATGTGCTGCTGCTATGCTTGCACAGGAATCTACGTACTTGTCTCTATCTTCTTGGCATCAATAAAAGACAAAAATGGTTATTGTGAAAATGGTTATTATGAGTTATCCATAAGAGATAAACATATGCTGTCACAGACTTTTTTGTAGAGCATTTTGAGATATTCAATTCTGTGTACATTAATTTTGTGTATTTGTTATGGTTTAGGCAGCGTAAGCCATTTAAACGTCCAAAGAGCTACTTTTTCAAATTTTCCACTACAAAGGGCAATTTTTAAGAGCTGTAGGAGTTGAGAATCACAACTCTCTTATAGCCTATATTCATCCCGGGAATCTCCTGAACATTTTTCAAAAAGCCGCATCATAATTGGATCAATTGTATGGCCGCGCATCAAGTACGAACAAACAATCAAACAAACAAACATTCATTTTTATATATTAGATTATATCAGTTTTTGAGTAAATTGCAATTTAAATCTTTTCATTCTAACGACGAAATCAAATAGATCAATTAAAATTATTTCCAGTTATTGAAAAGTATTGTATAATATATTTTATTGCGGTTACCTGCAGTTACGATTAATCAAAATGACTGAGAGGTGAAAATGAAATTGAAATTATTGGTATTAGGACTGTCTATGATTGAAAACGAAAGATTATATTTCATACTATCATTGGTCATGCAAGGCCATTCAACTTCCATCAAAACGTTCTGACAAATGAAACAATAAGGATGTTACATGACCTGTCATTGATCACGTTTCTGTCGTCTTGTAAATGATATTAGGTCTCGTATATTAATTCAACAAATCACGGCCCCTGACGTTTTAATATGTATTCAACCATCCCGCATGAGAGATGTGGTCCATTCAAATCCCATGGCATTTTTCCAATATTACAATATGATTAAAAATGTAATAAAATATGATATTTCAGCGAACAAACATTTTATTCCTTCTGAAATTTATTGAGAGATTTATATTTATGGGAATGTGCCTGTTTCATTCTCACTGGAAATAATTTCTTCTAAATTTATGTTTTAATCTTGTCTTATTGCTATTAACATTTTACATATACACCATACCGCTATGGTCTCGAGGTAGCGTGCTGCCTTGTCACGCAGCAGGCCCGAGTTCGATTCCTGGTCGGGACAGGCTCCTGCGTGAGGTTCCTTCGGGATTTCCACCTGTAGGACAAATTCCAGGAAACTTAGGGATCAATGGTCACCGAAAATCATCCGGACATCATCATTACCCTTATCATTATCATCAAAATTCTTCTCCTGTGTGGAAAGCTGCAAAGCGTAGCATGAAAATGCTATGATTGCAGCGAAAGACCTGTCCTCGGGCAGAATTACTACATATCCTATAGATATACACCATAGATCTAAGTAAATGTTATTCTAATGTACACGTTAACAAGACCCCTAGCGGCTTAGATACAAACAATAACGATTCTAGCCAACGGCAGGAGGTACAGAGCGGCTATCTGACGTGAATATATGTATCTCCATCCACAGTAATTGTGCCCGACGGCAAGTCTTTCACTGCAATCATAGCATTTTTATGGTATGTTTTGCAGCTTTACAAGTGAATTATAGTTGTGGTAGCTTTCCATTGCTTTCCACACCGGTGAAGGATGGTGATGATAAAGATAAGGATGATTTTCGGGGACCGTTGGGCCCTAAGCTTCCTGACAGTTGTCTTACAGATGAGGAAAAATCCCGGGTCCGCTGCGTGACAAGGCAGCACGCTACCTTGTGACTACAGCGGTGGACTATATATATATAACATTTTGGTTATCTCCTTAATTATTTTAAATTTTGCTGCCATACTATTTCCAATATCTATTAAAACCTCACTGACGGCTTTTCTAAATTTTAGAATTTGGTATTTAATTATCTTAGTGAAGTTAAAGCCATGAGACATTCTCTTCAATTCAACCAGGAAAAATATACGTAACATTAAAATATGAAAATCAGAATAATTAGGCCTACAAAGTTACATATTAAACACATCTGCGAAACTAATATTATTAAAACTTATTAAACTTATTAGGGTAACAGAGTGGAACCCTTGATAGAGGGAGTAGGCGCCCCTGCCCTTTTGTGAGCTCCAGGACCCACTCGCCCGGTGGGTAGTACCTGGGTAGGGCCCCGTCCACAGGGTTACGTGGGGAGAAGAGAAGTCCCCAAAGTCGTAGTGAAGGCAACTTCTCTAGTAGACGAACACTCCGAAATTCCAGTTCCCTGCCCTCCAGGAAGAGGGGTTTGGCTAGAGGCTGGTAACCTCTATTAGTAAAAAATAACTTACTCATAAACTTCAGCCGAAGAAAAGCCGGATTGATAAACCTTATGATGACCACAGCAAGAAAAAGTATAAAAATAGTTTTGGAATACATGACCAGCTTAAAATAGCGACTTGGAATGTCAGAGTCTTGGGAAGCAAAGAATTCGAACTAACAAAAGGAATGAAAAATAAAAGTATAAATATATTAGCTGCCTCAGAAACAAAGAAAAAATTGAAAGGATCACAAATGATAAATGATATGATGATGTTTTACAGTGGAGTAAGTCAGAAAGAAAGAGCGAAAGCAGGAGTGGCGATATTTGTGGATAAGAAATGGGGATCCAAAATAGACACGTATAATTGTATTAACGATAGAATAATGACAATGCGATTTAAGCATAATAGAGGACATATGACAATTATAGCAATGTATGCACCGGAGGAAGGGAGAGATGAAGAAACAAAAACATGTTATACTACTCTACAAACGGAAATAAATAAGATAAACAAGAACGACATAATAATATTATTAGGAGACTTTAATGCTAGAGTGTGGAATCAACCAGTGGCAAATGTAATTGGGATCTATGGAGAAAATGTCATAAATAAAAATGGACAAGAATTAAAACAATTCGCAATTTTTAATGATTTTAAAATAACAAATACATTTTATAAGAAAAAAGATATTCACAAATACACATGGTCAGCACGAGGTTTTCGTTCACTGATAGATTATGTGTTAATCAATAAGAAAGCATCATCATTATTAACAGATACGAGAGTATTTAGAGGAAGTGACATCTATTCAGATCACTATTTAGTAATCTCAAAAATAAATAAATTAGCGAGATGGAAGAAAACTAAAAGCAAATATAGAAATAAAGAGACCACATTCAAAGTACATTTATTACAAGATAAAAGTATACAAAATCTGTATCAGAATAGGCTAAATGAACAATTAATATTAAGAAATAAACCGAGAATGGGATAATATAAAAGAAAACATTGATAAAGCAGCATATGAGGCATTAGGAACAAAATATAAAATATATAACAAGAAGGGTTTAAGAATATGGAATGAAGAATTAGAGAGGATAATAAAAGATATAAAAGAGGCTTATCACAAATATTTACAGAATAGAACACTAGAATTAAGAGCTGAATACAAACATAAAAGTGCAATAGCCAAAAGAGAAATTAAAAAAGCACACAAAGTCAGTTGGGATAGATATATAAGCAGACTAGAATACGATATACATGGGCAGCAAAAAATAGCCTATAAAGTAATGAAACATCTAAATAAACAAGAAAAAAGATAAATACAGGTCAATGCAATTGAGGAGAAACAATGGGAAGAACATTATAAAAAACTGTGGTATAATGAAAATAAAACAACTAAAGATAACATATATGAGTGTGAGATAGGAATAGATATGATAACAATGGAAGAATTAGAAGAAGTACTGCAAACAACCAAGATCAGAAAGGCAGCTGGAATAGACGGAATTAATATGGAATTAATAAAATATGGAGGATTTTTTTTTTAAACTGAGATTATTACATTTTTTAAATTTATGTTGGAAACAAGCAACAATACCAGAAACCTGGACAGCAGCAATAGTACAATCTATTTTTAAGAAAGGAGAACGTATAACGACTGCAACAACTACAGGGGAATAAGCATATTAACTGCAGGCTATAAAATATACTCAAGAATCTTAACATTTAGGTTAAAACAAATAGCAGAGGTAATGTTAACAGAAGAACAAAGTGGATTCAGACCAGGGCGTTCATGTATGGATAATATATTTACGATAAAAGAATTTATAAACAAAAGAAGAGAATATAACAAGGAAACACACATAGCTTTTATTGATTTTGTCAAGGCATTTGATAAAGTAGACAGAGGAAAATTCTAGACAATTTTAAAAGAAAAAGGAATTCCGAAACACTTAATAGCAGCTATAAAGAGTTTGTACTGGAACACAAATTTTGTTATAAAAACTAGAAATGAAGTAAGTAAAAATAAAATTCATACTAATCAAGGAGTTGAACAAGGATGCAGTATCTCTCCAGTTTTATTTAACCTATACATCTATGATATAATAGAAAAATGGAACGAAGAAACAAATAAAGGAATAAAATTAGATAAAACACACTACTTGAAAACATTATTATACGCTGATGACCAGGTGATAATAGCAATACAGAAGACGAACTTCAAAGGAATATTTTTAAACTACATAATATATGTGAACAATATAATCTCAAAATATCCATAAAAAAACTAAGGTAATGGCATTCCAAGGGAAAAATCAAATCAGATCGAAAATAGTAATAGGAAACAAAATCATAGAACAGGTGAACCATCTCAATTATCTAGGATGTGACATTTCATTTAATTATGATAATGATATAAATAATAAAATAGCAAAATTCCAGGGAATATGTGGTACGATAAAACGATCACTAAATAACAAAACAACAAGAGAGACCCAATTGAAATTTTATAAAATGTTGGCAGTACCGGTACTGCTCTATGGATCAGAAGCCTGGATACATAAAAAACAAGTTCTAAGTAGGATAACGGCGGCAGAAATGAAATTTTTGAGATCTGTTACAGGGTGCACTAAAGAAGACAGAATCAAGAACACAGAAATAAGACAGGAACTTGAAATATTTGCAATAACTGATAAAATAGATACATATAGACAAAAATGGAAGCAACACATAGACAGAATGAATGAAGATAGATATCCAAAACAAATAACAAAATACAAACCTAAAGGCACCCGAGATGTGGGCAGACCTAGAAAGAGATGGGCTGGAGTCGGAATGGGTCAACAGACCTAATCCATGAATGCAGATGATGATGATGATGATTAAACATTACAACGTTAATGATAATTAAAATTAATACAACTAATAATATTTTACCAAACCTTATGAGGTTTGTAGTATCATTATTCCTGTTTTGTTTACTTCAGTATTCAATTAATACACATAGGGCTGGTTCAAACTATTAATGAAATTCCAACCCTGCATTTACCTATGGATACCAAAACTGAGTTTGCAAGACCAGATGTAGGCTATAATGAATTCACGTGTGTACACACTACAAGCCGAAGGCTGAGAGTTGGAGTCCAGGTGGGGTCAAGATTTTTAAACTGACCCAAACCTTCTGGCGGTACTTTGGCCCTGGGGTCGACTCAGCCTCTAACGGAAACGAGTACCAGATGCTTGTCATGGGGGTAGAGGCAGCCGTCACGCAGGATTGACAACCTGGCTGACATTAAGTGCAGATTGTCTAGAAAAAGTGGGAGCCTTAATCTCCTACTACCCCAAGGGCCTCCTGAGACCTGTAGTGGGATTACTTTACTTTTACCTTTACTTTCTTACGTGTCCCGTGACGTAGTCTTCTACTCTTCACTGTCGCTATACAGCCGCCTCATGTTACAATAAACTGCAAAACAATAAGTAATAGCAATATTGGAAAGTAAAATATTAACGAGCAAACCTTAACATTTTATTGATTAAATGGTCATCAGGTAAGGATTTACGTACCGAAAATCAGCTGCGAGTTTCAATCGAAATATATTTTGCAGCATCGCAGTTGGACAGTACCTAATATTTTGTTTCTTTGTTTAAAACAGTACTGAGGTACTCTCATAAAAATTTCAGCGTAGTTTCCTGTGCATCTAGATAGATGTATAGGGATTTGTATGGCTGTGGCCGATTTCAAACTACTAGTCTTAATTTATTTTTATTTAATGAAACCTCAAATCGCTCACTGATTGTCATCCCTCTCAACATATCTTCCCTGCACTTAAATCTTGATATTTCTCTCTTTACTCTGCTGCAATCTATCACATGTCCCAACCTAATGATCTATAATCAATATTCATTCATGATTTTTACTCTGCATACATCCTTTCTTATTTCCTGGCATGGAATTCAGCCACTTCCTCAAAATATTCCTCATTTGTTATTAGCTGTCCATTTCCATCATATAATGTATTTCTATGTGTGACCACATATTTAGTTTCTTTGTATTTACTTTAAGTCCATTTTTTTAGTGTTACTCAATAGTGTGCGTGTGTTGGCCTTTAGTATCTCCTCGCTAGCGCCTAATAGTACTACAATCATCATCATCATAAATTAACAGCTTATTAATACCATTGAGTTGTTGGCCTTCTTCATCCTCTAAAGATTTCATGGTATGCTCTGGTACAAAATTAAATAGTATTAATCACGTATTTATCATCATCATCATCATCATCACTCCAGGGATTAGGCAATTGCCCGTTCCGACTTCATATTGCATCAGCCCAACGTCTTCTAGGTCTTCCAACATCACGCCTTCCTCTTGCTTGATAATTTCTGGCTAACAATGGATATCTCTCCTTGCTCATTCCATCCATGTGATCAATCCATTTCTGTCTGTAATTCGTGACTTTATCCAATAAAGGCTGTACTTTCAATTCTTCTCTTATATCCTCATTTCTTATTCTATCAAGTCTTGTACATCCTTTTACTTGTCTTAGGAACCGCATCTCTGCCGTCTGTATTCTATCCTTCTGTCTTTTCACTGGAGCCCAAGTTTCACATCCATACAATATTGTGGGAACCGCCATAACATTATACATTTTTATCTTGGTTTCTTTTCTAATTTTATTTTTGAATGTTCTCTGTATTGTTCCACACACCGTCTGAAATTTATTTATTTTGGAGTCAATATCTCTTTCCACATTGTAGCCAACATCACAGCCCAAATATTTGAAACTAGACACCTGTTCTATACTTTGATTTTCTAAAATAATTTTGGTTCTCACTGGATCTCTTCCTCTAAAAGCCATGGTCTTCGTTTTCCTTACAGAAATTTTTAGATCGTATAATTTACATATTTCATTTAATGCATGCATTGATTTCTGTAAGTCGTCTTCATTTTTCTGTATTATGATTACATCGTCAGCAAATAAAAGATTATTTATGCACATTTTATTATCCATTCTTATTCCTGGATTTACTAAAACTTTCCATTTATTAAAAATATCGTCTATATATATATTAAACAAAGTGGGTGATAAACTACATCCTTGTCGTAATCCAGTATTTGTTTTGATTGCATCTGTTCTTTTGAATCCGGTATCTATAATTATATTTGTGTCTTCATATAATGTCTTTATTGTTTCAACAAGGCACAGCGGGTATCCTTTCATTCGTAATATTTCCCATAATTTTTGTCTGTTTACTCGATCGAAGGCCTTATCCAAATCTATAAATCCTATGTGAGTTTCTAAGTTATGTTCTCTTCTCTTTTCTATGAGTTGTTTCAGTGTAAAGACATTGTCTATACATGACCTTCCCTTTCTGAATCCACTTTGATTTTCACTTATTATTACTTCTGTTATGTTTCTCAATCTATTATTTATTATTTTCGTATATATTTTGTAGCCAGTATTCATTAAGCTAATCCCTCTGTAATTCTCGCAATTTCTCCGGTCTCCTCTTTTGAATATATTCTTGACAATTGCTGTTTTCCAAGTGGTTGGAATCCCATAGGTCTGCCAACATATATTAATTAGATGAAGTATTCGTAGTTTACACAATATTCCACTATATTTGATTAATTCCATATTTATATTATCTAATCCTGTTGCTTTCCTATTCTTAGTGGTTTTCAAAGCCATTTCTAATTCATTTATGTCTATTACATCAATATTTTCCACTTTTATTTCTTCCTCATTGTTCTCTTTTCCTTCAATTTCCTCCTTTTTCCAAAGTTTTTCATAATGCTGGATCCATTCTTGTTCTGGGATTATATTCAATCTGGCAGAATCTTTCTCAGTCTGATTTAGATGTTTCACTAATTTATAACCTATTTCTTGTCTTCCATACATATCATGTTCTACTGAGCTTATAAATTTATCCCATGACTCCTGATGGGATTTTCTTATAATGCTTTTAGCAATTCTCCTTTTCATTTTATATTCTTCATAAGATTCTTCTGTTTTCAGTCGTAAGTATGTATGATATGCTTTTTGTTTTTCATTCACTGCATTTTGTATATTCGCATTCCAAGTTCTCAAGCCCTTCCTATTCCTTATTCTATTTTTCTTTCCTAATATCTCATTTGCTGTTTTATGTATTACATTTGATATATTTTCCCATTCAATATTTATATCTTCTGACGTCGCTATCTCTGATATATATTTATTCATTCTGCTTTCATAATGTTGTCTAATACTTTGATCTTGTAATAAATATATTTTATATACTTCTTCTTGGTTTCTTTTGTTCTTTATGTTATTTTTCCGCCATTTAGCTATTATGTTTATTTTGCTTATCACGAGATAGTGATCAGAGTATATATCGCTGCCTCTATGTACTCTCACATCTTTTACCAAGGCTCCTAGCTTGTTGTTTACGATTAAATAGTCAATTATTGATCTTGAGTTATATCCACTTCTTGTATATTTATGTATGTCCTTTTTTCGGAAATAGGTATTCATTATTTTTAATTGATTATAGGCTGAAAACTGTCTCAAATCCTGTCCATTATCATTTATTGTTATTTCTCCATTATTTCCTATTACATTAGGTATAGGGACATTGCCTACTCTGGCATTTAAGTCTCCACTTATTATTAAATGATGATCTTTTGTATATTTATCAACTAATGTTTGTAATGTTTTATAAAATTTTTTTGTTTCTTCTTTCTTGCCTTCCTCTGGGGCATACACAGCAATTATCATCATATATCCTCTTTCAATTTTAAATCTGGCTATCAGGATTCTTTCATTTATAAACTCATAGCTATTCAATTTGTTCTTCCATTTTTCATCTATTAAAATTGCTACTCCACACTGCGCTCTTGTTGTCTGTTCTACTCCGCTATACAACATAGTATAGTGTTGTAAGTCCTTTGTTCCTTTTAGTTTCTTTTTTGTTTCTGTTATTGTTGCTATATTTATTTCTTTTTTCTTTAATTCTCTTTCTAATTCTTCTTCTTTTGTATTTATTCCCCTAACGTTCCAATTTCCTAATTTCAAAATGTCCTTTATTCCAAATCGTATCCTTTTATCTTGCTTGGGTCGGTTCCTTTTATGACAATCCGGCTGATTTCCATGAAGCTTCTCAGTAAGATAAATGTCTCCTGGAAGCGTTACGAGCGCTTCGCAGGACAAGGATGGTGGAAGGGCTGCTTCCTCTGAGCCTCCAAACATGCTCCTCTGGGTATCCACCCCCCAAGAGAGGGCTGCTTCTTCCGCTCTTCAAGCCCTACAAGTTTAGCTGTGCTATTCCTTGTCGCCCTGTTGACCGTTGAAGACTTGACTTGACGAAGATGTGGCCGCCCAATATGGATACAGACGCCATTCCTTCGTTGTGAGCTATACTTAGTTCCCCTCGCCTCTTACCCACCAGCAAGATTAACCTAAGTCAATCTTCCCCAGTAGAGTCGTCTGGTTCATCGGGTACTAAGCCCCCCCACCACGTCAAGGTGATAGCTCCTGGGGGGGATCACGTATTTATACAACAAAATTTCTGGCTTGTTGATAACTCACAATAATGACAATACAACAATATTAATAACAATAGCGGTAGCAAAAGCAAAAGTAATAATATAAAATATATTTAGTTATATTTAATTATATCACAGTAATATAATGTACGGTTAAAAACTATAAAATAGTTACCTTGTAGGTTCGTCTCCTCAACTCAAGTTCTTTTAAAACTCTACAGGCCTTCCGGGACTAGTCCCATCATCAGCAGAGTGCTTCAACAAAGGTCAACAAGAACGGACCTAATGCACTCTGCTGATGATGGGACTAGTCCCGAAAGGCCTATAGAGTTTTAAAAGAACTTAAGTTGAGGAGACGGACCTACAAGGTAACTATTGTATAGTTTTTAACCGTACATTATATTACTGTGAACTAATACCTCAACGGAAACTTATCATGAATTTTACTGGTATCGATTTAATTATATATATGTGGCACAATTAAAACAATATTTAAAAACACCAAAACGGAAACAAAATTAAAATTTTATAAAGCAGTGGCAGTCCCCTTACTTTTGTGTGGTAGTGAATTTTGGGTTTTAATTAAAAGAGAAAAGAAGATCATAGAAGCAGCTGAAATGAGATTTCTGAGAAGTGTGGCTGGCTACAAACTTCTAGATAAAATAAGTGGAGATATTAGAAATGAACTAAACATTTTTAAACTTCTAGATAAAATAAAATAATCTAGAAAAAAAACTGGAAAGAACATATTCAAAGAATGAGAGATGATCGCCTTCCAAAAATTATACTTAATTACAAACCAAAAGGAGACAGGAATGTTGGTAGACCGAAAAAGTGATGGATTCAACTTTTTGAATGAGAATCTATGAGACCGGAACAACCACATGGGCTTAATCCGTGGTTGTTGTTGTTGATGATGAAGATGATGATGATTTAGTTGATAGCTATAAGGACATGAGGCCTTCTTTCCTATACAATCAGAGTTTTACGAATAAGTAGGTACGTCGTTATAAAGTAAATGACAGAAAAGTTTGAAAATAGTAATTGAATTAATAATGAGATTCTTATAAAATAATCAATTCAGTATTCACCATCACAAAACAAATTTACAAAAAAAATATAAATGTGTGTAATTAACAATGTAAAGAAGTAATATAAATATTGAAAAAAATTGCAGTGATAAGGGCACTGGGTAGTTAATATATTTAAAGTTTCAAAACTTTACTTAAGTATTTCTAAACAGTGTTCAAAATCGATTAAAAGTTGGAATGAATATGCAGTACATTAAGCATTCAGTGCCATGAAACAAAATTAATTGGTTTCGTATGCAAACTAATTACAAAATATTAACTGATGGATTTTACAATTTTTTTAATGTGACTTCAAATTAAAGCGCACTTTACTTCTAAAATGTTTACCCAACATCTTGTCACTCTTTTTTAAGTTTCTTAATCCTCATCACACCATCATAGTACATTCACGAATTTAGGCGGTTTGTTTACCTGTTTCGGCCTCAAGAGAAACACCATCCAAAAGTCTTTTCAGTGGATGTCCTGGTCCTCTTCTTCCAGCAGGTTGATAGATTAGCATTTGTTTGGGTACCCTGCGATCTTCTATTCGAGGAACATGTTGCATGCATCTTGACTTACAATCAGAAATATTGTTTTCTAAAGGTTCCATATGTCTATATTCTAGAACTAAATTCATTTAAATATTAATTAATTTATAACTCGAAGACGCTACAGACCTAGAATCAGCCGGATGGTGGCCTTAAAACCACATTAAACATTTAGGCTACAGAGATTTGCAATCATTCGCTAATATATGGATTTTCATGTAGTCAAATTAACAATAACTCTTTCAATGTTTTCTGAGATTAAATATTTTATTTTTCGTGATATGTTGGCACTAGAGTGAAATAAGGTATTATATATTTTTAGGTTCAGTATTATTTGGCAGATTAAAATGATCAAGGATTTTGGTTTAAATATCTTTAGTAATGTGGACTTTAAGTTCAAGTTACTTTCTAAATATTTAGAAAATAGCCCATGGGTGTGTTTCGACTTAATGTTATGTTGTCTTGGAGAAGGCCCTGAATTGAGCTGATCACTCATTCGGGGAGGCCCTGCATGTCCTTGTGTGTTCAAATAAGTAAGTTTGTGATTCATTTTAAAATCCCTCTCCCGACAGATCATGCACCTCTAATGCCCGGGTGGTGTGTGACGCATAAAATTATCTATAAGATGGGAGAGGTTAAACTAAGTTAATGAAAAAAATAGACCAGGGTTAAAATTTTTTAGTTACTTTTCATACACAATCCATTAATATTGTGTCCATTGAATGCACAATGTTTTAGTGCATAACCATGGCATTCTGATTCTTGAAACATTGAAGTAAACTTCGAACTTGTATTACATTAATCATCACATCCATAGGCTACTGCAACTATTTAGATCTATTTAATTTATGAATAAAATATATATATTACAATTAGAATTTGTTCTTAAAAGTTTGTGTTTTTTTCGCAATAAACAGACAGTTTATTTTGTTAATACATTTAGCATAAGCAATGCCACGAGTGATTTCCAATTTATCAAGAGTATTTGGAAATCATGAGTGGCATTAGTTAGGACTATTTAACGAATAAAATTAAGATGTTTACTCACAAATCATTATTTAAATATAGTTATTTAAAATATGTATATATTTAATGTAAACGGCGATGTTTGAAAACAAATGAGAAATGTTTGGATATGTTTCCTTTGTTCATCCAATGCAACTAGATCATATTATTTATTACCAAATAGGATCGCAATACTCTAAAAATGCACCTTAGTGGAGAAAAAATGAAACACGTCAAAATGTATAATTTAACCAATATTATAGGTATTGATTATTTTTTTAGGAAACAACTCAGAAAGATCATTATTTAAAAAAAACACAATTACTAAACACACAATTATAAAATGTGTATTTCGGAGGAATCTATTCATTATTTGCTATATTGATCGTGTTTGTTGGAGAGACAGTCACTGCAAAATAATGCTCCGACCTGTTCAGAATATTAAAAAGGAGGAACTTTCTTTATTTTGATAAATAAAATTCGAGGTGAAACACGACTGTCATTGGTTCTAAAACAAACTTCATTGAAACGTCATTGGTCATTGACTCCCATTTGAGAAATGAGTTAAATAATCATAGAATATAATCAATTTTACACGTGAAAAATAACAGAATGTTTATATTTTGTAATATGAAAACCTTCTTCCACTTTCTTCAAAAAGTTATTTGTTAGCACGAATTTAAAATCTGGATATGACAGAGCCGACAAATTTTGTTCAGATGCCTGTTTTTCGGACTTCGGTTTAATTGCCATAAAACTAGGACACGGCATTCACGGCTTTAGAACCATCCGAAGAAATACATACCCATCCATTAACCCTTACCTGGTTTGAATCGGCGAAACTTAGAACGTTGAACGAACAAGGTAATAACTAGTCCACCAGGATCGATTAGAAAAATTTATATTTTATTGTTTCAATAAATACATAAAAGAACGGTCCTAATCTACGTCCCTCACTATTGAAAGTTCTTGATTACTGAAAAGTTGAAAAAAAGTGTTAAAATATTGTACTGAACATTTATTTTGTTTTGAAATTATATGACCTTTTTTGAAATATTTTACACGGGGAATCTATCTCCGGTAACAATGTGAATTGTTTTATATATGAATATCACGTGTTAAATTGTTAACTTGTTCTTTAATTAATAGGTCTATAAAACTTTTATTGTAAGCAAGCTATTTGTTTTGCAAGGGTAGTTCCCTTGCTAATAATTCATAGGCCTTGCGCGCTCCTGTCGAGAGGGGAACGTTCATGGACAATCAATAATATATTTTATGCAAAATATATGAAATCACACCCCTTTGGGAAAAACAATTTACTGCGACCCTCTGCTGAGAGCACGTAATCTAGGGATTACGTATATCCGATGTAAATAATAACGAATTGAAGCTATTGTTTTTAAACAAGGTATTGTTCTGTAATTTACGAAGTTTGTGAAGCGCTGTAAACCACCAGTTGTTACAATTTGAAACTAACAGGTGTTGAGAATGGGAATTTGTGGTCAAACTAGCTGCTTTATTCGAGGTTCTCTCCCATTGCGATGTGAATGTCTGGCTTACATATTGTAACTTAATATTAACCGCTGTAGCCTTGAACGGAATGATTCCGTATTTGATCTGCGATCGGGACACGTTTCCTTGGAGAGATTTTTCATCACCTTCAAATGAAATGTACGAAATCTTTAATACCCAAATAGTCTCCGAACACCATCTGGTCATAAAAATGATATCACATTCGCTTTCTTTAGTATGAGGATGCCAGAGTCCCTATTCTTAAATATCCTACATTAAATATATATGGCATTTACTTTTCAGCCGTAGATAAGATGAAATAAAATAAAATAATGGAACGAGAGTTTTATTTCTACTTACGTTTTTAAGAACAAATTTAGTGAAATTTCTAGAAATTCGCCTCCTTTATTGTTGACGATTTCCCACTATCAAAGCACTTGTATCCTGCGATATAGTTTTACAGTGTGAGATATATAGATAGTGGAAGGACGAGAAAACATGTTTATACATTTTTCGTATATATATATATATATATATATATATATACATACATACATACATACATACATACATACAGCGTGTGCATAAAATGATATAGTAGCTTCAAGTAATAATATTATAAATCAGATGAGGCGTAGAAAGTTGTGTGTAGACCGAAATGAAACAGGAAACTAGATAGTTTTAGTTGTATGAGTGAGCGGATAGCTTTCTTTTATTTTGTTTCTATGATAACAATAATAAAAATATGGCAACTCCATAACAGAAAGTGTTTTCTGTTTTCAGTTTGAGAGTTGCAAATCAGTTGTGATAGTTTAATGTGCGTTTCGTAGGCAGTTTAATCGTCATCCCCCTAATGCTACCAACTTCCGTCAATGGCACAATCAGTTTGCAACGACCGGCTGTCTATGTAAAGGCAAAACTGTGGGACGACCAAGAGTGTCTGAGAAAAATATTGCTGCTGAAACATTTCAAGCGTAAAGTCGGGGTAATCAGTAGGCTTTAGAGCCTGTAACAATTGTAAACTGTAGGGACGCAAATGTAAGCGTTTTCATAAGACCTTCCACACTGTCATTACTGGATTGGTCGTCAAGGCCCAGATGACGGGGCTTATCTCCAGTAGCCTCCTAGATTACCGGATCTCATCCCATGAGATTTTTTGCTTTGGGGTTTTGTAAAGGACAGAGTCTACGTGCCTCAATTGGCTGCTAACTGCCCGAGTTGTGAGATAAGATTCGAGAAGCTGTTGCTGCCATCAATCCAGATATGGGAAGAATTAACCTACAGGTTGGATATATGTCATGTAACAAACGGGGCTCAGATTGAACACCTATGAACTTATAATGTAATTTGGAGATGTTACTTTTTCATTTAACATGAGTTTTGTTTTGTCATAGTAAGTTAAAGTATAATTCAACAACTTTAAAATCGCTATATTCTTTTATATGCACCCGGTATAACAGTAATTAACTGATTTGTGACACTGACTAATTAAAGTAAGGGACAAGAAGATTAGTATTGTCCCTTCCGTTATCCTGTCTGTTGCTGTGATAAACATTTGTTTTCGAATATAATTATAGATTTTGAAGGTTAAGTTGAACACAGTATGTTCTTCCAATCAGCACTATGCAGTAACATGGCTTAGAACTGTAATAATTCGATAAGTGACTGGACATAACAATGACTTCAATTAGATGATCTCATAACTAAAGTTCATTATATCAAATAACGAAACTAATGTGCAGACCGCGGTGGGCTATGGTTATATACCTGGACGCATCCCCGTGGGACGCGGGTTCAAACCCGGCCGGGGTCAATGGATTTTTAGGATGGAAAAATCCATGGGACAAGTCATGAGAAAAGACTTTAAGTCGTGACTTCCGAGACTTAACCTTATCCGCTCTTAGAGTGATCCTAACATCAACAAACGCCAATTGTATCCTTCCGCCATTCGCGCCACATTTACTGCCACTTTTGACAGGGGGATGACGACACAGCAACAGAAGACTCGACACTTTAAGCCATTTTGTTTCATGAGAATCGACTGCAGCATGACTCAAATACATCACCCATATATAATATTCCGATTGAGGGTCTTTCCACTTTTCAGCGGTTGCCCTTTTACCAGCCGGCTGCTGGCCCTTCACATCCACATGTGTCAATCACAGAGGTAGATGATCAACAGCCAGTCTAGGGGTGCCAGTGGATAGCATGTCGAGTCCCCCAGCCGTTATAGCTGGTTCCTCAACCTGAAGCCGCTACTTATTGTAGCTACCCAATTGCCTCACGATGCTGGGTGGGCACCGGTCCCATACTGGCCGAAATACCATGAGTAAATTTCTTCCCCCATGGAGACTCGAACCAGCGCAAGTTCCGTAGCTCTGCGCCAAGGCTTCCTAGCTTAACCGCTCGGCTACGGCGCGGGACTCCATATATAATATACTTTTTTTTAAATTTTAATTACCGATCAGGTATATTTTAGAATGTTTTCAATACCATTATTTTCATTCACGAAGAATAACGAGTATATTCAGAGGACATATTTTTAATTTAATGAAGGAAACTGCTTTTTCGTGTACTTATTGATTCTACAACGTACGTTGGTGTTCATAACCAATGAAAAGCGAGCAGGTCACATGATTTTGTTTTGATGAGGATCACTTTAAGAGCGGACAACCTTTAAGGATTTTTAGGCTCTTAAAATAACCGCAAGCCTAAATAAAGAGGCTCCCTGAAAAATTTATTGACCGTCCATCCAAGTAATCTAATATCTTAGTTGCCCACTAGGCGTCTGCCTGAGGCGACATGCTGACCGATATCACTCGATGACATATATAGATAAATAAGCGTAATTAAATTAGCTTGCTAAAATCACTCCCACTATGTAGCATAGATAGATAGATAGTTAGAGGAAACAAAATGTGATTGCTTAATATTCTTGAAAAATGGGTAACAAACAAACATAATATTCACTGGTAAACTCCCTAATTCATTCACTGATGAGAGTTGAATCTACTATTTTATCTTTAAACTGGCTTCTAAATTTGTATTTCCCCCCTCACCTTTCAACAAAAACTTTGCAAGTACATTTTCTATATGTATTTAATTCTGTATTGAACCGCACCCGATCACGTATCAATCGGCTGTCAGTACTGTGTAAAAAATTTATTTGTGAATTAAATGTATTCTTATTATTATTGTTACCGGCATCGGTTAGTTTGGAATAGATAGAGTTAATAGTTCCAAGCCAGTTTTACACAAAAACTTCCATTTTTTTATTCACAACTAGCTAATACCCGACGTGCGCCTAAATAAATGAAAATTAATGTTTTTTTTTTGTGTTTAGTTAAATAAGTAGGAGGAAAAATTTATATCGTAATTATTTTAGATACCCCGTGCTGATTACCCGGCGTTGTCCGGGAATTTACTCATCCCGATCTTCTTGGTATAAATGAGCAGAAAGACAACAATTAATGTAGGCCTACTTCTTATGATTAGTTGAATAAGTAAAATGAAAAATAATTATAAATGTATATCGTAATTATTTTAAGATTCCCCGTGCTAATTACCCGGTGTTGCCCGGGAATCTACTTATCTCGATCTTCTTGGCATAAATGAGTTAAAAGACAAAATTCGTTATTGTGAGTTATCCGTAGAAGAATACCCGTCGTGTGCTGCTATGCTAGAACAGGAATCTACGTATTTGTCCCGATCTTCTTGGCATCAATGAAAAACAAAAATGGTTATTGCGAGTTATCCGTAAGAGATAAACATATGCTGTCGCGGACGTTTTTGTAGAGCTTTTTGAGATATTCAATTCTGTGTACATTAATTTTGTGTATTTGTTATTGTTTAGGTAGCGTAAGCCAAAGAGCTACTTTTTTCGCGTTTTCCACTACAAAAGGCGATTTTTAAGGGTGTAGGAGTTGAGTATCACAAGTCTCGTATAGCCTATGTTCATCCCGGGAATCTCCTGAACATTTTGCAAAAAGCCCAATCACAATCGGATCAATGGCATGGCCGCGCATAAAGTACGAACAATCAAACAAACATTCATTTTTATATAATAGATAATTCACTGTGCAATCATATATGCTTATTGTTTTATATGTTCTTGAAGTTTTACACAGATTCAATAATATTATTTTTTCAGACTGCAGTTTCATTGAATTCTTGTTGAACACATCTAGGTTTTCACACTGGCATCCAATTCACTTCACAGGTCGACTTCCAGGCCACGACTGACTGACTCGCATCGTTTTATATGTGAAAGCCGAGCTTTGATCTCTGTCGAATTGAAATTTCGAGAGCTCAATTCTTTTAGAATGCAATGCATAGACGCACTTGGAAAGCTTTCAATGGGCATCCCCGACTCATGAAACCCTTGAACAATATAATGTTAGATTTGAGACTTCCTGTATTACCGTCCGAAAAATGAAAAAAGACTAAGTTGAGCAGTGCGTCACAATATAATACGATGATATTAATTCATATATAAGCTAACAGTATCGAAATTTTATATAAAATAATTCACCCTTGACACATTGGCAGATTATCTCCCCAAGTTCAGTGGAATTGAATTTCCATTTTTCTTTCTTGGTAAGCAATTTTATTACAGTTCCTGAAAGAACCGTCATTCTTTCTAAGTTCTTTAAATAGGCGAGCGTCGAATGAAATAATTTTTCAGGACTATTTTTTGTTCACTAGAATTTCCAGAGTAGGTTTAAGGTACATATAGTAATGACACTGACACGTTAACTGCTGAAAATCTTGCTTCAGGATTCGCTTAGCAGTCAGTGGTTTGCAAGTTCACTTGTGATATCTTGCTATTCTCTCTATTTAACCTTCATCCCCTTCATCGCAAACAAGCTGCTTCGGTTATAGCTGAAAAAAAAGAGGACATGATGAACAGAAGTGCGCGCGCAACTCTATGTTGCTACTCAACTCACTTGGAAGTAAATTTTCTTCGGCTCAGTCACCAATGATCATACCAATTATTCAAAACAAATTGAGTACTACAGGGCGATCTAATAAGCCTCTGGCTGTTTACACTAACAAGCGAAGAAATCCTTAGAATTACCCCCCTCCCCCTAAAAAAGGGTATTTTGTCGTGCGCATACGCAGACGACATCGTAATCGGCTTGAAATACATAATAAAATACCTGGAAACAATAAACGAAGTGGAAAAATGGTGCCACAAGAACAATCTGGATAGTAACATATCAAAAGTGGGTACAATGATATTCACAAACAGAGGAAGAGCATCAACAAAAGAATGTACATACACAAGGTAAACAGAACTGAAAATAATACTAGAAATAAAATATTTACGGATCATGCTACAAGCAAGCGCAAAATTCTTTACGAAACATATCACAGAGAATGCAACCCAAGCAATAATGGCATAGCCTGAAATAAGAAACGTTAGATCCCACAATGGCAATGCTGCTGTTTAGAGTAGAAATTGTACCGTTATTGACACACGGGATATAAATAATCTGGACATATTTAACAATGAAGAATCTATCCTCTCTGGAAAGAGTGGAAGAAAGTATTAGGAGTGTCAAAAATAACGCAGTCAAGACTCGCTTACCTACTGGCGAAGGACAAGCTCACTCCTACCCAACACTGAACAGGAAAAGAGAAGAAACACAACCGTAATTCTAAAGCACCGGGGCAATGGTAGATCGTGCATGTACAAAGGAAAATTTCGACATGAGACACGTCATCACTAGGCTGGCACCACCTGATATGCAAGAACACAAAATTCCATGGACCAAATATAGACTGTAAATGTATGCTATGTGAAAAGATATTTGACTGATATCACATTGAGCTATGCACATAAAAGCACAAATACACTGTGAATATGGATATAATGTTAATTTCAATAATATTTTACCATATCGTCTATATTATCATGGCTATTTGGCTGCGATAAAACTATTATTAATTGTTATGAAGAAATGCGATAGTTTTATCAAAACAATATTGATTAATGACTTTGAGAATGATTATATGGAGCAAAAACAAGGACTAATTCAAAAAACTAAACAAATAGTAGGCACATGTGAAATAAAGATCTTAAGAACTATTCACGGAAAAACATTATTTGATAAGATACACAAAACAGAAATTAGGGACAAATGTCACACTCAATACATAACCAAATCTATTATAGATAGACGAAAATATTGGAAAGGTCAAATAGAAAGAATGGAAGACAAATGACTTGCAAAAAAGAGCTAAAGAAGATAGACCAATAGACTTAAGAAGAACAAGAGGAAGACCAGCCAAGAGATGGATATACAGTGGATGCACATCCAATGCGTCTTCTCCGAGGAGTGATTTGGGAAATAAACAGGATGAAAATCCTACAAATAATGAATAATAAGAAGAAGATTATTGAATAATTATATGTGATCGATATTGTTATCGAAGCAGTGATTCACTAATTTCACTTGAATTCTCGCCAAAGGTTATGATGAGCTTAAAAAAATAGCTCTACTGTTGAATGGTGGCATCAGCGAAATATTTTTAGTCATTTCAAAAAAAAAATCTTGTGCATTAGGTATTTTCTATTTTAAGCTCATTTATTAAACATACATTAACGATGTACAGACGGTGACGATTTTAATGCAACTGCAGACTGGTTGATATACAAGTATAACGGAACCCGTATACATACAGACTAAAAATATGGAAACGTGACGGCGCGGTCATGTATTGACTGAGTGACAAGTCCAACAGACGCGGTGCTGGCTGATAAAGGCATTATCCAAACCTAACACATTAACATTTAGAGTGGAATCTCGTAATTATTTATACAAAGCTTTATATGCATAAATGTGCGCTTTGTCGATATTCCCCATCTAGTTTATTGGATTACGTTACAATACTGTATTTAATTTTCAACATGTAAGATTATAAATAACAAAATACACTTCAGTGTACACTGCATTTTATTATGTTAGCAGCCAGTTACATAGGAACTGCGTAAACTAAGGGAAATCTTATCTTCTTCTTCTTCTTCTTTACTTCACGGACTAGGCAAATTGCCTGTTCCGCTTCACAGTTCTGTCCATCTGTTCACCGGCCTTCTTACATTTCTTAAACCTCTTGGCTTGTAGTTAAATTCTGCTTTTGGTAATCTTGTTACATTAATTCTTTCTACGTACATGTCTAAATCATTTATCTCTATATTCTTTTATTTTATAATTCAATAAACATATGTTTAACTCTGTTATTATGTCTTCATTTTTATCCCATCCAATCTTGTGCAGCCTTATGTTCTTCTAATGAAGTTCATTTCTACGCTTTGTTTTCTACTTTGTAATTTTTTGGTCGTTACCCAAGTTTTAGTGCCATGAAGTAATCCAGGAACTGTCAATGTTTCATAAAACTTCAATGTAGTATCTCTTCTTGTTTTGGTTCTTTAATGTTTTATGTATAGTTCCGCATATCATTTGAAATTTCGACAGATTCATATTTATGTCTATTTCTGTTTTGTGTTTATAGAAATTACAAGTCAAATAATTAAAATTTGTTACTTGTTCTAGAGGTTTGTTTTCTATTATGATTTTTTAATCTTATATGTTCATTTCCCCAAAATGCCATAATATTTGTTTTTTCTTTTGATATTTTAAAATTATATTCTTGGCATAAGTGATTTGAGCACTGCAGATTATTTTCATTTTCTTGAATAATAACCACATCATCAGCATACATTAAAATGTTTAATATTTTAAAACGGTCCATTCTTATACCTATATTAATATTTCTTTTCCAATTTTGGACGATGTCACTAATATATAAATTAAAAAGATCAGGTGATAAACTACACCCTTGTCTTACGCCTCTACGGAGTATTTATTAAAATAGCTTCGGTCTTTGATGTACCTATATTTATTATAATTTGAGATTTTATATACAAACTTTTTATCACATAAATTAATTTTATCAATCTTATGTAAGTCGAATTTATGGTGCCATTTTGTTAGTTTACGAAATAGATTCAGTATTTCGTTTGTTAATTAAATCGTATGTATCGAATCAGTTTTGGACAAAACAAACTTGGCAGTCTCTAGAGATATTTTTAAATTAAGGACTGGTAAGCCTCTTCTGGAATTCGCTGATTTATACTGAATTCATTTTTCGTTTTATTTAAACAGCATATAGCGAATTTCGTTGCAAAAATAAAAAATTGCGTCCGCTTGAGCGATTTTTAAAATTTTGGTGATTAACGAACTAGACTTTACTTTCGTCTTTCATGATATCAAACGAAAATTGTTGTTCGGTCCATGATCAAAATATAGAAATAAAAAAAAGGTCCTTTGGAGACTAAATGTTCAGAACAGGATACGAACTTAGAATCTTCGTATACCCGTGCCCTCAGCAAAAATGTTCATTCTAGAAAAAGAAGCAACAATTTAAATATCTGATCTTGACTAATATGTTTATTCCATCAACAACATCCACAGCCTGGTGGACTAAATTGTTCAATTCACAGGCCATTAAAGCACATCAATTATTCAGATTGTTACGATGTTGAAAATGAATCACTTAATTAAAATACAAAATATTTCTGGGTTTATTATCTTCATATAGCAACCCAATATATACAGTAGATACAAATCAATTCAAATTATGGACAATCTTTGTCTTCATAGATCTTCATACAGGATGTCTTCTTAGAATCTCTCTTATTAATAAAAAAATAAACTTACAAGAATATAAGACATAATAGCCAATCACAAATTGATAAAAATTTATATTGGCTAAACATAGAAATTGTAATAAGAGGGCAAAAAACAAATGAAAAATGAATACTCAACATTAATCATACCAAATTAAATAGTTATACAAACTATTTGTCAATGTGGAAAGAGCATGTGGATTTGGCTAAAATAATAAACTTTCTCCCAAACAAATGCAGTAATTGTGTGGCACATACAATTGTCTTAGCGAGATTTTAATGCAAAAATGGGACGGGAATATATATTCTGGCCAACAATAGTCAAATTCTTCATGAAGACACTAAAAGATAATGTTAGATTAGCCACATCAATGAATCTTATTGGTTACGAGCTCAACATTCCAAAGTTAGATATTCATAAATCATCATCATCATCATCACTCCAGGGATTAGGCAATTGCCCGTTCCAACTTCATAATGCATCAGCCCAACGTCTTCTAGGTCTTCCAACATCACGCCTTCCTCTTGCTTGATAATTTCTTGCTAACAATGGATATCTCTCCTTACTCATTCCATCCATGTGATCAATCCATTTCTGTCTGTAATTTGTGACTTTATCCAATAAAGGCTGCACTTTCAATTCTTCTCTTATATCCTCATTTCTTATTCTATCAAGTCTTGTACATCCTTTAACTTGTCTTAGGAACCGCATCTCTGCCGTCTGTATTCTATCCTTCTGTCTTTTCACTGGAGCCCAAGTTTCACATCCATACAATATTGTGGGAACCGCCATAACATTATACATTTTTATCTTGGTTTCTTTTCTAATTTTATTTTTGAATGTTCTCTGTATTGTTCCACACACCGTCTGAAATGTATTTATTTTGGAGTCAATATCTCTTTCCACATTGTAGCCAACATCACAGCCCAAATATTTGAAACTAGACATATTCATAAATACACCTGGATATCTCCAGATAATGAAACTCGGAACCAGATAGATCATGTATTAATGGGCAAACGCTGGAACAGTAGCATCATAGATATTAGATCAGTTAGAGGGACAGATTGCAATTCGAATCATGATTTGGTAAGGGTGAAATTCAGAGAACGGTTATCGCTCATGAGAAGAACAAACGCTAAAGATGATTCAGGAAAAAAATGGAATTAAAAAGTTTGAGAAATTATCAACTGCGGCAAGAATGACAGATCAAAATATGTAATAGATTTGTAACACTGGACTTTTCAGAAGACAATGTGGCAACCGAAGACGAAACGGATATAAATAAATTATAGGAGACTGTAAGCGATAATATTAAATTGTCAGCATCAGAAAGCGCAGGTTATTTAAAAAGAGGAAAAACAAGAAATGGTTTGATGAAAAATGTGCCGACATTGCAAAGAAAACTAGCAAATATGAATTGGTTACACTAACCAAATTATGCAAATTTAGAACATTTAAGTTGCATTAGACGGGAAACCATTAGATTACGTATTAAAGAGTAAAAAGAGGGAATATTTCAGAGAAGATTAACGATATTGAAATGAATTAAAAAAAAATAACATCAGAGAATTATATAAGGAAATTAGGATAGAGAGGAAACTATTTCAGGCTAGATCACACATAATTAGGAATGAAAATCTGGACATGGTGGCAGTTTCCTGGAGTATATTAAATATATGGAAAATTTACTTTAATCAGATATTAAATTTACATGCACAAGAGTAATTGAAGAGAAAGGTCTATAGAGCATCAGGTCCAGATGAGATCCCAGCATTACAAATAAATTCAAAGGGAGTAAAATTGATGGAGAATGTAAGTCAGTTACTTGGTATGATTTGGAAAAAAGAAGCTGTACGAAATGAATAGAAATAATCGATTAACATGCCATTCTGTAAGAAAAGAGATACAATTGATTGCAACGACTGGAACTAATATATGAATAAGCAGACTTTTCCCCTATATTGACGAGTAATAGGGGATCATCAATGTGGATTTAGAAGAAACAGATCTACAACTAATACGATTTTTAGTATGAGACAGATTTTAGAAAATAAATGGGAATATATTGGCACTGTGCATCAACTGCATGTAGACTTAAAAAATACAAACTATTTACTTTAGATGCAGAAATTATATATCCTGCTGGAGCTCGGAATTCTGAAAAGTTAGTTTGATATGTTTGAATGGCACAAATAGTAAGGTTTGTGTAGGCAAACTGTTTTCGGATTCTTTTGTAATTCACAATGGGATAAAGCAAGGAGTTGCACTATCTCCTCTACTATTCAGTTTTCTACTATAGAATGCCATCAAACGTTTAGAGGATGAAGAAGGCCTACAATTCAGTGGTATTAATAAGCTGTTAGTTTATACTGATTATGTAGTACTATTAGGTGATAGCGATGAGACACTAATGGCCCACACGTACATACTATTGAGTAATACTAAGAAGTTGGGACTGGAAGTAAACTTCAATAAAACTAAATAATTATGTATTCACACACAGAAATACATTATACAATGGAAATAGAGAATTGATGAGAAATGAGGGAAATGTTGAAGAAGTGGCTGAATTCAAATATCTATGAACAATAATTACAAATATGAATGAAGTGCATTGTAAATATATAAAATTTGTATTCTACCAGTTGTATTATATGGGTGCGAAACATGGATTGTTATTTTAAGGGAGGAAAGGAGATTATGAGTATTTGAGAATAAAATTCTTAGGAATTTTTTTGGACCAAAGAGAGATGAACAGACAGGTGAATGGAGAAGACTACATAACAGTGAACTACATAGTCTTTGTAGGAAGCCAGATATAATGAGAACAGTAGTTAAGTATCGTAGACTGCGATGAGCAGGGCATCTGGCACGAATGGCGAGTGAAAGACGTGCACGGAAACATCTTGTAGGAAAACCAGAGGGAAAACGCCCAGTTGGTAGACCAAGAATGTTGTGGGAGAATAATATTAACTATGATTTGAGGGATGTAGATTATACAGGGAATGATTGGAAAAAATTGTCTCAGAATAGGGATGTATGGAGAGCGTATGCCCGCGCGGCCATGCTATTATGCAAATTATGTCGATAGTGCCAGTGAATAAAGTTTCAAAAAACTATAAACTGAATATATATAGAACTGTTACTCTCCAAATTTTATTACACGAATGGGCTCTTATTTGAAGATGATCAGACGAACGAGGATTGAAAGAGGGGCGTGGAAGCTTCTTGTAGGAAATCCAGAGGGAAAACTCCCAATTGGTAGATCAAGAATGAGGTGGGAGAATAAGATTAACCTAGAATTGAAGGAAATATATTAAACAGGAAATAATTGGAAAATATTTGTTTTTCATAAAGATATATGGAGAGCTTATATCCACCCGGCCATCAGCCTATAGGTTCGATAATGCCAGTTGGTTAATTAGTTAAATATATTATTTTCGTGTCTTAAGGTCTTGTTTTCACAAGAGTAACAGGTATAAAAATAGCCCATATAACAAAATGCATAATATGAAACACAAGCACAACTTTTCTATTTATCTATTTTAACAAAGTCGGTTTTGTTCAAGATGGCTGCAACAACATATAATTGTTTGGTTGTTTGTAGTGGGAAAATAATTATACATCTAGGGTAAATAAAGTTTTTTTTCACAAGAATGGCGATTATGTATCCATCATATGAATTTGTATTTCTGAAACTGTATACATTAATTTGTTTGTACATGTGAAGATTATCATGTGATTGTTTCTGAACCATTTTATCCAGTATTTAATCGGAAAGAATGGAACAAATTTTCCGCGAAGAGCGACTCTCAGCCCGTGTCTCCGTAGTTAATTATGTGGGCCATGCAGAACCTACTCTAACTGGCTCACTCTATTCAATATCATGTGCTAACAAGATATTTATTAAAGAAATATCCGGGAACAATTGAAAGATAAGAGCCTCAGCAGGAAGATTGAGATGGCACGGTCTAGAGAGCTTGGTTCTTGAATACCGGTTATCGTGTCACTGGTATAACAATGACGATGTTATATGGCTGGTTAAAAGACAGTGTTTGAAAAATAAATAATTACATCATCATCATAGTACATTCACGAATTTAGGCCATTTGTTGACCTGTTTCGGCCTCAAGAGAAAAACCATCCAAAAGTCTTTTGAGTGGACGTCCTGGTCTTCTTCTTCCTGCAGGTTGATATCTTTAACATTTGTTTGGGTATTCTGTGATCTTCCATTCGATGAACATGTTGCATCCAACTTGACTTATAATCAGAAATTTTGTTTTCTAAAGGTTCCATGTGTAATTCTTCTAAGATATCTTCATTTTTTTTGTGATCTAGTAGTGTGTATCCTGCAGTCCTCCGAAGGAAACTCATTTCAGCAGATCTAAGTCTCTGTATAACCTTCTGTTTCAACATCCATACTTCGCTACCATACAAAAGAGTTGGAAGAGCCAGTGTTTTATATACTTTTAGTCTTGAATGCTTTTGGACTAACTGTGGCTTGAAGATAGAATTTATTAACCCTAAAATTCTTTAAAATTTAGATATTTTTTTCATTTACATCCTTTTCTTCTTCATATGAGATATTGCATCCTAGATATGTAAAATTATTCACCTGCTCCAAAATTTTATTGTCCAGTACAATTTTACTTCTGACAGGATCTACACTTTGAAATGACATAATTTTTGTTTTTTCTGTAGATATCTTTAATCCATATTCTTCTGTAATTTTGTTAAGTTCATACAGACCTTTCTGTAGATTATCTTCGGAATTTGCTATTATTATTTGGTCATCTAATAATTACATTCAGAATTATAAAATTATTATTGCCCCAAAATAGTTTCAGTAAGTTCTGATAATTATTAGATTTGAGATATGCCACAATTATCTGAGCTGCTCCTGTCAGTATGTCAAACAGATAGTTTCAGCCAATGTTATTACTTGAGGAAGTTTGCATTTGAAAGACAATCCAGACAACCATGACATTGGATCCCTGTCTACTAAATCTGTAACTGAAGTTCCTATGCTTGGAGAACTCTACTATAAGTTGCCATCGTTAAGTAAGGCACCAAACTGTAATTTCATTAGTAAATAAAAATGCCGCGCCGCTGTATCTTCTATGTAATAAGCCAAATACAGGCAGAACGTATTCGTTTTGCCAGGTACCCAGATATATTCGAATATGATTAAAATATTATCATAATCATAACTGAGAAAAGGTATCTTGCATTTAGTCACAGCGAAATGTCCTAGAGGGTGTAGTGTGTAAAAAAAATAAAGTAAGAAAAAATAAATCATAGTAAATTATACAAATCCATTGCTATTTTTTCCATTTATTAGGCTCCAGATTCTGACTGCTCTGTCTGTAGCATTTTTTTACGAAAACTATCTTTTATCATTTGTGTATTGATTGATATCACTGGTGTAACACTGTAACTTATCTATAGAATAATTTATATTTTATTAATAGTGAAAATTTAAGCTTTGTTGAAGATTGCGCTGTAAATATATGATGCATATTCTCTATAAGAAATATCAAGTTTTAAATATTTTTACATAATCAGATACGTATTTAGAACTCTCGACTCTAAATGTCCGCACTTTGCTGATAATGATCTTCTTGATTTTTTAACTGATGCCGCAAATTGTAGTCAATGACCAATCACGTTTCAATTAATTTTGTTTTACAACCAGTGGCAGGCGTGTTTCTCCTCGCTCTTTATCGATTTCTCTTTATCAGATCCAGATTTTGTGATAAAGAAAGCTCCTCTTTTTTAATATTCTGAACAGGTCAGAGCATTATTCTTCTCCAATAATATATTGAATATAGCAAATAATGAACATATTCCTTGATTTTACTGAGTTTACTAAAAAAATAAATGAATAACCTATATTGTTGATTATAATATACAGTTTGTTGTGTTCCTTTTTTCTCCACTAGGGTGCATTCTTACAATATTGTGATCCTTTTTGGTAATGAATAATATGATCAAGTTTCAGTGAACGAACATAATGTAACATTTATGATTTTTCAAAAATCGCCGTTTACATTATTTTTTTAAATATATTAAAATACCGGTAGTTATCGGTAACTATATTTAAGTAATGATTTTTGAGTAAACAGCTTAATTTTGTTCGTTAAATAGTCCTAACAAATGCCACTCTTGATTTCCAAATTCTTTAGATAAATTGGAAATCACTCGTGGCATTACTTATGATAAATTTAGGCCTTTATTTATTCTATTTGTAATTTTGCTCGTCATTACTGCCTTCTTTGTTAAATATAACTCCTAAAATTTGCATTTTGACGCCTTCAATTAGTTAATTTTCTAATTATAAATTACTTAAATTTTATTAGCTACTATTAATATTCAGATAGTTTGATATTAATCTATTATTTGCATAGGCCTATATATCGTAGCTATTTAAACACATGATGTAATGCAAAAGCAGTTCATCAGCAACAGTTTACCAATATGTAATTAATTATTTGCGGTAAATAAATTATTAACGCTGGATATAGTCCATTTAGAATGGCGTGAAGTGGCGAGATCCTCGGTTTGATCATCTACTTATACAAGTGATTGATGGACACATTGTACACATCGGTTGAACATTAGTTTTGATATGACAATAATGAGCCTCATTTATAAGGGTGTTTTAGAGGATGATTGTCGCTCTAATTGTGTGAAAAAAATCACTGGACAATTTCACCCTCAACATATGATGTTATTCTAGTTTACTGATGTGTGAATGAAATATTATTATACCTCTGTCATTATAGATAAGGGACATGTGATTCGTAAACAAGGAATCATGACAAGTATGACATGAGTTCGGATATGTTGTTTGGATGGAAACGAGTGTAAATGTTCTTTTGTGTTCCTCACAAGGGAACTGTCAGCCATTGCATGCCGAAACCTACCTTAAAATTTCTCCCACAAAAACATTGTGTTGTACCAAGAGCTTGTCCATAAATATCTGCCGTTTTTAACTGCAAGACAGTAAAATCCAGCGCCAAATCTCTCATTTAAATACACGCAACTGCAGACTCGGTAGATTGGTTAACGCTCACTACCTGCATGCTGTTTGTTCGCGCAAGAAGTGGGGAGAGGAGGGTGAGTAAAGCAAGCGTGATATCAGCTTGACTTGCTTATGACGGTAGTGATTTCCTGTTTGCACCGCAATCTCCGCACAGCACCCCGCCTTATTTCTCTCCGCTCGGGGTGTCCACTTACTCCGTACAGTGGGTTTGCTATTACTGGATTCTGGCTTCGATTTCTGTGCCTTCCAATTAAGAACGGCAGAGGATAGAGAACGATGGCGAACTTTAATTAAGGGGAATCTGTGAATGTTTGTTACAAACTGATAGTCTATAAGTCCGTAGTCATTTTTTTTTAATTCATGTTAATTACTAAGACTGGTTGGAGAAAATCCTCAATGATAAGGAAAATTCTCAAATAATAATAAAAAAAATATTTTTTTTTGCACACTGCCTTTGCACATCACAACGCTTCTCTGGGAGAATGGTTGGTAGTTCTCTTCTCAGAATATTGTGCGGTATTTAGTCTTAGTTGTAGTATAACTGGAAAATGTAATTTTATTAAGTTTTTACAATTAATTGATTTTACTTTGTATTGCACTTTTATTAAAGCTTTGTCACACCAAATTTAGAAACTAATTTGTTCAACTAGCAACACTACACTTAGGAAGTTTAGGCAGTTAAAATAGGATTTAAAAACTAATTTACACTCTTGTACCGAAAGTGCTATTTCGTTACGAAACATCTGTAATGTTATCCTCCCTCTACAGTGAGATTAATGAACTATGCCAATTTCCTTTGTGTTTACTCCCACTCTCCTTCCTTCCCCTCTCTTTGCTCTGTTTGTAGTGCGCAACTTCCCCTCTACCTCGGAACTCTCAAATAGGCCAAGCAAGTAGTAAACTGTATCATTCATTCATTTATTTAAATTCATTCAGTTAGATTTGTTATCGTCTGAAGGACGTGAGCTCAAGGAGAGCTGTGTTGTTTTGAGTTTGGTCCGGTAAGCCAGAGGAGGGTACCCTAGGCTGGACTAAAAAAGGCATGCATGGGTGTTTGAGTGTGTAAAGATTATTATTTTTGTTATTATTGTTATTGTTTTCTTTGAACTTTAGAATGATCAAGTATAACTTATGTTTAATATACTTTCATATTTCAACTTCAGACCTACAATTGAAATATTAAATCTTATTTTAAGTAAATAAGAATGTCTAATTATTGTATTTGCTAGTCATGCTACTGCTGTCTTGTACGTTTCCTGTCTATGAGCTTTCTCAAGGTTACATTAGCTCCCCTTTGTCGTCTAGCTTTCATGGTTGAAAATAATATACTGAGATTAATAACGAATCATAAATTACTACAGGGTGTTTAAGGAATTATTGTTAATTAATACGTACATGTCAGTAAATACTATATAGGAAAGATGAATCAATCTTAGCCTCTGATGGGCCCGGGCAAAGAATTATAAATAGCACTGACAGTTATGATCTGTACTATAAGTGTAACAAAACATATGAGTAAATTCTCTATAGGCCAGTGCTGAAATGGTAATAGAATGTAACTCTGTAGATCAGGCGCCACACTCTAATATATTGTTTGAGGTTTTTCATAATCTGTAATCCCACATACTATCACTATCATGACAAAAAATGAATGTAAAAGTTGTGTAATACATATAATAAATAAATATATTTAACTATATATAGCATAGCATAAACATCTAATACCCGGCGTGCGCTGCTAATCCTAAATAAATTATATGTTTTTACGTTTAGTTCAATAAGTAAAGGAAAAAAAATATACATTTATATCGTTATTGTTTTTTGATACCCCGTGCTGATTACCAGGCATTACCCGGGAATCTACGTATCCCGTTGAGCTGAAATACAAAATTCGTTATTTCGAGTTATCCGTGCTGCTGCTCTACTTGCCCGGGAATCTATCCCGGTCTTCTTGGATTCAATGAAAGACACATGGTTATTGAGAGTTATCCATAAAAGATAAACATATGCTGTCGAGGGCTTTTTTGTAGAGTTTTTTGAGACATTCAATTCTGTGTTCATTAATATGATGTATTTGTTATGGTTTAGGCAGTGTAAGCCATTTAAGCGTACAAAAAGACACTTTTATTTTACTTTTTCTCTATAAAGGGTGATTTTTAAGGGTGAAGGGGTTGAGCATCAAAACTCTCTTACAGCCTATAATCTTCCCGGGAAAATCCTGAACATTTTGCCAAAAACCCCATCACATTCGTATGTGCACCGCTTGTCCGGGAACGTACGTATTCCGATCTTGTTGTCATCAATGAAAGACAAAAATGTTTATTGTGAGTTATCCGTAAAAGATAAACATATGCTGTCGCGGACGTTTTTGTAGAGATTTTTAAGATATTTAATTCTGTGTAAATTAATTTTGTGTATTTGTTTTGGTTTAGTCAGCGTAAGCCATTAAAGCGTAAAAATGACTTTTTCACGTTTTTCAATACAAAGGTTGATTTTTAAGGGTGCAGCAGTTGAGTATCACAACTCTGTTATAGCCTATGTCCATCCCGGGAATCTCCTGAACATTTTGCAAAAAAATTCATCACAATCGGATGAATGGTATTGCCGCGGATACAGTACGAACACACAAAGAAACAAACATTCATTTTTATGTATTATATTAAAATATTGTCATTTATTACATTGTTTCAATGCTATGATAAAGGACTTATGACCTTAACTCTGCCAGTTTAAATAAAACATAATTATTCTATTCATTTGTTTTCCTTGAGGAAAAAATAAATAGTCATAATGCTTGAAGTCGTTACTTTACCATTAGTAGGCCTACAATAAATTTTACTTCACGTTTGTAACTCAGATGTTCGTATGATATGAGGTTCTATCCAGTAGGTTATGTGTGTTGTGTGTAGATCTAATCGTTGTGTTGATGTGAGAGAAAATTTATATTGTGAGGATTTCAACAAATATTCCGCATTGTTGGTCCTTTTTTCAAAAGAGTACTTTTCGAATTTACGCGGACCGCCTGATTGGCGAGCTGTGGCTGAAGACTTACGTTACTAGAAGTCTCAGTTGGGGAATAATCGTTTATCGAATGATCGCGAGCGCCATCTACGGCGAGCTTTCCAGAATCTTCGATGACATGATGTGTACCTCTGTCGACAATATAAGATCTGCATTAGTAGGATTAGCGAATTTATGATTACAATACGAAAAACAAAAAATGAAGTTGCAAGATCATCATTTATTGTAAGTAGAGCGAGGAATTATATGAAGAAAATTATACGTAACTATGAAATTGTAAAGACAAAATATGAAAAATACGAAAATTATGACAAAAATATTATGAAGCTACTATTTTCTAAACTTTTTTACATGTATTTATATATATATATATATATATATATATACATAGGTCAATTAAAACTTATAAATGTACATACGAGCACATAAATGAGACAAACAGAACTTATTTATAGCTCAAGAAATCCAGATGTTCACTGTATTTCGATTTTAATTAGCATTTTCATTAATTCTAACCCATATAAAATATCATTCATGATCTGAAACCATTTTAATGGATCACGCCATAGCGTATTTATATAAGGAAACGTGGTACACACAGGAAACTCGTGGGTTCGAGTCTCAATATGGTCTAGATTTTTAGCTGGACCAGACCTCCTGGTGGTATTGTGGACCTGGGGTCGACTCTGATCCTAATGGAAGTGAGTAGGCCTACAAGATGCATGTTCTGGGCACAAATGCGGCTATTAGGCAGATCCGACAACCAGGCGGACATCTCGTGCCTATTGTCTAGAAAGATGGGAGCTTCAACATGTCACTAACCGAAAGGGCCTCCCAAGATTGTAGTGGAATCACTTTACCTTCATAAATCAAAACTAAGAGGTTATTTATAATACAATTAATTTATGTTTAATTATGTAATCCTAACAAATACAAGTAACAAAATATAGAGCAGGTATACTTTGGATTATTACTATTTTTACATTACTTGAAGATATTAAATTATTATAGATGCAACTGTAACAATAACATTAAATTGGACGATTTAGAATACAAGTAAACCATTCCGGTATGTCATATTTGAAAAAAAAAACAAGATGTTAGAAGTCCATAATAGGATCTAGGGATTTTTTCCGAACTCTATTTGCAATTACAGTTACATTTAATATTGAACTACAAGCATGGTGAAATGTAGTTAGAATTATTTTAACATTATTATTTTTTTCATGAAATGGGTCTAACATAGTGTCTATAGCTTGGTCTAATTGTGTTTTGAACAATCCAATTGTCAATTCTGTTCGTAATATACAGAAGTTTTTTCTATATTTTCTGATAGTAAGCTATAAGGCTGTCTGTCAGAATTGTTTAGCACGATGAAAAATTATGCTCAACGTAACACGATGTTATGGCAGCATATTAGTATCATGCTATAATTGATAGTTTGATGTAGGTGAGAAAAATGTTGTCCTTACCTACATGAACTTTACTAATTTCACAAAGCATTGCTTCAAGTTTAGCAGCAGCAGCAGCAGCAGCAGCAGCAGCAGCAGCAGCACCACCACCACCAGCAGCAGCAGCAGCAGCAGTCTTTAAATGCTATAATTTGTTCACAAAATAAGAACTGCCCTCGGGTAGCAAGAACGAACTTGACAGCTATTATACCTGACTATAGAATATTCCAACTTTTTTCTTCTACTTCTTAATCTAGGGCTAGACTCGTATTCTTGTTCTGGGGATCGAGTTTAGGACAAGAACCTCCATCCAACAAGGACACTCTGTGACTCCTCATCCAAATATTTGCTTTTATAAAATCTATCTTGTTCAGAAGGGATACTGAAGAATTTTCACTTGTCACCACATTACACTGTAAAAAATTACATACATACAATCATTTCAAAAATATTTTAATGAATCCCTAGAAATTTTATTGAAAAAAAGAACTGGAATTTGAAAGTTGAAAAATATGAAGCACTATGATATTTTCACTAAAATATGAACATTTTGCTAAAATATTATGGAATATGAAGTTTTTTGTTGGCCTTATTTGATTCTACATATCATAAAATGTAAAGATGCTTAGTCTCAGCGCTCTCTGACAAATAGTTTAAAACATGAAATTTCATAAAATTCCTCGCTCTAATTATTACTATTATTAGTCACACATTGAAATATATTACCAATGCCACCAGGTTGTCTTTGACATTATGTTTTCATCTCCATAATAGCCTGAATTGCAACCCACTTCTTGGGTTGGGGTGCCTTGTATGCGGAGTTAACCTTACCCCGATGTTATGATAGTTGAAGATTGTTGTATAATGGAAATGGATAGTTAATGACAAATGAAAATTTTGAGAAAAGTGACCGAGTTTAAATACTTTTAGGAACCATAATTGCAAAAAAGGAATGAGATGCACAAAGAAATTAAACATAGGCTCAATTCTGGAAATGCATGTAATATTACGTATTACAGAGAATTTCGTCATCTCAATTTCTTAAAAAGATTATAAGCTGAATAAATATAAAACTGTTATTATTCCTAGTTATATTGTATGGATGCGAAACCTGGATTCTAACTTTAAGCGAGGAGAAAATATTACGAGCGCTGGTATTTGAGAATAAAGTTGTTAGGAAGATTTTTGGACAAAAAATTGAATGTAGAAAACAAAGTAAGAGTTGAGCTGCATTATATTTATGGGAAGCCTGATATAACAAGGAAATTAAGTACCGTAGACAGCGATGGGCAGGACATATAGGACGAATGGACAATGACAGAATGTCATGGAAATTCCTTACAAGAAAAACAGAGAAAATGACCAGTAGGTAAGCCAGGAATGAGGTGGGACAATAACATTAGCCATGATTTGAAGGAAGTAGATTATACAGGGGTTGATTGGAAAACATTAGCTCAGGTTAGGGATGTATGTATGCGCGGATATGAACCTTTGGGTTTGATAAAGGCAATTGTATTACGATTCTGTTTTATTACTTACGCATTTTCTTCTGCTAATTTCATTATATTCATACTTCTCCTGATGCCATCCATTCATTATTGTTGTGGGTTTCCTATTCTTCTCCATTCAGCATTCTATTCCAAATTCAATTTCGGAATTACATTAATCTTGTCTGAAATCCCGTGATTGTCCCAACACCCAATATTCATATTCATTAACTGCTATTTTGTATGACTCAATTGTGTACGGAAGTGGAAGAAACATTTTTGTTAGGTTATATCGTATAACTAAGGGACATAAGACGGAATCAACATAACATGGTACCAATAATTAAGTAACTTCCATTTCTTATTTATTTATAACAAAAATTATATATATCAGTTTACAAGCAGATATGCTCAATGCTTTCTTACCTGTAAATTCTCACCCTACAGTGGAGAAATTCAACCATACTAATTTAGTTGTACTTGTTTTCGGATTTATGTCATTGTGTTCCACCTCATAGTGAAATTAAGGAATACAGGTAGTAGTAGGATGGGAAAATTCGGTATATTATGCTTTGATGCCTTTTTATTCATGCTTTAGGGGGGTGATGGGTGCAAAATTGACCATTTGAGATCAAAATTGGCATATTTTGTTTTTTGTACTAAAAATAGCCTGTACTCTGAATGTATGTTGGCAAAGTTTCAGAGGCCTATGACGCTTGTAAGTGCCCTAAAGTGCTGATTAGGCCTGTATGTTACATTTTGTATTTAAACTGCATGCAAATCTTTAAACTTGTTTTTCCACACTTTTATTTTCACTGCATTTTTGTACATTCAAAATTGAATTGAATTCACAAATTTTATCCTAGAAGGTTAACATTTTTACTGCATGTCCTAAAAACAATAAGTAACAAAGTAGTGTATGGGTTTCATGATTGAAATAGTATTTTAAGAAATAAAAAATAATATGCATGCAGTTATTATCTTTTTTAATTACACGCATGAGGTATAACATTATTTTTTTCTCCCTTTGTATTCACATTATAAGAATTCTAATGCATGATGTTTTTCTAAAAGTTTAGGGGCCTTGTAAAAAAATCAGATATTTTACTAATAAATTGTAGTACCCATTTAATTATAATGTATGCAATTTTTTAAATATAATATAACTCATAAAATAAATGTCTCACAAGAATGAAACTTAAACACATCATTATGTATCATGCAGTGAATGTTTGTACAAAAACTCATTTCTAGCTCACAAAATGTAGAAAATAGAAATTTCACCCATCACCCCCCTTAAGGATCTTTTACGACATGAAAATCTTCGGACTGGGATCTCACGACTTAAAGTCCTTCACGGAGGACTTGCTCCTTGGATTTTTCGATCATAAAAACATCCATCGACTCCGGCCAGGTTTGGACCTGCGACCCTCGGGACCAGAGACAAGTGGCATAATAACCACTTATCCACCGTGGTCAATGCTTATTTAATCTATTAAAATTATTATAGGTCCTGTATTTTAAGATTCTCCCACATAACGTATAAAGACATGTGCTAGGTAGGCCTAATATGTATATATCGATATTATAATTAGATTTATATAAGATATAGTAGCCACTAAAGAGCAGTGAGATCGAGTTCTCGCTACCTCTCCTCATAGAGAATATATATAGCCTAAAGAAAAAATATATTCGTGCTAATATATCTGGATAGCGTAATTGGTAGCGCACTGAAGTATGAATTCAAGGGTCTGGGTTAAAATTCCGGTTCAGGCGTTTATTTTTCTTTTCGTGTCATATAAATGTGTGTGTATTATTTTTATTTTATTCATTTCGAGTATTAGAAAGTGAAATTCATTTTCTTACATATACATATTAAGCCCATGTTTCCCTTAACAGAGATTTAGCCGCTCTCCCCCTAGGGGGAAGAATTTGAACCATACTAATTTAATTACACTTGTTTTCGTATAGATGCCATTTGAGTGGTCCGTGGTCAGCGTTCCGACTCATACTGACATCTAGGAATCCAAGGTAGTACTAGGATGGGAAAATTCGGTAAATTTTGCTTAGAGGCCTTTTCATTCAGGCTTAAGGATCTTTTACGAGCCTGAAAATCTTCAGACTCGGGACCCACGGCTTAAAGTCTCTCCCGAAGGACTTGCTCCTTGGATTTTTCCATCCTAAAAAAGTCCATCGACCCCGGCCGGGTTTGAACCCGCGACCCTCGGGACCAGAGGCAAGGAGCATAACCACTAGTCCACCGCGGCCGAATTCATTTTCTTACATGTTTAAAAGTGAACAGTTATTCGACCAATGAAAACGCAGTCCATACATCAGGTTTGTTTGAATCACAACTAAAACTTTGCTCGTATTGATCTAGTCCTACTTTATTCTCTATTGGTCTTATAGCAGTATACATTATATATCTCTAGAACAGGGAGCTGGCCCATTGCTAAAACCTCCAACATGGAGGACCAGGTAATTTGACATCGAGGCTATCTTCCTCTAGCTTTACAGAATCAACACTGAGCTATAAGGCAGCAGCTGTTAGTTTTTGTTCTCTTCGGATAAAAATAACTAATAATACAATAATAGTAAATATGAAATTGAGTAAAAAATATAATTATTTATTTCCAGGTTTACAATGTATATACATATTTTTGTACATTTAATCAAAATTATGCAATATTTTTTTATTCAGTATTCCCTGTTTTTTTACAGAAATCCGTTTTATTTTAAAATTAATATTTTTAACTATTATTTGACTTATTCGAGAAAACAAACAGAAAATCACATTGTCTGAGGTGTGTAAATATCGATAGCAATATATATATATATATATATATATATATATATATATATTATTCATAGGAAAATCTTCATTTGCACTTTCAATTATACCTCTACGAATGAACGTCAAGATTTGCTGGATATTATGTTTCAGTCAAAATATCTTCATATTAGAGTAGTTTACAGAGATTTGTTCCATTTTCTACTTGACATATAGAACTCTTTAAATTAGAACAAAACAGAAAGATTTTAACTATGTTCTTATGCATATTTTTTAATTAGTAAATAATTATAATAAAACAATAATTAACGTATAAGTAAATACAAGTAAGCTAAAAAATAATAAAGAATTCAAATATAAACTTTACCTATTTTAATGATTGTCCATTTGCTGTCATCGCCCTCGCCACACACAACCCAAGTCCAAAAATCTGCTTCCTCCGTGACTTCCTGGTTTTATGCCTGCTGCTGCACCACAATTACAACATTGGTGTCACTGCGCCTCGACTGCCCCTATTCCTGAGCAATTCAATGGAAACATCATGCCAATAAATATATTTTGTGTGTTACATTTAATATTTTTCACAGTAACTAGTTTAATTACAGAGAAGAGTATAACTAATAAATATTGACTTTAAATATATACATACATATGTATGTCCAGTACTCTGGTAGTATATAATATAATTTGTATATTACAGATAATGTGAGATAGTCATGGACTACGTTTTGGTCCTAACATCTTTAATATTATATTTTGTCGTTTTTGAATAATCGTATTTAAGCTTGAAGTGACCTCTTGAAACTGATTTTTTAAAAATTGTATTTGGAATAAACTTTTATAATAACTGGGGGAAATAATATATAAGTGTTGTAAACAGTATTTGCAAAAATGTCAGATGTTCACAACTGTTTTAATAGCAAATATCTAATGTAAAAATTGTTTATGAATTTTTCATTATCATCTTAATCTCCACATATTTTCTCTTAAATGATAAAGCCAAATTAATATGTCAAACAAATTATATATTAATTGTCACAAGTTGTGCTCTAAACATTTATTGAAATTGTCACATATTCATATGTGGAATTGCTCACCTGCCGCTAGCATGGCTACTGTTGTATGTGGTTCCTCATATGCTGCCGCAACAAATGCAATCGTTATTGCCGCTACCAGCCGCCCAGTGTTTAGTAATCCAAAATGTCAAAAAACCGGCAAATATCAAAATGTTCACTTTTCGATAGAGGGGAAACATATAAGCAGTTTTATACACAAGTAGATTGGATAACAGTCTGCCAAAGAAGTTAATATTTATACTAACTATTAGATTAACTTTCGGGCTGTGAAATTATGAAACATAAAAACTGAATTTTTATTCTACACTTTGGTCAAACTAGCAGCTCTTTTTCTGAAAATTATTTTAATACCACCCACTACGTATAATTGTTAAACAGACTTATGCATTCATACTATTGAACAGAAAAATCAACCCACAACAGAATTATAATAAATATAATACATTTTATTTCGGACTTGAAAAAACAAAAGTTATCTTGAGTTATAAAGTTTTCGCCGTCATTTCCCACGACAATTTCTAATATCAGGTATACTTTTTAAGTGTTGCTAAACTGGTATATGTGAAAACGTTTTCTAAAGTGTGTTAAATTAGATTTACGCAGTACATTAATGAACTCGTATTGTGCAGATAACGCGTGACTTTACATCCCGTGCGCGTGCGGGTATTTGCATTCAGGATGGGGATTCTCCTGTCAATAAGAAATGATAGCAGTAGTGCAATGCGCGAGAAATATGGATGTTCGTTAAGCTTGCAAGTAACAAACTTTCTCACATATTGTACAACTGTGTAATTTACAGCGGTGTCTTATGGATTTCTACAAATCTAGAAGGGAACAGTACGAAGTTCTCCGTGAAAAATCAAGTGAATGTCAGAATTATCAAATAAAATATTTTTGTTAACTTTTTAAAAAATATTAACAGTATTTTTGAAGATTGTGTAAACAAGATACATGTAGAGGTGTCACGGTTCTGCAGCAGAATATTTAAAGAAATTGAAAAGAATGAAGAGATTTTAGTTTCTAGTTCTTCTACTCCTACGTGCTCTGAAGAGTACAGTGTACACCCTAGTGTCGGGTTTGAAAAAATGAACAAGAGACTCAAGGACTTCGACGTGTAAACTCATTCAAAGAATTCGCTTTGGCAACTAATGTTCATTTTAAGGGGAAGTCTCTTAATTCATGTAAATGTTTGGGCTCCAAAAAAAAATTAATGAAGAACAAAGAATTTTTTTTTTGAAAAAATGAGAGAAAAAATGAAAATTTTCTCCCTCATCCCGGTAATTCAGAAAAGTCGTTTTGAGGAAAAAGTGATCGGCACTAGCAAATCAAGTTGTCTTAACAACTCTAACAAGTGCTGAAAAATCCTTCGAGTTTCAAAATCATTAAAATCACAACTCCAAATTAAACTTTACAACGGAAGAAAATGAAGCTATTTCATTAATTATTGAATCTAATTTAAACTAAGGAAAATAAATATAAGAACACAAGCAAAATAAAGGATTGCTATTACCTATTCGACTGTCCAAGCCAATCCAACGAAAAAGCCAAACCCAAAGACCACGCCAGAAGATCAACATCCGAAGCTCAAAGACCGAAACCCCGTGCCCGAGCATCTTGCCTGAACCCTGTGCCCGAGCCCCGTGACTAGGCACCTGATTTAGCTCCAGGACCGAGCCCTAATGCTCGATAATTCTTACACGAGCTCCTTGTCCCAAGTCCAAACCACATGCCCTTAGCTCCGTCTCCGATCACGTGAGCGATCCCCGTGCCTAAGTCCCGTGACCGGGTACCGTGCCCGAGCACCTGCCTTAGCCCTAGGCCCGAGCCCCGCTCGAGAAAACTTGCACGAGTCTCCTTGCCCAATCCCGTGCCCGAACCCAGAGCCTTAGCCCCATGCTCGAAAATCTTGCACGAGCTCCTTGCCCAAGCCCCGTGCCCGAGCCCAGTACCCGATCCCCGTGCCCTTAGCTCCGTCTCCGATCCCGTGAGCGATCCCCATGCCTAATCCCCGTGACCGAGTACCGTGCCCGAGCACCTGCCTTAGCCCCAGGCCCGAGCCCCGCTCGAGAAAACTTGCACGAGTCTCCTTGCCCAATCCCGTGCCCGAACCCAGAGCCTTAGCCCCATGCTCGAAAATCTTGCACGAGCTCCTTGCCCAAGCCCCGTGCCCGAGCCCAGTACCCAATCCCCGTGCCCTTAGATCCGTCTCCGATCCCGTGAGCGATACCCGTGCCCTTAGCTCCGTCTCCGATCCCGTGAGCGATCCCTATGCCTAATCCCCGTGACCGAGTACCGTGCCCGAGTACCTGCCTTAGCCCCAGGCTCGAGCCCCGCTCGAGAAAACTTGCACGAGTCTCCTTGCCCAATCCCGTGCTCGAACCCAGAGCCTTAGCCCCATGCTCGAAAATCTTGCATGAGCTCCTTGCCCAAGCCCCGTGCCCGAGCCCAGTACCCAATCCCCGTGCCCTTAGATCCGTCTCCGATCCCGTGAGCGATACCCGTGCCCTTAGCTCCGTCTCCGATCCCGTGAGCGAACCCTGTGCCTAATCCCCGTGACCGAGTACCGTGCCCGAGCATCTGCCTTGGCCCCAGGCCCGAGCCCCGCTCGAGAAAACTTGCACGTCTCCTTGCCCAATCCCGTGCCCGAACCCAGAGCCTTAGCCCCATGCTCGAAGATCTTACACGAGCTCCTTGCCCATGCCCCGTGCCCGAGCCCAGTGACCGATACCCGGTCCCTTAGCTCCGTCTTCGATCCCCGTGCCCGAGCTCCGTGCCCTTAGCTCCGTTTGTGATCCCGTGAGCGATTCCCATGTCCGAGCACCTGTCTTAGCCCCAGGCCTGAACTCCATGCCGGAGAAATCTTGCACGAGCTCCCTGCCCATATCCCGTGCCCGAGCCTAAGCCCCGTGTGCAAACCCCTTGCCCAAGCCCCAAAACCAAGCCCAAGCCCATCGTCATCATCAATCATCACAATGTATGTAAGTAATAATGAAAACAAACGTGGATGGATAGAGACGAAAGGAAAATAAAGATAGAACTTAAAGCACAGAAAACGTGTAAACATTGTAAATCTGTTAATAAATAATAGCAATTATTATTATTATTATTATTATTATTATTATTATTATTGTATTTATTATTATTATTGTTATTATTTTCTAAATTATTAACGCTATCTATGATTTTATAGATTAATATGTTTATCGAGGTATCTCGCAAATAAGTTGTTTGTTAAAATCCGTCATTAACTAATGCATTCCGTGAAACAACCAACTAAAAGTCCTCGCATCAAATATAATTGTTAATCTTACACGTGGGAGCCTAATAGTGACTTCTGATATTTACAGATTTTTTCGTATTGTGGATCACTATGTAGTCCCTGTAATCTTCGTTTGTCACGCCATCCCTAGAAAAAGAAAACATTCTTACTAGTTTCTTTAAATGTATCCGTAGTTGAAGAGTACATTAAAAAAACATGCGTACTGTCTTCCTGTTTATAATTGCTACAAAGAAACTTGCAACATTTTTAACTAAAAAAATGTTTTTAAAATAAGACGACTTACGTAATATCCATAAAATAAATATACATAGACGTGATAATCTGTTTGTTTTATAAAAACTCACTGTATAGGTTGTATAGTATTTACAGAATTTTGAGAGGAGAGGAAATAATGTACGTATATACATTCTACCATTAATCTTAATTTGAGCGTATTTTCAAATTCTTAAAGTCTTACAGATCATATCTTTAACTTCAAATCAATTTTTTTTAAATAACTGGGTTCTTTCAGTTGAGAGAGTAAATCCTTATACGCTGTATAATATTACTTTCATTATATATTGATTGAAAATTAAAATGAAGAAATAAAAACATTTGTTTATTTTAAATTATTAATGTATGAATATTAGATCGTACATTGTTTATTTTTTTAATTGTTCAGAGAGGTTTTAACTGCTAGTTGTACAATCACTATTTTTAATCTATTTGAAACTTATGTGTAGATTAGCGTGTTTGTTACGTTTTGCAGGTCTCGGACATGACTCTATGTTTAACGCGCACTATGGCTGTTACAGGCTAATATTGGCAGGAGATGTTAGCAAACATGAAACTCAAACAACGGTACTGAGAACTGTTATCAGATTGTTTCTTTAAGAACAATGGTTATATATGCTTCAATACCGTACTGAAGGAAAGAGATATTTGGGGTGTTCTAGAAAAGATAGACCGAGAATGCTTCACTGAAATCTTTACAGTATTTAGGCCTTCAACTTGTTTGAAAGAAGATGATAATGATATAAATAAATATATACATATTATTCTCAGCTAGTGGTTGGAGGTAATGTTGGAATCAGTGTATACCGCACAGTATTCTCCTTCTATACAATTGGAAATTACTGCATCAACTCAGATAGAAAATTAAGGGGACCGAATGGGGAACTTAGAATTTGTTTCAATTTCACCTCATTGTTTTTGACATTTTTATCACGTGTATTATGTGCTTATAGAAACGTTTGTGTGACTTTGGTGATTATAAGTAGAATAGTTTCAGAATTATGATTTTTAAAACTATTTTTGTAATATTGTCTAAAAAATGCTCCTTACGATGCATTTTTAAATATTCCTTGTTGAAATTTGAGATTCAGACTCTTCATGATTCCGCTAAACACATTTACTATGCAAAAAATCATAAAGGGAGGATACTGCATATTTTTCATTTCTGAAAAAAAAACATTATCACTCATTATTTTTTCCTTCTCAAATAAAAGAAAACATGTGTCTTAGATTAGTAACTGCACATCAAATTTGAATTAGCATTTATCGGAGAATCTAACCACAAAATTTCATTTTGATAGCAAAAACATTGCATTGTAAGAAGAATTTTAAGTTTTGGAAAATGTAAAATAAAATGGAAACCGAAAAAAAAGCGCATTTTAAATTTTAAGTAGTAGTACTAACCATACGTGCAAGGGTATTTAAATTCTTACGTCTCGGTGTCAATTTTGCTCCTACAATAAAAATGTTTACATGAAAATCATCCTAAGGAATCAGAGTCATTAAAAAGCAAATAAACAAAAAATGCATTTTTACAATGTTTTCAATATTTTCACCATTCGGTCCCCTAAACAGCCATAAATATTGCCCTTCAACAACTATAATTCAGGAAAGAATGTTTGAAAAATGTAGCCTTCTACTCTGATTAAAAATTAGTGCTCCTCTGTGACTCCAAAGTAGCTATACAGGTAATTTACTGGCCAAAACGTTTTGACTGCAAAGAATGCTATGACATTGTTACTGACCTACGAAACTGTTGTAAAGAAGTTGTCCTATGGCTACCCTCACACTGTGGGATTGCCGGTAATGAAACAGCCGATCTCCTCGCCAAAAACGATCTCGCATTGAACAATTGCCCAGATCTAAACCAACACCTTATTCCTCGGTGAAACCCCACATAAAGTTAAAATTCAAAATTTTGAATGACAACAGAGTTCAAACAGTGGCCAGAAAAAATGGGAATGTCTAATAAAACATATTGATATACCGAACATACCAAGACAAACAGAAGTAGCACACTTTAGGATGACAACGGGCCACGACTGTCTGGGAAAACACCTTCACAAAATCAATGTTCTGCCTTCACCGAAATGCATTTTATGCAATCACCCAGATGAAGAAATGGACGAAGGTCATCTGAACAACTGTATCGCTGTCAAACATGAACATTCTAAGACCTCAAAGTATTGGAGAGCAAGACTGCTAATGACTTCAGTGTTAGATGCAGCACATTAGACAACAACAACAACAACTCTGATTAAATAATGAGCAATACAAGCTTCGACACACAAACCTCCCTCATGTTCTATTGTATAAAACATTGAAGCCGTGTTCAGAGACTTCCAAACTATCCAGAAAATAATTAAACTTCAATGGAATACAATGTAATGAAATAACATTCTCATCAGCCAAGAAAGGCCCCCAAGTAATCATACAACTACATCAACTTGTTGAAGCTGCAGTGAATAGAAATGTAATCCAAGAAATGTACCAACACGGTAGAAACATCAGCTTGAAAAAAAATGGAATACGCTTCTTGCAACAATACACATTCTACCAAAAATGTCAAGGAAGAAATCAGTTGCAGCATGTCGGATCTTAACTGGCAGAATATCTACACCAACTTATCACATCACTTAGTGTTTTCCGTTGTGATAGCGATAGTATCTTGAATTAGGACCTTATGAAAGTATGTACTGCTTTGAAAACCTCCAATTTACTCTGATGACGAATTATAATGGGAAGTTTACCGAAACGTGACTTAGCTCCTAATGTCAGGGCGTTAAATTGTATAAATTTATAACGTTACTGTGACACTGAATACACTATGTTGCGCAATACAAGTTATAACGATTTATTTTACAAATGATCTCGATTACTGCTAAAGATAAATTCTGTAATATTAAGAATGGCATATTTTACTATCTTCTAAATATTGTTGTTCTATAATGCATTCATTGTTCTTAACTGGAGTAAAATTGTAAGAAACTACATTTATAAGTCATTATTTTAGGGATTCTGCTATAAGCATTTTAAGGTTTAGAGATTTGAAGTGCTGCAAATTGACGATCTTTCAGCAGATGAGAATGAAGCATTTCACCAAGTTTTCTTCTTGCACTTCGATTGTGATGCTCTCTAAATTGGCGATGAAAACAGATAATTATTTCTTGAGAGCCCTGCTAGTGTTTACCACAGTGTCTTTCACGTTTAATTATCTTCTATAACGATCCAATAAACACTAGAACATAATAGTACATAGTTATAAGCCAATTAAAATAATTGAAAACATTAAGAAGTCATCTGCGCTATAATTCCAGAATTTACGTAACCAACGAACTGAAAGTAAATTAATGCATTTCATAACCATTTGGTAATTATGTAGTAGGTACCTCTTTTGAACTAGTTAAATTCAATGAATTACAACATAAACATTATTTATGTTATTCTAGTGACGATTCTTATGAACGATCAAGTTATAATAAATAGCAATGTCTCTAAAATAAGTAATCTTAAAACCTAACAGACTAAATTCAACCTAACTTACAGCGTATGCTACATAAAAAAAGACAAATAACAGGCTAGTGTGAGTCATTTTTGTCCCGCATCGTAGCCGAGTGGTTAAGGTAGGATGCTTTGATGCAAAGGGACGGGATTTACGCTGGTTCGAGTCTCCGTGGAGGAATATATTTTCTCATGGAATTTCGGTCATTATGGGTCCGGTGGCAACCCCACATCGTGTGGCATTTGGGTAGCTACAATAAATAGCGGTTCTAGTTTGAGTAAACCATCTATAACGGCTGGTGGATCCGACACGCTGAAAACATGTCGCTCCTACACTGGCTGATGGATCGTTTACCTCTATGATGAACACACATGAATGTGAGGCCAATAGCCGACTGTTTGGCCAGGGGCCTTTCAAGGCCTGTCGCGTTATGGAGTTGGAGTTAAAATGAACAATTTTTGTTAGCTTTTAAACTTAATACCAATCTGTTTAAATGTGAACCAAACCTAAGCATATTATGTGTTATTATTAAGAAAAACGAGTTCGTAGAACAAGGTAGTGATTTTGATATCCATAACTAAAATTAACTAATATATGCACTGGCACTATCGAATCCGTAGGTTCATGGCCGCGCAAATGTAAGTTATCCACATATCCATATCCTGAACAAATATTTTTCAATCATTCATATGTAATTTTCCTCACTCAAATAGTGGTTGTTATTCTCCCACCTCATTCATGGCAGTACCTACTGTACACTCTCATTCTTATTTTCTATAGTTTCCAAGCCCCTCTTTCATTCCCCATCCGTTCTAAGTACATCTGACTTCCCACGAAGGTCATGTAGCTCTCTGTTATGTAGTTTTCTGCAATAACTTGTTTGTCTCTCTTTGATCAAACAATTAAAAAAACTTTATTCTCTAATACTTGTAACATTATCTCGTCCCTGAAAGTAAGAGTCTATTTTTGCACGCATGTAATATTGTTGGGAGAATGATTGCGGTATAAATTTGCAGTTAAAGTTTTTTTTAGAGAATTTGCAGTTATGGGTGTCCCTGTAATACGTATAGATGATCACTACATACAGTAGATTCTAGTAAAAAACACAGAAATTACGTGAAAGTTATATCAAGTGATATTTATTTCTTATTATTATTGGGCATATATAAATCCTATTTCACCTTAAGGTATATTAGGGTTATAGTTTGTGACAAAGTTACGGTACTTAATATAATTTGATCTAAACCTAACGTTTTAAGAATATTTCTGTAGTTCGTACCTAACAAAAACTATCCACAAGATCTAGATATCACAGTTGTTCGTGAATCTCTTTCTAGAACATCTCATTTCGTACGTCTACTACTGATTGCGTATTACATTATGTCAATTTTGTAATTGTTTTATTCACATGCACTTGTTTTCATCTCTCAGTATTATCGTTGTAATAGTATGCTTTGTCTTCAAGCAGCCTCCAATTGGAAGAAGTTTATAAAATATTTAAAAGTTGATATATATCATAATTAAGTAACTACATCAGCTATAAATGTATATTTTCAAAAATCGCGAAAATGCCTAAAAATTAAATCATAAGTTGATATAAAAATAACGTAAATTACACCATGTTATCGTTGGATTACATCTATGATTATTTGTAGAACAGAGTATCTAACAAATTAGAAATGTGCTAACGAAATAAAATACAGTAACCTATACTTAACAAATCTGTTCTACTCACTAATATAATGTAAACTACCAAACGTAATTATACAAACATTTTAGCTATTAGCTGTAGCTGAAATTTGAGTCATGTTGGCAACTTTCGATAACTATAAATATAGTTAATTTATTAAGATTCATCGAGATGTTGAATTTTCTTAAATTTTAATATCAATGTATATAACTTTTGAAACACAGGACTGCAATTTTATTAAAATAAATATTTATCCTCTTTCGCCTTTCCACTGAAGAAAATACCTAGCCATGCTTTCGTCCTGGACTAAAATCTGAATATCGTAACTGGCATCAATGTATACCACATTATTGAGATTACGTAGAAAATAGTTCTTTATAAATTCTTTTCTTTCTTTGTTTCTGGATGACCAGGAATTTGTTTTTCATGTTTTCATCTTGGATGAAACAAAACTTATATAAAAATTGAGATGTTCACTTTTTGCGCCGAACGTTAGAAGTATAATAGTAGAGATAACATACACTGCTCAAAAAAATTAGGGGATATTGTAGAATAACCTATTAAGACTATGTTTTTAGGAACAGTATTAGATGCAATCACTTTCTATTACTCCAAAAGAATGTCAACAAGAGTTTGAAGTCATTACGTAAACTCTGTACCACACCAGATGTCAAAGAGATCCTGATTAGGAATATGGCAAACAAATAAAGCAACATTAACATGGGTGAAAATGTTTCTTTACTATGGTGTATGGTCTCCTCGAACGGCCAGCACTGCCTCACACCTGTATGGCATTGATGCAATGAGGTTAGCAATGAGTTCTTGGGGGATACGTGGCCACTCTTCCATAAAAGCAATGTGCAGCTCTGGAACAGTTGTGGGAGGTGCTGGTCTGCCTGCAATGCACCTGCCTAATGCATCCCACACATGCTCAATCGGATTTAAGTCCGGGGAGGAAGCTGGCCATTGCATACGCTCGATACCCTCCACTTCCAGCATGTCGTCCACCAAGCCAGCTCTGTGGGGTCGTGCATTATCGTCCATAAAAAGAAAAGAATCACCTATGGCATCAGCATAAGGCACGACAAAAGGTCGGAGAATCTCATCTCTATACTTTACCGCAGTCAAAGTACCACCTTGGATAACGTAGAGGTCCGTACGTCCACCACTACTGACTCCTGCCTACACCATCAATCCACCGCCACCATATGGGGATCTTTCACGTACAAAAGCTGGATTGTTTCGTGTCCCTTTTTCTCTCCAGATGAATACACGCCGACTATCACATTCCATGTTGAATCGCGACTCATCAGAAAAAAGAACTGATCTCCATTCAGCATGCCTCCACCCACGATGTTCCTCCGCCCAGTTTCTTTTCTGCGATCTCTACGGTGTTGTGGAGTTAACCTGGTACACACCATGGGCCTACGGGCATAGAGACCACTTCCATGCAGTCGATTAGGGACAGTTTGAGTTGACACCCTGCGTCCTGTTGCTGTTTGAAGTGTATTTCGCAGTTGAGTTGCATTCTGCTGTCTATTCCGACGGGCTGTTAACAAGAGGTAACGGTCATCCCTTGCTGTTGTTGCCCTTGGTCGACCTTGTCCGGCTCTTCTGTGAACAGTATGTTCTTTGAAAATGATTCCAAAGACTGGAAATCACGCTTTGAGACACCCCAATGGCTTGTGCCACCTCTTGTTGTGTCTGTCCAGCTTCCATCCTTCCTATGGCCCTCCAAGCCATTGGTTCAGGTAAATCACGTTGTCGAGGCATCACTGTCCCTAAGGCAAGTCATTCACTAACTCAAAACTGGACTGGATTTAAAAACAGCAACAAAACATTCACCCCCACACCACCCTTTCACATTAGCAATACAGCCACTGCCCTCTGGTGTGGTATCGAGGTTACGTAACAACTTCAAACTCTTATTTACATTATCTTGGAATAATAGAAAGTGATTGAATCTAATACTATTCCAAAAAACATAGTCTTAATAGGTTATTTTACAATATCCCCTAATTTTTTTGAGCAGTATATTTACATTTCAACACAATTTGTGTATTCTTGGTTCACCGCTGTGGACTGTGGGAACAGTCGTTTCCTCATATGCAACTGCCTCGTATTTGATATACGATCGTGAAAAGTTTCCTGCTGAGAATATATCGGGGCCTCTCCTCACCTAGAAGATAAATATCGATTAACTTTAAGGCCCAAGTGACCACCGGACATCATCTGCCACTACAGTCATCCACATTTTATTCACCTTATTTAGTATACATGAGTGAATAGTGCATATTTTCTCTAATATTTGGTTTGTCTAAGAGTTAGCCCTGATCACGCATCCAGGGAGGCCCTCCATTTCCTCGTGTAGTAAAAAAAGTATGTAAGTTATCCAGAGTTACAAATCCTCTCACAACAGGTAGCGTTCATGTAAGGACAATGTGGCTTGGGGTATGTAAAAGTACCTCTAAGGGAAAAGTTAAAGTCAGATATCAATGTGCTTGTGTGTGTGCGCGCGCGCGTATGAATTTTTGCCACGAATTTGAATATAGTAAGATCAAATGATGAAAAAAATATATTAGTGCTATTGGAAAGTAGAGGATTTCAAGAAATGAATTCTCGCAAAATAGTCTAAAAAATTAGTTTTTATGTAAAACAAAGTTAAACAAGCTCAAATGATAATTACACTGGTTCTTGTACAGAAAAATGAAGATGGGAAAAATATGTTTTCTGAAGAAAACTTATTTTTTAATTAACGGTTAGTTTCCTGTAGAGGATAATATATTAAAAAAAGAAACATTTATTAGATCGTGTCTTCAAAAAAATATAATTACCATCACGATATGGGGCACATTTGGATGTGTATTGAAAGTGATACAAGAAAATCGTGAAAGTTGAAATAAATGTGTGTTTGTGACACGATTCTATAAAACTTATTTAATTATAAACTCTGCTTTATAGGAAGCCAGATATAATGAGCACAGTCAAGTCTCGTAGACAGGACATGTGGCACGAATAGGGAATGAAATACGTGCATGGAAGCTTCTTGTAGGAAAACCAGAAGGAAAACGCCCAGTTGGTAAACCAAGAATGAGATGGGAGAGTAGTATTAACTGTGATTTGAGGGAAGTAGATTGTACAGGAGATGATTGGAAAATATTAGCTCAGGATAGGGATGTATGGAGAGCTTATGTCCGCGTGGCCATGAACTCACGGGTTCGATAGTGCCAGTGAGTTAGGTAGTTAATGTTTATTTTAACCCATATAATATGTATCACAATAATCATAATTCTTATTATATGTATAATTTAACCCTGGTGAAGTGGAAGAGAAGACCTTACGGACATAACTCCAACAGGAAAAATAAGTAAATAAAATAAATATAATAACTTAATGTAAAATTTCCTTTGTAAATCAGATATAATTAGAGACGGCGGCTCCGTGGGGCGCGTGGTTAGTCATTCGCACATCTCTTCTAGGATCGGAATTCGCATCTCGATCAGTCCATATGGGGTCTGTTGTGGATGAATCGGAGCCTGAATATGTTTCTCTCAGGGATTTTCCTGTATTCTTCCTGCCAAAAACTTCATTCCGCAACTTTTCCATACTCATGATGTCATTCATTTTATTTCTGCTGCTGTTTGTGTTCAACCAGTGTCACAGACCTTAAATAACAAGACCTACATCTCACCTCTCGTCCAGACACGAGTAGAGTGTTTACATTTACCGAATGTTAAAAGGAGATACTATTTATCATCATAGAACTCGAGATATCCTATACAGAAGTTTGTAACTTCATAAAATACTCAATATTATGTGGTTTTTAACTTCCCGGTTTTTCCCGATTATTATGTAGGTTCACTTTTTTAATCAGTTCGGAATATTTTAACAATATTTAACATAAATCTCGACAAATTAGCTACTTTAATTATTGAATTCATAAAAGTTACGAAGTTATACTAGAGTTTTTATAGAATCCTACCTTGAAAAACTAGTAAAGTGCAGTGCTTTGGATTTCAGAGTCAAAACCAAGTACTTTACAGCACTGGTTTTTTTTATGTGATTACCTTCCTTGTGAAAAGGCATTCTACATAACAAAGCAATGGAATCTAGCTTCCAAACATATTAAAACAATTGAATATAATTAAGTATAATTTTTGTTAATATAGTAAAATTAAAGTAGAATGGTTATGCATTCCTTTACTTTCTTTCCCTATACTCCCTTTTAATAGTTTTCAAAAACTTACCTTTTTTTGTATATTTTTAATAATGTGTTTCCCTTTTAAACCCATACTCTGTTTATAATATATTTTCCTTTTCATTAATAAACTTCTTGCAACACTATTACAGAATACAATCCCGTCTTTAAAAGCATACAGAACATATCGATATACGATTTGTGAAATATTTTTTCTCCTAACAAATTTGTTACTATAGTTTATGTAGTAATTATTATTCAACAATTGGTTACTATATTTATTTAATTCACCATAACAACCTGGCTAGCATCAATATTACTCTTACGAAAACAATAACATTAAGGAACTTTGGGGACTATTAAGAGGAAAGAATAACACTGATCTACAAAATCAATCTTTTTTAATCATCAGAAATGAAAATTTGTGTCCCTAGACCAGTTCTTCATGTTGATTATACACTTTTTAATTTTTACTAGCATGTACAGTTTTTACTATACAGATATTGTACTTTATGCGGCAGGTTATATTGATATCCATAAATATAAAACCTAAAACAAGACTACTTGATAAATAAACATAGCTTCTGTGATTTAAATGATGTTGACTTCCTGTTCCTCTAATTTTCTAATACATGGTTTCTGGAACACCCAGTACAGCATCCAACAGTGATCTACCGTTAAAAGAATCATTCCAGAAACATTGGTAACTTTCCTCCATTATCTTTATGTCCTGGTGAAAACCATCCTTTTTCTCATAAATTCACAAAGGTTCCGGGAATAATTTTTGAAGGGAATGCAGAAAGTTAACTATTAATGATATATGAAATCAAATTCTTTATATGATTGAAGAAGCTTGCTGATACCATTCTTGAAAACAGGAGCTTTGTTCATTCTTAACCCATTTGAAATTTTCCCAAAGTGTCTATCAGAGTATTAAAGAAACTTCATTTTTTTAAATTCTTGAATTTGAACAAAATACACGTTCTTTTAATTTTATTTCACTATATTCAGGAAATGTATCTCTCAGAAATACTTGAAAATTTGTCTTCTGTATTTTTTTACTATGCTCCTTATCAATCCCAATTTTATATGCAGAGAATAAAGAAATGCCTTATTGGGATTCACAAGGGGTGGAATTTAAAACAATGATATCCTGGGACATAATATTACTTAGTTAAACATCATGTTTAACATAATGGTGATATATGTTGTAGCTATCCCAAAGGCTTAGGAAACAGCAAAACCTTGTGAAGCCAGCTTGCATGCCTGTCAAAATGCCAATAAGCTTGAGATGGCCACAGATATTCTGTTGGTAACTATCCTAATTAAGTGATTATAATAGTATTTTCATGTTGTCATAGGTTTCTTTGAGTTGTACAGAGTGGACAATTAGAATGGATGTTTTCAAATTATCATTATGGAGAATTACAGCCTTTAGACTTAGTTGCGATGAGTCAATGAATAGTCTCCAATCTGGTGATGTATGCTCTTTATGCAGTTCTCTAAATAAGGCATTATTGTTATAACCCGGGAAAGTAGGCTACCTTAGTTGGTTGGGAAATGAGGTATACTACACACAGAACCATTGCGTCTGTATTCTGTTCACTCTCGTATGCACCGCAGCTGCGCACTAGGCTGCGTTGCTGTCTTGCGCCGTCACATCACATGCATACTCCGGTTTCAGTTAACCTGTGCTCACTGTAGAGCACTACAATGCCAACCAAGGTACTTTCCCTGGTTATGGCAACGAACCATTGGACAACCAACAATAATTTTTTTCTAAGTTGAATTTCCTTACACAGAAAATATATCATCCTTTAATATATTCCTTTCTTTCAGTCTATAAACAAGTATGATGCAAGTTAAAAATTAAATTGTACCTGTTGGTAGGTGCCGTCGTCCTCAACTTTGTTAATATATTATATATAAAATTAACTGGAGCACTTTCGGAAGTTATCTTCCATCTTCTGCAGGTTGAGCTTCCACTACTCGTTGTTGTTGTTGTGTACGGTGATGTATACTCCAACTGTTTGTAGCAGCAACTGACTTCTTTTTTACGATCTATATAATGGGTATGACTGGGGTGCGTTCTCATTAAAAAGTGAGGTGTTGTTTGTTTTCTTTATGATTTCAAGGTCTTCAAATATATTTATCCTAGCTGGAATGTTTTCTCGGTGGATTATCGTGAGAGTATTTTCAATTGTGTTCATTCTATGACCTGCGTTAATCACGATAATCCACCGAGAAATCATTCCAGCTAGGATAAATATATTTGAAGACCTTGAAATCATAAAGGAAACAAACAATACCTCACTTAATGAGAACGCACCACAGTCAAACCCATTATACGAGATCGTAAAAAAGAAGTCAGTTGCTACTACAAACAGTTGGAGTATACATCACCGTACACAACAACAACAACGAGTAGTGGAAGCTCAACCTGCAGAAGATGGAAGATAACTTCCGAAAGTGCTCCAGTTAATTTTATATACAATATATTAACAAAGTTGAGGACGACGGCACCTACCAACAGGTACAATTTAATTTTAACTTTCATCATAGAGACTTCACCTCAACAGAATTTTATATGAATTTTACTAGTATAGAAACAAGTAGTTTAACTAAATATAATCAATTTTTAACAATTATGTAGATAAAGCATTATTTCTGTTTGTAAGAAGCTTATATTCTGAAGTTATTTATAAAATTTCCACATGGATGACAGTCTATCATCTCCTCTATTTATCTAAATAACTATTCGTTCTAAGGAAAAACTAATTACATATTGAAAATCAGCACATCGATTTTAGTAAATTGTGCCTATTTTTATTTCTGATGATTGTTTTTGTTGTTCACCAGTGTAATTAGAGGATTAACTTTTACGTCATCTAAATTTATGTTAAGTTAAATTTATTCGCTTCTAAATTAAATTTTCAATATCTGCTGGGGGGGGGGATGTACCAGTATCTTGATATTTTCATAAGTGAGATAGATAATAGTTCTTATAGTGTGAACTTTACCATCTATCTGAAATTATTTGTATCCTATTTTTTGCACATCATTATGTCTCGACTATTTATTAGCGGCTCCATTGCACAAGTGGTAGAAAGCACTGCCCTCCACTTCTACAACCCGAGTTGGCGTTACGGTCGAACCATGTGGGCTTCATGATTGTCGAATCGGAAGCACGTAAAATTATATTGTTGTATCACCCGTTTACCTCTGCCGAAAACTTCATTATACCATTTCTTCACATTCAAGTCAATCTGTTATTTCATCTGCCCCTGCGATCATGGTAAATGTTATTCTCCCACCTCAATTTGGTCCATTAATTGAGCGTTTTCACTCTGCTTTCCCTACAAGAAGCTTGCATGCCCCTCTTCAATTCCCATTCGTGTCACATGTGTTGCCCATCGCAGTCTACGAGACTTAACTGTTCTTATTATATCTGGCTTCCTATAAAGACCATGTAGTTCATTGTTATGTAGTCTTCTCCATTCACCTGTCTGTTCATCTCTCTTTAGTCCAAAAATGTTCCTAAGAACTTGACTGTCAAATACCCGTAATTTTCTTTCCTCCCTTAAAGTAAGAGTCCAATTTTCTCATCCATATAAAATAACTGGGAGAATATTTTTATATCTCCAGTATAAGGTTTTTATTTTAGAGGACTTGGGACAAGTGTCCCTGTTATGCGTAATAGCATGAATCTCCAGAATTGAGCCTATGTTTCCTATCTTTGTGCATATCATTCCTGTTTATAATTATTGTTCCTTCAAAATTTCCCTGATTTGTCATTACCTGGTTCATTTCCATTACATAATGTATTTCTGTGTGTGAACACATATGTTCGGTTTTATTGATGGTTACTTCTAGTCCCAATTCCTGAGGTTACTCAATAGAATTCATCTATCACTGATATAAAATTTCAAAATTGTGTGCTAATGAGACTATTGTTTGTAGTCATGCCCTCCAAAGAGTAAATATGAGTCTAGGTGGAAATGCAAGATCTGGTTTTTGGCTTTGAGGAGTTAGACATGTTTTGGAAAATCAATAAAGTATATTTCCCTTATTAAAATGGATGGGAGATTTTTTTTTGGAACACCATCTGACCATCATAATCACCCATATCTCGTTATTTTTTTTTTACTTTGTATTTATGCGCGAAGGGTATATCATGCCCTAATTATTAACACTGTGACAGGAGTGGCCGCGACATTCAGCTGATTGACTGATGTTTGCACGTTGAAGAGTAGCGATAATGAAACAGAAAGGACGGAATTCGTGTGAAGTTTTAAGGAACGTATCCTCATTATTGTAAGTTTCCGTTTACAGATGATGTGATGGACTAATGCTTAAGGTTTTTCAGGCTTTCTAATAATCTGCGCCCAGTGTACTTTGTGTCGTCAAGACAATTTTTAATGGGGTACAAAGTTAACAAAGATTCTACCCGACAGATATTCTTCTGTAAGACATGGAACAGTTAACATGCCTATGAATTAAGAAATTAAAGAGAGAGAGATAGAGATAGTAATAGAGAGAGAGAGAGAGAGAGAGAGAGAGAGAGAGAGAGATAGATAGATAGATAGATAGAGATAGAGATAGAGAGAGAGAGAGAAAGAAAGAAAGAAAGAAAGAGATACTAGACCGAGATTATTGTTAGAATTTGCAATAACATTCAGATTATCGACTTATGAAACGCGTTTTAAGATTTGTTTCTAATCATGACATTTCATTAAATATAAAATGTCATTCTTTGGTATTTCTGTAATATAACATACAGAAAGTCCCAGAATTCGACCGATAAGATCGAAGGGTTTGCAGCGTGGACCTAGACAAACATAGCGTTCAGTATTTAGTGATTTGCGGTGTTTTTTTATGTAGTAAATTATAATTTCCTGATAAGTCATTTTGAATATGAAACAAAGAACATGAAATATTATTTGTTCTCACTAACGTCTTCACAAACTATTACTCGAGAAAATGGAACATGAAAACTAACTGAATAATATTTTGAAAATTATTTTTTTTTATGTTGACTATATAACTCATGCCCCAAATGACAGTCAATGGCCAATCGTATTATAATGAATTTTGATTTACAACAAATTACAGTTCTTTCACCTCGATTTTATCACTCTAATTTTATCATATTAAAATCAAGCTCATTTTAACATTCTGAACAGGTCATAGCATTATTTTGCAGTGACTGACTCTTTAAGAAATACGTTGAATATAACAATTTATATATTAAGATGTAAGAATTCTAGAGTGCACGTGGCTACCAGATTGTATATATAGTGCGCGAATGTAACCAGATAGTGCTTGCGGGATATAATATAAAAACATTTGTAGCAATTGATTATACCACAAAAAAAACTGTTGGCACTTTCTTAAACATATTATTTCCCAGGAGTTTACGTTCCAGAAAAAATTAATTGAAATATTTACTTCATAGGACATCAGAAATTAATTAATAGCCTATAATGTTGGTTATAAATTTCTCCACTAGGGTGCATTCTTACTATATTGTGATCCTTTGGCAATAAATAATATGATCTGGTTGCAGTGATGAACAAATGAAGCATAACAATCGTTTCTCATTTGTTTTGAAACATCGCCGTTTACATTATATATATATATATATATATATATATATATATATATATATATATATATATATATATAAATATTTTAAAATATTTATATTTAAATAATGATTTGTGAGTAAATAGCTTAATTTTATTCGATAAGTAGTGCTAACAAATTACATTGTTGATTTCGAAATTCTCTCACTTCGTGAGTCGTGAATTTGTTGATAATTTGGAAATCACTCGTGGCATTTCTTATGATTAGAGCGAGGAATTATATGAAGAAAATTATATTAAAATATGAAATCATAATAACAAAGTATGAAAAACATGAAAATTAGGACACTAAAATATTATGAAGCTACTAGTTTTTCAACTTTTACATATGTTTATATATACAAGCCCTGTATAATTTATGGGTATACATACCAGCACATAAATGAGACAGGAATACCTTTTTGTAGCTCAAGGAATCAAGAGTTTCACTGTATTTCCATTTTAATTAATTTTTCATTAATTCTGACTCAATATACAATATCATGTTCATTATTTGAAGCAATTCTAATGGCTCACGTTGAAGTGTAGTTGTTTGAGAAATCACGCTAACAAACCGGAAGGTTGTGGGCTTGAGTCTCAATGGGGTCAGGTTTTTAGCTGGACCAAACCTTCTGGAGGCATCATAACCCTAGGGTCTACTCAGCTCTTAATTTGAATGAGTACCAGATGCATGATCTGGGGCAATGGCGGCCGTCACACAGGACTGAGAACCCAGTGGACATCCCTTGTCGATTGTTTAGAAATGTGGAAGTCTCAACATCCATCTACCCCAAGGGCCTCCCAAGCCTGTAGTTTGACACTTTATTTCAATAAATTAATACTGGGTATATATAAAACACGATCAATTAATTTATCCAATGCTATTTAATTACGAAATCCAAACATAAACAAAAAACAAAACATAGTAACCGTAGTAACATTCTTCCATTGAATATAGCACTGACAAAATTTAGAGCAGGTACAGTTTGGATGACTTCTGTTTACCTTGCATAAAGATAATGAATTCCAGTATATGTAAATGTCACAATAACATTAAATTGGATGAATTAGAACACACGTAGACCAAGTCCTAACTAACTGGCACGATCGCACCCGTAGGTTCATGGCCGCACAGACATTAGCTCTCCATACATCCCTCTCCCGAGCTAATGTTTTCGAATCATCCTCTCTATAGTCTAATTCCCTCAAATCATGGTTAATGTTATTTTCCCACTTCATTCTTGGTCTACCAACTGGGCGTTTTCTACCAACTGGGCGTTTTCCTCTGGTTTTCCTACAAGAAGCTTCCTTGCACGTCATTCATTCCACAATTTGTGCCACATGTCCTCCCCATCGCAGTAGACCAAGTACTATATATCATATTTGGAGAAACAAGATGTTAAAAGAATTAATCCACAAATAATTATAGGGTGTATTTCAAAACTTTCTTTGCAATTGCAATTATTTTAAATTCTATACATTACACGTATGAACATGGTGAAATGTAGTTAGAATTATTTTAACATTAGTTTTCCATGAAATTTGCCCGACCAGAGTATGATATACTTGTGCTTTGAATAATCAAATTATCGATTCTGTTCGTAATACACGGTTAGGATTTCGCTATATTTTTTAACGTATGCCTGTCAGATTTATTTTGTACGTTCAAAAAGTATGCTCCACACCATATGATGTTATGGGAGCATTTTGTACCGCGCTATATATGATAGTTTGATGTAAGTGAGAATAATATTGGCCTTACCTACAAGAACTTAACTAATTTCATAAACTGTGGAGTAACACCTTATTTCTCAGCACAGCTTCAAGTTTAGCAGCAGCAGTCTTCCGTACATTTAAATACTGTAATCCATTCAAAGTAAGAAATGTCCTTAGTAGCAAAAAGGAACAGTTTGCTACCTGAGAGAAAGAGTAGGTGGTTATTATTCTAATATTGTTGTTCTACTTATTCATGTTCTTGTCACAGATTAGGAAATCCCTGTTATTATTCTGTAATTTCGGACAAAAGCCTCCACTTGGTCATTCCACGTCTCCTTTTTTATTTCATCAAATCTATTTATCTGGTTCCAGATGGAATACTGAGGAATTTTCGGCTGTCTACTATATTAAATTGTCAAAAAATGTCAAAACTACAGTCACTTCAAAAATGTTATTAACCAATTAGTAGAAATCTTATTTAAAAAATATTGAAAGTTGAAAAATATGAAGGAATATTAATTTTTTACTAAAATATGAATATTTTGCCAAAATATTATGAAATATGAAAAAAATATGTAGGTCTTATTTGATTGTATATATCATAAAATGTAAAGATACTTTGTCTCTGCGCTCTCTGACTAATAGTTTAAAACATGAAATTTCATAAAAAATCCTTGCTCTAATTATAAGACTTCAGTCTATGTTACGTAGGCCTAATCAACTTTCTGTACTTAAGTACAGGTCCATGTTTACATTCTTGTAAAAAGGCAGGTTATGGCTCCAAATGGACGGATTTTCTTGTAATTGGATGCTCTCTGTCGATTTGGTTCCGAAAAAAATGCGGACACTGGAGCGTAAGTAGTGTTCCGACTGTGAATGATTGGCTGTCAGCATCGGCTTCATGCAGCCATCCTGAGATCAGCACTAGTATAAATACCAGTTTCCAGCTGTCAATCGCTCACACCATCATTTTATTTGTTCTGATGACCTCTATTTCGACTGCTGATTTAGAGTTGGTACAGCGGCAAGCAAATTGGTATTAAGAGCAAAGAATGCTACTGACAGTATGGGAATTTCACCAGCAGCGCTTGCAAGTCACTAAGCTTCGTGTTTTACCTGCTGAGCAAAACCATTATCCAGGAATACTTTACTCGCTCTCTACGACAACTGTCCTCCTCCTCACTTCCTTCGGCTCCTATCCTGGCTCAGCCTCACAGCTCAGGTCAGAGCAACTCCCTACCTATAATTCTCCCATCGCACAGTGATCCAGAATGCGAAAAATTCGGGAAAAATCTGGAAGTCACTATTTGGGCTCCAAATCTTTCCATATGTGTAAGATTAACAATTTTAAGAGTAAAAAAATATCTGGATTTGCTTACTTGATGCGAGGGCCTTTTATTAGTTGTTATATACAATGTATTCGTTATAACATTTTAACAAACACAATTTATTTGCGGAGATACTTTGAAAAATAGATTAATGTAGTCATAAATATTCTTATGCATTTAGAAAATAATCTTCTCCTTCTTCGTCTTCACGGTTTAGGCTTATTTACTAGCCTGTTCCGGCTCCAAATTGCTGCTCTTTCCATCTTTTCCTTGGTCTTCCCAAGCTTCTTCTTCCTCGTGGTGAATAGTTGTATGCTGCTTTTGGTATTCTATTAGGAAATAATGATAATAAATAAATAAATAAATAAATAAATATAAATATCCTCAACCCGTGTCCAACTCAGGGTCGGGTCGAGAGATGAGCCCCAATATGAGCCTGTGAATGACAAGAGTGCAGGCCGACCACGCCTGACGCACCATTACAGGAACAAATGAACCAAATAGTAATAATAATAATAATAATAATAATAATAATAATAATAAACAATAATACTAATAATAATATATGAACTAAATATTTTAATGCAACCATACGCCTGGTTGTATGTTCCAACAAATTCTGTAACTAGACATCTGCAAAGATTCATTAAAAATCCTTACTAGGATAACAACGTTCTTTACTTAAGGATGCAATGAAATGACTGATCGTTATTAGCAGCCTTTCTTTGCTTGTACTCGTGTAGTCTTATATTGACTTTGGCTTAAATTAGCTTCAATAATTAATGAAACAACTTCACTTTCATTGTAAGGTTTTACTTGGAGTTGTTATTTTGATGATTTCGAAACTCGAAGGGTTTTTTCCTGTTCTTGCTAGAGTTGTTTAAGACCGCTACATTTACTAATTCCGATGCCTTTTCCTCTCCATGCTCCTTTAAATGATACTTAGTTGCAAAACGGAGTTCTTTGAACGGGTTTTAACGTCGAAATTCTACAGTCTTTCATTTTTAACTTTTATCGCTAATATCTTCAAAACTGTCACTAGGGCGTCCTCTTTGCTTTTAAGAGCTCTAGGGGCACATGAACTAGGGACTAAAACACTTCATGCTTTTCATTTTTGTTAAGTACTTTGTTGCAGAATAGCATCATCTCTACACGATTTTTTTCACATAATATTCAGAGATACTGTGAATGTTTATAGAATTTAATACAGATTATAACAAACGTTTGATTTGATTGTTCCGATCTTCAGCTAATTTTTCACGGAGAACTTCATACAGTTACCCCTCTAGATTTGTAAATTCCATAAAAATCAAACAAACTGGATAATATGTGTGAAAGTTGAGATATCAGCAAGCTTATAGAACTGCCTTATTTCATGGACATTGCATTACTGCAATCAGCTGTCAGTTATTATAACTAACTAACTAACTAACTGGCACTATCGAACCCCTAGGTTTATGCCGCGCGGACATAAGCTCTTCATATATCCCTATCTTGAGCCAATGTTTTCCAATCATCCCCTGTATAATCTACTTCTCTGTAATCATACTTAATGTTATTCTCCCATCTCATTCTTGGTCTACCAACTGGGCGTTTTCCTTCTGGTTTTCCTACAAGAACCTTCCATTCCCCATTCGTACAACATGTCCTGCAACATGTTCATCTCTCTTTGGACCAAACATTTTTCTAAGAACCTTATTCTCAAATACTCGTAATCTCCTTTCCTCCCTTAAAGTAAGAGTCCATGTTTCGCATGCATATAATATAACTGGTAGAATAACAGTTTTATATATTTTCAGTTTTTTTAAAGGAGTTGGGAAGTCGAGAGTCTCTGCAATACATAAATAACACGCATTTCCAGAAATGAGCTTATGTTTAATTTCCTTGTGCATCTCATTCCTGTTTGTGATTATTGTACCTAGGTATTTGAATTCAGCCACATCCTCAAAATTTCCCTCTTTTGCCATTAGCTGTCCATTTCCATTATATAATATATTTTTATGTGTGACCATATATTTAGTTTTATTGATATTTATTTCCAGTCCCAATTTCTCAGTGTTACTCAGTAGTGTTGTCCTTTAGTATCTCCTCGCTATCGGCCATTAGTACTACATCATCATCATAAACTAACAGCTTGTTAATACCATTGAGTTGTAGGCCTTCTTCATCCTCTAAAGATTTGATGGCATGCTCTAGTACAAAATTAAATAGTAGTTTCAACCCATTGTGGATTTCAAAAGTATCCGAAAACTGTTTGCCTACACACACCTTACTCTTTGTGCCGTTTAGACACATTTGTATAAGTCTAACTAACTTTTTAGGAATTCCGAACTCTAGCAGGATACTATATAACTTCTCCCTCTTAATTGCCTTTTTTTAAGTCTACTTATAGTTGATGTACAGTACCATTATATTCCCATTTCTTTTCTAATGTCTGTTTTAAGCTAAAAACGTGATCTGTTGTAGACCTGTTTCTTCTAAATCCACATTGATGATCTCCTAGAATGTCATCAATATAAGGAGTAAGTCTGCTTACTAATATATTTGTTAGAATTTTGTACGAAGTTGAAAGTAATGAGATGCCCCTATAGTTGTTGCAATCAGTTCTATCTCCTTTCTTATAAATTGGTACGATAATCGATTCTTTCCATTCATCTGGAAGAGCTTCTTTTTCCCAAATCATATTAAGCAACTGGCGTATCTTGTCCAAGAATTTCCGTCCTGAATGGAAGCACACACACGCTCACGGGCGGCAAGGTCACGCGTTATATGCCCAACACGAGTTGATTAATGTGCTGCGTAAATCTAAAGTAGCAAACTGAAGCAAACGTTTTCACTCGTGCCAATTTAGCAACACTTAGATTATACTTTGCTTTAGAAATCGTCGTGGGAAATAGCGGCGAAAGCGTTATAGCTCAACATATCTTTCGTTTTTTCAAGTCCGAAATAAAAGTTATTAATTTTGTTATAATTCAGATGCGGGCTCTTTATCTGTGTATTATCAAGAAGGTGTAAGTCTATTTAACACAATTATAGCGAGTGGCATTAAAATAACTGTCACAAAAAGTGTTGACAGTATGTCCAAAAAGTAGCACAAAAATTCCGTTTTTATGATGTATAACTTCGCGGCCCGAAACTTAGGTCTAATAATTAGTATAGAGAATAATTTATTTGACAGATTGGTATCCCATTTATTTGTTAAGATGACTGTTCAGGTTTTTTCCCATCTAATGAAAAGTAAAAATTTCGATTTTTGCCGGTTTTTTACATTGTGGATCACTGTGTATCGCAAGATGGCGAAATACCGACCCGAACCTGACAAATCTGGTACTTTAAATCAACACCACACCGATTTCACACTCCTTTCACCATAACACATGACCAAGAACAAGGAAATACCGAAAATCCAAACCACGCCAATAAACACATACCTCTTACAATCACTACAAGAAGTCGAAACTAACAGAATAAAACGACCCCTACCAATAATAGTAGAACATACAAAAGTATCAGCACTTTTCTTAACTAAAATATTGGCTGGAATGGACAATGAAATAACAATTAAATATTCAAAAAACACAATGAAAATAAATATAACTCCAGAAAATGCATACAACAATGTCAAAAAAACACTAGATTCAAATAAAAGTACTACGCGTGCGCCCACTTACACAATAACGCTAAAAGGATTGTCGATAGAAATAACAGCAATATATATATATATATATATATATATATATATATATATATATAAACCCGGACCGGCCACACGGGGTTTCACCCGTCAGGTAGCGCTCTCTCCTCGTCCGCATTTCTCTCTGCCAGCCGCTCGTCCTTGAACTAGTCAGTTTACTATCGTTCGACAAGATGAGACGTCAGCTGACATTAGAACAGCGCATTTATGTGTGTAAATGTTATTATAAATACGAATCAGCTCGTCGCGTTCGCGAGGAATTTATTCGGAACTTCCCTGGACAATTACCTCCTTCCAAATCGACAATCCACGATCTTGTGACTAAATTTGAAGAGAAATCATTTGGGTGGTTTCAACAAGATTCTGCTACTGCTCATACAGCAGAGGAGTCCATGAATAAAATTAGGGAAGTGTTTGAAGATAGAGTGATTAGTGCTGGTGTATGGCCCCCTCGCTCCCCAGATTTAACAGTGTGTGATTTTTATTTGTGGGGTAGCCTGAAAGACAAAGTGTACAAAACAAATCCGCACACATTGGAAGAACTGAAGAACAACATAAGAAATGAAATCAGAAACTTGACAGTGCCCGAACTACAGCGTGTCAATCTAAATGTGTTTACTCCGTATAATGCCTGTTTAACTGCGGGAGGACAACATTTACAGCATTTTCTATAAGGTAAGAAACAGTTCAAGGACGGGTGGCAGGCAGGGTGAATTGTGGGAGGAAGAGACAGCACTGCGTGCCGGGTTAAACTCCGTGAGGCCGGTCCGGTTTTATATTGGAAGCCCGTTATATATCAAGAACTAGTATACATAAAACTCTAGAGAACTAAAACATCTCACCACAATGGAAACAAAACCAAGGCTGTCATTTCACTCTGCATACTGGGCATCAGAAAAACACCAGACCTAAAAACACATATAACAAAACCAAGGCTGTCATTTCACTCTGCATACTGGGCATCAGAAAAACACCAGACCTAAAAACACATATAACAAAACCAAGGCTGTCATTTCACTCTGCATACTGGGCATCAGAAAAACACCAGACCTAAAAACACATATAACAAAACCAAGGCTGTCATTTCACTCTGCATACTGGGCATCAGAAAAACACCAGACCTAAAACAAACACATAACAAAACCAAGGCTGTCATTTCACTCTGCATACTGGGCATCAGAAAAACACCAGACCTAAAAACACATATAACAAAACCAAGGCTGTCATTTCACTCTGCATACTGGGCATCAGAAAAACACCAGACCTAAAAACACATATAACAAAACCAAGGCTGTCATTTCACTCTGCATACTGGGCATCAGAAAAACACCAGACCTAAAAACACATATAACAAAACCAAGGCTGTCATTTCACTCTGCATACTGGGCATCAGAAAAACACCAGACCTAAAAACACATATAACAAAACCAAGGCTGTCATTTCACTCTGCATACTGGGCATCAGAAAAACACCAGACCTAAAAACACATATAACAAAACCAAGGCTGTCATTTCACTCTGCATACTGGGCATCAGAAAAACACCAGACCTAAAAACACATATAACAAAACCAAGGCTGTCATTTCACTCTGCATACTGGGCATCAGAAAAACACCAGACCTAAAAACACATATAACTACTAACATATATCTTTTGAATAAAAAAAACATGAAACATGCAAAGGATCCCCAGAAACACCCAATTATTCAAATGCCAGAGTTTCGGTCACTTGGCTCTGTTATTCTTCAGGCCTGAAATATGTGTTCTCTGCTCAGGTAAACTCAAAGTAGCCGACCAAACAGCCACAAACCCGATCTGCACAAACTGCAAAAACACTCGCAGTCAGTTACAGAAAATGCCCAGCCTATGTAATATATGCAACACAAGACTCCAATCCAGCCAATCACAACCGCCATTCAATCAGAATTACCAACAGACAAACAAAATACTTCTTCAACCTACATAACAATGCATGTTGCCTTATAGCACTACCACGTGGTTTTGGGAAGTCTTAAAACAAGTTCCATATTCTCCTGACATAGACCCATGTGACAAAAAAAAAAATACAGCATAATTTGTCATGTATGCCCAGAACGTCCCAGGCTATTAACACTTACATTGACAATTAATGCTGTAAGATGCATTGGTTTGGTTTATTTAACACTTTAATAAAGCAATAGAAAAAATAACTAGTATAAATTACTTTGTCTTCAATTATACAATACATGTTTATAATTTAGAATCATACGCGATTTTGGTTTTCATTGCGGTCCAAGACATTTAAATAAATTCAACAGAAATTACTGTTTGGCTAACTTAAGTGTTATTTTGAAGAAAACTAATAGATTTTTATATATCGAGTGTCGGTTACTCCATGTGGGTTTCGTCGTAGACGTAAATGATTATGGGCAGGGTTTTCTCGTGGTTTTTCCCTGCCACAATTACATTCCACCATCTTTTTATACTCATCTCATCCATTTCATTTAATTTCGTTTGTCTGTCCTCGTGATGGTGCATCAGGCGTGGTAGGCCGGCACTCTTGTCATACAGACCTGCATATAGGAGGCTCATCTCATCTCATGCCTCGACCAGACCCTGAGTTGCCAATTTTTTTCAGAGGAAACGCCGTAGTTTTGTTAATTATGGCATTATGCTAAGAACCGTAACGTTGTAGAGTTCTAAAATTCTAGCGGTACTAATGCCCCGGGATCAATTCAGCCTCTAATGGAAATGAGCACCAGATCTTTCAGTAAACATAACCATCTCGAAAGGCTGACAATTCGGCTGGCAACTCGTGACGATTTTGTGGCGAACTGGGAGCTTAACTTCCTACCACTTCAAGAGCTGCTAATGAGGCCTGCAATGGAATCACTTTAATTTTTAATTTTATTTACAACTTTCGCATTATAATCAGTCGTTATATTTTCAAAAACACACACAAGCACATACATACCTCTCTCTCTCTCTCTCTCTCTCTCTCTCTCTCTCTCTCTCTATATATATATATATATATATATATATATAATAAAACTTATATAGAGGTATACATGTGTGGCTGGTGTGTGTTTTTTAATATATATATATATATATATATATAATAGGAAAATATAAGTATTGTTGCTATCATCTTGACTTTCTATTCTACACTCGAATATTTGACATGATGTTAAAATTGTTGATTTTTGAAAATGTTAAATCAAATAATGGATTATTTAACTTTAGTCCCCTAATGTGCCTGTGTAGATGATTAATTCAATTATAATAATTTGTGTACCTTATATTTTTTTAGCATGGAAAAATCCAAGGAGCAAGTCCTCCGTGGGTCCCCGAGTCTGAAGATATTCAGGCTCGTAAAAGATCCTTCAGCCTGAATGAAAAGGTCTCCAAGCAAAATTGACCGACTTTTCTCGTACTAGTACTACCTTGGTTCCCTAGATGTCAGTATACGGCGGAACGCTGACCACGGCCTATTCCAATGACATCTATACGAAAATAAGTGTAACTAAAATTAGTATTGTTCAAATTCTTCCCTGTAGGGGGAGAGCGTCTAAATATATGTTAAGGGAAACAAGGGCTTACGAGATACAAGAAGATATTACACAGTTTTAACCTCAACGGCGTCCAAACATGATTATTAGAAGAAAGTTATAGGTGAATAATCTTGAAATGATAATTGCTTTCTTTCACCACATCCTATGTTTAATTTTGCTGGTTGTAAATAATACATTCTAATTTATGCTTTCGAGTAATTAAAGGCAAAATATAAATGAAACTAAGTTTCTGCAGAACAAGGAGTTTTGAAAATAAATGTTTCTCCAATAGAGAGTGTAAAACAATGTGGGGTAGAATTCTGGTCACAAGCATCCTTGAAATGGCTGCTAAGTTGTACCACACTCCCAACATGGCCATCGCACGATGGTTTTTATCGAAGATTACCATCGATAAAGACTCTTTTGTAGGAGCTCTCTTAGGAGTACTGAAGTTAGCTTTGTGGCTCTGTATACATTACTTCAAACTGAAATTGTAGCCTTTGTCTTTGTTCGTAAACACATTTTTTTTCAACTGCTTCTCGAATCTATTGATTTTAAATTAGGTAGCATTACATCCTAAAACTTCATTACTGAGTAGCTCGTTATTAGTAATTGTCAGTAAATATAAAGTAGTCATATTGAATAGTGATCATTTTATTAACAAATAAAATTGTCAGCTATTATTTTGGGGAAATTAAATTTGTTTCAATTTCCTCTGAAAGACAAGCAGTTTTGTGCTGTCATATTTTCCAGATCGAAAAGCTTACATATATAAATATTTAATATATTCTTTACGAATGGAACCAGGTTGTCTTCATGACATTTCTCTCCTGGAATGGCGGAATTGTAACGTACTTCATAAGTTGGCGCGCCTGGAAGGCGGAATTACGTTACCACGAAGACATGATTGATGGTGACTGATAATGAAGCGTCGGGAAAGTCTTTGAACCTAAACTTAACCTAAATTCAGACCACGGGCGACTACAGGAAGAATTCCTTTTAAGAAAAAAAGTCCTGCAGTGTGACCAGATATCGAATCCGGGTTCTCCATGGACTTTAGAAGCTCTGACCACAAGTCCTTGAGGCTGTTCTAAAAAAAGTTAATAAACGTAAGTCTATAACAACAGTCCACTTTTTAAAACTTCTCTCCAAACAAATGGATTTAATCACCCAACTAGTAGGCTGAGTTGTTAGCATGTGGTACCCTTATTCGGGAGATACCGGGTTCAAATCCTTCTTCGAAAACTTTTTTATAAACACATTTTAATTATTTTTTATTCATGTTAAGAATGCGTGCAAGAAATCTGAACGTAGTTTTCCCTGGTTTTGCTCGTCATTAAAAAATAAGAAGGGTTTGAATTTCATTACTAGGGCCACCTAATGAGAATCATTATTTTGATAATTAAAAAATTAATTAACAGAATATACGTATTAGTATATTTAACAAACTGAGCCTTTTAGATATTGTGATTAATTCGCACAATTTAAATTGACTTGAGTTTTACAATTTTTAGAATAATCTAAATTTACCGCTAAATGCATCATCCAGTAGAAAAACTTTAACACAAATATAAGTACCGATTTTCTGTAATTACAGAGAAATAATAAATGATCTAAATTCCCTTGATAATATTCATTGAAACATGATTGTAGTTAAATAAAAATTAGAAAGACTATTTAACTCATGCCCCAAATGGGAGTCAATGACCAATCACGTTTCAATGATTTCTGTATTACAACCAATCAGAGACGTGTTTCACGAAATAATTATCAACGTTAGGATTATCATATATTAAGCAAAGCTCCTCCTTTTTAATATTATGAACAGGTCTGACCGTTATTTTGCAGTGACTGAGCCTATAACAAATACGGCTACCAGATTGTATATAATAGTGCTTACATGTCAACATTTGTAGCAATTGATTATACCACCAAAAAAAGAAACCACTGTTTGCACTTTCTTAAATGTATACGACATCAAAAATGAATTAATATACAGATTGATGTGTTTCATTTTTTCTCCACTAGAGAGCATTCTTACAATATTGCGTTCCTTTGGCAATAAATAGTATGATCTGGTTGCAGTGATAAACAAAAGAAGCAGTAGAAGCGTAGGCTACCTATCGTTTCTCATTAGTTTTCAAACATCACCGTTTACTTTAAATATAAAAATATTTTTAAATAACTGTAGTTAAATAATGATTTGTGAGTAAACAGCTTTATTTATTCGTTAAATAGTCCTAACAAATGCCACTCTTGATTTCCAAATTCTCTAGATAAATTCACTCCTCACTTCGTGAGTCGTGAATTTATCGATAATTTGGAAATCACTCGTGGCATTACTTATGATTATTCTTTTTTAATCATGGACTAGAACAATAACAATAATAACAAAGCAATAGTACAGAAAAAAAAAACAATTTTGCACGTTTAGAAATTTTGAGTGATTAAACACACACACACACACACACACACACACACACACACACACCACACACACACACACACACACACACACACACACACACACACACACACACATATATATATATATATAGGCCTATATATATATATATATATATATATATATATATAGGCATATATATTGCCTACCTCTTCATTTCACGGGCTAGGCAAATTGCCTGTTCCGCCTCACAGTTTTCTGTCCATATTTTCACTGGCCTTCTACATTCCTTGAACCTCTTGGCTAGTAGTTAATGCTGCTTTTGATAATCTTGTTACATTCATTCTTTCTACATGTTTAAACCATTTTTCTCTATATTCTTTGATTTTATCATTCAATGGAAATATGTTTAGCTCTGTTCTTATATCTTCATTCTTTATCCGATCCATTCTTGCACAACCTATTGTTTTATAAGGAAGTTCATTTCTACGCTTTGTATTATACTTTATAACTTTTTTATCATTACCCAAGTTTCATTCCCATAAAGTAATGCAGGAACTGCCAATTTTTTTATAAAACTTCAATCTAGTATCTCTTCTTGTTTTGTTCTTTAATGTTCTAAGTGTAGTTCCACACATCATTTGAAATCTTGACAGTTTCATATTTACGTCTCTTTCAGTTTTTATGTTTATAGCAAAATTACAACCCAAATAATTAAAGTATGTTACTTGTTCCAGAGGTTTGTTGTCTATTATGATTTTTCATCTTATATAGCCTACGTACCTCCTAAAAACAACCAAATATTCCAGACGCAATATGACCTTGGATGTTTAAATGCCTATAAATAAGCAATTAAACTAAAATTACTTGATGGTTTATTAGCGTGTTGGCTAATTTGATAAAATATATTAGGAATAATTTATGATGTAGTTATATTTTTAATATGGAATTTGGAAGACATTTGACTTGCTTCATTCTTGCCGTATGTATCTTGTAGCATGACTTTACTTGAACATTTCAAATTAATAATCCTACGTGATGATCAATTAATTTAATGTAATTGTGTTTATAAATAAGGGTAAAATGATCCCACTAACAGGCCTTAGGAGCCCCTGTGGTATTAGGATGTTAAGTCTCCCAATTTTCTAGAAAATCTGCTGAGGTATTATGCGGGTTGTCAAGCCCTGCTTCACGACCGTCTTTACCCCCAGTACAATGCTGGTACTCATTTCCGTTTGAGGTCGAGTCTACTTCCGGGATATTTTTGCGCCAGAATGTTTAGGCCAATTTAAATATCCCGACCCCACAGAGACTCAAACGCTGGATTTTTAAATTTATGTGTTAAATCGAGCAATGTATTCTCAGGTCCGTTGTAATACGCATTTGTAGTTTATTAACTCTGCTTTTAGGGAAGTAGTCTACACGGAGAATGATTGAGAAACATTAGTTCAGAATAGAGATGAATGGAGAGCGAGGCCATGAACCTACGAGTTCCATAGTGCCATTGAGTTAGTTAAAGTATCGATCTTGAAATCATGACGTTATCGTATTACTATTGTTGTATATTACAGATACTGGAATGCATGTAAAATACCTCAGATTATAGGTGTCTGTAATCGACCAGGACGTCTTCGGTTCAATTCCGAGCAAAATATATACAGATATTCATTTTAGATTTTGGAATCCAGGCTGCTCTCCGAGTCAAATTTGTTTTCTTTAAATTCATTAAAGATAAATTCCTGACGATGACATCTGCTGGAGCGTAGGATCAAAACCTTCGTGTTCTTGTGCTACTTGCTGAAATATGTGGACTAAACTCCTTGGTTTTATAATCATCACCGAAGACTTTCATTGTTCCTTAAAAGTGCATGTTTGGACTGTCTAAACTTTTGATACATACTCCGTAGACTGTTTAAGATATGATAAACAGAATTAGAATTAATGATTAGATGCCAATATCTTATTTGATATTTATTCTGTAAATTGCAACACTTGCTTTCTTAAGTAATTCTACTAAATCTTTGCTGTGTCATTGTTCCATATTCGCTGAATAGACACAGACGTAAGCAAAGTTAAGCTTGGGCGATATTTTTATGGTTTAACTGTGGCTTAAGAAGTCATATGGATAAGTGAATTAAACATATATTCGCGTAAAACTGAAAGTTTATATTGTCATCAGTTTTTGAAATCTCACAATTTCTGCGTAGGCAATGTGATTTCCGGAGGAATTGTCATATCATCCAAGTAATATTGCTCTAAGAGGAATGAATTAAGCTTACAATAAGGTAATTATTTAACCAACTAACTCACTGGCACTATACAATCTGGAGGTCTCTATACATCCCTATCCTGACATGTTTTCTAATCGTCTCTTGTACAATTTAAGTCCTTCAAATTGTGGTTAATATTATTCTTCCCACCTTATTTTTTGCCTACATATTGGGCAATTACCCTCTGGTTTTCCTACAAGCAGATTCCATGATCCTCTTTCACATCCATTCGTGACACATTTCCTGCCCATCGCAGTCAACGAGGCTTAACTGTTTTTATTATATCTGCTTTCCCACAACGCCACAACGTTAATATATTTCACTCTTATGTAGTCGTTTCCATTCAGATATCTGATCGTCACTTTTTGGTCCAATATTTTTTCTAAAACAATTATTCTCAAATACTCGTAATCTTTTTTCCTGCCTTAAAGTAAGAGTACATGTTACGCATCCATACAATATAACTTTTTTTAAACTTGGAATGGTACGAGTCCCTGCAATCCTTATGACAAGCGTTTACAGAACTGAATCTATGTTTTATTTATTTATTTATGCATCTCATTACTGTTCGCAATTATTGCTCTTAACTAACTCACTCACTCACTGGCACTATCGGACCTGTGGGTTCATAGCCGCGCGGACATAAGCTCTCCATACATCCCTATGGTAAGCTAATGTTTTCCAGTCATAGTCTATATAATCTACTCCCCTCAAATCATGGTAAATGTTATTTCCTCACTTCCATCTTGGTCTACCAATTGGGCGTTTTCTCTCTCATTACCCAATAAAATTCTTCCATGCCACTCTTTCACTTCCCATTCGTGCTGTATGTCCCACCCATTGCAGTCGGAGATACTTAAATTCCCATTTTATATCTGGTTTCCTACAAAGCTCAGTCTAAATGCAGTCTTCTCCATTCACATGCCTGTTCATTTTTTTCCCCAAATGTTCCTAAGAACTTTATTCTCTTCTTCTTCTTCTTCTTCACTTCCTGGTTTAGGCAAGAGTTGCCTGTTCCGTCTTCACTAATAGATCTAAGACCATCTCTTCCGAGGACGTCCGACATCTCTTCTTCCTCTTGGAAAATAATGGAAGATTTTATTTGGTAATCTACTTTCTTCCATTCTTTCTACATGTTCTTTCCACTGTATCTTGTTGTTAAATATCTTTTCTTTTATGGAGTAGATCTGCAGTTCTTCACGGATATCCTCGTTTCTTATCTGGTCGATTCTAGTGCAGCCTTTTACTCTTCTTAAAAATTTCATCTCGGCTGCTTGGATTTTACTTTCTTGTTTGGTAGTGGTAATCCAATATTCACTCCCATACAAAAGGACAGGGACAGCCATTGTTTTATAAAATTTTAGTTTTGTTTGTTTATGGGCTTTATTATTCAATGTTCTATTTATTGTACCAGAAATAGCTTGAAACTGAAACTTTATTCTCAATAATCCTAATTTATTCTCTTCCCTTAAAGTAAAAGTCCACATTTCGCATCCATATAATATAACTTGGATAATTACAGTTATATATCTTCTCATTTTAAAGTTTTTTTAGAGAACTTGGGACAACAAGAATCCATGTAATGCATGATAGCATATACTCTTTGAATTAAGCCTATGTTTAATTTTTTGTGCATCTCATTTGTATTTGTAATTATTGTTCCTAAATATTTTATTCATTTCTTCAAAATATCCCTCACTTGTCATTAACTATCCATTTTGATTATATCATGTATTTCTTTGTGTGAACATACAGAGTGTTACCGAAATGAGTGTAAATTTTTCATGTGGTGGCAGGGAACATCCATACAAGTATTTTAACACAATGAACCTTGGGTCGGAAATGCATTGTTGTCGGTCCACAGAATATAATTGTTGAACACGTTGTTAGTCAAACTAACTTTTTAGGAATTTCGAACTCCAGCAGGATAGGGAGCGCACTACATTACGTTTTCCTCTTCATTAAATTATATGTCTTTTTCGAAGTCTACATATAGCTGATGCACAGTGGTAATATATTTCCATTTAATTTCTAAAATGTGTCTTATAGTAAAAATCTGATCGATTCTAGAACCGGTTCCTCTAAATTCACAATGATTATCACCTATCATCTCGTCAATATAGGGGGGTAAGTCTGGATACTAATATATGTATTATAATTTTTTACGAACTTGAAAGCGGTGAGAAAACCATGCAGTTGTTGCAATCAGTTTCATATATTATCTAATAGATTAGTAAGATAATTTATTCTTCCCATTTATTTAGAAGAGCCTCTTTTTTCCCAAATCATACTAAGCAACGGAATTATCACATCCATGTATTTTTCTCTCCATGATATTAACAGTTCTGCTGGTATCACTTGAACTTGATGCTTTATACATCTTCAGTTTTTCTATCGCCATTTTAACCTCTAATGCACTTGGTTCTGTGACTAACATATCTGTTGGCTGTAAGTTATCCTCTTCAATATCCTGCTTTGCATGCACATTTAGTAGTTGTTTAAAGTAACTTTTCCATCAATTGTATATGCTCCCGAAATCTGCAACCATATCCCCATTTTGATTCCCAATAATGTTTGTACTTGTCTTAAACTCTTTCCCCTCTATTCTAATTCCCTGATATAATTATTGTATTTTCCTATTGTTTCATTCAACTCTGAAATATTCCCTCGTTTTATTCCTTAATAACCTAGTGGTTTCTAAATACTTCAAGAGACTCGTGTAACAATTCATTTTTTCTAGCTCTCTTTTCTTTATAATTTCAGCACATTCCTCATCAAATCATTTCATTTTTAGCCTCTTTTTAAAATGACGCACGCCTTCGTATTCTGACAATGTAACAGTGTCTCTTATAGCCTCTATTATATATATATATATATGGTATGATAAGAAAAATAAATGCCTGGACGGATGTTGATGTTCGAATCCCGTCCAGGCATTTATTTTTCTTATCATACCATATTAAGCTTGCATTGCTCAATGTTAAAGATTTAATTATAACATATATATATCAGTTTCTTCATCGATTGTCATATCCTCATTTGAAGATTCTGGTATTACTAATGTATTTTATTTGTCAAAGGCCCAAGTTCTCATTTCGAAATTTCTGGTGTTCTTCCTATTAGCAATATTGATCTGGTATTCTTGCCGCAGTTCATTACTTCTGAATTTTTTAAATTATTTTCAGAATGATCTTTAGAGTTTCTTCTCATAAGCGATAACCGTTCTCTGATATCCAATCTGACCAAATGATGCTGCGAATTGCAGTCTGTTCTCTGACTTATCTAATATCGATGATGCTAATGTGCCAGCGTTTGTCCACTAATACATGATCTATGTGGTCCCGAGTTTCACTATCATGTATTTATAAATGTTTTTACACTGAAATGATGTGTTCTTAACAACGAGGTTCTTTGATGTGACAAATGTGACTAGTTTAACCTAATTGTCGTTACTATCCTGTTTATGGAATACAATTAAGTCTGTAAGCATGTTTAATGCATCAAGAAAATATTGTTTTTGTTCAATGCCATCTGTTTATCATACGACATTTCAGGTATTCTCTCCTGGCATTGGCGTATTTTAACCCACTTCTGAGGTTGGGGCGCCTGGAAGGTGGGGTTACGTTACCCCAATGATATGATGGGTGATGACGATGCGCCTGGAGAGGCCTTAAACCTATCTTTTGAGGTGAATATGATATTGATGATAATGATGGCCAGATGATGTTTGGCGACCGTTTGGGCCTTAAAGTATCCTGACATTTATCTTACAGGTGAGGAAAAACTCCGAAAAAAACCTCACCCACGAAACTTGTCCCGAGCTGGGATCGGACCCGGGCCCACTGTGCGACAAGGCAACACGCTACCTCGAGACCACAGCTAGGTTTTTGGAAATATTACACCAAAAATGTTAGAGAATTCATACTAAGTTAATAAATGTTATGAAAAAAGTTTTAATATGGTTTATTTTAGGAAGTAATATTTTGACGTAGTTTTAATCAAGTTTTATTTAGTCTGTAACCATCTTACCTCAATTTAATGTTGATTTGTTCTCTGGCCAATGCTAATGATGATATAGATGATATATCGAAATATGTTAGAGAACAAATCAACATTAAATTGAGGTAAGAGTAAAAAAAAAAAGAATTATTAACATATTTCATGTTAATCAATTACGTATATTATAGTATACTAGGACCACCGCTGCGGTCTCGAGGTAGCGTGATGCCTTGTCCCGCAGCGGGTCGGGGTTCGATCCCTAGTCGGGGCAGTTTTTTTTGGGTGAGGTTTTTATCGGGGTTTTTCCTCACCTCTAAGACAAATGTCAGGAAAACTTTAAGGCCCAAACGTCCCCGAAATCATATGACCATCATCATCATAATCCTTATCATCATCATCCTTCACCGGTGTGGAAAGCAACGGGAAGGTACCACATCTACAATTCCCTAGTAAAGCTGCAAGCGTAGAATGAAAATGCTATGATTGCAGTGAAGGACCTGCCTTCGGGCAGAATTACTATGGATGGATAGTATACTAGCTAAAACCCGGCGTACGCTGCTACGCCTAGATAATGAAAATGAATGTATTTTTATGTTTAATTGAATAATTAAACGAAACAATATAAATTTATATCATAATTATTTTTAGATAATATATGCTGATTACCCGGCGTTTCCCGGAAATCTACTTATCCTGATCTTCTTGGCAAAAATGAGCTGAAAAACGAAAATTAATGTGTTTTTATGTTTAAGTAAAGGAAAACACTTATCGTAATTATTTTAAGGTAACCTGTGCTGATTACCCTGGCGTTGCCCGGGAATCTAGTTATCCCGGTTATCTTGGCATAAATGAGCTGAAGACGAAAATCAATGTTTTTTTTTTTGGTTGAATAAGTAAAATTAAAAAAAAAGTATCGTAATTATTTTTAAATACGCCGCGCTGATTACCTGGAGTTGCTCGGGATTCTACTTAATCAGTTTTTCTTGGCATAAATGAGCTGAAATACGAAAATTATTTTTTATGTTTAAGTAGAAGGAAAAATATATATCGTAGTTACTTTTAGTTGCCCCATGCTGATTATCCGGCGTTGGCCGAGAATCTGCTTAACTCTTTCTTCTTGACATAAATGAGATGAAAGACGAATATTAATTTGATTTTATAATTAGTTGAATAAAGAGAACCAATAATTTATATCGTAATTGTTTTTAGATACCTCGTCCTGATTACCCGGCATTGCCCGGGTATCTACTTATCCCGATCGTCTTGGCATAAAAAAGTTGAAAAACGGATAGGAATGTGGTTTTATGTCTAGTTGAATAAATAAAAGGTAAAATAATCATAAATGTATATTGTAATTATTTTAAGATATACCGTGCTGATTACCCGGTGCTGTCTACTTATCACATCTTCTTGGCATAAATGAACTGAAATACAAAGTTCATAATTGTGAGTTATCCGTAAAAGATAAACATATGCTATGAGCGAAATTTTTGTAGAGTGTTTTTAGAGAATCAATTCTGTGTACATCCATTTTGTATATTTATTATGTTTAGGCAGCGTAAGCCATGTAAGCGTCCAAAAAGCTACGTTTTTCACAAAAAAGATGATATTTTAGGGGTGAAGAGGTTAAGTATTACAACTCTCTTATAGCCTAAAAACCTTCCCGGGAAAGTCCTGAACATTTTGCAAGAACCCCATCACAATCGGATGAACGGCATGGCAGCGCATAAAATGCAAAGCAACAAACAAATGTTAATTTTTATACATTAGCAGTCCTACTAATAAAAAACGCACATGCAGGCTTTCATCGGTTGTTTAGTTATAAGCCTATATTGTATAATGCTTATTTAGATCATGTATACCTTTCTTTACTGATAATAATAAACGTAGTACAGGAGCTATATAATAGTACAATCCTTATACACAATACGTCACATATTCGTCATCATCAGAGACAGGAAGGTTTAGGCATTATAAATCATTAAAACAGGCAGGAAAAAAGGCATTATAAATAGGTAAAATAGGCAGGAAAAAGGCATTATAAAGAGCTGAAGTAGGTAGGCAAAAATACATTATAAATAGCTAAAATAGGCAATAAACGACAATCTGAAATAATACTTTGCATGTGAGTTCTTTACCATCAGTACAAAATAAGTGGGATCCAAAAGTATTAACGTAACTTCGCAATTTACTGTGTAAAGGAACACTGCATTTCGGCATCTTACTTCTAGCTACAACTTCACATTTATTAGCGATGGGTAGGGTGAGAGTGAGTTGTTTAAAAAGAACGCATCACTACTGTGGAGTGTCAAAAAGTTACTCACTTTTAGTGAACTGCCGGTTCAGAGTTCACTTTTTATTTCAAGCTCTGCATGTCTCGCACATTTGAAATCGCCGTCACTGCCCCAAAGGATCTAGGTCACATTATATGTGGCAATGATCCGTAGTATGTTGTTGTACGGCTGCGAATCCCTGAGTATCCTTGCGAAATGCCATAAAAAGGGACTGCAAATAATGCAAAATAAATATTTAAAAAATCATACTTTCGGCCCCGCGTTACACAAGGATAACAGCGCTGCATGAAGCCACGAAGGTGCAATATATTGATACCACTATAACTGAAAGGGTTGCTACCATGTTCCATAACATAAATGAACATGAAAACCCAACGATACGCACCTTCCACAAAGGCGTACTGTCCATAGAAACATATTCGACGAAGTAAATTAAACAAAAGACTCCGCATGGTCAAATCAAGGAAAGAAAGGTCAGCGCAGAATGGAGTGACTCATTCTGGTCCTGAATCAAGCCGAGCTCTTCAGTGACACAGTTTCCGATGCCCCAATCAAGCCAGATCTATTCCCCTTGATTACAAATATCCAATATTTAAATCTAATGTACACCCTTCGACAAAAAAAAAAACAGTCATCTCTTGAACGCACATTTCTTCTAAGTCATACTCGGCACAGCGCTGGGTTCAAACTAGGAAACTAGTCATAATTGTGCAGTCCCTGACCTATTGTGTTATGTGGCACGAACTGAAGACTCTTCTACGTATCCCGATAGCTCAGCGGTAAAGCATGCGGTCAGTTTCTGTTAATGAAGATCGCAGGTTCGCGTCTTAAATTACGCAGTTTTTTTCGTGATATTTGTATTAAAACGTTTTATGAATTAAATACATTTTATTTCGACATTTGAATTAATCTTTACTCCGTGTCTGGGGGTTAGGCGTCAGGCTGGCAACCTGGCCCTGGAAAAAAGTATATCGCTACGTACTTCAGTAAAATATGTCAGGCGGATGGATTTAAATATAACAGACTTAAGCTACGAAAACGGACCTTTGCTATTGGCACATGGAATGTTCAAGGCTTGAATACTAAAGAACAAGAAGTAATAGATAAGATTACAGCAATGAATGCAGATATAATTGTGCTCTCAGAAACAAAAAAAGAAAGGGAAAGGACAGGAAAAAATTAGGAAATTATACACATATTAGCGTAGTGGTTAAGGCACTGAGCTACAAGCTGGAGGGTCGAGGGTTCAAGTCCCATTGGGGTCAGGATTTTTAAACTGACCCAAACCCTCTGGCGGCACTATGGCCCTGGGGTCGACTCAGCCTCTAACGGAAATGAGTACCAGACGCTTGTTCTGGGGTAAAGGCGGCCGTCACGCAGGGCTGACAACCCGGCTGACATAAAGTGCCGATTGTCTAGAAAAAGTGGGAGCCTTAACCTCCTACTACCCCAAGAGCCTCCGGGTCTGTTGTGGGATTACTTTACTTTACTTTACTTTACACATATCTGGAGTGGAGTACCAAAAACTAGTAGAGCAAAAAGAGGTATATCCATTTTGATAAAAAGTAAGTTGGTTAAAAATATAGTGTCTTGGGAAGAAATTGATGAAAGAATTATTAAATTAAATCTCAAGCATTTGGGATAGAGCTTATAATAATAGGAGTATACGCCATAAATGAGGATGCAACAACCATAGAAAAAAATGAATTTTTTGACAAACTGTCAGAAATTTTGGACAAAATAAAAACACATCAAGAAGTAATAATAACAGGAGATTTTAATAGTTGAGTAGGAAGTAGAATGAAAGATGAAGTGATTGGACCATTTGGGGAAAAGTTGGAAAATGACAATGGAGATAGATTGATAAGTTTATGTAAACAACATGGCTATATGATAATGAATAGTTTCTTCCAACATCGGGAAATACATAAATACACATGGGAACAGCCAACAAAAAGTCTCAAATCAATAATTGATTATATAATTGTGAAACAAAAACGTGATATGATAGTGAAAGATGTTAGAGTGTATAGAAAACCAGATTGCGGAAGTGATCATTATATGCTTTTGGGAAAATTCATATTAACAAGTAGCAAAAAACAAAATATTGAAGTAACGGCAGACAGAATAAATACAACTCCTTTGAATGAACAAAGATATAAAGTAAGTTTACTCTATGATGAGAGTATACAATATCTTTATCAATCAAGATTAAAGCAAAAACTTAATTTAAATGTAAATAAATCTGCAGTGGAAATGTATGATCAACTAAAGGAAAGTATACATTCAGCAGCTTTAGAAGCACTTGGGACAGAAAATCGAGAAACAAAAAGAAACAATGAATGGTTTAATCACGATATTAATAAATTAGTAGAAGAAAAAAAGAAAGCACGGATGAAATGGTTATCAGATCACTCAACAACATCTAGAAATGAATATATCACTTTAAAACATAAAACAAAGGTGGAAGTGAGAAGAACAAAAATTGAGTACTGGGATAATATATGCTCGAATATAGATCATTCGATTGGATATGCTAGATCCAAAGAAGCTTGGAAAACATCTTTACTTTTTAAGTTCATAATTTTTTTATACCGTTGAGGTTATAACAATGTTAAATTATATATTTTTACACCCTTTATATTAGCTTGACCTGTATCTGTCTATGTAACGGACCTGTATCTATGTAACGGAATTTTTGAACACGATTTTCACCCACTTAAAAACATTGGATCGACTTGAAACTTTGTATACTTGTAAAGGACCCATGACAATACAATAATTTCATAATTTGTTTTCCAAAATCCTGGCCAGAATCATCGGAAAATAAAAAAATAAATAAAAACCGGTGTAATAGGTTGCGGACTTATCGACTTTTTAGCCAATCTTTGTAAGAGTTCAGTTAGTAGAGCGGTGGACTATAGTGGTGTATAATTTCAGCAATCAATAGGTCGCTGGTTCAAATCCGGGCCGGAGGTTTTTTTAGAAAATTATTAAGCAATTAAATTTTCATGAGATTCCGGTTTGTGACAATCAATTAAACTAAAAATCTAAAAAAAATAAATAATAGTTTCAAAAACTGAAACAACACGTTTTATTAGAAAACCAAACTAAAAATAAAAAATAAATAATAGTTTTAAACACTAAAACAACACGCTTTATTAGAAAACCGAAATAAAAATTAAAAATAATTTTAATTTCCAACACGCTTGGGGAAAAAATTAAAGTGGTCAACAAAAAAATCATCTCCAACACATCTAGAATAAAACTAGAGTTATCTACAAAAAAAAATAATTTTACCATCAAAAGGGTGGGGTGCTTTTTATGGTTTTTACGTTTTCTTCTTAGATACTTTACTTTTACCAATATCTGTTTATTATCAAATATATTAATTGATATAGCACTCCCCACGCTTTTGATATTAGAATTATTTGTTTTGTAGATAACTGTAGTTTTATTTTAGATGTGTTGGAGATAATTTTTTTTTATTGACCACTTTAATTTTTTTTTCGCAAGCGTTTTGGGAAAAAAAAATATATTTCTCATTTTTTAGTTCGGTTTTCTAATAAAGCGTGTTGTTTTAGTTTGTTTAAACTATTATTTATTTTTATCTTGTATACTACCGTCTTCCTCAACTATCTAAAATTTTCGTTGATTTCACTCTAGGCCTTTCGATGCATGCTTACTCTTCTGGAGTCGTTGTAGTAGTATTGAATTAACTGTATGTCTAATAGAGGGTTTTGCTTATTAGGGACATTTTCGTTGAGAATGTTTGTATTCTTGGCCTTCTTCATAATTTCGATTTCTTGTAAAATGTTAATTTTTTATCTGTTGTTTTCTCTGTGTATAATTGACATTGTATTATCGATATTGTTGAAATTGTGGCCGCTATCTGAAATGTGTTTAGCCAAATTTTATTTCATTGTTAAAGGAGAAGGCAAATCAAATTTCGCTCTTCACCAGGTTGAATCCAATCGAAAATGTATAAGCCAAGATGAAAATAGAGTGGAACTCTAATTGACTTGCAGATGCACGAAAAACGAAAGATGGGTTATGGGCACAAATTAAAGACACCTGGGACGCTCTAGCCGATCGTCCACCTGCCTGTAGAAATTTGATTGCATCAATGCCCCGCAGATTGAGGGCGGCAATAGAAGCTGAGGATTCATACACCCGATATTGATTTTGTTTTTGTTAAAGTTTTTTATTTTAGAAGATATTTTCCTTCTTCATTTAATTATTAGAAGGTTTTCATTTACGTGTTTTGTGTGTGCATTAAAGCCATAAAACTCAAATATAAAATTAAATATGAAACTATATTACAGGCGAAATGCTAACCTAACATTCAGTAAAAAAGTAGAACGGGAATCGAACCCGTGAAGTTACGAACGAAGATGTTGTGTGTTAAACCTCTCGACCACGGAAACACACAAAGGCAAGCTCTCACTTTTATGTTACTTGACTGTGCACTGCGTTAACTAGCAAACAACACAGTACATGATGATCTAGAAGATTTCCGGGCTGTTGGCCGTGGTCTTGAGGCTTGTAGTTCCCCAACGTTTCGCCAGTGACTGCGTCCGGCATCCTCAAGCGTTGTCTTGAGACCCTTGAGGATGCCGGACGCAGTCTCTGGCGAAACGTTGGGGAACTACAAGCCTCATGACCACGGCCAACAGCTCGGAAATCTTCTAGATCATCATAGTAACTCCGGCCGTTAAAGCCTAAGTCAAAACAGTACAATTACTGAAAACATGTTAATGTGAATAAGGCTTCTGCGAGTGCTCACGAAGTTCCCCGATCGGTTGATAGAATGAAGACATGACTCATTTTTTGTCTAAGGGTGTAAATTATTCAAATCTTCTTCTTCCTTCCAAGTATTAGGCCAAGGCCTGTTACGATCCTATAGAAAATTTTCCTTATGGGAAATTCTCGTATAAGACTTGAAAGCATAATAATAGTCCCTTCGATTGGTTGCTGGCCAAAGGAAGGCAAGACCAGTGATGGGGCTGCCATCTTATAGCCTCTGGTCAGGCTTTTCTGGAGAAGAAAAGAAAATAAAGGAAAGGAGAAATGGAAGAAAGGAAGGACTCCCTAGCCCTCGGATGCCCTAATAGCGTCGGGGTCGAAAAAACAAGAGTTAACTAAGAGAGGTTAGATAGAAAAGTTAAAAGAGCGCAAAACACAAGTAAGTGGAAGAAATGTTTTGCACAGCTTGGGCACCTTGTGGTCGCCATCCACATATCCCCTAGATGAGGACCCCTGAGGGCATTATTCTAATCCCCAAAAATAAACGCCTTGTAGGCTAGGGCCAACCAGCTGAGCCCAATACTGAATACCTGAAACAAACGCGAATTCGCCGACAAGGGATTGCAACAAGTACCAGAATACGGCACGCTGGACTGCGCAAACAGCTGTCACAAAGCGAGCAAGCGAGTCTTACACCAAATCAACTTTCCCTCATTCGTTGATTACTCTACATTTCTCCGCCCATCGACTTTGTATGTCCCCAACTCTTTCCTACGTCATCCATATCGATCGTACCGCAGCGAGTGTACTGCCTAGCCGGTGTGTAGTGAGGTGCCTGAGAGGAACGAACTGCCTTGTATCGTACCGCAGCGAGTGTACTGCCTAGCCGGTGTGTAGTGAGGTGCCTGAGAGGAACGAACTGCCTTGTAAGAGTGAACTGCCATAGATAAACGAACTATCTGGCCAGAGTGTAAGTGTCGTAGATGAACGAACTACCTTGCCAGAGTGAAGTACCTTAGAGGAACGAATTGGTTTCAAAGAACGAACTGCCTGGCCAGAGTGAAGTGGTTTAGAGGAACGAACTACCTTGATAGAATTAACTGGTCTTAAATACTTCAGTAGTTCAAAATCTCAACATTCGACATGCTCATTCATTATGACACTTCCCGCCTCTTGCTTACGTCATCTCTCATACGCAGCATTACCAACGTTACAAATCTAATGTAGTCTAATATTACAATGACATTACATTTCATTTAGTGGAGTTCCGAGAATATTTAATGAAAATTCAATTTATCCAAGTTTTAAAACAACATAATTTACTAATTGTTATTCTATTTTGGAACCTTGGAACGTATCTCCCATATACCCATACAAATTACCATTCCATATTCGCGGTTTCTGTATTCGCGGCATATTTGCGGAACATATCCCCTGCGAATAAGGAGCTTTTACTGTATTCACCCCCTTTATATTTTTAGTTTAGGGATTGTAAAGATTAATATAAATTAATTGCCAATAGTACGAATTTGTTTATGCATATTATACAGTTATAACAAACATAAAAAGGAGGCGGTATAAATAATTATAAAATAAACAAAATTATGGTAGTAGTCATTTTAGAATTGTTCTTACTCAAATAAATTTGAACAGAATTTACACTAATTTGGTTGGTATTATTTATGTTTATCTTTAAAATCTACAGCTGCCATGTGGTGTTGGTTAATGCCAAAGTCACCCCAGACTCGTCTTTTCCTGCTGATTCCCCCTCCAGTCCCATATATTCTTGCTGCGAAGAATCGCGGAGAATCCGTGCGGGTTTCGAATGGACAAAGTCATTCCATATTTAGGTGATATGGTAAAGGTTCTTGAATACGCGAAAATGAAAGTTTTTTTCTTGACGAATGATTCACAAAAGTGAGTGCGAGTGAACGAACTATTTCTCGAAATGAAGTGGTTGGGCACTACACTATTCACAATGAAAACTGAAAGAAAAATGAAGTTAGACTCGCACTCATTATTACCTTTTCAAATAAACACAAGCGGTAATTAAAACGATTACTGTAATTTTTACATTTTTTGCACAGCAGCACTCATTGTTGCGAAGAGAATAATTATTAACTGATTGAACGACAATTATATATATTCGGTGAAGTTACTTCCATTGTAACGGTTATAGAAATAAATTAAAATATACCTATAGGCAATTTTTAATAATAAATTAATAAATAGTAGAAGATAATCAAATAAAGGCAACAAAAAGCGTTTATTTCATAAATTAGGCATTTATATTTGAAAAAGGCAACATAAAACTGTGGTGTTTGAATCCTAAAGGTATAATTCGTACAGATTCTCTTTCAAATCGAAGATAGATTTGACACATTTAAAAAGGCATTTTGCCAAAGTTCCGGTCTCTGGTCATAATTATGACGTCAGAGCATATTACGCGCTGTTTGTAGCAGAAAGAAAACATCATAAACTTATGATGAATCATGTAAGAAATGAGTTAAAGCAGGATTTTAATATCATAATAAATATGAAAGTTTAACCCTATTAGGTTCGTCTTCCGGGCATATAGGCCGTGGTCCAGTCGTTCTTCTACTCGACGTTTCGTCTACTGCTGCGGTAGACGTCATCAGGGGATACTGCGTGCTCTCTGTGAACTCCTCAACAGTCGGCTGCAGACTGGCTGGTCGTTGACTGACTGACTGATTGTTGACGGTGACGTTGCACCGTCCAGTGTGCTGCATACTGTTCCCCACTGGGATAAACTTGGCAGCAAATTCCTTTTTGGCTATCGAGTAGTGGTTGTGGATTATGTAACCTCAGCCTTTGGTGACAATGTATTTTACCTAACAAGTCTATACCAGAATAATAGTGCAAACCACTATACTTGTAAGAAGGCATCATAAACTACGCCGCCGGCAAGCAGAGAGTCCGAAAGCCGGACAGCGTAGAGTGACCCACACTTCTCAAAGCAAGCGGTATCGCACCATTATGTGGATGGTCTCTCCTTTTGAGGTTAACCTGTAAAACACAGGTTAACCAGTCGGCTCATGAAGATGAAACGCTCCATGGGACTAGACAGTTCAGCCAATAAAGGCTGAACATCCCGGAGAATTTCCTCCCCACGAGCACTTAAGCTACCTATTAGCATTTGCTGGCCCTTTACTTTAGCAGTGCTATTCTCTTGTGTTGTTCTGGAAGCAGTACCAGTCTGTAGAGCTTGGGTGAAGGAAACTCTTGGATCGACCTTCACAGAAGTGAAGGTCTTTCTTTGAGTTGTAGTTATAGTTGGATTTGGAACAGGATCACTTGTGGATGGTTTCTCTTTTGGATTAGGGATGGGTTTAGCTACCCTGCTATAAGCTTCAAGGGCCGCCTTGAAAGCAGGGCAGCCTCTATAGGACGCGGTGACCGGACTCCTTGCAATTTGCACATTTTAGCAAAGTTGTGTCTCTCCGCGCTTCGGCCTTTAGGGTACAGTCCTTGTGCCCGTGAGGCCCAGCGCAGATAACACAGCGAGGAGCCCGATTACAGGCAGGAAAGGTGTGATTAAATGACTGGCACCGGTAACACTGCTTAAGTCCAGCCCTAGGTCTATATGGTTCTATGGCTACAACAGTGTATAAGAGACGCTTTAGATCATAAATTTCCAACGCTTTACTATTGCGTTCTAATTCCAATATATAGATGGGAAGGGGTATGGCCAAATTATTTTCGGTTTTTATAATCTGCTTTACATCTTTAACTGGGAAACCCAACGCGAGGATTTCCTCTTTAATTTCGTCTGGGTCTACAGTTGCCGGCAGTCTCTTTAACACCACCTTCAAAGGAAGATCTCTCTTCAGTTGAAAAGTATAGTATTCCCTATTTAGGGAATTAAAATACTCCTTCAACTTGAAGAAAACCTCCAATGAACGTGCATAATAGCCGTATTCCTTCAGGAATACTAACACACTTTAGTTGGTCGCCAATTAGTGATTTCAACTCTTTATTTATTCGGAACAAATTCCCGTGACCAATAACAGTAATTGGTGGGGGTCTTTGCTCCGATTGGACAGCATTACCTGAAGGAGTAGCAGTAGGTGTAACCATAGTAGAACCAGTAGCTTGAGGAGGGACCATCTCTGAGGATGTTCCTGCAGTGGAATTTGGAATGTCAGTTAAAACTGAAAATTTATTGTTAATAGGCACTGCTGGAACCTCAACTCGTGATTCCTGCGACTCTGTAGATCGATTATCTGGATGTATAGGTACAAATTCTTTAGTGGGTTTGCCCAGTAGTATGGGTTCTTTTGGTTTAGAAGAATCAACTTTTGTTTTCTTTACGACTAATGTCGGTACTTTTTCTTTTTTCTTTCTGTTTTTCCGTTTTGGAGATTTTCCACTAGCAGTTGACTGGTCGTCAGTGAGCATTTGCTCCTCAGTCGTCATCTGCTCACTGGTGTCCATATCACTGCTAGTTGAAGGTATGTTGCTATTTTCTTTGCGATTCACGGAGGAATAGAAGAGCGCAGTAGTGCGAATCTCTAATAAATCTCCTTTGAGTTCGTTAAGCATAGCTTCAAACGTTTGTTGGCCTGGTTCATTAACCTTTATCAATTGATTCAATCGATCTAATGCAGAAGACGTGAAATCACGAGCTTCTTCAGACCTTTCATAGTCTGGGAAAGTACCCATGAAATTTATAACCAATAAGAAAGTTTCACTAAGAGTGGACAGCAATTCTTTTAATTCGGGTTTCTTTGTCATATCCATACTTGTGGACAAACCTTTCAAATTTATTCGCGGAGTCTTCCCAGAGTATGAGAGGTCCGACATCCTCACTTACTGGATCCATAGACCCGTCAGACTTTGGCATAGCAGCCATTGTGCTTGGTAATACCAAGTCTTAGTTCTGGACACTATACACAAAAATACTAAACACTTGTCACCAAAGAATAAGATTAAATATCACAATAATAATTATAGTATCCACTCCACTTACCTTGATAGTACTTCACTCGATTTTTACACACAAAAACACAAAAAAACACAAGGATCAGCCCGTGTTAGGGCCACGCCCTAACAAGGAATTTGCTAACCAGCTGTAGAATCCGCGGATGTGATTGGCCGAGACGAAAACTGAAAAAATTGATGCGGCCAATCGCAGCACACGAAGGACTACAAGTCAAAACGTCAACAACTTATTGATAGTCGTTTGCAGTACAACGTCTAGGATGCCGTGATGAACTGCAGCAGACGTACAATGTAGGCAGGATCAATCGCAGTATGAAGTATCATTAACCATAACCATAGTAGCATGATGCTTTCAGTACCAGCTCTGATTCCAGTATGGCTGGTCGTTGGAAACTCCCTCCCTATTTATAGGCACGCCCCTGGTGGAGAGGCGGTTTTCTGCGCGGTCCGTGTTGCGTGCTGTTTTGTCCAGGCTGTCGCTAGCAGAAGTCATAGGCTTCGTTGTCGTATTGTGCAGTGCCGGGATCCAGATTTTGTTTATCTTCATGGTTTCTTCTTTTTTGTTAAAGGAATTTTTGTGCTTATATATTTCAATGGCTTCTCTGTACAGTCTGGTGTAATAATGTGATGTTAGGGACAATACCTGTGTTTCTTCGAATCTTATTAGGCCTATATGTTCTTGGTTGTTCATCCGGTGTTCCGATACGGCTGATTTTTCCTTTTGTTTTAGTCTGCAATGCCTCTTGTGTTCTTGCAATCTTGTGGTAACCATTCTTCTTGTTGTGCCGATATAAACCTGTCCACAACTGCAAGGGATGCGATATATACCGGCAGTACTTAACGGATCTCTTTTATCGTTGGCTGGGCGCAGTATATTGCTGATTTTTTGTGTTGGCTTGTAGGTTGTAGATATGTTATATTTATTTAATATTCGATCAATTCTCTCCGTTATTGTCTTGATATATGGTATGTACACCTTACCCTTTGTCTCCTCCTTGTTCCCGTTTTCGGATTTGTATTTATTGGGATTTATGGCTAGGCGAAAATCTGATTTGCAGAAATTATTGAATTATAAAATGAAAATAATCTTTCAGTAATAGATTTTGAAATCACTACAAATAAAAGGATTGATGAAGCTAATGCTTGAATTAAGAAATATTTTAGGGAGGCCTCTGTTGTCAAAATATTATTGATATGGTAGGTACACCTTACCCTTTGTGTCCTCCTTGTTCCCGTTTTCGGATTTGTATTTATTGGGATTTATGGCTAGGCGAAAATCTGATTTGCAGACTAAAACAAAAGGAAAAATCAGCCGTAGCGGAACACTGGATGAACAACCAAGAACATATAATAAGATTCGAAGAAACACAGGTATTGTCCCAAACATCACATTATTACACCAGACTGTACAGAGAAGCCATTGAAATATATAAACACAAAAATTCCTTTAACAAAAAAGAAGAAACCATGAAGATAAACAAAATCTGGATCCCGGCACTGCACAATACGACAACGAAGCCTATGACTTCTGCTAGCGACAGCCTGGACAAAACAGCACGCAACACGGACCGCGCTGAAAACCGCCTCTCCACCAGGGGCGTGCCTATAAATAGGGAGGAAGTTTCCAACGACCAGCCAGTCTGCAGCCGACTGTTGAGGAGTTCACAGAGAGCACGCAGTATCTCCTGATGACGTCTACCGCAGCAGTAGACGAAACGTCGAGTAGAAGAACGACTGGACCACGGCCTATATGCCCGGAAGACGAACCTAATAGGGATCAAGACGCCGGCCGTGAAAGCCTACAGTTATACATGAAAGTTTAAGTTTATAATTTTACACTTTAAAATTCTTTTAATATTTAAATATAATAGGTATCATTGCAGCCAATGGCAATGTAGAAAGAACTGTTTTCATGTCTTACAAAAGTCTGTTATCGATGTTCCAATGTTTTTACACTGTAATAGGTGATATCGGTCGCAGTGCGACCCACATACTTTGCACTTGCACTTTTCTTCTGGGTTATGGCGCTTCACTGTTGTGCATATCCTGTGGTGGAAACCATGGTCCGCGACTCTCGTCACGGTGTGTCTCAGGTCGTATCTGGCTGCTGTCCAATTCCTGTAGATCATCGCATCCGTTGCGTAGAACTCAGGCCATATCTCTTCTCTCTTCTCGTTGAGTTCCCACATCAGTTCATTGTAGGCATCTGTTGCCGGCACGAGAAGGTCCAGGTGGAGCTCTTCTATGAAGAATGGTTCCTTTGTCAGTATTGATGTTAGGCGTGAAGGCGTGTATTTTGATACGCTTAGCGCTATCTTTAAAAAGTGTGCTTTGACTTTCTCTATTTCCTCTAGGTTTGCCTTATTTAGGTTCTTCCAATCACTTCTATTCCATAGGTCATGATTGGTGCTATTTTTAAGCGGAAGATGGTCATTGCTGTCTCCAGGGATAGTTTACTCAGGCTTTTAATGCTGTTCGTTGCTATTCTGGCCGCTAAGGCGCGTTCATTGATGTGCTTATCGAAGGTGTCACCTCGGCTCTGCAGTGTGATCCCCAGATATTTGAACTGGTTTACATTTTGCAGTGGGTCTCCCTTATACCGAATGCAGTCATTCGCTGCGAGTCTTCCTCCTTTCCTGAAGGTCATTTTTACTGTTTTCTTCTCATTTATTTCTAGGTCGTTCTTTTCGACCCATACTACGAGTTTGTCGAACGCTGTTTGAGCTTTTTCGATGTCTAGGGATGTAATCACCATGTCATCAGCGTATGCCAAGATTTGGACGTTTTCTTAATATTTAAATATAACTTAAATAAAGAAAACATCTAAATAATTCATTGTTGTTCATTGTTGAATAAAAATGTCTCAGTGACAATTAAAGAAATTGTATTACATTACAGACTTTCTAAATAATGCTTTTAAAATTGTTTTAAGTCATTGTTGTCAGAATAATTATAAAGCTTTCTGTTATAACTGTAATCAGAACACCTGTCTAACTTCATATTTTTAAATGAAAGTATACTAAATTCTGATTGGATGTTAAAACAATTAACTTTTTGTTTTAACAAATCATATTTAAACCTTATATATTTAATGGACTATTAACCAATAGAATTTAAACTCAACATCATGTGATGTAATATTGTTCTTTAAAATTATAAAAGAATTACAATAATCATTCTGCGTATAACATTCAACAAAGACAGAAGCAAGAAGATTTCTCAAGATAAAATGTAATATTTAATTCAAGAGTAATTGATTCCAGACAAGAAAAGAATTTATTTTAATTGACGGTGAAGAATAATTCCACCTACATTTATTTAATCTGCTGGGAACCTACAAAGTGAATACATTTGTAATTATTTCTACAAGAAACATTTTTTTATGATTGTGAAGTGTTTTCCTATACAGTGTACCAACTTCCGACCCTAAGAAGAGAATCCAGCTCTACCGAAAATCAAACCCAACCTGAACCAGTAATCCTTTTTGGGACACCAATCATTCTTCAAAATGTTTAAACATCGGGCATGAAGAGAGTTAGCTGCTTCAAATCATCGCCACAATATGGGAAAAGAAATACTTCTTCAGAGTGTGGATAAGAATAAATCGAGATCCCCAAATTTGGGAAGTACGGAAAAATTAAGTATATTTTAATTTATTTACATTTTCTTTTCGCTACTTCAGATATATCATAGAATATATTCCACAGATAATGTGCTGCTATCAATAAAAATAAATAATAGTTTTAAAAAACTAAAACAACACGCTTTATTAGAAAGCCGAACTAAAAAAGGAAAATTATTTTAATTTCCAACACGCTTGGGATAAAATTAAAGTGGTCAACAAAAAATCATAACACATATAGGATAAAACTAGAGTTATCAACAAAAAGAAAATAATGTTACCATCAAAAGCGTGGGGTGCACTATATCAATTAATATATTTGATAATAAACAGATATTGGTAAAAGTAAAGTCTCTAAGAAGAAAATACCTATAAAAATCATAAAAAGCACCCCACGCTTTTGATGGTAAAATTATTTTCTTTTTGTTGCTAGCTCTAGTTTTATTCTATATGTGTTGGAGATGATTTTTTTTTGTTGGTCACTTTAATTTTATCCACAAGAGTGATGGAAATTAAAATTATTTTCATTTTTTAGTTCGGTTTTCTAATAAAGCGTGTTGTTTTAGTTTTTTAGAACTATTGTTTATTTTTTATTTTTTAGTTTTAATATTTTACAGAATAAGATAAAAAGTAAATATCTTAAATTCGATCCTATTGTAGTATGAGATAAAAGTAATACTCTTCTAAAAAAATCCTTCCAGCCGGATTTGAACAGCGACCTATGGATTACTGAAATTATATACCACTACAGTTCACCGCTCTACCAACTGAGCTCTTACAACGAATGACTTAAAAGTCGACAAATCCGCAACCTATTATACCAGTTTTAATTTTTTTTATTTTCTAATGATTCTGGCCAGGATTTTAGAAACAAAATATGAAATTATTGTATTGTCACGGGTCGTTTACAAGTATACAAAGTTTCAAGTCGATTCAATGTTTCTAAGTGGGTGAAAATCTTGTACAAAAATTCCGTTACATAGATACAAAGACACTTTTTTATTTTCTGATGATTCTAGCCAGGATTTTAGAAAAAAATATGAAATTATTGTATTGTCACGGGTCCTTTACAACTATACAAAGTTTCAAGTCGATCCAATGTTTCTAAGTGGTTAAAAATCGTGTTCAAAGATTCCGTTACATAGATGCAAAGACACCTTTTTTTATTTTCTGATGATTTTGCCCAGGAGTTTAGAAAAAAAATGAAATTTTTGCATTGTCACGGGTCCTCTACAAGTATACAAAGTTTCAAGTCGATCCAATTATTTTAAGTGGGTGAAAATCGCGTAGTACGATTCCGTCACATAGATAGATACAGGTCAAGCTAATACAAAGCGTGTAAAAACAGGAACTTCGAAAAATTCTTGGGACATAATGGGCATATATATATATATATATATATATATATATATATATATATATATATATATATATATATATTTGTATTGCCAATGAATTACGGTATATACAATGTTTTAAGAATCGATAGGAACATTGAAAATGGTGGGAATTGTTAGCAAAAACGAAATTGTATAAATAAACATTTTATTAGATACTGTACTTTTTGCAGACGATCAGGTTGTGATATCTGAGACAGAAGATGGTTTAAAACGGGAAATTTACAAAATAAGTAAAATATGTGAAACATACAACTCGAAAATATCTACTCTAAAAACAAACGTTTTCACTTTTCGAGGGTATGAACCACTAAGAATAAAAATCCAATTAGAGAAAAAATAACAGGTGAGCAATTTTAATTACCCGGGATATAATGTGCCGTATAGAAAAAGTGGAGACATTCAAAACAAAATAAATACATTTAATTATATGTGTGGCACCATAAAATGAAGTCTCAAAGGAACTAGAAAGGAGACGCTTTTAAAATTTTATAAAACAATGGCGGTTCCAACACTACTGTATGGATCGGAACAATGTGTCTTAACCAAAAACCAGGAACAAAGAATAGAAACGTCGGAAATGAGGTTTCTGAGAAGTGTGGCTGGCTATACAATAATGGATCAAAGGCGAAGTGAAGATATACGAAGAGAACTGAATACATTCAAACTATTAGATAGAATTACACAATGCAGAGATGAATGGATGGACCACATCAATAGAATGGATAAAAATAGAATTCCGAAACAGATTCTTCATTACAAACCACTAGGACAAGAAATGTTGGAAGACCCAGTAAAATATGGACAGACCAATTCTAACATGAGATCGGAACAGACCAACAGGTCTAATCCTTGATGCTGATGATGAAAAATATACCTAAAATATTTAAATAATTCAATGCGCTATGAAAGAACGAACTATAAAATATAATAATAATAATAATAATAATAAGGAAAATCTTTAAACATAAATTTATCTTAAATTCTGGTCCATGGACGACAAAAGATTACCCTTTAAGAGGAAAAATAATCATTTGTAGTTTGATAGGGGATCGAAGCGGAGACCTCACGGAGAGTAGTAAGAAGTTCAGACCACAAGACCATAATACTATTAAAATTTTGTAGCAGAAATATTACCTTTACAATTATTATTGAATCTCCAAATGTTTGAAATCCTTATTTCACCACAAAGGCACGTTACCTTTTTAATTAAAAACATTTTTATACCAGTATATATACTATACATAACTATCCATCCATAGTAATTCTGCCATAGGGCAAGTCTTTCACTGCAATCATAGCATTTTTTCATGCTATTTTGCAGCTTTACTAGGGAATTATAGGTGTGGTAGCTTCCCGTTGCTTTCCACATCGGTGAAGGATGGTGATGAAAATGATACGGATGATGGTGATGGCCGGATCATTTTCAGGGACCGTTGGGCCCTAAGCTTCCTGACATTTGTCTTACAGGTGACGAAAAACCCCGAAAAAAACTTCACCCAGGAGCCTGTCTCGACCGGGAATCGAACCCGAGCCCGCTGCGTGACAAGACAGCACGCTACCTCGAGACATACATTACTATGATGTAATTTATTTCTGTTAAAATAATTTTTTCAAGGCATTTAAGCTACATTGAGGTTAAATATTGTTAACAGCAATTATTATAGAACATATTCTTTCGTGAATCTGAAAGAAAGAATGTAACAAAATACATTTTATAGTGCTTTATTTTCCTACCAAGTTCATTATTATTATTATTTATGTCTTGTGTACCAATCAGAGAGTTGTTGAAGTATTGCATTTTATGAGAATTTTAACGAAACGCTCATCAATAACAGAAGACAACTATCAGCTGATTATAGAGTATGACATTTTGTTTTGTTATATAATCCTTATACAACGGGGAAGATATGTGTATAACGATCCATACACGATCCTCTTATACACTGCACAGCTAATAATTGACTAACTCACTCACTGGTTCTATCAAACCCGTAGGTTCATGGCCGCGCCGACATAAGCTCTCTATACATCTCTATCTTGAGCTAATGTTTTCAAATCATCTCCTGTGTAATCTTCTGCCTCATTCTTGGCCAACCAACTGGGAGATTTCCCTCTGGTTTTCTTACCAGAAGCTTCCATCATCTCTTTCATCCCCCATACGTGCCACATGTCCTGCCCATCGCAGCCTACGAAACTTAAATGTTCTCATTATATCTGGCTTCCTATACATATCACGTATCTCACTATTATGTAGTATTCTGCATTCACCTTTCTGTTCATTTCTTTTTGGCCCAAAAATTTTCCTAAGAACTTTATTCTCAATTACTGTAACCTTCTTTTCTCTCTTAAAGTAAGAGTCCATGTTTCGCATCCATATAATATAACTGGTAGAATAACAGTTTTATATATTTTCAATTTAACGTTTTTTTGAAAGGAGTTGTGACGACAAGAGTCTCTGTAAGGAATAGATAACATCAGCATTTTAATTCTAAATAAAATCATTGACATTATACTACCCGCAGTGACTCATATTTTTAATGCTTCCCTTATAACTTCTATCTTCCCTATTGTATGGAAACAGTCTAGAGTTCGGCCTATACCAAAAATAAGTACACCTACTAACTGTAATGACTTCCGACCGATTAGCATCCTTCCGACATTATCTAAAGCCCTGGAACATATTGTATATAAGCAAATGACTGAATATCTCCAAGAAAATCACCTCCTTGATCCTTATCAATCCGGCTTTAGATCTGGTCATAGCACAACCATAGCTTTGCTAAAAATTACCGAAGATATTCGTGAAGCTGTGGACAGACGTCAATTGACTCCTTTAACCTTACTTGACTTCAGCAAAGCTTTTGACACAGTAGACCACGACTTACTTATGATAAAGCTCAAGCACCTACATTTGTCTGATAGCGCTGTATCCTGGTTCGACTCATACCTGCACGGTCGTCAACAATACGTTTCATTAAACTCTAGATCTTCGTCTTGGCGTAACGTGCCGGCTGGAGTCCCCCAGGGCAGTGTTCTCGGACCTCTTCTTTTCTCAATCTACATAAATGATTTGCCAACTGTACTAAAGCACTGCCGTTATCACCTCTATGCTGATGATCTCCAAATTTACCTACATTCACCTCCTCATTCTCTCTATAACAGCTTGATGAAAATTAATGACGATCTCATGTCCATCTTTAACTGGTCTTCAAGTATCGGTCTAAATCTAAATCCTAACAAGTCACAAGTAATTCTAATGGGGCAACAAAGACTGCTTACAACCTTTGACATATCTACACTTCCAAACATTACTATAAATAATATAATTATCCCTTATTCTTCTTCAGTAATAGATCTTGGACTACATCTAGACGCAAATTTAACCTGGCAAACACAAGTGAAACACATATGTAAAAAGACTTTCTCCATCTTACATTATCTTAGACGTTTAAAGAATTTTCTCCCAGTTTCGTTAAAACAAATCCTAGTGCAGAATCTTGTGTTACCACACTTCGATTATTGTGACATTATATATAATGATCTAAACTATGCCTTGTCGCAGAGACTGCAGCGTGTTCATAATACTTGCGTCCGATTAATTTTCAATATCCGCCGTTTTGACCATATTTCCGAACACTTTAAAACCTCTCTTGGCTCCGTCTTACTGACAGACGTAAATTGCACTCTCTTTCACTACTTTTCAAGCTTCTGAATTCTTACATTCCTACTTACCTGGCGTCCAGATTTGAGAAGTTATCCGATTCCGATTGAGGGTCTTTCCACTTTTCAGCGGTTGCCCTTTTACCAGCCGGCTGCTGGCCCTTCACATCCACATGTGTCAATCACAGAGGTAGATGATCAACAGCCAGTGTAGGGGTGACATGTGGTTAGCATGTCGAGTCCCCCAGCCGTTATAGCTGGTTCCTCAACCTGGAGCCGCTACTTATTGTAGCTATCCAATTGCCTCACGATGCTGGGTGGGCACCGGTCCCATACTGGCCGAAATACCAGGAGAAAATTTATTCCCCCATGGAGACTCGAACCAGCGCAAGTCCCGTAGCTCTGCGCCAAGGCTTTCTACCTTAACCGCTCGGCTACGGCGCGGGACGAAGTTATCCTCCTACCACAATATTGACACTAGGTCACAAGATAGCAGTCTGCTAACAATTCCTCTTCATAGCATTTCCTCCTATTCTACTTCCTTCACAGTAGCCTCTGCGCTCCTGGAATCTCCTTCCTCAAGATATCAGGGGTTGCCGCACACTTGGCACCTTTAAGTCACGCTTATACAGTTACCTGTTGTCTAATAATCAATTTTTCTCTATTTATTTAATTTTATACTATGTCATTAATCTTTTCCTCGTTTTTTTATATATCTTGTACATATTATATATTTAATTCGTTAAATTTAGAGTAAATCAAAATACATTATAAATATTAATTGTATTGTATTCATAACTTGTAATCGTTTATATATATATATATATATATATATATTGTAATTTAGATTTAAGACTATTTTTTTGTTTGTATTTTTTTAACCTGGTTGAGTGGTAGACAAGGCCTTAAGGCCTTAACTCTGCCAGATAAAATAAAGCTATTATTATTATTATGTAATGCATAATAGCATGCATTTCCAGAATTTAGCCTATGTTTAATTTTTTCGTGAATCTCATTCTTATTTGTGGTAATTGTTCCTAGGTACTGCACAGCTAATGCAGTGTTTAATAGTAAACATTTTCAACTGAGATGTGTATAAACCTTGTATAAAAGTTATATATAGTTTATTAGTAAGAGGGTAAATATTTAATTGTTGAATTATATACAGCTTTTTGAAGATACAAAAGCTTTATTTTTCCATGTAGAATAAAATTATCCCTCCACACCCAATTTATCTAATCGGCACTAAAGGTAGAATGGCATGGAGGCTTCAGATTGAGAAAGCGTGCCCTCTTCGGACCAAAAACCCATTCCGAATTCTGGTGTCGCTTTAACTCCTATAGTCGAATGTAAAGGTTCCTGAATGCTGACTACCGTCTCCTGCCCATCTAACTTCCTGTAAATCGACTAATCAACGGAGATTTATCTAATTCCCGCGATAATACTCCTGATCTCCCACAATTATATAATGTTCTTACTCGTCATGTTCCTAGGAACATTTATTTACGTTTTAAGTTTTTCGCATGTATTCCATGATTTAGTTCCTTCCCGGAGTTCTGAAAAGGGGACTTGTTTATGTTCACAAATTTTAACCCCATTGGATCTAATTTTCGCGTTACTTGACGGTAGTATTTTTTGCTCTGAAAGATTGTCACACTTTCGACGCAGGCAATTTTCTCGTCTGTCTTATCGCTTATGACCTGTCCGGCATGGATGACCAATTTGACAGCAATTCTACCAGCGGCATACCTCTCGGGGTCATTTAAGCGTGCAAATCATTTCAGCACCACAAGGTAAAGATACCGCCATGTCAGACAGAGGCATACCACCTGCCATTACAAAAGTATCTCATTGTTTGTATCAACAAAAATCATCTGTGTTCCTTGTATTTGGTACAGGGTTTATTTTAAAATAATTGTATTATTACACAAGTCTGCATTTTAAAACTTTTTCTTAGATGATTTATTTAAAATGTGTGTTTTAAAACAATTTTTTATACTGATATCAGAAATGATTTTCATTTTTGTCTATCACGTCAGGTTTGTGACAAAATAAGAATTTATATTTTCACGTTTTAGCTACTACAAGCACAAATGTATACAAATTTCATTTCACACAAGATAAATTTTTGTTAAAAATACATGTTAAAATACTGTAAAGAACTGTCCTAATAATTTCTTGACTACCTTGTAACAAAACAGAAAGTAAATGGTGTTCTATTAATTTTGAAACCTTCTCTTTTTTTGACTTCCTTGAAGCTCCTCCATTTTTAGTCTCCGTCATCTATAGCCAACAGTAGTTTCATTCCATGTTACCTAGTACCTCTTCTCCATCTCCTTTTCGGGGAAGTAGTCGATATGAGAATATAGAAAGTGAACTTTCACACTCATGTTACAATTCAACTTTTTGAAAATTTCCAACATATTTTCCACAATTGCCTTGTAATTAGGATTTTTGTTATTGCCTAGAATGTTTTCAGTAACAGATCAGAAAGCGGTCCAGGCTCCTTTTCCGCTCTCATTCATTGTTTTATTCGAAATATTCATCATTCATCAGTTTATTTGCACCGTATAGGTGCCGGATCAAACCGTTATTGTTGATAACTATTTTGATTGGAAAGCATAGATTGTTCAAATTTGTGACATCTTTGCCCGGGCCCATAGAGGCAAAGAGGAATTCAACTTTCTTTACTAAATTCTCCCAATATGTGATGTTTACTGACTTATAAAATACAATCGTGGAAGCTTTGGGATAAAGGAACTAACACCCGCTTGAGCAAGCTTTTGGAATTTGACTTTGATATCTGACTTATGCTAACTACTGAATGAATAGGCATAAGTAAAAAATCACAAAGCTTTTAATGCGAATCAAAATATAGTCAGATATAATATAAAGATAAATAAATAAATATTCGATTTACAAAGAAAAAGAAATCATAGTAGATCATCTATACAAAAAGAAAATATGATATAAATTAACATACATACATACATTATCACTCACTCTAGTCCAGCCTCGGGTTGGGGAAATTACTGTCCTAGCGTCCCCATCCTGGCTTACTGGACTAAACAAACAAAACCAGCTCTCCTGAGCTGTTCTGACCAGACTCCAATGATGACTAAGTAGATGATGATCCGATGTTACAAAACACAGCTATTTATGAGAGTTCACAGGGAGAGGGGGAATGCGTGATAGCACAGGGTGCGCACTAGGAAAGGGAAGGGATAGATAGGAAAGCATTTGCACTGTTCATAAAGATGACACTCGAGATGGAGACGCGATGACGTATAGTTTGCGCAGTAAGACGTAATTCCTGTATTGAAATGTCCATTTCGGTACATATTTATTTGCGGACCAATAAAAAGTCCAGCTTTCGATTTTTCTTGTGTGATGGACGGAAATTTCTGATATGAACAACACTTCAAATGTCACCCAATAACAACCTCAACAGCAGTTGTGCTAACCTAAAGACTTAGAGGCTGGAATTGACAAATATCCCTCCAACGATATTCATTACCGTCTGGCACGTATTATGCTCTCGCCAATAAATATGTGAAAACAGATTAGGTTCATTGTGAAAAAAAAACTGTACGCGATAGAAGAAAACTAAGAACAATTCTGGAATCAGCATAAAAAAGTGAACTAATACAACGTATCAGTTTTTAGTCATCTGATATCATGCAGACTAGTGTTGTTGTTGTTATTATTATTATTATTACATCGAAGGTATAGGCAAAGAGAATATAAAACATAGAATTGAATTGAGTAGCAAAATAATATCATCATTAAATTCCATATGGTGGGATAAGCATATTTGGAAAGACACAAAAAAATATATTGGTAAAACATTGGTGGAATCTGTTGCAATGTACGGAAGTGAGGTATGGACAATCAATAAGTACTACAAGAATAGACTAATAGCTCTAGAAATGGATTATTTACGAAGAAGTGCCAGAAAGTCTAAATTAGAACGGGTCACAAATAAGGAAATTAGAAACATAATGGAAGCAGAAGAAAGCATAATTGAAAGAATTGAGGAAAAGGAATTAAAGTGGTTAGGACATGTTTTAAGAATGGAAGATGAGCGATGGCCGAAGCAACTATATGAATGGCATCCTAACAGAAAGAAGAAAAGAGGAAGACCAAGGTTAACATGGAAGGAAAACATGAAGACAGTAATGCAAGCTAGAGGGCTAAGCATCGAAGATGCCCAAGACCGTAGGCTTTGGAGGTTTGGCACGGGAAGACGGCAGCAGCTGTAAAAACCCGAAGATAGATAGATAGATTATTATTATTATCTTACATAGATTACCTGTAATACAGCTGGATGTTAAGCTTTGTCTTTTGGCAGATTCGAATTTCAGAGAAGCAAGAAAAACTAAATAAATAGGTATGACTATTAAAAAGTCGTTAATTTATTTGGTACGATCGGAATTTCCTTGGAAATAATATATAACTAACTCACTGGCTTTATCGAACCCGTAGGTTCATGGCCTTTCTGACATAAGTTCTCCATATATCCCTATCCTCAGCTAATGTTTTCCAATCATCCCCTGTATAATCTATTTCCCTCAAAGCATCGATAATATTATTCTCCCACCTCATTCTAGGTCTAGTAACTGGGCGTTTCCCCTCTGGTTTTTCTATAAGAAACTTCAATGCACTTCTTCCATCCCCCATACGTGGAACATGAAAGAGTGATGATCTTTTACCGTAAAAAACACAACCGTCAAGAAACATGGACATGGGTTCCACTGAGGTAAAATTCTTCGGAGGTAAAATGGTTCTCTATTCGGTTCTCCAGGCGGGGATTAGTTCATGGAATCCATGCCGAAGGCTCAAACACAGGGACATGTTGCTAGGAACATGGGATGTTGGAAATAATATATAGTGAGAACATTTATTATTTATTCCCTGTATTTTCACACACATGTATATAATAGGATAGAGGCGTCTACAGGCCTGTATATTTGTGAGTTTAAGACAAATTAAACTATTTATAACTTAATTGATATTTTTATATAAGGTCCGACAACTATTGAGCCACAGTTTGATATTCAGGTCATGGACGAAATCAGGGCGCATTAGTGCTGCACTTCTTCTACATGGGAACGGTACTAGATGCGAATTGTCAAACAACTCGTGCGGTTGATTCCAACACGTGACACTGTGGTCACACAGCTATTCACGTTATGTTTGGAGATGAGTCCATGTAATCGCGTGTAAGGTTACACGACCATTGGGTTATACATATGCATGCACAATAGGATTCCTAATATTCACTTCATGGAATTGTACTGTTCAGTATTTTAATTAAAAAACTTTTCTACATATAATTTCATTTCATTTATAGTTAAATGGAGGAAATTGGAGACATTTGGGAGATATTCCTAAGTTTTACAGATTTTATATCTTTTACAAAAAGTATTTTAATGAAATATTTGAAAATGTTTCTTGTTTAAGGATCTAGTTATTTACTTTATTAGAAAATACATTTTTTAATTTATATTTTTATCTAGCCACCCAAAGTCTCACCTTGCGTCCACGTCATGGGAGGTTGTAGGCGCATTTCAGGTTTCTTGTTGGACCTGCACATCGACCTGATGTACATCATCCTGACAAATATATCTGAAACGAGCGAGCTAATGTGGCTCCAGTGCAGCCACGTCAGGCCTAGCGGGTCGATGGTGGGTGATGAAATGCTTTCAAAAAACAAGTAGGCCTCCGACATCAACAGAGTAAACAGGTGCCATAGAGTTCAATTGAAAAAAAAAATAGAAGCACATGAAGTAAATGTAAAAACTGCAGTAGGAATGAAACAATGGTTTGAAAAAAATATTGGGGTTGGACAATGGAGAGTGTTATCGCCTATTTTTTTCAACGCCATAATGAATGAAATTGCAAATAAAGTTGTAGGGGAAGGCAAAAAACCAGACATGAATACCTTAATCTTCGCAGACGATGTAATGATATGGAGAAATTAAAAAAAATACCATAGAACACAGACTTGAACATTGGAAGACAGTTACAGAAGAATATATATATATATATATATATATATATATGTCTAGAAAATGGCAGTCATGAAAATAAGTAGGAACTAGAACAATGGTTGAAATATTACGTTATCTGGCATAAATCTACAAAAAGTAAAAAAAAAAAACATATTTAGGAACGGTGACAAAAGCAAATGGGAAAATACAGACTGAAATCTGTGAAGGAATAGAGAAAAGTTTAAAAGTCTATAATTTAACTAAGCAATTAATCTGAAATAAAGATACACCCACCAAGAGTAAAATCAGTTCTAATATATGCAGCTGAGACTTGGACATAATCAAAGGAGGACTTGAGCAGAATCCAAGCTACAGAAATGAAATTCGTACGTGGAATAGCACATAAAACAAGGAGAGATAGAATAAGGTATGACAAAATCAGGGAGGCATTATGTGTAGAAATCAACAAAAGACTTAGAAAAAAGTAGACTAAAATGATGTAGACATTGGAAAAGAATCGAAAAGGAAAGACTACCATAAACACTGTTAAATCTCAAGATACAAGAAAAACGACCACGAGGTAGATCACGAGAAAGATGGATTAACAAGTGAATAAAAGTGTACAAGTGAGATATGACTGGGAAGAACTAAAAAGAAGCAAAGCATGGGAAGATAGAGATGGTTGGAGGATATTTTGAATCGATCTTCCGAAAGAAGCACACGATAAAAGGATGCTGATGGATTTTTTTCCAAAATTCAGAAACATTTCGATATATTTATATTTAATTTTAGTTTTCATATTTGTTTTCTGAAGAGTAATTTTATTAAGAACGGGTAAGTTAAATAATATTTTTTAAACTATATGATGAGTGAATTTCTCCTTATTTATTTTGTGCTCGGCATTTAGAGGGCGACTTGTATGTCGAGTGGATTTTATTTAATCAGAAAGACCTGGATTACATGGCCTAAGATTTAAGTTATAGAATATAATGTATTTTTTAAAGTGTTTATCAGAATTTGTCTACTTTAACTCCATGTCCTTGTTCTAACCCACAAACAAATTCGACGGAAGTTCCTGGTATTTGTGTGAAGTAAAAGTTGCTTCAGAAAATAAACTGTATAACTGCTAATTTATAAGTGCTTAGACTGTTCCAGGATACGCATTAAATATGTTATCAAACACATTAAAATATCTATTATATAAAAATGAATGTTTGTATGTATGTTTGTTTGTTTCTTCGTACTTTATGCGCGGCCATACCGTTGATCCGATTATGATGGGGCTTTTTGCAAAATGTTCAGAAGATTCCCGGGATGAACATAGGCTATAAGAGAGTTGTGATACTCAACTCCTAGACCTTTAAAATCGCCCTTTGTATTGGAAAACGTGAAAAAGTAGCTCTTTGGACGTTTAAATGGTTTACGCTGTCTAAACCATAAAAAATACACAAAATTAATGTACATAGAATTGAATATCTCAAAAAGCTCTACAAAAAAGTTCGCGACAGCATATGTTTATCTCTTACGGATAACTCACAATAACCATTTTTGTCTTTCATTGATGCCAAGAAGACCGAGACAAGTACGTAGATTCCTGTGCAAGCATAGCAGCACATGGCGAGTATTCTTTTACGGATAACTCACAATAACGGATTTTGTCATTTAGCTCATTTATGCCAAGAAGATCGAGATAAGTAGATTTCCGGGCAACACCGGGTAATATACTTTTTAAAACTGAATAAAAGTTAATGTAATTGTAATACTCGAAATAAATATGTAAGTAAACATGATTTGTGTATGTATATATATATATATATATATATATATATATATATATATATTTATCCATCCGTCCATAGTAATTCTGCCCGAGTGCAAGGTCTTTCACTGCAATCATAGCATTTTCATGCTATGCTTTGCAGCTTTACTAGGGAATTATAGGTGGGGTAGCTTTCCGTTGCTTTCCACACCGATGAAGGATGATGATGATAATGATAAGAATGATAATGATACGGATGATTTTCGGAGACCGTTGGGCCCTGAGCTTCCTGACATTTGTCTTACAGGTGAGGAAATACCCAAAAAAAAAACCTCACCCAGGAGCCTCCCGACCGGGGATGGAACCCGTGTGCCTGCTGCGTGACAAGGCAGCACGCTACGTCGAGACCACAGCGGTGGACATATATATATATATATATATATATATATATATTTTAATGTCATTATATGAAATAAGACCTTAATATAACATATGCTATCTATGTCCACCGCTGTGGTCTCGAGGTATCGTGCTGCCTTGTCACGCAGCGGGCCCGGGTTTGATTCCCGGTCGGGACAGGCTCCTGGGTGAGGTTATGTTCTGGGTTTTTCCTTACCTGTAAGATAAATGTGAGGACGCTTAGGGCCCAACGGTCCCCGAAAATCATCCGGTCATCACTATCATCCTTATCATTATTATCATCATCCTTCACCAGTGTGGAAAGCAACGGGAAGCTACCATATCTATAATTCGCTAGTAAAGCTGCAAAACATAGCATAAAAATGCTATGATTGCAGTGAAAGACCTGCTCTCGGGCAGAATTACTATGAATGGATGCTATCTATATCAGATTAATTGGTTGATAGTTATTTGGTAAAATGACACACGAAGTTTATGATTTTCAGTCTTGTTTGTGGTTGTTCAATTAATCTTATTATTCTGATTTTGTATAACTGCAAACTGAAATTGAATAGTTTGATTAATATTACAGGTTAATACAGAATTAGTTTGAAACAGTTGATAGTAGTTAATACTGAGTATATTATTTACTATAATTGTGAAAGCAAGTATATGGAAACATTTAAATTTAAGCATCATCACCATAGTACATTCACGAATTTAGGTCATTTGTTGACCTGTTTCGGCCTCAAGAGAAACACCATGCAAAAGGCATTTGAGTGGACGTCCTGATCTTCTTCTTCTTTTTCCTGCAGGTTGATATCTTAACATTTGTTTGGGTATCCTGTGATCTTCCATTCGATGAACATGTTGCATCCACCTTGACTTATAATCATCAGAAATTTTGTTTTCTAAAGGTTCCATGTGTAAATCTTCTAAGATGTCTTCATTTTTTGAGATTTAGTAGTATGTATTCTGCAGTGCTCCGAGGGTATCTCATTCCAGCATATCTAAGTCTCTGTATATCCTTCTGTTTCAATGTCCATATTTGGCTACAATACAAAAGAGATGGAAGAGTCAGTGTTTCATCCACTATTAGTCTTGAATGTTTTTGGACTAACTGTAGCTTGAAATTAGAATTTATTAACCCTGAAATCCTTAAAAGTTTGATAATTTTGCATTTACAGCTTTTTCTTCTTCATATGAGATATTGCATTCTAGATATGTAAAATTATTCACCTGCTCAAAAATGTTATTGTCAAGTACAATTATACTTCTGACAGGATCTACACCTTCAAATGTCATAATTTTTGTTTTCTCTTAAGGTATATTCTATCCGTATTTAAAGAAAATGCTTTAATTGGGATGTTGCCAGCATGATTCAGTTTATTCAAGTTGAAAGAATGTCAGTGAAGGGTTTACAAAATACAATATCTCTCGTTAGTAATGTTTAATACAGTAGTCACATATAAGTGTTAACGCAGTGTGCATATAAATTAGTGGTATGGATATGTCTATATACCATCCATCTTCCTAATCATCTTTGAAAAAATAATTTTGCATATTTATTTAAAAAATCTAACAAGGGATGCTTTTGGACCTCCCAGCGGAAACCGCCATGAAACTTTCTAGGCTGAACAAGCATCAGGCCAAAGTAATTGGTGTGAAGTGCAGGGTTTCACAATCATTCGCTACCTCTAAAATAAGGCGTACAAAATTAGGGTTCGCAATACAAAATTAGGGTTCGCAACTATAATGTTTGTAGTCATAAGTTATGAAACATGCTGTACCCGAGAGGCATAATGTTATTTTGTAATAATGTGCATGGCCGGCAAGTCTCCTGCCTTATGTAAATAAGTGCGATTTGTATAACTGTAAGTTGTATTCTCACACTCTGGTACAGATACTGGTGAATGAAGTGACACAGCGGACTATACGCATCCAACATACATCGAGAGGCGAATAGCACGGTAGTTATATCCTGGAGAAATATATCAGTGGCAGCATGGACATGTCAGAAGAACAGACATTGAGGTGTGATAGTGATAGAACATCGGAGACTTTATCAGAAATGAACGATATGCTCGGTAATCCAATTCATAACACGCAACAAGTTTCAGTTCCTATGAACCATCACCTCACACATTTAAAAGGAAAGGTATCCACGAGCAGTTCTGTAAAATAACAATGCAAAGGATTTACGACACTGTCAAGATTGGAAAGGAAAGCGTAGCAGCAACTGCCCGAAAATTCAAGACATCACCGGCAAATGTTATGCAAATAGTAAAGGCTCGGGAGAGGTGGTAAGATTGAAAACAGACATGCTCGAATTTGTGAGCATATGAACACCAAATTCAGAAATGCACGTAATGTTAGAAACACAATTCACTACTGGTATTTAAGGACTTGAGCAAAAGAAGCAGCTATTTTCATGGGAATTCCTCCACCAATTCAAACGCCGCTAGAAAGTAATATCACGTAAGATTATAAGATTCATTACTAGGTGGCATGTTTCTCTTGATATTGTCATGAAGATCAGAGCATAGTAGTGTGTGAGAGAAATTACGCACTACGTATCTGGTAATGCAGTCGATGCTGACATGGTGTTGAATACGGATCAAAGTCCATTTGAGTATGAAATTGCCTCAAATAGGACACTATCAATGGCCGGGGAAAACACAACTGAAGCAACTGTTGAAAGCATTGCATCTACTACTCACTCCTACACCATTCAAGTCCTTATTATTTCCACCTCAGGATGCCTCGCAAAGAAATTGTACATTCATTTTCAGGAAGCTGGTGGTAAATTTGGAAAACACATTTCAGAAACATTACAACCTAACCAACTTCCAAATATAGAATATAATTGCAGAACCAGTGATAATATGTCAACAGCTCTCGTACTGTTCTGGATGCGTGAGTACTGCAACCTGAACTAAACGGAGCATCGCTTCTGCTGTTGGATTCATGGTCTGGTCAAACATACACAGGTTTATCGGACAGAGCCTTCGAAAACAGGGATTTAAATTTACACACAAAAATCTTACCCCCTAAAACCACAAAGTACTGTCAACCTCTAGACGTTTACTTCCTTCGCAAAATATAATTTTGCGTGCCGCATTGAAGAGAAAATATGTCATGATGAGAGGAATGCCGTGAAGCTGCATGACAGGATCTCCATTTTGAAGTTGCATTCCTTGATATACAATCAGTTGAGTTCACCACAGTACCAGCCTATGCTTCTCTATGCGTGGAAGGCGTCTGGATACGTGCCACAGGACATGCCGCATTTCGTTCTATAATGTGTTTGACATCAATTTTGCTGGTATTGACATGTGCAGCACTACTGACTGTGATTGCAGTTCCGCCATTATTTGCACATGGTGTGAGATTCAACTTTGTTTGCAGCACTTCCTTCCTACACCATATTACCATGTGGTAGAATGAGGTACGATATGACATTTTACAAATCTGTATGTTGTATGTTATCTCGTCATTTACATGTATCATATTTCACAGGGTGAGGCCTGGGTCCTGAAAGAAAAAGGAAAGAAGTAAAATTCAGGAAGCGGAAATGAGCTTCCTACGGGCCGTAAAAGGTTGTGCAAGAGAAGAACATATTAGAAATGAAGATATTAGATAAGAACTAAAAGTACAACCACTTCTTCAACAAATAGAAGAACACAGGAACAATTGGATAGAACATCCGCAAAGAATGACAGACGATACGATACCAAAGATGGCACTGATGTATAATCTTGGAGGACGAAGATCGGTAGGAAGACCAAGAAAGCGCTGGGCTGAACAGATGTGAGATCGGTACAGACAAATACCTGATCCGTGAAGGATCATGGTGATGATGATATTTCACAGGTGGATGATGTTAGGCACTCTATGACTAAAAACCATAACAGTTGCGAATCCTACTATTAGACGTCTTGTTTTAGGGGCTGCGAAATGCCGCACTTTACACCAGGTAGTTTGGCCGCTGCTTGTTCAGTCCAGAAAGTTTCATGGCGATTTTCGTCGGGAGGTTCGAAACCATCCCTTATAAGTAATATTGAGTTTAATTTTTACTCAAATTAATTTGTAGCACACTATGTGGGCTATATAAGTACAAAAATACATGTTAATTTTATAATTTCGTGAATTAATAACTTAATACTATATAAATAATACCAATAAACTGCAACATGAAAATGTCAACACAAAAATCTAAAGTAATGGCTTCCCTAGGAAAAGACCCAGTTCGCAGTAAGATTATTATTAATATGTGCGGGTTAGGAACCACGCTACTACTACCATACTTCCGGGATCGGGTTTTGTTATTGCTGTCTCTACTAACGTGGATCTGATTTCCTGCAAGGTTATCAATCACGAAGTTGCTTACCTTGGGCCAATAGAAGGCAGCAATTGATTCATCTTTCTCTCTCTGATATATTGACATAAATAAATAATGATTCTCAAATACATAGAGTGAGTGAAAATGATAATAATTGTCATTCAAGAAAGCTAAACAGCATAATAGCAAGGGAGCTGGAAATAATTTCCTATGTGAGTGAATTTCCGTATAGGATTGAAAACAACTACGTGCACATCAATAAAGCAGCAGATAAATAAAAGATGACCTTTAATAGAAACAAGTTGTCTGAATTAAAAACAAATTAACAAAGAGACTTCGATCATTCAGAGAAAAAAACAAAATATAAACAAATAAATAACGATATTCTTACAATAGAAAAATCCACACCATACCTCACGCTACACTCATACTTGCGTCCGAATCAGGGACCACTTCTTCCCTGGTCTGCCGGACCAACTAAACCACGCCGCTTCTCGGCTTCAGACCAGCTTGTCCATTAGAGCTTCATTCGCATCGCGAACTGGATGCTGATTCAGTCTTTGAATCTGCTCAAAGAACTAAACGATGAATGCTTGAATGATTGAATGATAACGTTCTGCTAGTGCACCACGTATATGAAGGTTCCGAGGTAGAGGGGAGATGCGCCGTAGACATTGCGCCGCGGGAAGGGTAAAGAGTAGAGAGAGGGGGTAAATACAAGGAGAAAGGGATATTAGCATAGTTCATAAATATTCCAGTCTAGGGAGGAGAACGACGTTACAATAATGAGCCGAAAAACACACTTTCGGTTCAAATAATAATAAATTATTAGAACGAAATATAACATTTAACTACCTCGGATATCAAGTTACATACGAAGGGGATAAAGATTTTAGTAAAAAATTATACAATTTAATAGAGTAACAGGAATTATAAATAATATATTTAAGCCAAACACAGTGCAGCAACCCACACAATCTAGAATTTATAAAACACTGGCCAGACCCATATTATGTTACGGTAGTGAGGCCTGGAAAATTCGCAGTGTAGATGAACAAAGATTAACTGCGGCAGAAATGCAATTTATGTGGCGTACTGCAGGTTACTCAAGAACAGACCATAAAAATAATTCTAAGATTCTCAAAGAATTACAAACAGAATCAATAATAGAATATAGCTATACAAAAATATAGAAACGACTGGAAATCTTACGTAAGAAGAATGAGCCGAACAAGATTGCCACGTCTAATCTTAAATTACCAGCCACCAGGCAAGAGATCATTAGGCAGACCTTTCAAACGTTGGATTAAGACCTAGGTCTATCACATGAAAGGAAGAAGAATACTATATACCAGTAGTCAAGGTTATCTGTCCCATGGTAACCATGCTCATCTCTGGAGCGGTTTCAAATCCGGTCATGGTCGATGGATTTTTCAAAGCAAACAATCCATGAGTTCGGCTTCCTTAGGAAAGAATACTTGGTACAGTGTAGTAGATTTTCCTCAAAAGAAAGCCTTTTAGAAACATGTCCCCTCTTTTACGCCATCATTTGAATTTCGACGGTAATTAATGTATCTCTTAAAGATCGTTACTAAGCAAAAATATAAATAAATAAACAATTTACAAGGAAAACACTTGACACGCATTCTAGGAATCACATTCTTATTCTCAAGAGATTTTCAATGAAAAGTTTACTGACAACTATATGAGATAGAGTAATTTGAAATATTTATTTAAGGTAATTTTGATTTAATACAAATTGCTCAACTTCTTAACTAAAATGAATTGTTTTGGACATATGTGAATAGCAAATTTATGTTTAATAATTAACATCCAAAATTAATTTCAAATATATACGAAATTAACATTATTTAAATAATGTATGATATTATATGAACATACTTGAGACAGTAGTAACCATATGTTATGATTCTGCGAATTTACGTTGAAAGAGTATAAAACAAAAGTATAAGAGAATTCTAAAAAAAAGAGGAAAACATACTTTATTCTATATCCTATAAGTGAAGTACACTGTTACCGGTAATGTATTTTTCTTTCAGAATACGCAAAAGAAGAAATCTTATTTTCAATTTCCAGAAGAGCGAGAAAGGAGTGTGTTAAGGGATGAATGGAAGTTATAGGCATAAGTCAAATTTACCTATGTATACAAAGCGCGGTTTTCTCGGGAAATGTAAAAATGTTTATTCGTAAAAGATTTTAAAATGAAGGCCAATGAGTATTTTTCTTATAGTTCATAGAGTTCTGAAATGCAGAACGTTTTTTGTTCTGGTATTTTATATAATAGTTTCTAGAGTCTTACTCATTTTCCACCGTTAGTAATCAATATCTAATTTATTTCGTCATGTGTGGTACAATTTCCAACGTAAAATCAGTCCCCTCAATGATTGCGAACCCTGGAAAGTTACGGAGGCAACAAATAAAAAGTTGCAGACCTTTGTAAACGATGTCTGAGGCGTATTTTAAATATAAGAAGGCCGGAAATAATATCAAATGATGAATTGTGGAGAAAAAACAAACCAATCACCCATGCGGCCAGTAGTAAACTGCATTAACACTTCCAACTACAAAATTTCCAAATTAATTGCACAAAAACTAAAAAAAAAATACATGAAATTGGAAGATAAATACACAATAGAAAACACACATGATTTAGCAGATAAACTTAAAAACATAGAAATAAACAAGAATACGAAAATGGCATCATTCGACATAAAGAATCTATACGCTAACATTCCAATAAATGAAACTTTAAACATAATAAAAAATAAACTAGATAACGGTAACTTAAATACAGAATACATTAATCAATTATACACAGTCACAAATACTATAATGAAGCAAAATTATTTCCGATTCAATAACCAAATATATGAACAAGAAGATGTAATCCCGATGGGATCTCCCACATCAAGTATAGTGGCAGAAATATTTCTACAAGGTTTGGAAAAAAATACTATGAAATTTTAATAAATAAATTCAATATAAAGCTAATTACAAGTTATGTGGATGAGGTCACGATTATTTATGAAAATGAGAACAGAAAAGAAAAGGAAATTCTGCTAGAACTAAACAATATGCACCTAAAATAGAATTTACGGAAGAGATGGAACTGAATAACAAAATAAACTATCTAGACCTTACCATAATGAAAAACATACAAATAAGAAACTTGAAATAAGTATTTTCCACAAATCCACAAATAATATGCTCATCATTAATAAAAAGTCTAGACACCCATACCAACATAAAATCAGCACATTTAATAGTTTAATCAACAGAATGCTAAAACTACCCTTGAACAAAACAAATTACAACAAAGAACTACAATATCTTAAAAACATGGCGAAAAGCAACGGATTCAACAAACAAATCATTGATAAGCTTATAAAGAAACAAAAAAGAAAAAATGACGCAAACAATATAACAAAACTTGAAAGAGAATCTAACAATAACAAAACATGGGTAACATTAACATACACAGGAAATGAAATCACAAAACTAAGCAGAACTTTGAAAAAGATAAATAAAAACATTAACATAGCTTATAAAACACGAAACAAATTAAACAACATAATATACAATGGCATAGAAGAACAAAAAATTGAACAACAAGGGAGGCTATAAACTAACATGTAAAGATTGTAATAATTTTATATTGGCAGGGCAAGCAGAAAATTCAATACAAGATATAAATCGATACTAATAAAATTCATGGTGATTTTCCGTTGAGGTATTAGTTCACAGTAATATAATGTACGGTTAAAAACTATAATATAGTTTTTATTATTGATTTCGTACATCTCAATGATGGATAAATCATATTTGAAGAGAAAAATTATACGCTCAGACCGGGACTTGAGAGAAAGATTTGCGTTTAGATCGATACTTGCTCAGGTAGCTCAGTTGGTAGAGCACTTGGTCTAGAGAACCAAGGGTCCCGGGTTCAAGTCCCGGTCTGAGCGTATAATTTTTCTCTTCAAATATAATATAGTTATCTTGCAGGTCCGTCTCCTCAACTTAAGTTCTTTCAAAACTCTGTAGGCCTTTCGGGACTAGTCCCATCATCAGCAGAATGCATTAGGTTAGTTCTTGTTGACCCTTGTTGAAGCACTGACTTGGTTGTGAGAATTTTATATAGAGAATTGTGTGGATTAGGTGTGTATTCATTGGGAATCAGGTTGTTGTTGATTTCTCTTAGGATTGCGATTTCCTCCAGTATATTTATTCTCGTAGGAATGTTTTCTCTATGTACTATTGTGAGGGTGTTATTGATGTTATGCATATGGTGTCCAGCTTGAATTACATGTTTTGCGTAACTTCATTTTCCTCCATTGTTAATGAAATCTCTGAAATGTTTCTTGAATCTAATGTTGAAGCTTCTGTTAGTCTTCCCAATGTAGAATTTATTGCAGTCTGTACATGTTAATTTGTAGATGCCTTTATTGTCGAATTCATCTATTTCTTCGATGTTGTTGTTTATTAAATTGTTTAATGTGTTGTCAGTTCTGTAGGATATATTAATATTCTTATCGAGCTTTTTTAGTGTGTTGGCCAATTTTAATGTTTCTTTACCAGTGTACGTGACAGTTATCCATTTCTTGTTGTTGTCATTGGATTCTATTTCAAGTTTGGTTATGTTGGTAATGTTTTTTTCTTTTTTGTTTGTTTATAATTCTATTTATTATTTGTTTGTTGTAGCCGTTAATTTTTGCCATGTGTTTGATGTAATTTAATTCTTTATTATCATTGTCTTTATTTAGAGGGAGTTCTAACATCCTATTTATTAGGCTTTTGAAAGTACTTATTTTATGTTGAAAAGGATGTCTCGATTTATTGATTATGGTTAGTGTGTTGCTTGTGGGTTTTCGATAAATGCCAATTTCTATTTTGTTGTTGGTGAAGATTTTTGTTAGTGTTAGGTCCAAATAGTTTATACTGTTGTTGATTTCTGTTTCATCAGTAAAGATGATTTTGTTGTGCATGTTATTTAAATCTTGAGAGATTTCTTTGTCTTTTCTATTTTCGCTGTCATAAATAATTAATACGTCGTCTACATATATTGTGAATAATTTTATGTTGAATTTAGTAATTAGTTCTTTGAGGTGTGTATTTTCTAATTCTTGTAAGGATATTTCTGCTAGGATTCCCGAAGTGGGGCTTCCCATGGGGATTCCATCTCTTGGACGAAGAGTTCGTTGTTGAATTGGAAGTAATTCTGTTGCGTTATTGTTTTTATGATGTTACTTAGTTGGTTGATGTAGTTATTTTCAAGTTTCTTGTCCATTAATTTTTTTTATTATATCTATTGTTTCATTTATTGGGATGTTGGTGTATAAGTATTTATATCAAACGACGTCATTTTTGCGTTTTTGTTGATTTCTAGGTTATGTATTTTTTCTGCCAAGTCGTATGAGTTTTTATTTGTGAATTGATTACCTAAATTGTTGTCTTCTTTTATGTTTTGGATAATGAATTTAGAAATTTTGTAGTTGGGTGTATTTATATAATTGACAATTGGTCGCATTGGAACATCATTTTTATGTATTTTTGGAAGAGCTTTCATTGTAGGTGGTGATGGATTATTATTTATCCATTTCTTGTACATGAATGTGTTTTGGTTGTTGTTATTTGTTTTAAAGACTAAGGGACTTGATTTTATTAATTCTTTTAATGATCTGTTATATTTTCCGGTTGGGTCCTTTTCAAGTCTTTTTAGGTTATTTTCTTGCATGAATTGTTTGGTTTTGTTTATATATTCTTCTTTTTCCATGAGAACAATTGTATTGCCTTTGTCTGCTTTCGTGTGTATTATATTGTTATTTTTAAGTTTAGATTATATGTTAGATATGTTTTTAAGTAGTTGTTTTTCGGTATTGTCTATTTTCGGTTAAATATCTTTAATGACTTTGGCTGCCTCGTATTTAGCATAGTTTTTATATTCTGTGTTTAGTTTGTTTATTGCAATTTCGCTTTCAATTGTTAGGTTTTGTTTGATTCTGTTTACATTGTTTATGGGATAATGAATTTATATCCCATTTCTAATATGTTTGTTTCTTGTTTGTTTAGTTTTAATTTTGTGAGATTTAATATTCTATTGTCAGATATGTTGTTAGGTTTGTGATTTGTTCAGCACTTATCACTTGGTTTTCGGTTTTCAATTTCGTAATTTTATTGTTTAATGTTTCGTATTTAGTTTCCATGATATTATTAATTTCTTCATTTATTTGGTTTTCTATTATTGACCAGCATTTACCAAATGTTAAACCAGCTTCTTGTGAGTAAAAATATAGTTGGTTGTTGATGTTTTGGTTCTTGATCTAAAGATCCTCTGATTTCATTCTTTAGCCATTTAATTTCCGCTTGTTTTTTTGTGTTTTAGATGCTGTGTAACTTTTGTTTTTAATTTTAATTTTGGCGTAATTAGGTGTGATGTTGTATTTAAGGCATTCTTTGTTGAAGTGTATGTTAGCTATTGTTTTATGTAGCGTCAGTTTGAGGTTATGATATTTGTGTTTCACTTTAGCCTGACTGGCTGCAGAATCGATACTAGTAAAATTCATGGTGATTTTCCGTTGAGGTATTAGTTCACAGTAATATAATGTACGGTTAAAAACTATAATACAGTTACCTTGTAGGTCCGTTTCCTCAACTTAAGTTCTTTCAAAACTCTGTAGGCCTTTCGGGACTAGTCCCATCATGAGCAGAATGCATTAGGTCCGTTCTTGTTGACCCTTGTTGAAGCACTGACTTGGTTGTGAGAAATTGGAAAAAGAAGAATATATAAACAAAACCAAACAATTCATGCAAGAAAATAACCTAAAAGGAATTGAAAAGGACCCAACCGGAAAATATAACAGATCATTAAAATAATTAATAAAATCAAGTCCCTTAGTCTTTAAAACAAATAACAACAACCACAATACATTCATATACAAGAAATGGATAAATAATAATCCATCACCACCTACAATGAAAGCTCTTCCAAAAATACATAAAAATAATGTTCCAATGCGACCAATTGTCAATTGCATAAATGCACCCAACTACAAAATTTCTAAATTCATTACCCAAAACATAAAAGAAGACATCAATTTAGATTATCAATTCACAATTAAAAACTCATACGACTTGGCAGAAAAAATACATAACCTAGAAATCAACAAAAACACAAAAATGACGGCGTTTGATATAAAAGACTTATACTACAACATCCCAATAAATGAAACAATAGATATAATAAAAAAATTAATGGACAAGAAACTTGAAAATAACTACATCAACCAACTAAGTAACACCATAAAAACAATAATGCAACAGAATTACTTCCAATTCAACAACGAACTCTTCGTCTAAGAAGACGGAATCCCCATGGGAAGCCCCACGTCGGGAATCCTAGCAGAAATATTCTTACAAGAATTAGAAAATACACACCTCAAAGAACTAATTACTAAATTCAACATAAAATTATTCACAAGATATGTAGACGACGTATTAATTATTTATGACAGCGAAAATAGAAAATACAAAGAAATCTCTCAAGATTTAAATAACATGCACAACAAAATCATCTTTACTGATGAAACAGAAATCAACAACAGTATAAACTATTTGGACCTAACACTAACAAAAAACTTCACCAACAACAAAATAGAAATTGGCATTTATCGAAAACCGACAAGCAACACACTAGCCATAAACAATAAATCGAGACATCCTTTTCAACATAAAATAAAGTACTTTCAAAAGCCTAATAAATAGGATGTTAGAACTCCCTCTAAATAAAGACAATGATAATAAAGAATTAAATTACATCAAACACATGGCAAAAATTAACGGCTACAACAAACAAATAATAAATAGAATTATAAACAAACAAAAAGAAAAAAACATTACCAACATAACCAAACTTGAAATAGAATCCAATGACAACAACAAGAAATGGATAACTGTCACGTACACTGGTAAAGAAACATTAAAATTGGCCAACACACTAAAAAAGCTCGATAAGAATATTAATATATCCTACAGAACTGACAACAGATTAAACACTTTAATAAACAACAACATCGAAGAAATAGATGAATTCGACAACAAAGGCATCTACAAATTAACATGTACAGACTGCAATAAATTCTACATTGGGAAGACTAACAGAAGCTTCAACATTAGATTCAAGAAACATTTCAGAGATTTCATTTACAATGGAGGAAAATGAAGTTACGCAAAACATGTAATTCAAGCTGGACTCCATATGCAAAACATCGATAACACCCTCACAATAATACATAGAGAAAACATTCCAACGAGAATAAATATACTGGAGGAAATCGCAATCCTAAGAGAAATCAACAACAACCTGATTCTCAATGAATACACACCTAATCCACATAATCCTCTGTAGAAAATTCTCACAACCAAGTCAGTGCTTCAACAAGGGTCAACAAGAACGGACCTAATGCATTCTGCTGATGATGGGACTAGTCCCGAAAGGCCTACAGAGTTTTGAAAGAACTTAAGTTGAGGAGACGGACCTACAAGGTAACTATATTATAGTTTTTAACCGTACATTATATTACAAGATATAAAGAACACCTAAAAGATTTCATACACGCGGGTGATAAACCAAGCTATGCTATACATCTCATTAACGCAGGTCCTCGAATGAACACAATTGAAAACACTGTCACGATAATCCACCGAGGAAACCTTCCAGCCAGGATAAATATATTTGAAGACCTCGAAATTATAAAGGAAACAAACAACACCTCACTTCTAAATGAGAACGCACCCCAGTCAAACCCCTTATACGAGATCGTCAAAACAAGTCAGTTGCTGCTACAAACAGTTGGAGTATACATCACCGTACACAACAACGACAAGTAGCGGAAACTCAACCTGCAGAAGATGGAAGGTAACTTCCGAAAGCGCTCCAGTTAATTTTATATACAATATATTAACAAAGTTGAGGACGACGGCACCTACCAACAGGTACAATTTAATTTTTAACTTTCATCAAATCAACAATATGTCACCTAATAAAACAAAGTGGAATTGGATAGGCACGACATTGACAAAACCAGACAGAGTCACCGAGAAGACTGCACTAGATTAGAATCCGCAAGGAGTAAAAAAAGAGAGAATGACCTAGGAAAACTTGGAAGCGATCAGTAGAGGAGGAAGCAAAGGAAAGAAGAAAAAGCTGGAAACTAGTGAAGTGGTTGGCTGGAAGCACAGTACGCTGGAGGAACTTTACTGCTGCCCTATGTTCCATTTTGGAACTACAGGAAATAAATAAAAAATAAAAAGTATTATAATTCATGCTAAAAATGATTACGCGATCGAAAATTTTTCATCATCATCATTGACAACAAGGATTAAGCCCAATGGCCTGTTCCGATCTCATTATAGGTCGAATTCGTCCCTCCATCTGCTCAATGGTCTTCCCAACAATCTTCTCCCTTTTGGTTTATAATTATACATTCTTCTTGGTATGCGCTGTTCATTCATTCATTTCTAATGTAATTAACTGTTACGTTTTATGATCCCTATTACACTGTAAAATTTACGACTCTCGAAATTAAATGAATACTATTTAATTGTAAGCTAATTTATATAAACATAATATCAAAGTTAATCATGTATGAGGAAAATCAAGTATTTATAGTGTGCTTTAATTTATTATTTTCATTATTATTATTATTTGTATTAATATTTTTATGATTATTTTTAATATTATTATTATTATTATTATTATTATTATTATTATTATTTGCCTCTAGGCAAAATTTACCGAATTTTCTCGTCTAGTACTAACTTGGTTTCCTAGATGTCAGTATGAGGCGGAACGCTGAGCAGGGACCACTCAAATGACATCTATAAGAAAATTAGTGTAATTAAATTAGTATGGTTCAAATTCTTCCCTGTAGAGGGAGAGCGCCTAAATCTCTGTTAAGGGAAACATGGGCTTACAAGATACAATATTATTATTATTATTATTATTATTATTATTATTATTATTATTATTATTATTAATTCCTTTGGAGACAAATGAATATCACCACATTTGTTGTTAAGAGGACAGAAAATCAAAACGTTAAATGGTATGGCATGTACAAAGAATGGAAAATGGTAGATGGCCAAGAAATATATACCAATAGTCACCGCCTGGAAGAAATAAACGTGGCAGACCAAGATGGAAATCGAAAACCTACGTCAGAACTATAATGGATTATGGTAATTTGGAAGAAGGAGATTGGAATGGTAGAAATAAATGGAAACTGAAGACGGCAAACCTATAAGTACGGGAAAGCCGAAGATGTAGAAGATTATTATTATTATTATTATTATTATTATTATTATTATTATTATTATTAACAATATGTTAACCTCTATATATTTTAAATTAAATTGTTGAATTATGAAACTAATAGGTCTTTTTCTTCTCTTCTCTTAGTTTAAATTTTCACATTTTATGCACGTTTTAAGAAGTACAACCTCTCTCTCTATAGGTACTCTTTGCTTAGTTTAACATCTCATCTTACAGCCACTTTTTACATGACCAGACCTTATATTGGCACAACCTGTCGGTAGAGGGATTTTAAACTTTGGATCAAGTACATACTTTTTGATCGCACAAGGAAATGGAGGACCTCCCCGAATCAGTGATGAACCCAATCCAGGGCTACCTCCGAGACAATACGAACATTAAGTGGAAGCACAACTTCACTCACATATCCATATTAAATGAATATGTTAATGATACTTATCATAGCCATATTTTGTTAGGGGACCCTATGAGACTTAAAAAGTTGTCTAAACATTTGTTTTGTAGGTGAGAAAATATCCCGAAAGGAACAATAACTTATAATACTGTCCTGAACGAGTGACGAACCCAGGCCCGTTACGTACGAGGCAGCGACGTTACCCATAGACCACAGTGATGGACAATAAGTAGGCGTAAACTAACTAATTCACTGGCTCTATCAAACCCGTAGGCTAATGGCCGCGCGGATATAAGTTCTCCATACATCCCTGTCCTGAGCTAATGTCTTCCAATCATTTCCTGTATAATCTACATTCCTCAGATCATGGATGATGCTATTCTTCCACCTCATTCTAGGTCTACAACTGGACGTTTTCCCTCTGGTTTTCCTACAAGAAGCTTCCCTGCTCCTCTTTCATCCCCCATACGTACCACATGTCCTGCCCATCGCAGCCTACGAGACTTAACTGTTCTTATAATATCTGGCTTCCTATACATATCATGCAGCTCACTATTATGTAGTTTTCTCCATTCACCTGTCTGTTCATCTATTTTTTGGCGCAAAATGTTTCCTAAGAACTTCATTATTATTATTATTATTATTATTATTATTATTATTATATTATTATTATATTATATTATTATTATTATATTATTATTATATTATTATATTATTATTATTATATTATTATTATTATTTTTATTATTATTATCAACGGATAAAATGTTGTTTGTACAAGAAATTTAGTTTGCTACATTTAATGTATCTTTAACTGCTTATAATTAGTATAGTGTATATCTATATTTGTCAAATATTTATTTGTATCTGTGCTGGTTGAGTGGAAGAGAAGACCTTATGGCCTTAAGTCTGCCAGAATAAATAAAGCATTATTATTATTATTATTATTATTATTATTATTATTATTATTATTATTATTATTATTATTATTATTATTATTATTATTATTATTATTAGTAGTATTATTATTATTATTATTATTCTCAAATACTGGTAATCTTCTTTCCTCCCTTAAAGTAAGAGTCTATGTAGGCCTAATACATAAAATTTAGTAGACTTTTTTTCCTCGAAATTATATTTACGAACAATACATTTTCCTTGCTGTTTCGAATTTCAAGCGCTATTATATCTTTTAAAGTTAATGTTTGAAACTGCAGTAAGCGCACCAAGAGCATTGTTGGAAATTCTGCCGCTTTAATTGAGCGGATACATCACAGATATGTACTGCATATTATATCTCTGTGGATTAATACATTACATAACCGCAAAAAGTAAAACAATTACATTCCAGAACGTAATGGCATATTAACCACTTTGGGAAATGACCCCTGTACCGACAGCGTGTTTGGTCAATTTACAGCCACAGAGTCGGATAATATGAAACAGGAGTTCCGTGCTTTTACTCATTGATCGCAACTAGCAACAGCTAATTGTGTGTGACCAACGGGAATCAATGGGGACTCACCATTAATTGAACAGCTTGGCACAATAAGGTACTAACTACTGACGTGGACTGTGCTATTTAATATCATTTAATTAATATACAAGCGACAAGACGAAATTTAAGTTCGACTCAAAACGGAATTTTGAGGATAACTATCACAATATGATCTGAAAATCTCCTTCCTGTTTCATTTCATTTATTTGCTTATTTAATAAGGATTTTACAGGCGTATATATATATATATATATATATATATATCACAATTTCGTTTATTACGTTATTCAGGTTTTCATAAAACTCATCTTCCTTCATTTTCGATGGAAATGGATTTCATAAGGAGAGCAGTAAGATGTTTAAAATAAAAAAAATACTGTCATACGAGAAAAAATTACTATTAGAAATTCAATAGTAGATTATAAAAGATATCCATCAAAGGCAACTCTTTTCCTCTGGTTTAAAAAATACATTGTTACTGCCAGATAGACCCGGGGAGTTGTTAGACGCTTCTAAGACGTCGCTCCAATCAACAAAAACTGAAAACAATTCTCTGCCAATAATGTCTTCGCATTATAATTGAGGGATATAATGACGTTTCCATGTCAAGTCCAAGTGGTATAATTACATCAACAGCGTTGCAACTATTGTCTTTTACAGTATTATTATAGTTTATTTTTAGGAAGTATCATTTTCAGGTTCTTTAATCGAGGTTTATGAGAATGGGAACATCTTACCTCAAATTATTAACTCGAGGTAAGATGTTCCCATTCTCATAAAAACTTGATTACTATAGTATGTTAGTACCAGTGAATAAAACGTGACAACGCCGCTTGATATGCTAAATACTTATCTGTGCAAAATAGACAAAACAAAGAGCTTGAAAACTAAAATACTGAGTCCACTATACCTGATGTAATAATGTTTTTTATGTTCTTCAATTTTTTTCTTAGAAATATTTTTGTTTGGCCTACATAAGATTTTTGGCCAAGAGCCAACTGCATAAACGCTCCTAATTACAACATTTCCAAATTAATTGCTCAAAAACTTAAGAAATAAATCAAATTAGATGATCAATATACAATAAGAAACTCGCACGAATTAGCAGATAAGCTCATAAATGTAGAAATCAACAATAATAGGAAACTGGCGTCATTTGATATACAGAACCTTTACACTAATATTCCAATAAATGAAACTTTAAACATAATAAAACATAAACTGGAAGACGATAATTTCAACATAGATTACATAAATAAACTGTACACGATCACTAAAACTATAATGAAACAAAATTATTTCCAAACAATTTTAAATAATTTGTGATTCATAGTTTAGTCACAAAAAAATCAAACGTTATGAAAATTTTTCAAAACTTTGAATATGAAAAAAAAATCCATATCAAAAATGTTTGAATCAAATTCTTTCAAATTGCTTTAATAGTTAAAAGGAAGGCTGTTTCTGAAAGCAGTAAAAAAAAGTATTAATCTATCTTGAGTAGTTTAGCAGATGAGTGCATCATAAAATTACAGTTTTAACATTGGTAAGATAATTTTTTGACCAAAGAGAGATGAACAGACAGGTGAATGGAGAAGACTACATAACAATGAACTACGTGGTCTTTATAGGAAGCCAGATATAATAAGAACTGTTAAGTCTCGTAGACTGCGATGGGCAGGACGTGTTGCACGTATGGGGAATGAAAGACTTGCATGGATGCTTCTTTTAGGAAAGCCACAGGGAAAACTCCCAGTTGGTAGACCAAGAATGAGGTGGGAGAATAACATTGACTATGATTTGAGGAAAGTAGATTATACAGGGAATGATTGGAAAGGATTAGCTCAGGATAGGGATGTATGGAGATCTTATGTCCGCGCGGCCATGAACCTACGGGTTCGATAGTGCCAGTGATTAAGTAAGTAAGACAGGGAGTACCCAGTCCCCTTAATAACGGAATATATGAACAAAAAGATGGAATCTCAATGGGATCTTCCACATCAGGTATATTAGCGGAAATATTATTACAAGATTTGGAAAACAAACATTACGAAAAATTATTAAATCATTTTAATAAATAGCTAATCACAAGATCTGTAGATGACGTCATGATTATTTTTGAGAATGAGAATAGAAAAGAAAATGAAATCCTGCTAGAACTAAACAAAATACATAATAAAATAGAATTTAGAGAGGAGATAGAACTTAATAATAAAATAAACTATCTAGACCTTATGATAACGAAAAATATAAAGAAGAAAAAACTCCAAATTAAAATTTTCCGTAAATCTACAAATAATATGCTCACCATTAACAACAAATCTAGACACCCATACCAGCAAAATATCAGCAAATTTAACAGCTCAATTAACAAAATGCTAAAGTTACCCCTAAACAAAATAAATTATAACAAAGAATTGGAATATATTAAAAACACGACAAAAAGTAACTGTTTCGATAAACAAATCACAGATAAACTCGTAAGAAAACTAAACAGAAAAAAATACATTCATAACATAACAAAACTTGGAAGAGAATCTGTTAAAAATAAAACATGGATAACATTAACATACACAAGCAATGAAACCACAAAATTGGCTAGAACCTTAAAAAAATAAAAGAAAAACATAAACATAGCTTATAAAACCAATAACAAATTAAATAACATAATACATAATGACATAGAAGAACATAGCAAATTCAATAGTAAGGGAGTTTACAAATCGAAATGTAAATATTGCAATAAGGTTTATATAGGCAGAAACTTTGGTACAAGATACAAGGAACACCACGCGGGTGGAAAGTCAAGCTATGCTAAACACGTAATTAGCGCTGGTCACGGAATAAACACAATAGAATACACCTTATCGATAGTTCGCAGAGAAAGAATTCCAGCTAAAATTAATCTACTAGAAGACCTGGAAATCATGAAGCAAATCAACAACTCGATACTAAATGAGAACACTCCCCAAACATACAATCCCTTACACGGCATAGTTAAAACCCAGTCAGTTCCTACTGGAGACGCATCATGACCATCAGCATCTACAGCGTCTTAAAAAAACAAGTAGCGCGTACTCATGCCTCTGATGATGGAAGTTAACTTTCGAAAGGCTTCCAATTAATAATATTTTACATACATTATTTTAACAAAGTTGAGGACGATGACATCTGCCAACAGGTACATTTTAAATTTTAATTTTTATCTTATCAGTTTTATCTGTGTCCGTTTTTATTATATTTCCTTCAATGGTATTAATATGCTGCTGGTTTAAGCTGATGATATAGTATTATTATACCATAGCGAGGAATAATAAGGGCAAATATGCACACTCTATTGAATGATACCAAGAAATTGGAGCTGGAAGTAAACATAAAAAAACTATATGGCCACACATAGAAATATATTATAGATGGGAAACTGACTGTTAATCACAAATGAGGGAAATTTTGAAGAAATGACTGAATCAAAAACCTAGAAGCAATAATTTGAAACAAGAAATGAAGCGCACAAAGAAATTAAACAAAACTAACTAAATAACTAACTAACTGACTGGCACTTGTCGAACCCATATGTTCATGGCTGCGCGAACATACGCTCTCCATACATCCCTATCCTGAGCTAATGTTTCCCAGTAATTCCCTGGATTATCTACTCCCCTCACCATGAATCCACTAAAAGCAGAATTTTGGTCCTGTCATCAGGTGAACAGTGAGACAGGCAGAAAGACATACAATTCGATAGTATTTGACAGCAGCATATGTGAACATACAAGAAAAAGAGACGTCATTACGTGTCCATCTGAACACACTTTATTGACACTTTGTAGGTCCTATAACTTCTAAACGCTTGTCCCTCTGTCCCCAAGATTTCACAGGTCCTCTATTTGTGACATAAGCTTTCAGAAAATATATGGGTTTCCGTAAAACCGGTATCAAAGGAGAGAAGGTTTACTTGTCAGTAAAATCTTAGCTGTGTATCCTTTCTTAGTTTGTTCCTCAGTGTCCATCTGACTGTTCCACAAATATGTTGAAATTTCTGCATTTTCGTATTTATATCAAGGACAGAGGGAATCTCATTAATCCATTCATGCGCGTCAGTAATTAGATGACGAGGCATTTGGCTACCTTAAGAGAGTCATAGTTATTTATATCCTTTCTTAAGTTATATCGCAGCCCAAATGCTGGAGTGTGAAACCTGTTCCAAAATTTTATCTTCTATTTCTATTTCCGTTCATCCATGGAATGCTATTACTTTTCTTTTTAATTTTGAAATTGTCATATTCTTCTTCTTCTTCTTCCTTTCCTGTGATAGACCTAGTGGTCTGTTACGGTGTCAATGCAACGTTTGAAGGGTCTGCCCAAAGATCTCTTGCCTGGTGGCTGGTAGTTTAAGATCTGACGTGGTATTCTTGTTCTGCTAATTCTTCGTACGTGAGATTTCCAGTTGTTTCTGTATTTTTGTACATATTCCATGACTGATTCTGTTTGTAATTCTTTGAGAATCTCAGAATTCCTTTTATGGTCTGTTCTTGAGTAGCCTGCAGTACGTCTCATAAATTTCATTTCTGCCGCAGTTAGTCTTTGTTCATCTACACTGCGAATTGTCCAGGCCTCACTTCCGTAACATAATATGAGTCTGGCCAGTGTTTCATAAATTCTAGTTCGTGTGTGTTACTGTACTCTGTTTGGTTTGAAAATATTATTTAAATTCCTGTTACTCTGTTAAATTTTGTAATTTTTTGACTAAAATCTTTTTCTTCTTCGTATGTAACTTGGTATCCGAGATAGTTAAATGTGTTGGTTTGTTCTAATATTTTATTATTAATAACAATTTTACCGCGAACTGGGTCCTTTCCTAGGAAAGCTATGACTTTAGATTTTTCTGTTCAGATTTCCATGTTGTGGTTTATTGCAATTTGGTGAAAAGATTGGACTGAACGTTGTAGGTCATCTTCTGAATTCGCTATAAACACAATGTCATCTGAAAATAATAGGGTGTCTAAATTATATAATCTATTAAGTGGTATACTGCTATGTGGTTGTAGTCTCCATTCTGTGATAATTGAATTCATGTATATTATGAAGAGCATTGGTGAAAGACCACATCCTTGTCTACCTCCTTGATTAATTGGTCTGCATTCAGAGATTTTATTTTCAATCTTAACTTGGATGTAATTATCCTTATAAATATCATATATAGCTTTCATGAGTTGGTCTGAGATTCCATCATATTTGAGGATTTCTAATAATTTGTTTCTATTTACTTTGTCAAACGCCTTCTTCAAGTCAATAAACAAAATGTGTGTTTCAATATTAAACTCTCTGTGTTTTTCTATTAGAATTTTAATAGTGAAGTATCCATTTGTACAGGATCTCCCTTTCCGGAATCCATTTTGTGCTTCATCCAATAAATTGTCATAATAATTAGTTACTTTTGATTTAAGTAACTTGGTGTATATTTTGTAGCCTGAGTCCAAAAGGCTTATTCCTCTGAAATTATCACAGTTAATTATATCTCCTTTATTGTGTAGTGGGATTACAACAGCTTGTTGCCAGCTTTTTGGTGGAGGGCGCTCATTATAAATTATATTTAAAAAATTGAGAAATCTTTCACTAAAGGCAGAGCTGGCATACTTAAATAATTCCAGGTTAATACCATCTTCACCTGGTGTTTTGTTATTTTTTGCAGTGGACGAGTATTGTATTAATAAATCTAAAGTAAAAACATCTATGTATTATTGTTAGAAGGTACGAGATTTAAAATTCCGTTTTTTGCAGCTACAACTTTTGAAATATATTCTATCCATATTTTTCAAAGAAATTGTATTTAGGTTCAACGCTTTCAGGTAGCTCTTCCATGTAAGTGCTGCTGAGTATTTTGTATGTTTTTGGATTTGGTCTTGTAATGTCCGTTTCCAATTGGGTAACAAAATTATTCCAATTTTCTCTGTGATATCTTCTAACTTCTCTTTCAGCTATTGCTCTTTTCTGTTTGTAATCTATTTCGTCAGCAAGTGTTCTAGTTGATAGACTGTTGCGACAGGCGTCTCGTTTATCATTAATAATTCTGGCGAGGTTTTCATCCCACTTCCGTAAGCCATGTCTTCTTGTCCATAAAGGTCAAGGTCTTTTATCAACTAAATGGATTCTTGTCCATAAAGGTCAAGGTCTTTTATCAACTAAATGGAAGGGATGATTTCTGTGTTTTGTCATTTATTAATTTCTCCTCTTTGTTCCTGTACTTTCGTTGGCTGCTGTGTTTAACATATATTTTAGATTGGTCCATTCTTCTTCTATAGTGTTGCCAATTTCTACGTTGAGTAAGTTTGATAACCTCTTCTGGTAAATCCAGGATCATTTAATAGTTGCACCTTGTAGGTGTATGTGGGTTGTGTTATAAATTATATCTTCTTATACCATTTGGAGAAAATCGTGCTGGAGCAACTAGCAGATGGTGGTCTGATTCAATTTCAAATCCTCGGAATACTCTCGTGTCTAGTATAATATATTTCTTAAATATATTATTTAGTCGACAGACTGCTTTTATATAGTCTGACCTCTCTGTCAAAAATTACTGCTATATTATCTGCAAAACATAATACTTTAAATGTTATATTTCGTCCAATTTTTAATCCCTTATGGACTAATTGTTTACATTCATCAAGAATGTCGTCTAAATATATATTAAAAAGCGTTCGGGAAAGGCTACACCCCTGTTTTAAACCACAGTTAGTTCTAATTCCAATTACTATTTTTGTATGTTCATATAAACTTTGAATAGTTTTTATTAGGTGAATCGGGTATTTTTTTTGCATTATCTTCCATAGTAAAAGGCTGTTCACTGGACTATATACGGGATAATTGTAAACCATTACAGGATAGGAATATATGGAGAGATCATGAACCCGCGGATTTTATAGTGCCAGTGAGTTAGAGTTAATTCTTTCCCAGAGATACCAGCGAGTGACCTCATCTCCTCCAAGATACATCTAGCAGGAAAGTAAGATATTAATAGGATGATAAAAGCCGATTACAGTGAATCTAATTTAGGCTTAAGGTTCCTTTTTGCGCGATAGTGCGTTTTGTCGTACTTACAGCAATAGCGACCATGATTGAAAGTTCATCTTCCTACATTTCAGGGTCACCAACCTATATAACTATACTGTAATATTACATATTACAAACATGCGTATGGAGAATAAAACCACTGTCCCATACGTATACTACATACATTGTATATACAAAAAAATCCAAAAGATAGTTTTAATACACATTATATGAAACAAATCACCGCATTTTAAATTAACTGAACTTTATTTGAAACAATATAAAACAATAAATATGTACTTGTCGCCATTTTATCACTAAATTGTCTCAAGACCTCCTGTTGTTTCAACTAATAAACATTGCCTACACTGTTACGTTAGTCAATTGTTTATAATGAACGCAAATATTTCCAACAAATATGTTATTATTTTACTATTATATATTACTTTGAAAACACCATCGCTCAAAAAAATAATGTACAACGCACGTTTGTGAAGTGTTTTACAGAATGTGGGAAATTAAAAACCTCGCTATCGCTCGATTTTTAAACATTTTCCTCGATTCTGTGAAAACTACTTCCAAATCTCGCATCGTAATATACTATTACGTAACCGAAGTTTTTCAAACTTGGGAATCACAGCTAAAAGTCTTTCCCGAAGGAGTTGTACCATGGATTTCTTCTTTCTATAAAATATATCGACGTTAGTCCTGTTTAAACCTGCGGCCATCGCATCGCAAGAAACTTAATGCATGACCACCTATGCCTATTTTATTAACCTTTGTTCGGAGGACATTCAAGAAAACATTGAAAATATGATTACATACATTAATAATTATGTCCACCGCTGTTGTCTCGGGGTGGCGTGCTGCTTTGTCACGCAGCGGGCCCGGGTTCGATCCCCGGTCGGGAAATCTTTTCTGGGTGAGGTTTTTATCGGGGGTTTTCCTCACCTGTAAAACAAATGTCAGGAAAACGTTTAGGTCCAAGCGGTCCCCGAAATCATATGGCCATCGCAATCATCATCATTCATATTCATCTTAGGTTAAGCTTAGGATTAGGGACTCTCCTGGCGCACCATTTTCATCATCATCCCCCATCATATCATCGGGGCAACGTAACCCCGTCTTCTAGGTGCCCCAACCTCAGAAGTGGATTACAAGTACGCCATGCCAGGAGAGAAACCAGGAATGTCGAAAGACAAACCTGGGACATTTGAAAAAAAAAACATTAATAATTATACCTGAAAAGTTCAAAACCGTAACACATACAAACGTTAACATAATGGAATATCTGATGCAGAACTAGATAACATTAACAATATTATCTATACTATTAAAAAAAACGTGGACAAAACAAACAGACCTTATTATAAATCCTTAGAAGTCACAAGCTATTGCCATCGGCCATCAAAGTGTATTAAAAATTGAATATTCATTTATAATTTCTGTAAATATATATCAAACTGAAATTCCATTTAAACCCTCCGTGATAAATCTTGGTGTGTATTTCGATTAAAATCTTAGTTGGCAGGTTCATTCAAGAGAAACTTGTAAACAAATATAGGTATTCGATCTTCCATTCCCTAAAACGTTTGAAAAATGTCCTTCCTTCTTCATTGAAAAAAATACTTGTCTCAACTTTGATTCTGCCGCATTTCGCTTATTGTGACTTACTCTTAACTGACATGACTATCACATTCGGACAAAGACTACAACGAGTTCATAATGCTTGTGCAAGTTATATTTATGCAACCTCCGTAAATCAGACCACATAACTCCAGTATTTTAAATGTTGTCTTGGCTCCGATTGGAAGACAGGCGGAAGATACATTTCCTCTGCTTCTTATACAACACTTTGTCCACCTCATCACCGCTTTATATTTCTACTCGCTTTCATTCGCTATCCTCCCACTATACAGTAACTTGAACACACGAACGAGAGAAAATTTAACTCTAGCTGTTCCTGTACATCGAACATCTCAATATTCCTCGCCCTTCCTTGTTTTAGCCACCCTTTGTAGTGAAAAACATGAAATAAACTCCCTATTTTGACGATTAAATGGCTTACGCTGCCTAAACGATAACAAATACACCAAATTAATATACACAGAATTGAATATCTCAAAAAAGCTTACAAAAAATCCACGACAGCATATGTTTATCTTTTACGGATACTTCACAATAACCATTTTTGTCTTTTATTGATGCAAAAAAAGACTCTGGAATTCCCTCCCCTCGTATACCAAGGACTGCCCGACTCAAAAACGGTTTAAAAAGAAACTCACTTAATATTTCCTTAGACAATATAATATATAGGCCTAACCGTGTTCCATGTATACTTTTATTATTCCTTTATAATTTAAACTTGTTTTACCAAGCCATTTACTTAACCTAATTATACATTATTATTTTTGTATTAAGTAAATAAATAAATAAAACGTATTTTATAGATATTTCACTAAAAATGGAAGCTTATTTCAGGGAGCGTTTAACTGAACACAGTGTGATTTTTAGTGGTGAAGGGGTTGGACATCACAACTCTCTTATAGCCTGTGTTCATCCCGGGAATCTCCTGAACATTTTGCAAAAAAACCCCATCACAATCGGATCAACGGTATGGCCGCGCATAAAGACGAACAAACAAACAAAGGAACAAATATACAAACAAACATTCATTTTTATGTATTAGATAACTAAGGTAATAGCCTTAAAATGAATATTATGCGTTTTTTTTCGTTTTCGCAACAATTTATATTTTATGGTTAGATCTGTTTTCGAGGTAACTATTCAATTAACTTTTAATATTAAAACATTTGATTGATAAACAATGTATTTGTTAGTGAAGAGATGGACTGTATTAAACAGATGCCTACTTTAGTATTGTTATCTAAAAGTCCGCAATTCCATGGATAGTGCAGTTTCATGGTTCATCGCAATTCTTCTTGATGCGTGGGAGGACAGACGTGATTACGAGGATTCGACTGCTATCATGATAAATATGCTACAAGATAACGCTGCAAAATCTTGGTTAGCGTGGAACAAAACCTCCTCACTCAACACTCTTCCGGCATTTACAATTATGGAGCCCAAAACGAAGCTGAAATTTATATTTGAAACATAATCTTATCTTCAATATTTTCATCCTCATTTAATTTATTTGGACCAAACACATATTCCAATCATCTGTTATTTAAAGGGACCAACTGGTCAATTTCAATTTTTTTAATGTTCATCTGACTGTTTTTAAATTTTTATCACATACATTATGTGCTTATAAATGCGTTTCTGTGAAGTTTGGTGTTTATAAGTAGAATAGTTTCAGAATTATGAATTCTTAAATCCATGTTTTTAATATTTTCTAAAAAAAATGCTCCTTTTTAAATATTCTCTGATTAAATTTGAAACTCAGAGTATTTATAATTCCACTAAACACATTTGCTATGCAAAAATATTCATAAAGGGAGGATACTGCTTATTTTTCATTTGAAAACGTGTTATTTATTTTTTTATCACTCTCATTATTTTTACCATCTCAATTTTAAAAAAATACATGTGTCTTAGACTAGTAACTACAGAGCATATTTGAATTAACATTTATTGGACAGTGGAACCACAAAATTTCAGTTTGGTAAAATAAAAATTGCACCTTAAGGAGGATTTTAAGTTTTGCAAAATGTAAAAAAAGGGGGAAAAAAAACGCATGCTAGAATTTAAGTAGCAATGCTGACCACACGGAGAAGGGTATTTAAACTCTTATATCACGGACTCAATGTTGCTCCTACAATAAAATTTTTTACATGAAAATGATCCTAAAGGACGAGAGTTGTTAAAAAGCAAATAAACAAAAAATGCATTTTTGGCCATTATTTAAACATTTTCACCAGTCGGACCCGTAATTGTACTTCGCTATTGAATTTCCTAGTAGTGGAATCATCCGACTTTGTTCCGTGGATTCAAATCCGGCCGGTGTTAATATATTTTTAAGGGTGTAAAAACCTTGAATGTGGGTACCTTCGAAAGGGGAGTAAAAATATATTGTAGATCTATGCCAAGTAACAGAACATCACGTCTGGAATAAGTCTCTCAGATAAAAAAAAGATTTATAGGCCCTTTCACACTCATATTTAAAGTGCGACCTTAAAAAAATCTCAGTTTTTAAATAGCATTATCAAAATATAATACAGGATTTTCTACAGTGACTTCAAAGTATATAACTCTTTGCTCAAAATTTCAAAAGAAAATATGAAATCCATAATAAAATTAACTTATTCGGTTGTAATTTCTCGTAAAATGTTTTCTATTAATTTATGAAAAAGTCAATTACTACAAAATATCATACATTTTGTTTGAAACTCTATATTATGAGGAAAAGTAATAGATAAGAGGAAAATATTCAAAGAGATAAGCAGTCTGGTTTGAGCTAAATTACGTAAAGCTTAACCAAAAATAGAAATTCAGAGGTTTAAAAATTATCAATCCTCATATATTACCGTTCGCGTAATTATAATTTTATTACACACATTTAAATATAAGTAAGTACGTATTTTTATAAAGGAAGGTGCTTAATTGAGGTTTTAAGTTTTCAAGTTTTAATTTATAATTTTTAAGTTTTTATACTTGTGAAATTACGTTTGATAGCTTAGATTAAATATTTTGCTAAAGCTTCTAGTGAATGATTCAATAATTAAATTAGCCCCAACTTGTTTTACAAATTAATTAATAAATAACGAGTTTCTTTAGAATTCATAACAAGTATTTGGATAAACGATATTATAAACTTACAAAACTGTTAAGTATTATTTGCGTCTTCATTAGTCCCTGTGTTCTTCATGTTGATACTTGGGAACACCCATCTTGGTATCCGATTTGAATCGATTCCGTGGGGGTGATGCAACCAATTCTTATGATATGTTTTGATTTGTTTACTAATTTTAAAGTTTTAGGTTTTAACGAATGTCTATATTTCTCTTCTTGTCCATCTACTCCAACAGAACTAAAAATGATGTAAAAAATCTGATGTACAGCATTTTGGTTTTATTAGAATATGTAACTTAGGTAGAAACGCAAATTTATTCGACATGTTGAAAACGGTATACCTCAGGAAACCCGACATATTTTTTATTAGCTTTAAATAGATATTCTGTTTTTTTTCATGTCCTTTACGTAATGTAAATTTGTAGTTCAAAATTATATATTGTAGGCATTAGTTTTAAGTAGAAACATATATTAATAACAAGCAAGTTTAACATTTGTAAAATTAGATAAATACATGAAATATTTTTATTTATTTGCATATGTCGAATGATTATATATTATTGGCGCAACATAGGCTCTTACTTTAACGGAGTTTAGGGAAAATAATCTTATATACTCAATTTAGGATTTAAAGAGACATCAGGGCTGCTTGGTTTAGGTTGGGCGCATGGAAATTAAAAAACGATCACTATATGTGAATATGTCCAATGTGCGGGAGCTTCGAACACAAGATACGAGATATTAAGAAAATGTAACGATTTAGAATATTGGAGGACTCAGTTATTACCGGAAATATTTGTAAATTCAAATCGTGAAAGATTGGCATGCTACGAGTTAATGGTAAATGCAGAAAATTGGATAAACTTAAGTAAATTTCTGGACAAAAAATGCGGAAAATAAGAACAACACTCATTCATGAATAAATAAATGTATTAGTAAAATGTAATATCATTACTTACTTACTCACTGGCACTATCAAACCTATAGGTTCATGGCCGCGCGGACATAAGGTCTCCATACATCCCTATCCTGAGCTAATGCTTTCCAATCATTCCCTGTATAATTTACTTCCTTCAAATCGAAGTTAATGTTATTCTCCCACCTGATTCTTGGTCTACCAACTGGGCATTATCCCTCTGGTTTTCCTATAAGAAGCTTCCATGCACGTTTATCATTCCCCATACATGCCACATGTCCTGCCCACCGCAGTCAACGAGACTTAACTGTTCTTATATTCCTATAAAGACCATGTAGTTCATTGTTATGTAGTCTTCACCTGTCTGTTCATCTCTCTTTGGTCCAATGTAATATCATTAATACTTAATAATTGTACATAACGTAGTTATTATATAATGTAATTGTATTGTTATCTAATTTTAATGTTATTGTGATTTCTTTTTTCTTTTAAGTATATTATTACCAATCATTAATTTATTGTAAAGGACAGTCAACAGCACGTACGGCTTACTGCCCGTTCGACCAATATTTGTAAATAACATTGTATGTATCGTACTTCACAGTCAAATAAAGTCCTACTTTAAGGGAGAAAATATTAAGAGTATTTGAAAATAAAGTTTTTAGAAATTTTTTGGAGCCAATCAGATCGGAGAAGACTACTTAACAGTGAGCTACGTGATCTTTATCGGAACCACATATAATGACAATTAGGTTTCGTAGACTGCGATGGACAGGGGATGTGGCACGAATGGGGAATTTAAGTAACTCCTTGTAGGAAAACCATATTGAAAGCGCCCAGTAGATGTGCTAGAGGTGAGAGAATAACATTAACCATGATTTGAGGAAAGTAATTTATTCAGGAGAAGATTAAAAAACATTGGCTCAGAATATGGGTGTAAGGAGAGCTTATATTGGCGCGGTCGTGAACCTAGGGGTTCGATAATGCCAGGAACTTTGTTGGTTAATTTAGTTACTGTACATATTATTGGATTTAATTATTATGAATTAATCATATTATTGGGGGATGCCGTAACTTAGTGGTCAAGGCACTACACTACAAGCGGAAGTTCGAGGGTTCGAGTCCCGGTGGGGTCATAATTTTTAAACTGACCCAAACCATCTGGCGGCACTTTGGCCCTGGGGTCGCCTCAGCCTCTAACGGGAATGAGTACCAGACGCTTGTTTTTGGGGGCAAAGGCGGCCATCACGCAGGGTTGACAACCCGGCTGACATCAAGTGCCGATTGTCCAGAAAAGTGGGAGCCTTAACCTTCTAGTACCCCAGGGCCTTCTGAGGGATGTAGTGGGACCACTTTACCTTTACCTTTTCAATCACATTAATGAAATATTAACAATTAGGTACAAATGAAATTATTGTTTAATGAAATATTTACCAATATAAAGATTTAGTGATACCAACATAATATTTTTAGCGTTAATTTAAAATTCACAAAGCGAAAATTGTAGTTCTCTGATTTTCATGTAAGAATGAGGTAAGTAGAAAATAGAACAGCTGTTATTACATTGGACGAGACAGAGGTAGGAAATATAAGAAATAAAGTAGGGTACAAAAAGCCCGTAATGCTGCAATAATGTGAAAGCACTAGAGCCCTCCTGCCCCAATACTTTATGAGTCTCGGAGGAATGCGGTAAGATAGACTATATTCGGAGTGTCTAGTGTAGTTCCTGTGACCCGTAACTTGCAGGAACTGTGCTCTTCTGATGTCTCTAGTACAGATCCCATTGGGGATGGAATATTACCACGACCACTCTGCAATGATGACTCAATTCACCTGGCTGCAAGTCTTACTCGTCTCGTGAGAATCCGACTCTAACTTCTGCTTCGAGAAACACTTGAAAATCTGTTTCCTTACTCACCTCATGAGTATTCGCTTTCCTTACACTTAATAATGAAAAATAAGAATGAAATATTGCGTAAGACAAGATAATTAAGTTACATAATCTTATTATCAGGGGGCTCGCCATAACGTAGTGGGTAAGGCACTGCGCTACAAGCCGGAAGGACGAGGGTTCGAGTCCCGGTGGGGTCAGGATTATTAAACTGACCCAAACCTTCTGGCGGCACAATGACCCTGGGATCAACTCAGCCTCTAGAGGAAATGAGTAGCAGATGCTTGTTCTGGGAGCAAAGACGGCCGTCACGCAGGGCTGACATCAAGTGCCAATTGTCCAGAAAAGTGAGCCTTAACCTCCTACTACCCCAAGGGCCTCCTGAGGCCTGTAGTGGGATACCTTTACCTTTAATCTTATTACCAAGCTACGGATTAGATTCTAAAAACCTAAACTTTTAATTGACATTTTTGACTTTTGTAAGTCTTTGTCACTCTCTCTCCCCCCCCTCTCTCTCTCTCTATTTCTCTCTTAGGAAATTATACATTTTACTAATTAATTAACTTACATACGTAGTGTTCTGCCCAAGAGCAGGCTTTTCACTGCAAACTCAGTATTCTTCACTCTTTCTTCAACTCAGCCTTCCTTTTTATATCCACATACAAACAATTTATTTTAATATTATCTATCACCTGGTGTCTTTTTCTGCCTCTAATTTTCTTTCCGTTGACCATTCATTTCTAGGGCATCCGTCAGCAGGCAGTGGCCAATCCAATTTATTTTCCTCTTCCTTATGGGCTCCAGCATATTCATCCAGTCTGCCTAGCACATCTTTATTTTTTTATTTTGTTTGTACATTCTATACGTTCCATACTACTCCATATCCGTATCTCAAAATCTTCCAGTCGCTTTTCCTCATTCCGTCGTAAAGTTCAATTCTCTATAGTCTATACCATACAATGCTGCACTCCACACAAAACATTTCACTAGCCTCTTCCGCAAATCTTTTGCCAAAGGTCCACAGAAAATGCTTCTCTTCTTGTTAAACCTTCTTTTACCATTGCTATCCTATGCTTCACTTCTTGACAGCATCTTGTCAACACTAATAGTACAAACCAAGTATTTGAAAATCTCCACTTGTTCAATGGCCTTCTTTAATCCCCATGTTTATCTTCCTTGGTTCTTCCTTAAATGATGACCTTCGTCGTATTTATATTTATCTTCATCCCGCAATCCTCACATTTGTCATTTAACTCCATCAGCATGTTCCTTAGTGTCATTGCATCTTCTGCTAGCAAAGCCATATCATCAGCAAATCTTATGCACTTAATTTTTCTTCCTCCCATGTTTGCGCCTCCCGTATTCCTAAAGCAGTCCTTCCTTATGTCTTCAAGATAGATGTTGAAAAGGATTGGTGATAGAGGACATCCATGCCGTACCTCCCTCCAATTTCTCTTCCTTTTGACATTTATTATCCCATGTTCACTTTTATCTGTTTAATTAAAATTGACTATTAAACAATATTTTTTACTTTACAATTTATAACATGGCAATCACATTAAGAACACTCTTATGTTTAGTACATAGCTCTATATTATGTACGTCTTACAAAAAATGATAAACTTATACACCTAAATCACCCGCCTTAATATTCTTGATATTACAAAGAACAAATACAAATTTCTGTAGTAAACACTCTTCTCTCTCGCTTTCGAACGAGTAAGCAAAATCTTTTCTCCATTTTGCACAAGTACTTGTAAAAGACACTTCCAATTCTAAATATAATATTTACTTAATTTATATAATAAGATGTCTACCGCTGTTGTCTCGGGGTAGCGTCGCTACCTCGTAAGCAGCGGGCCCGGGTTCGATCCCCGATCGGGACAATTTCCTTATGGTGTTATTTCCGTGTTTTTCCTCACCTGCAAGACAAATGTCAGGAACATTTAAGGATAAAACGAATATTATCTGGCCATCATAGTCATGATCATCATCATCATCATATTCACCAAATTTTGTATGAGTCTGCATGTGTGAACGGTGTGTTTCCTCTTTATGGTGACCTCAGAGAGGGTCCTGATATTGAGCTGATCACTCATTCGGAGAGGTCCTCCATGACCTTGTGTGGTCAAAAAGTTTAAATGTAATCCATAATTAAATCCCTTTAGGCCAGGGTGGCGTGTGGACGTAAGGTGAGTGGTTAAGCTGCGTTAATTTAATGGGATGTAATAACATAAACATTGGGCAGGTTCAATGCGTATAATCCAGTTCTTATTACGTTCTAAAAACTAAATTAATTATTTTTGTATTAGAGATAGTTTCTTTAATGCATAATTTAACTACAGTGAAAGCTTCTTATTCGCGGTATATATATATATATATTAATTATATGTTTCCCCGAAATCATACGGCCATCATTATTCTCATCATTATCATCTTTCACCGATATGGAAAGCAACGGGAAGCTACCACACCTACAATTCCCTAGTAAAGCTGCAAAGCATAGCATGAAAAGGATATGATTGCAGTGAAAGACCTTATTTAACATTTTTCTAATACTGTTATTTTAACACAGTTCCAATAATGGATTATAATATTAATGAAAGATCTGCCCTCGGGCAGAATTATTATGGATGGATGGATATTATATGCTCCGTAAATATGCCGCGAATACAGAAACCGTGAATATGGAATGGTAATTTCTATGGGTATACATGGAATACGTTCCAAGGATCCAAAATAGAATAAAAATTATCAAAATTAACTCAATTTAATAAGATATTTTGAACAATTTATATTAATAGGATTCCTTATTTTGTCTTCGGATATCTCGATGAATCGTACATTAAATTGAAACAGCGTGATATGGATGCAAACGACTCGCAAACGCGTAAACGTTCAAGCATTTCTATTCACTTCAAGCGGCAACACTACTTTTTTCCGCTTCAGAACAAATTTGTCTTTCCTTTTACTCGACATTATAAATTGGGAACATAGCAGAAGACATACGTGCTATTAAATCAAAATTATTGCAGCGAATGACAAGTTGAAACAATAAAATACCGATCCTGGGGAGGTTGGCATTTATGAATGGACATAGCGGTACATAAAATACGTCGGCGGTGGCTTTTAACAAATGACTTTAGGCTTCATAACAAAAAGGTTTATTTTACTTTGATATTTATTTGTCCAATTCGTTTGGATCGCTCTTTGTAACAGCCATCTTGGCACGTGCCTACAGTAAAAAAAAAGTTGCCGATGCATTGATAAAGAATACGTAACTTGTAATGTACCGACTGGATCCGCGAATAAAGACATTTTTAGCCGCGAATACAGAAACTGTGTCGCAATTTTTTAAGCCGCGAATAATGAAAACGCGAATAACGGAACTGTGAATAAGGAGCTTTTACTGTAAGTCAGTTACATAAACACTATTTATATTTTGAATATTGGGAATAACAAGAATAATATGTTCGAACCGGAGAATATGTGGATCAGCGATTATAATTAGCTTACAATTGAGGGCTCAGAAGACATAGGAATTTCGGGTAATTTTGACTGATGTTTTGAATTTGTTTTTCTTCTTAAGGGATTTGAAATTTGTTTAATTACAGTGATCATCATTAATGTAACTATGAAATAGCATTGTTATTTTATTCAAATATGGAAACATCTTCATAATTTATGAACTTTTTACATTAGAAGAAAGCCCCACTTTAACTTCCATATTCGGATAAAACGAACCCCAGAGTCCACTTTAGCTTTTAGTCTATTTTTAAGTTTATTTACTCTATTAATTTTTGCAGACTGACACAGATTAATCTGAAAATATTTATGATTGATCATAATTAAAAAGTGTTGATATTTATTTAATGTTTTGAAAAAAAATATTGTTGATCATAACGTTCACACGTCATTCAACTGCAGAAAGCGACGGCCTTTGGGTTTAATAAAATTACAAGGATGTTAAATAAAATCAATTAAGTGAATGGTTTTTACAGATAGCATCCTCACTGATAAAACATACGTATTCCTGTAAAGTTCCTTTGTTATGTTTAATTATTTTATAAAGCCACATAATAACCAAACTCATCAGTATATTAAAACAGCATCTACATAATGTATTTAGGAGTTTTTTTTCAACATTTGTAATATTCAGTAGCAGAAATTAGGAATTGATTCTTAGCTTGAAAAACTTTTAAAATTGTCATTTTCATAAATATCACAAATTAACTTTTCTTCGCACAAAGAATAAAAGAAACTGGTCTTCAATCCGTCAAAGTTGATGAGGAGAAGAAGTTAAAATATTTCTGTTCGAGAGCAGAACCGATTAAAGAAGATATTAACAGAGTCCGCTCAAACAGGAGGGTCCACATTACCCGAACTTCGTTATAATAATATTCCACGTTGTATGTTGCGAAAACATCTATTCGAATTGTTTTACAGGTACTTGATAAAATTTAATTTATTTCATTTCACTGTTTGGGATACTTTGGACGTCTGACATAAGAAGTGAAATTACCTACAAGTGCGCCATATCAGCCATCACAACACATAGGTAATTTTTTCCTATAAAACGTCTGGGCGAAATACAAAATTCTCATTTACAAGAAGAATTTAGCAAACAATCCTTGTTTCTTTACTGTAAATAACAGAAAAAGATATAATCCTTCAGTGTAGATGGAAATGAAGATTGCCATTTTTCTCTGCAGTATGTAATCCAGTGTTTACTGGAGTTTCAATTTGAGTGAATTTTTTTGTAACTACAAATTTATATTAATACAGTATTAAAATATCGTTATAATTCCGACCGTGGTTCAGTGCTTCAGATGAAGTTACATCTGTTCGGGAACCTCAGCTAGAACTCCAACAAAAAATAAGAGTGATTTCTTAATTTGGAGTGGTGCAAAGGAGAGATTAAGAGCCCTATCCCGACAGTGTTAAAATATTGAGACCCATTTTATCAGAAACTATTTGAGGTATAAATGTAATTTTTTACACTGTTCAAATACATGTTTAATAAGTTTACAGAAGCACTTATAAATTATATTTCTTCTACTTTTGAAAAAAAAAGTTTTTTAAAACTTCAATTTTTTTAAATTTTTGCAAGTTTTCATTAAAAAACAATAATCGTAAGAGAACCAAAGTCGTTTCATATCAACAAATGTAAGTACTATCCATGCTCAAAAAGTTTCATACATTTACATCTTATAGTTTCTGAGAAAACGGGTATTTTATATGAAAATTTTAGTTTGCCGAAAAAACCAGTTTAAGTAAAACGTTCGTTGTGTTAAATTAGTGATGCAGTCTTACTTTAGAAAAATATTAAAATACATAAATGAGCATATATAAATAATATTTATATCAATTTGAGCAGAATATTTCAAACTATTTAAAAGTACAAAAAAAAAAACAAATTTGAGAATTTTTTACTAAAATCACATTTTAATCTCTCCTAACTTACGTAAGCAACAGCGATGATAGAATTGTAAAAAAATTGTAAAGTTATTGACAATGGTGGGGCAATACGTTCTCGTAATTTTAATGAATTACCTATGGAGTTTGAACCACAAAGAAAATGTATATACACTGCTCAAAAAAATTAGGGGATATTGTAGAATCACCTACTAAGACTATGTTTTTAGGAACAGTATTAGATGCAATCACTTTCTATTACTCCAAAAGAATGTCAACAAGAGTTTGAAGTCATTACGTAACCTCTGTACCACACCAGATGTCGAAGAGATCCTGATTGGGAATATGGCAAACAAACAAAGCAACATTAACATGGGTGAAAATGTTTCTTTAGTATGGTGTATGGTCTCCTCGAACGGCCAGCACTGCCTCACACCTGTGTGGCATTGATGCAATGAGGTTAGCAATGAGTTCTTAGGGGATACGTGGCCACTTCCATAAGAGCAATGTGCAGCTCTGGAACAGTTGTCGGAGGTGCTGGTCTGCCTGCAATGCGCCTGCCTAATACATCCCACACATGCGCAATCGGATTTAAGTCCGGGGAGGAAGCTGGCCATTGCATACGCTCGATACCCTCCACTTCCAGCATGTCGTCCACCAAGCCAGCTCTGTGGCGTCGTGCATTATCGTCCATAAAAAGAAAAGAATCGCCTATGGCACCATCATAAGGCATGACAAAAGGTCGGAAAATCTCATCTCTATACCTTACCGCAGTCAAAGTACCACCTTGGATGACATAGAGGTCCGTACGTCCACCACTACTGACTCCTGCCCACACCATCAATCCACCGCCACCATATGGGGATCTTTCACGTACAAAAGCTGGATTGTTTCGTGGCCCTTTTTCTCTCCAGATGAATACACGCCGACTATCACATTCCACGTTGAATCGCGACTCATCAGAAAAAAAACTGATCTCCATTCAGCATGCCTCCACCCACGAAGTTCCTCCGCCCAGTTTCTGCGATCTCTACGGTGTTGTGGAGTTAACCTGGTACACACCATGGGCCTACGGGCATAGAGACCACTTCCATGCAGTCGATTAGGGACAGTTTGAGTTGACACCCTGCGTCCTGTTGCTGTTTGAATTTCGCAGTTGAGTTGCATTCTGCTGTCTATTCCGACGGGCTGTTAACAAGAGGTAACGGTCATCCCTTGTTGTTGTTGTTGCCCTTGGTCAACCTGGTCCGGCTCTTCTGTGAATAGTATGTTCTTTGAAAATGATTCCAAAGACTGGAAATGACGCTTTGAGACACCCCAATGGCTTGTGCCACCTCTTGTTGAGTCTGTCCAGCTTCCGTCCTTCCTATGGCCCTCCAAGCCATTTGTTCAGGTAAATCACGTCGAGGCATCACTGTCCCTAAGGCAAGTCATTCACTAACTGAAAACTGGACTGGATTTAAAAACAGCAACAAAACATTCACCCCCACACCACCCTTTCACATCAACAGTTCAGACCTCTGGTGTGGTACCGAGGTTACGTAACAACTTCAAACTCTTATTAAATTATCTTGGAGTAATAGAAAGTGATTGCATCTAATACTATTCCAAAAAACATAGTCTTAATAGGTTATTCTACAATATCCCCTAATTTTTTTGAGCAGTGTAGTTGTAGACGTAATTACTTAACAGACTTTAATGACAACAGTGTGTTCCAGAGAAACACAGCAATATTTGTTTGAGAAAACTGTCTTGAGGAGGCAGCCCTAGAGTCGGGAAAGATTTTCTTATTTTGGCAAGAGTTACACGATGTGCCAAAAGGTAGTTCTAAATATGATATGCTGTAGCTCGAGTTTGAAGCGTGTCGTATCTCTTCTTATTGTCAACGTTTGAAGTTTCTAAGCTAACGCATTTCAATATAGCACCTCTAGCAAATATTCTTTCCTGCCAATTGCATTGGAAGAGGTATTTTAATTGCCTAGTCTCCTAGATACTTTGACATAACACCTAGTGCATATTTTTGTATAGCTGTGTCAAAGACAAAGTCTGCAAAACTTGTGTGATTGCGCTTGACTATTTAAGGCTAATTTTGCCACAGTTAATAAGGATTTGCTAGAGAGGGTACGGACACAGTAGTTCGACTAGAAATTGTATGCGCCACCAGAGGGAGACATTTAAGTAGATTAACGGAAAACAGACAGTCAAAACTTCAAACACTGACGAATAAAACGAGACATTATACGCTTCTCTACGTCAATTACAAGTCGAATTACAGTACATAAAAGTTGCATCCTGCCTTTTGGGACAGGGTGTATGTCTGTTGAATTACAGTTAATGACGTTACCAAATACCGCAAAACAAATATAAATGAGCATTATTTCTATAGATAAGACGCTCGCAACTTCAGAATGAGGGGAAATGCGCAACAACATACTGTTCTCCGAAGATAACGTGATCAAACATTTCATAACTAGGTTAGAGCACTCAAACTTGTCGCCTAGATACATTATTTATCATAAAGGCTTGGGATTTTATATATATCTAATATTTCATGATTTGTAATTTGTGTATTATTTATTAGTATTTTTTATTTACATTCAGAATTTCAATGTTTACACATCTTTCTGTGTCTAAATTTTTATTTTCTTTCTCCACTCGTCCCTATCCATCTACTCCATATCCTCCAGTTATCTTATTCTCATTCCAGTTCCTATTTCGTGCATCCACGAGTTTAGAGGTCTTCCTTTTCTTCCTTTCCAAGTGGACAACATTCCAATGTTTTTCTGGGTAATCTCTCTTCTTGCATTCGTCGTACATGCCCATATCAATGTAATTGCTTGTATCTTATATAATCTAGTATTGAATATTTAATATTTATTTTTTCTCGTGTGCCAATTTCCGTCCGGCTTTAAATCGTCAGGTGTTTTAGCAATTGTGATGTTTTTCATGATGAACAGGAGCTGGTCTGATGCACCAACCCCCAGCCTGGAGGACCAGATGATTTTTGGTCAAGGTTTTCTTCTTTTAGTCTTTATGAAACCAATAATGAACTTAAAGGCAGTAGAATATGTACCCTGGATAAGGGGCCCTCACAGGGTAATATCAGCCGAGCGTATTGAACCCTGCTTTTTTAACGTTTATTTGCTGTATTTAATCACACAATACATTATTTTCTCTCATACATTCCATGGGACCTACTTAATTATTTAGAGTACACCATAGGTACCTACATGAAGATGAGTATAATTAGTAGGGCTAGGATTTTTTATAATAAAAGATAAGATTGCAATGTAGATAGTATGTATTATTCAACTGTTTGTGTGTGAAACACCGAAACAAAAGACAGTCTTGAGTCTAACTTCTCATTTTACTATGTTGTAAATCGTACCTTTTAGTACGTAAAAATCCTAGTCCTAATAATTAGGTGAAGAAAAATTATAGATATAGAATCTAAATAATAGTATAATTCGATGCGAGGTTGGGAAGTGGTTTTTACAGAAGCGAGCAAAATGTTTAAAAACCGATCAAGAGCAAGGTTTTTCTAATTTCCGAGATTCTATAAAACACTTCACAAATGTGCGTTCTACATTTATTTTTTTGCGCGATGGTGTTTTCAAAATAATAAATAATAGTAAAATAATATCTTTGTTGAAAATATTTTCGTTCATTATAAACAATATTGACTAAAGTTAACAGAGTGTGCAATGTTTATTAGTTGAAATTACAGAAGGCCGTAAGACCAATTAGTAACAAAATGGCGACAAGTACGTATTTATTGTTTCAAATAAAGTTCAGATAATTAGAAATACAGTGATTTGTTTCGTATAATGTATATTAACACTACCTTTTGGATATTTTTGTATATACATTGTACGTAGTATACATAGAGGGCGGTGGTTTTACTTCCCATATGTGGTTTGTAATATGTAATATTACAGTATAGTTATTTAGGTTGGCAACCCCGAAAAGTAGGAAGATGAACTTTCAATCATGGTTGCCATTTCTCTAAGTACGACAAAATGCACTATTGCGCAACAAATATTATGTTTTCTACACTTCTGTAAATTATGTATGCTAATCCTTTTAATCGGTAGCTAGGAAATGTTTTATTCTCGCTGCTCTTTATTTAACTAAAAATCGCAACCCCCTTGTCCTTTAAAGACACAGGTAGGTCTTTCTGAGTTAATCAGAAACTAAAAAGAAAGATTGGACATATCTCTATCAACTAGCATAATACTGCTTCTAGAAAATCCAATCAATTCTTAATATAGACTACTGTCCGGAACTAGTTATGCATGTCAATAAAATAACACCGATAAAGTTGTGCTGATGGCTGCTGCATTGGAAACCATACATTCTCGATATCCAGTATATTGATGGATTCAAGATTCATGAACATGGAAACACGGGTGCCGATATACACTGCAGTTTGTTTTCATCGTAATATGTCGGTAGGAAGGACCATATCCCTTTTGATTGAGAGATCAGAGCTATTCTAGTCGCTCTGCAACAACTACTGCCTCTAAGTGCAGCATTCACAATAATGTCATTCTGTGTCTAAATGGCATAAAGAGTAGGGTGCGTGCAGGCAAACAGTTTACATTTGAAATTCACAATGAGTTTAAGCAAGGAGATGCACTATCTCCTCTACTATTTAATTTTGTAGTAGAGCATGCCATTAAATCTTTATAGGAGGAAGAAAGGCCTACAACTCAATGGTAGTGATAAGCTGTTAGTTTATGCTGGTGATGTAGTACTATTGGGCGATAGCGAGGAGATACTAGGGACCAACACGCACACACTATTGAGTAACACTAAGAAATTGGGACTGGAAGTAAATAGCAATATAACTAAATGTAAGGTCACACACAGAAATACATTATAGGCCTATAACGTAATATTATACAATGGACAGCTGATGACAGATGAGGGAAATTTTGAGGAGATGGCTGAATTAAAATACCTAGGAACAATAATCACAAATAGGAATGAGATGCACAAATAAATTAAACATATGCTCAATTCTGGAAATGCGTGCTAGTATGCCTTACAGGGACTCTTGTCGTCCCAACTACTTTAAAAAAACGGTAATTTAAAAATATATAAAACTGTTATTCTACCAGATATATTAATCTTACTTTAAGCGAGGAAAGGAGATTACGAGTATTTAAGAATAAAGTTCTTAGGAAAATTTTGGACCACAGAGAGATGAACAGATATGTGAATGGAGAAGACTATACATAACAATGAACTACATGGTCATTATAGGAAACCAGATATAATAAGAACAATTAACTCTCGTAGACTGCGATGGGCTGGACATGTGGCACGAATGAGGAATGAAAGACTTGCATGGAAGCTTCTTGTAAGAAAACCAGAGGGAATGTCCAGTTGGTTGAGCAAAAATAAGGTAGGAGAATAACATTAACCATGATTTGAGGGAAGTAGTTTATACAGGGAATGATTGGAAAAGATTAACTCGCATAGGTATGTATGGAGAGCTTATGTCCGCGCGGCAATGAACCTACGGGTTCAGTAGTGATTCCCGAGCAGCAATATCTGCTATAATTAAGTACAACATATCACCATGCAATACTGCAATGCATGAAGATAATTAGAAAATTGCAAAGTAGTCGAACGAAAATCATACTCCAATGGATCACCTCCCAATGTGTTGTTGCTGGAAATGAGACTGCAGGTAGCTTAGCAAAGAAAGGCACACAAATCTAACCACACAACAACAAAGTTAAGTACAGAAGATGTGCGTGTGTCATACATAAAAAAATGAATATAAAACATAGTTCACTAAGGACTGGACCTGTAGCCCCGTCAGAAATTAGCTGCCACGTCCTAAGATTGACCAATAATACAGCTTGTTATTTTGGCCACTCACAGTACACTAGAACTACCGATCACCTTCAGCTCACTATAGTCCAGCCGTTGAATCTCCTTCCCTGACGTTTAAGTTGTACGAGGGGTAAAGGGATAAACTCGCCCTCTAACTGCCAATAAGTAATTATTTAAAGTGAGTGTGGACGTCTGCCACAACCAATCACAGCTCTTGACGCCGCTAGTAAGGTTTCAAATTGTTGCGGTATTGTCGGCTGTTGCGTGGCTTTAGTTGCTCTTTGTTGCAGTACAGAGTGTGTTTCTTTGCTGTTTCGCTCTTGTGATTAAGTGTTAACAATTCTGCTTCAGTCTATTATTGTTTTAATATGGCGAATGGTGCATTTATTTACAATGTTTCTAATATTTACGTTGTGGATGAACAGAAAGTGTCATGATTTGATATTCGGCGTGGTACGTAAAGCGGCCCCTCCCACTGAATACCCATATCGGTAACACTGTCGTGAAAATGTCAGGGCCTGAGAATCAGCGGCTGGACCAAGCAGAGCACACTTAAGAGATCTTGTAACCATGAAGGCTACACATGGTATGATGACACAATATAGGAAATCCAACACAAGAGTTCTAAGAACCAGACTGAAAATTCAACATGGAAAGAAGCCATAAAATCTTCGCAGACTGTCCAAAGAAAGGAACAGTAGCAAAATTCCGAATGGCTACTGGCTATGATTGCCTGACCAAACACCTACACCGCATTGGTATCTCAAGTAGTCCTCGTTGCCCCTTATGCAATCTCGGACTCATAATGGATTTTCAACACCTGTCTCTCTGCCCTGCTTTGAGAAGTGACAGCTTAGTCAACAAGTATTAGGAAGCAAGAGGAAAGATGACTGGTTAAATACCCCCGAAGTTATATCTGTCCTTTTCTTGTATGTGTTTTCATTTTATTTTTGTAGTTTTCTCATTTCAAAACCAATGATATTTATTTCAATGCCTTTGCATTAAATACATTAAATGAAGTAGTGTCGCAATTCAATGTTGGGCGTGAAAGTTTCGACAAATTTTGTCAGGGCCTCTTACTTCAATCTACAGAATATTTTGTGTGCATTGCATATATGATAGGGGACCAATTGATTCACCCTATTATTGAAAGAAAACATACTTAGGATGGTTTTATGCCCTCTGAAAGTCAATTGATCCCGGCCGAGATTGAATCAGCGAACCTCGTAAACAAGGGCGACTATGATTATTTCAGGAATTTGATGATTTTCCTTGTAAACGAGAATTTACTTTAAATGTAACATTTAAATTGGTTTGCCTAGCATATTACGAGTATTTAGGAATAAAGTTTTCAGGAAACATTTTGGACCAAAGATAGATGAACAGACAGGCGAACGGAGAAGCCTGTTTAACAATAAGCTATATGATCTTTAAGATAAACCATATATTTATTATAATAAGAACAGCTAAGTCTCGTAGACTGCGCTGGGCAGGACATGTGGCACAAATGGAGAATGAAAGGGGAATGGAAATTTCAGTAGGAAATCACAAGGAAACTCCCAGTTGGTAGACTAAGAATGAGGTGGAATAATAGCATTAATCACGATTTGAAGGGAAGAAGATTATGATGTACGGAGAGCTTATGTCCGCGTGGCCATGATGCTACGGATTTGTTAGTTCCAGTGAGTGAGTTAGTTAGCAGTGTATACCTAAGTTAAAAATAATTGCTAAAATATAAGCTATCATATTAAGCATATATTAATATAATTAAACAGACATTACAATAGACCAATTATGATTTCAGCAATTAAAATCTTCATTTGTCATTATTATAACCTGACTAACTAACTAACTCACTGGCTCTAACGAACCCGTATGTTCATAGCCACGCGGACATAAGCTCTCTATACATCCCATTCTTGAGCTAATGTTTTCCACTCATCCCCTGTATAATATACTTCCCTCAAATAATGAATGTTATTCTCCCACCTCATTCTTGGTGTACCAACTGGGCACTTTCCCTCTGGTTTTCCTACAAGAAGCGTCCATGTACCTCTATTATCCCCCATACGCGCCATATGGCCTGCCCTTCGCAGTCTACGAGATTTAAATGTGGACTAGTGGTTATGTTTCTTGCCTCTGGTCCCGAGGGTCGCGGGTTCAAATCCGGCCAGGGTCGATGGATTTTTTAGGATGGAAAAATCCAAGGAGCAAGTCCTCCGGGAGGAACTTTAAGCCGTGGGTCCCGAGTCTAAATATTTTCGTGCTCTTAAGAAATTCTTAAGCCTGAATGAAAAGGCCTCTAAGCAAAATTTACCGAATTTTCCCGTCCTAGTACTACCTTGGTTTCCTAGATGTCAGTATGAGGCGGAACGCTGACCACGGACCACTCAAAAATGGCATCTATACGAAAACAAGTGTAACTAAAATTCTTCCCTGTAGGGAGAGAGCGCCTAAATCTCTGTTAAGGGAAACATGGGCTTACAAAAAAGAAGATTATATCTGGCTTCCCAGATATATAATGTAGCTCATTATCATGTTGTTTTCTCATTCACCTGTCTGTTCATCTCTTCTTGGCTCAAACATTTTCCTAAGATATTTTTTTCTCAAATACTCGTAATGTTCTTTTCGTACTTCTTAAAGTAAGAATCTATGTTTCGCATCCATATAATGTAACTGGGAGTTTAGCGCTTTTTGAAAGGAGTTGGGACGAGAAGAGTCCCTGTAATATATAATAGCACTCATTTCCAGAATTGAGCCTATGTTTAATTTCTTTTGTAATTATTATAGTGTTCGTAAATTGAAAATACGTATATTTTAATAATAACTGATCCTTACTCGTGCGAGAGAATAACTATATGCATTTATACCTTATCTGCAGCTGGACTCAGATAACCTCAATCTGCATTTGTTTAACTGTGACACATCATAGATGTGTGTTCCACTTATATCAAGAGAGGGATTATAATTAAATTCAATTAATCTGATGTAACTCTTTTCACTCGCTCTGTCATTGCACTTGTGTACATGGTTATTATAGAATATAAACAATTTATTTACTCGTAGAATTAAGACCACCATGGATTATCTTCCTCTATGCACATTTAATATGTGCTATTTAACTCATGCCCTAAATGGGAGTCAATGACCAATCATATTTCAATGATTTTCACAGTCGTGTTTCGCCAAGAATTTACCAACTAAAGTTTATCATAATAAAGAAAGCACCCCCTTTTTAACATTCTGAATAGGTCATAGCATTATTTTGCAGTAACATGACTCATTAAGAAATACGGCTACCAGATTGTATATATAGTGCATGAATGTCAACACGTAGAGAATGCGGGAGTTAATATAAAAACATTTGTAGCAATTGATTATACCACCAAAAAAGAAACCACTGTTTGCACTTTCTTAAGTGTATTTTTTCCCAGGTAATAACATTCCAGAAAAATATAATTGCCATAGGATATCGGAAATGAATTAATATACAGTTTGACGTGTTTCATGTTTTCTCCACTAGAGTGCATTCTTACAATATTGCTTTCCTTTGACAATAAATAATATAATGTGGTTGCAGTGGGAAAGCAAAAGATGCAAATTAAGCGTACCTATTTTTTCTCATTTGTTTTCAAACATCGCCGTTTGCATTAAATATATAAATATTTTAAAATAACTATAGATAAATAATGAATTGTGAGTAAACAGCATACTTTTATTCGTTAAATAGTCCTAACAAATGCCACTCTTGATTTCCAAATTCTCATAAGTAATGCCACGAGTGAATTTATCTAGAGGATTTGGACATCAAGAATAGGATTTGTTAGGACCTAAATAATAAAATAAAGCCGTTTACTCATAAATCATTATTTAAATATATTTATTTTAAATTATTTACATATTTAATGTAAACGGCGATGTTTGAAAACATTTGTTCATCACTGCAACCAGATCATATTATTTATTGCCAAAGGATCGCAATATTGTAAGAATGCACCCTAGCGGAGAAAAAATGAAACACATCAAATTGTTTATAACCAATATTATAGGTCATTAATACATTTTTGATATCATATGACGTAAATATGTCAATTATATTTTTCTGGAACGTAAATGGAAATAACACGTTTAAGAAAGTGCAAACAGTGGTTTCTTTTTTTTGTAGTATAATCAATTGCTACAAATCTTTTTCTGTTATATCTCGCAAGCAGTTTCTGGTTACATTCATGCACTATATATACAATCTGGGAGCACTTGCATTATGGAAATATTGTATCTTAATATATAAATTGTTATATTCAACGTATTTCTTAGAGAGCTGGTCACTGCAAAATAATGCTCTGACCTGTTAAGAATGTTAAAAAGAATCAGCGTGATTTTAATATGATAAAATTAAATTGATAACATCGAGGCGGAAAAGACTGTGATTGGTTGTAAATCAAAATTCATTGAACTGTCATTGGCCATTGACACCCATTTGGGACATGAGTTAAATAGTCATAAGTAATGTCACGAGTGATTTTCAAATTATCGATAAATTCAGGAGTCATGAAGTGACGAGTTAATTTGTCTAGAGGATTTGGAAATCAATAGTGGCATTTGTTAGGACTATTTAACGAATAAAATTATGCTGTTTACTCACAATTCATTATTTAAATTTAGTTCTTTTAAAATATTTATATATTTAATGTAAACAGTGGTGTTCGAAAAAAATGATAAATGTTTGGTTATGTTTCATTTATTCATCACTGCAACTAGATCATATTATGTATTGCCAAATAGGATCGCAATATTTTAACAATGCACCCTAGCGGAGAAAAAATGAAACACATCAAACTGTATATTATAACCAACATTATAGATTATTAATTATTTTTTAGGAAACAACTCAGTAAAATCTTTTTAAAAAATACAATTCTTGAACATACAATTATCAAATGTATAATTCGAAATAATCTGTTCATTATTTGCTATATTCAATGTGTTTGTTGCTCTGAACCGTTGAGAATATTAAAAGGGGTAGCTTTTTCATTTTTGTTAACAGAATTTCATAAATATCGAGGTGAAACACTATTGTAATTGGTTGTAAATAAAAATTCATTGAAACGTGATTGGTCATTGACTCTCATTTGGGGCATGAATTAAATAGTCTTCAAGATTTCTGTCGTTCATGACTCGATAAACACCATAAATTCAGAGTTTCTTGGACATTTTTGTCTCCCATCTGCCCGAGGAGACTAATTTCACACCCTTCTTATTTTAAAATTAAAATTCTAATATTAAGTTAACTTAAACAACAAGTATTAAACTTGAAAATAAATGTTGGTAAGTGAGTTGAACTTATATAATATTAAAAATGCATGTTTGTTTGTTCGTATTTTATGCGCTGCCATAGCGTTCATCCGAATGTGGTGCGGCTTTTGTTGATAAATGTAATTTTTTCAAATAATTTTAAATTATTAATTTAATCTTTTATTGAAATCGAAACCAACTCAATGGACTAATTTTTTGCAGCATTTTTAATATTTGACTTTTTCATGTATTTTTAGTCATTTTAAGTGATTATTATGAACAACATGTGATTACAAAAGATTATAAAATTTATTAATTCTAGTAATTAGATTTTAAAAAATGTCCCGCGCCGTAGCCGAGTGGTCAAGGCAAGAAGCCTTGGCGCAGAGCTACGGGACTTGCGCTGGTTCGAGTCTCCATGGGAATAAATTTTCTGATGGAATTTGGGACAGTAAGGGACCGGTGCCCAACCAGCATGGTGAGGCATTTGGGTAGCTACAAGAAGTAGGTTGAGAAGACAAGCTATAACGGCTGGGAGACCCGACATGCTGACCACATGTTACTCCTACACTGAGTATATGATCGTCTACCTCTGTGATTAACACATGCGGATGTGATGCCAGCAGCCGGATGTTAGGCCAACGGCTTTTTAGGGCTATCGCGCTTGTAGAAAATTAGATAAATAATTGATTAATAATAATAAATTGGTTGTTTTTAATTGGGGGTAAAACTGACCCCCACGCGACTAACTGATCAAATATTTTTCACGCGACTAATTGAGGGTTAAATGAACAATGTCAGATGCTTTTTAATCTACCAGACTAATTAAATAATTACTATATTCGTCAAACTGCTGCTCTGAAGAGCCAAACGAAACAAAATAATTTTCTGTCATGTAACGGAGAGCCGAGGTCTGTATATCGAGATCCCTCAAAATATAATTTTAGATTTCTTAATCGGATTTCTCTATTTTTCACACAGATTTACTATTCAGTTCTATTCGTTCTACTCGTTCAGTTCTACTGGTTCTCATTCCGATTTTTTGTCCAAATAAAATTTTCTGTGATATTGTTGGGAATCGAACTCGAGTCTAGGGATGTTAATCACCGTATAGGCGGTCCATGTTATGAGAGTTATGATTAAATTACTTGGTTTTGTGCCGGTTGGGCAGTGCTCACAGCACAAACTATGATTGTTTGATTGTTATGCAGTTGTAGCTGCAAATTTTTATATCCCCGGGGAAAGAACACAGCGTCCAAATATCAAAATTACATGATCACCTGGTCATAATGTGTTTGAAATTTAATAAACAACTGTCAATGTCTGTGATGTTATTATATACAATTTTTTGTCAAATACAGTAATTATTTCATAGTTGCAGGTGTGTGCCCAAGGGCTTTTGTTTTTACTCTAGTTGTGGATTTACAAAATTCCAGTTAATAATATATCTTAACACAGACACCAGTTTCATGAACATGGGTCTGAGGATTTATCTTATAGCATCAGATATTGTAAGTATTCAATAATAAAAGTGATAAATATAATAATAAAATTATTATTAAAACATCAAAACCAGTGATACATTAAAATATATTACAAACAAAGTTCTGGAGAAACCTTTTAAAATAGAAGAAATTAAACAGGATTATCTGGATAGAAATCCAGAAAAAGAATTGAAGTAATCCATCACTTTTTGTTTCTGTGCCGTACACCAACTGAACGGCGGAACATCACTACTAAAGGGCTGAGAAATGTGCACTTACTCTCGTCCCAGGGTATCATATTACAGTGTATAGGCCTAGATACGTCATTAGTACAGCCGACATAACAAAAATATCCTAATTGAAAATCCATATTTTATTGATTTTCTAGAGAAATATACGACACAAAATATTCCACATGAGTCTAGAATTCGTAGAGAATTATATTATAATTTCACTCGAGAGAAAATACAGAATAATTTAAGAGAGGAATTCACAGTGAATAAGGTCCTTAAGCAGGGATGCAGTTTGTCGCCAACTCTTTTTAACATTTATATAGACCAGGCTCTTAACTTGTGGTATAAAAATGTTCTGAAATGGGTATTCCTATAGGAGGAAAAGTACTGCATTCATTGTTGTTTGCAAATGATCAGCTAATTTTTGCAGGGGATGAAGATGATATGAAATATATGATAAATAAACTAATGGAAGAATATAAAAATGGGGACTGAATATAAATTTACAGAAAACAGAATATACGTGTTTGGAAAAGGATGTGGATGACCTCATACTCGAAACAGGGGAAATAAAAAAAACGTGATTTTTTAAATACCTTGGGTCAATAATTACAAGTGGGGCACGCCGTAGCGTAGTGGTTAAGGCACTGCGCTACAAGCCGGAAGGTCGAGGGTTCGAGTCCCGGTGGGGTCAGGATTTTTAAACTGACCCAAACCTTCTGGCGGCACTTTGGCCCTGGGGTCGACTCAGCCTCTAACTGAAATGAGTACCAGACGCTTGTTCTGGGGTAAAGGCGGCCGTCACGCAGGGCTGACAACCCGGCTGACATCAAGTGCCGATTGTCTAGAAAAAGTGGGAGCCTTAACCTCCTACTACCCCAAGGGCCTCCTGAGGCCTGTAGTGGGATCACTTTACTTACTTTACTTTACAATAATTACAAGTTCAGGTACCTGTGAGAGAGATGTACAGACTAAAATTGCAATGGAAAAAAATGCAACTAAGACATTACATGGAATAGTTTGGAACAAAAATATTACAAAGGAAACTAAAATGAAAATTTATAAGAGCATAATAATACAGAATATTTTGTCATATGGGAGTGAAACATGGTCTTTGACGGAATTACAAAAGAATAAAATTAGAACTGTTGAATTTGATTATTTTAGAAGAAGCCTCCAAAAAACAAGACAGGATAAAATAAGAAATTAATTGCTTTGGAGAGAAATGAATATCACTACATGTATTGTTAAGAAGATTGAAAATCAAACGCTTAAATGGTATGGCCATGTACAAAGAATGGAAAATGAAAGATGGCCAAAAAATATATACCAATGTTCACCCCCTGGAAGAAATAAACGTGGCAGACCAAGATGGAAATTGAAAACATACGTCATAAATATAATGGATGATAGGAATTTGGAAGAGGAAGATTGGAATTATAGAGATAAATGGAAACTGAAGACGGCAAACCTAATAGTAGGGGAAAGCCGAAGAAGAAGAAGATAATGTTTAGATTATGAGAAAAATGAGAGAAATGTTACGGGAATATTATGTTTTCATGCTTACAAGTACTGTGCGACTTAACTATAGACTGAAACAGAGAATGACAACTACTTCACGGCCATAGTCATTTATAACCTAACAAGCACACGGCGTTTCGCTTCTCCCGAGCTCTTGCAAGATTCCCCCATTATCGGTTGTCTTTGAGCGCGCGCATCTGCTAACAGCGACACTCGGCAGTACTGTATCATCCTGCAATATGAACAAGCGATTGTGCGTAAAAGTTATTTTCATTGTGAATCACCAAGCCGTGTTCGCACAGAGTATATTCAAAAGTTTCCTGGTGAAGTCCCTCCTTCCAGTCTTACAATTCACGAGATTGTGAAGAAATTCGAAACCACTGGTTCTGTGTTAAACAAAAAAAAATGTGTAAAAGTATAGTTTTAACAGAGGAACAGTTTGACGAAATAGGCGCAAGTTTTGAACGTACACGAACAAAATTCATACCAAAATTAGCACAAAAGGTTGGAATTTCGGAGTGTTCTACACATAGAGCAACTAAATTATTCAAACTAAAACCTGAAACTAAATAAAAAACTTAAAAAAAATTATATAAGCATCTTCTATAAGGTAAGATTTTTATACATGTTTTACGCGCGGAGATTATGTAGCAGCAGAGCCGGCTGTGACACATCCAACCGCGCACAGGCAAAATGCCGCGTGCCTGTTAGATTATAAATGAAGAACCCTGTATCTACGTTTTACATAAACAACGTAATTATTAATTTCTGTGCTGAACAACATGTGATTATGTAAGTTTTTTTACCAGAGTAAGAAGAGAATACCATGTACACAGAGCAATAAGCATCACTAGCTTGGCGCCTGTCTTAACGTTGCCTTTAATTTTGCAAACAAACTAAGTCTGTTTGTTCGTAACTTTGCATATCGGCATTATTTCCCCGCACACTGATTAAACTGGTCAACATGATTTTTGTCTCATGAGTACCAATAGTTGTATTTAATGCAGTTTTTTTATCGTGTTTTCAAATATGTATTCGGAATTTCTCCATCACCCACATTTTTTTATTTCAATTTCAATTAATGGATTTCAATCATTATTTTTTAATAAACTTTTTTCGTCCATTTGTACATTGTAAAATAAAACCAAACGAGCTAACCCAAATGATTTCAGCTATGGAAAAGATATATCAAGGCAAATGAAATCCTAATATGATGGCCGATTATTGTTGGACCATCAAGAGGGATGCTCCACAGGCAAAATACAGCAGAAAACCATAATTTCTTACTCTCTAGGTGAGTCCGAATGTTCGAATATTGTGTATTTACGAATGTAGAAAATATTAAAGTGTTTGAAATGATAAATGCCGGTCTCTCGAAAACCTTGTGTGATTGAGAAAAACCGATATCATATTTGAATTCAGGAGAAAAATACTATCAGAATCACATATTTTTCTTTCTGAGACAAAAAAAAAGTTTCTTTTTTGTTGATCAGTGTTATGAGTTATCGGATATGATATTCTTATCATGAGACTGAAATCTTTGACGCTGTTTATGTGGACCAAAGTAAACAGTGTAATACATTGATACTTAATCTAAGAAATAATGCAAAATGTTTCGCCCTTTAATCATGAACAACTACACTCAGATTTATAGCAAGATAGCGTCACAGATAGATTAATTTAGAAGATATTCACAGAGAACAAATATTAAATAATGTAACTGCTTATATAATAATATTATTAATAGTAGTAATAATAATAATAATAATAATAATAATTAATAATAATAATAACAGTAGTAGTAGTAATAGTAGTAGTAGTGGTGGTTGGTTGGTCGGTCGGTCGGTCGGTCGGTCGGTCGGGGTGGTGGCGGTAGTAAAAACTCCAAGCCAGCCAAGACTAGAAGGTCTTTAGTACTGACCTCACATCCACACGTGTTCATCACAGAGGTAGACGATCATCTATCCAGTGTAGGGGTGACATATGGTCAGCATGTCGGGTCCCCCAGCCGTTATAGCTGGTTTTCTCAACCTGGAGCCGCTACTTATTGTAGCTACTCATATGCCTCACGATGCTGGGTGGGCACCGGTACTGTACTGGCCGAAATTCCATGAGAACATTTCTTCCCCCATGGGGACTCAAACCAGCGCAAGTCCCATAGCTCTGCGACAAGGCATCTTGCCTTAATAATTCGGCTACGGCGCGGGAAAATAATAATAATACTAATAATAATAATAATAATAATAATAATAAAATTAACAATAACAAAATTAATAATATTAGTAATAAAATTAATAATAATATAAAAATAATTTAATAATAATAATAACAATAGAGTAATAATAATAATAATAATAATGATCATTATGACAAAGTACTCTGTTGACGCTCTTTACGTGAACCAATCGGCGCGCAGATATAAACTTTCCATACATTCTTATCTTAAGCTAATGTTAAAAAATTATCTATATGATTCACCTCCCTAAAATACTAGTTAATATTATTTTCTCATCTCATTCTTGCCTACTGGGCGCTTCCCTTCTGGTTTTCCTACAGTAAGTTTTAATCCTCCTTTTTTCATTCCCTAACGTGACTTAACTGTTATTGTACATGGTTTCCTAAAAATGTATAGGTTGTTCACAAAGTCCTGCTACCAAAACAATGTAACTTAGCTCGTAAACTATTTGTGATGGAGACATGCGTTTTTTTACAACGTATTCTACACCTCTCAAACTTTTGTTTTCTTTTGTTGCAGTTTGTGTTCTATATGACAATGACGACACCAAATGTCTATGGTGGTAAGCTGAGTCTGATAAATTACCAGTAACTATTCAGCGAAATTTCCGCCCCAATATGGAAGAGACCGTCCATCCAAATCATCCATAATTAGATGGACCGAGAAATTTGTAGCGACTGGCAGTGTAATGGACTTGCCACGGAATGGACGACCAGGTGTGAGCCAAGAAACTATCGACAATGTACAACTTGCATTTCAACTCAGACCTCAAAAATTGGTTCATCGTGCTTCACAGGAACTGCATTTACCAAAATCAACCTTTCATAAAGTCTTGCATAAGCGGTTACATCTTCTGACCAATAAAGTGCAAATTATGTAAGCGTGGCAGTCAACTGACGTCCATCGGCGTGCTGGATTTTCTGATTCCATGCTGAACGCAATTGACAAACACAATATGCAGAGCGTGATGTTCCCTGATGAAGCGACTTTCTTTGTGTCTAGACATGTTAACCGCCATAACGTTCGGATATGGGGGTACTGGTGATTTACCAGACTCAGCATACCACCATACACATTGGGCCTTTTCCTGAGGTGTTGTCATTGTCGTTTAAATCACAATCTGCAACAAATGTAAACAAAACTTTGAGAGATATAGAATACGTTGCAAACAATCGCATGTCTCTATCTCAAATAGTTTACGAGCTACGTTACATTGTTTTGGTAGCAGGACTTTGTGGACACCCTATAATATAATTCACTGTTTATTTATTATTATCCATTCATCTGTCTATTTATCTCTCTTACCAGACAATTGATAAATTAAATAGTGACTTAATTAATAATATCAGGAATGAGGAAGCTTTATTTTTTTATTTTTATATAAAATTATAGGGAGTTAAGTTTATAATATATTCGGTTTTCTAGAAAAACATTCACACGATATTAAAAAAATATATCAGTAAAAATCTATATCCGAAACATATATATAACTTATATTTAATTTAAGGATAATGTAGAAGCCTGGCAGAAACAGAAACCAAGAATCTTTAGACTTTAATTTCTATAAATCTGAGATTTGTTTGCATAGTTAATTAACAGAGCATTAGCAGAGGCTATCTAACGAATTATAAATACAGCAAGTGAGAAATATAGTACTGCGTAAAACCATGAGGATGGTATATGATAGTAGATGTCTGTCTTCCATGTGTTATGACCTCATCCTATTTATTCGTTACATTAACTTCATTACGTGGACTAGAATTCAAGTCATTTACATTAATTTGCCATTTCCGCAGGTGAATTAATTGTGTTAAATTGCCGTGATATTTTCAACATTGCATTTCATTAATTTTACAATAAGTCAACCACACAAATCATTTTAATTGTTATAGCTAACAATTTCAGTTCGTAAGATATTTTTCTCTTTGGAAAATTTGCTGCTTGTTTGTGCACATTAACACAATCTATTAATAATAATTGTTCGTTTATTTATTGGGTTTAATATCACCTCCTTTACTATGAATTTAACTACGACACCAGTGTTAGGCTCTTACACCTCAAATACGGATGTACAATTCACATTCGAATATTCTACATGTGCCATACAGTATGTCTCCGAAATTCTGGACTGAGGATTTCCTATTTAATATACGGGGTGAATCATAAATATGGCTATACGTTTGATCGCGTTGTGTGATGAAAATATTACCATTACAGGAAATATGAGATTACCGTTGGAAAGGCAATTATTCAAATTACAACAATGGAATAAAACAAAACAGTGTAGAACTTACGTCATTAGTCAATATGGCGTTGAATATGCAACAGCAAATTACAATTGCTGCATGGGCAATAACGTGTGCTAATGATCGTGAGGCTGCAAGACGAGCAAGATGTGAGTTTAACGTAGCATTGCAGCCGTCGACTGTGGGGAAGTGGAGAAAACGACTGCTGGAAACGGGAAGGATGCAAAAAATCAAACCTCTTGGAAGGCCTCGCATTAGCACGGATGCAGAAACAACGAAGAGAATTGTGGAGACGTTCGACGCTAGCCCACAAAAATCAACCCGCCAAGCTGCACGTGAGCTGCATATCAGTCAATCGAGTGCGTGAGAAGTACCACCCCTTCAAACCGACAGGCGGATGGAATTTTGTGAATTTGTTGTAAGGGAATCAGCAAACGACGAACATTGGTACAGAAAATTGCACTTTTCTGATGAAGCTGTTTTCCATGTGAAAGGACGTATTAATCGACACAATTGTCACTATTATGGTAAAGAGACTCCCAATTTATTGAAGAGACACGTTTAAGATGCGGCAAAGTCACTGTCTGGGCTATGGTCGGTTGGAAACGACTGTTAGGAATACGAATTTTGGATGAGACTGTTAATGGTGATCGGTATAGTGATATCCTTAGACAAATTGTCCTGCCGGTAATGCAAAGTGCTAAACATGAACAATGTTTATTCCAGCAGGATGGTGCGCCTCCTCACTACGCAATTGCGGTGAGGGAAATTCTGGATGATCATTTGCAAAACATGTGGGTGGGAAGAAGAAGCCCCACTGAATGGCCAGCCCGCTCGACTGACCTCACATCACGTGACTATTGGTTGTGGGGTTATTTGAAGGAGAAGGTTTATTCCCGGAAACCTCAAGACGTCGACATGCTGAAATTAGTGATTGAGGAAGAAATTTGAGCTATTCCTCTAAACATGTATCATAACGCAATGAATGACTTTCCAAAGCGTTGCCAATTATGCTTAGATGTAATCGGCGAACAGTTTGAAGCAATAAAGTGACGTGCTTAGTGTTGTTGTAAGTGATTTTTGTTCTATTATTGTAATTTGAAGGATTGCCTTTCCAATGATAACATCATATTTCCTTTAATAATACTATTTTCGTCACAAAATGCGATCAAACGTATAGCCATATTTCTGAATCACACTATGGAGTTATGATATCAAATTCTTCTGATCATAGGAATTTCGGTATTTTACCCAAGAGTCTTGATTTAGAAGATCGATGCTTTAACTAGAGAACACCGAAGTGCACATTATGTAAACTAATGTAGTATTCCCGTGTTGAGAAGATCATTTCAAGGAGAGGTTACCTTCTTACTTTCCGTTGTTGTTGCGATGAACCGGCTATAGAATTCCCTTCAGGGGATTGAGGAAAACAGTTGTAATACTTAATAAACTTTTAATAATAACACTTATTGAACTTGATCACTTTCATTTTATTTCATTAATAAAAAATGTAAAACGATCAAGTGAAACTTGGTTATTTACGGTCGAAGAAATGATGACCGTTTATAATTTTCAAGTTCAAAATGGCGGTTATTTTGCAAATGACGCGTATTTTATACTATCACTTAAATAATTGTTTTAAAAGAAGATTATTTTATGTTTCTTCAAAATCTCCCTACATAACTTATTTTCCCACTTTTTAATATCGATAGCACAACTTTATTGTATTCACTTATGAAATAACTGTCACTAAATATCGTTGAAGTCCCTTTAAGACTTTCACATATAAAATTGTATTTATGTAATATTCTTCTTGCATTATTATAACAGTTTTATCGCATTTTAAGTTCATATATATTTTAGCATTTTATCATACTAATAATTTACTTGGCGTTCATTTTGGTCACGTCCGAACTCTGTTAGATTTTTTTTTGCGACTCTGTGTTTTTAACGGTTAACTTGTTCATTTCTGTAAATTCTCAATTTCCCGCCGTATTAAAATCTGATTGGTCATTCAATTAAGCCGTAAATCGTATTGGCTGACTCTCTCCCTAATATCCAATGCTTTAAAATTATCAATATAAGATAAAACATTTAAACGTTTTGCAACTTAAACGTTGCAGAAGTTAAATATGAATTTTATTCGTAAATTAATGAGTCATTTTTTATATCTTACCTCATATTTCATGTTTCTATAAACACACGAACTAGGTTTCAAGAGAAACACCTCTCTCATTTTCAACCGACGTTACGACTACCGGCTTTTCGTTGGAATCTTTGTCAATAACGTTGCCATCTGGTGTTGATTTGAGAACTTCGAGAAGAACCTCATAATGTTATTTCCCATATTTAACTATGAATGAATTTTATTTCTGACAATTATTAACTATGAAGAAATATTTCTTCCTAACATTAAAATAGAAAACCAATAATATTTATTAAATAAAATAACAACCCTTTATCATTATTAAATGAGGATAAATATCCGGCTTTAAAACTCAGGTGATTTGAAGTCACCAAAGTTGTTTTATCGCATTTATAAAGAGAATTTATTTGTTCTCATGAGGTTGATGATGACTATAAATAATCTTTCCGATTACAAACTTGAATAATTATCGTTAGGGGACTCTTAGAAACAAGATGTTGGTATCAATGGAAATTTATATAAATATATTTTTTGTTATATCGGTAAACCTGCGGCATATTTATTAATTTCGTTGCTAGGAGACGATATAACATAAACATTGTTGCAAGCGAAGACAAGAGGTAATTTTGTGTGCTAGATTTTTCACATATCCCAATCTGGTGTCACTGTACAACGCAATTTTAGAAGAAAATTTGGTATTGATCCACCCACTGGGCCCTGTACCTATAGTAGCACGTTGACTTCAAAACGAGGGAATGCATCTGTAAGCGGAGATCAACCGGTTGCCCATCAGTAAGTGAGCAAATGTGGAGCGTGTGAGAGAGGGAGTTTCACACGAATCCACAGAAATCCACTGTAATTAAAAAAAAATGAATAGGTGTATGACCCTTTCTTTTTCGTCCAGGTAGCAGTCACTGGTAATTCATACCTACACATATTACAGTTATGGCATTTTCCACAACTGGAACAGAACATCGAATGTCTCATTTTTCAGCAGGATAGGACACCACCCCATTACCACTTAGATGTTCGAAGCGAAATGAATGCACGACTTCCAAGGATATGGATTGTATGAGCTGGTCGTGAAGGTATTCAATGTTTGCATTGGCTTCCACGTTCTCCCGACCTCACAGATTGATTTATTTTTGTGTGGGATTTTATAAAACAACAAGTGTATCAGCCACCATTACCACCTACCATTGAGGACCTTCGTGTCCGCACCATAGAGGCTATTGCACTGGTGGATGGTCTAATGCTACAACGCGTATGACAGGAAATTGACTACAGAATATATGTGTGTCATGTGACACAAGGATCTCACATTGTGCACACGTGACTTATGGTTGTGAACCAAATGTTTCTGTTCCATGTTTTCTAGTGAAAAAAAAAACTGTTGGACTTTGTGATTCTGTTGATACCAATTTCATGTTTTCCTACTTTTTGCTGATTTAAGAGTACCACATGTGACTTAACCGAAGGGATGACAAAAAATATTTGAGTTTCTCTCCACGAAAATTTTTGGTCATCGATTTTTCCCGAAAAGGGAACCAGAGGCTTAGAGGAAACTCCGGAATGGTAGGCCCCTCTTGCACTGAAATGAAGCGTCACAGCCTATAGGTTCCTTAACAACATATGCTCCTGTGAAGGTTAACTATCTGCTCCCAAAATGTGTCAATCTAATTTAGAAGCACTCTGTATATCGGTTCTGTAAAAGCATAAGCGTTAAAGCTGATTTTGAAGTAAACTCTACCCATACCATAGATGTTAGTTTAAATAACATCCAGTATTTTAGCCTTATTCTAATAACGGCTTCCATCGGAATAATTATATGATATTCAATCAATAACTTAAGAGCGGCGTATAATTGTCACGCATTGTAGGAATCTACCACCATTACCATTTTACATATATGTCATAGACCATTAGGCCTGTTCAGGAGTTATTTTAAATAATATCAGATAAATGTATTTATACAATATCCTTTGACACCACCGAATGGTGAAAATGTTGAAAAAATGGCGTAAAATACATTTTTCCTTTATTTGCTTTTTAATATCTCTGGTTCTTTAGGATCATGTTATGTAAACATTTTTATTCTAGGAGCAAAATAGAGTTCGTAACAAAAGAGTTTAAATGTCCTCGCACGTGTGGTTAGCATTACAACTTAAAATTTAATATGTGTTTTTTTTTTCTGTTTACATTCTTTTGACACTTTCCAAAACTTAAAATGCTTCTTACGATGCAATGTTTTATGATATCAAAGTAACATTTTATGGTTAGACTCCCCAATATATGCTAATTCAAATGTGCTATGCAGATACAAGTCTAAGATAATGTTTTTTAATGTAGATGGAAATGCATAAGAGTGGTTACATTTTTTAAAAATGAAAAATAAGCTGTATCCTCGCTGTATGAAATTTTGTACATAGCAAATGTGTTTAGTGGAATCATAAAGACTCTGAATCTCAAATTTCATGAGAGAATAATAAAAAATGCATCGTAAGGAGCATTTTTTAGAAAATATTAAAAATATAGATTTAAAAATCATAATTCTGAAACTATTCTTCTTATAAACACCAAACTTTCAGAAACACTTCTACAAGCTCATGATGTATCTGATAAAATTTTTAAAACAATCAGATAAAAAAAAAATGAAATTCACCAGTCAGTCCCCGTAAATAAATTCACAATATAAAATTAAGACATTAAAAAAAACCGTTGATGAAGGCATATAACTCTAATTTTTTAATAGGAACACGCTCGCATTACGGTTTAATAGCCCTGGTGCAGTGGTGATGCCGTGCGAATTAAGAGACTCGACCCACAACAATGTTGACATTCACATGAAGTTTACTCCACGAATAACGACCACCGACCTCGGTTCCTCTTCTAAGTACCAATATACTGTTAATGACACTCAGGCTTTTTAACTCCAAACATCACCTTTTAGAGGTCATGACTTCCAACACATCTTCTGCTATAAAAGCTCCCAAAGATTCGTAACCTTCCACGTCATTCAAATTTCAAAAGCTATAATGTATGTGTTTCCTATCTTCACATCTTTTAACTAGAGTATGTAAGCGGGAAAGAGGTCGGCCATAAAAATTGAGGAGCTATGAGGGCAGATGTGACATCATGTCTCGCCCACTGCCGCCTGCAGGAGGCGTCCGACCTGTATAAAATATGGATATGACTAGGATATGTGCTGACATGACTTTATGAAACTACTCCGCGTTATTTACTTCAACTTTAATCATAATACGTTCTTGCAATTTTAAAATATGAAATTATATACGTACATTTTCGCAGATGATGTATAGCATTTGTGGCACCCTCAGAGGATGAATTGCAATATTCAGTATATAATTATAACAAAATAGCCATCAAATATAACATGAAAATCAATACAGAGAAAACAAAAGTAATGACTTTTGAAGGAAAAAAACTCTGTATGTAGTAACATTTGTATAGATTTAAAAAATACTGGAAAGAGTAAATTCATAATCCACGTTAAACCTTACGTTTGTGGTTTGTATACCGCCGTATATGAAAATCTTTTTAGAGTTAATTTTCTAGAAATTTTATAGATAATATTTCAGGTCAAGGTGCGATTTATATTAATATATTTGGATGAAGTAAACATAGCAAATAAAATTATTATTAATTTTAATAAATACTTGGGAATAATAAATTCAGTAATGAAACCTTCACTAGTCCAGAGAGATACCAGAGTTCAGCTATACAAAACCTTAGCATGACCGGCACTTTGCTACGGCAGTGAGGCACCGGCTTTGAGGAAAGGAGAAGAGAGCAGGATAACTTCTATTGAAATGAGATTCATGATATACCAAATGGGATCACAAACGCAATGATGATATCTTGAAGGAACTATATTAAGAACAGGTTATTGGATGCATACATATATATACCAGAACAACTGGATGAATCATTTGCGACGAACAAGTTCAGATAGAGTTCTCAAGACCATGCTTCGATACTGCCCAACAGGGAAGATATCTCTAGGCCTTCCAAGGAAACCATTCAACAGGTACAGATTACGTGACATTACTTCACTTCGATGTAGAGTTTCAAGCGAGAATTATTTCAATCGAAAAGTTGGCAACAATGTATTGGAAGCTTAACGAAATATAATAATATCCGGCTCACTGATTTCTAAAGCTTATGTCCACTAGAGGATAGGCATAAATATGTCGCTATAGTCATATACAGGTCTACAAAAAAATCAGATTTTTAGCATAAGAGAGATTTTAGAAAATAAATGGAAATATAATGGACTGTACATTAACTATATGTAGACTTCAAAAGGCATATGATTCAATTAAGAGGGGGAAGTTATATAGTATCATTCTGGAGTTCGGAATTCCTAAAAAATTAGTTAAACTTATACGAATGTGTCTAAATGACACAAAGAGTAGGGTGCGTGTAGGCAAACAGTTTTCGGATATTTTTGAAATTCACAATGGTTTAAACCAAGGAGATGCACTATCTCCTCTACTATTCAAGTTTGTATTAGAGCATGGCATCAATTTTTTGGAGAATAAAGGACGCCTGCAATTCAATGGTATTAATAGGCTGTTAGTTTATGCTGATGATGTAGTACTATTGAGCGATAGCGAGGAGATAGTAAGTAACAACATGCACACTACATTCTCTATTGAGTAACACTAAGAAGTTGGAATTGGAAGTAAACATCAATAAAACTAAATATATATTCACTCATGGAAATGCGTTCTATAATGGAAATAGACAACTTAATGACAAATGAAGGAATTATTGAAGAAGTGACTGATTTCAAGTATCTAGGAATAATAATCACAAATAGGGATGAGATACGCAAAAAAATTAAACATAGGCTCAATTCTGGAAATGCGTGCTATTATGAATTACAGGGACTCTTGAAGTCCCAACTTCTTTCAAAAAACGTAAAACTTAAAATATGTAAAACAGTTATTTTCTCAGTGTATTGTATGGATGCGAAACATAGACTCTTACTTTATGGGAGGAATGGGGATTAAGAGTATTTGAGAATAAAGTTCTTAAGAATATTTTTGAGCCAAAAAGAGATGAACAGACAGGTGAATGGAGAAAACTACATAGTGGTGAACTACATGATATGTATCGGAAGCCAGATATAATAAGAACAGTTAAGTCTCGTAGACTGCGATGGGCAGGACGTGCATGGAAGCTTCTTGTAGGAAAACCATAGGGAAAACGCACAGTTGATTGACCAAGAATGAAGTGGGAGAATAAAGTTATCTATGACTTGAGGGAACTAGATTATACTGGGGATGCTTGAAAAAAAATAGCTCACAATACGGATGTATGGAGAGCTTATATCCGAGTGGCCATGAACCTGCGGGTTCGATAGAGCCAGTGAGTTAGTTAATTATAGTCATATGCATAATTATTTCTGTCATTTTCAAGTAATCTGTTACCTAAGGACCGTATTTGTGAAAGTAACCCTTTGATTACACAATTTACTCTATAAAAACATAAAAAATCTTACATTATACTCGTATATTGTGAATTTCTGTCAGCTAAAAAGTAAAGTTTTGAGGTTATTTTTATAAGATTACCGCCAATTTCTCTTTGAGATGTATTCTCTGCCAAATAAAATAATTCTTCGAAGATAAACTTTGGAATATAACACTATGGATGGTCTCAACTCTTACTTATTTTGTAAATTCTGGGCAGACCAGGTTTGGAGAGAACTCCAAAAGATTGGATGGTTTGGGTGTGGGGAAAAAGGAACAGAAAATCGCAAGAATGTGTGGAGAAAAATAAGGAGGTACTTAGATATAATCCAGTTTTTCTGGGTGAGGTTTTTATCGGGGTTTTTCCTCACCTGTAAGACAAATGTCAGGAAAACTGTAAGACCCAAACGGTCCCCGAAATCATATGGCCATCGCAATCATCATCATTCATATTCATCTTAGGTTAAGCTTAGGATTAGGGACTCTCCTGGCATACCATTATCATCATCATCATCACCCATCATATCATCGGGGCAACGTAACCCCGCCTTCCAGGCGCCCCAACCTCAGAAGTGTGTTACAAGTACGCCATGCCATAAGAGAAACCAGGAATGTCGAAAGACAAACCTGGGGCATTCGAAAAAAAAAAAATATATATAATCCATTAAGATATTTTTGCCGAATATACAGGAAAACGTTCACTGTTTTTACAAAAAGACCTAAAACAGGTTTGAGGAAAATAATCTTATATACTCAACATAGGATTTAAAGAGAGATCATTGCGTCCTTGGTTTAGGCTGGGGGCATGAAATTTCTAAAAATTAGCGACGTTCACGATATGCGAATATGTCCGATGTGCGGGAGCTTTGAAGACGAGATACGTATATTAGAAAAATGTAACGATTTAGAATATTGGAGGCGTCAGTTATTACCGGAAAGATTTCTAAATTTAAATCGTGAAAGATTCGCATGCTACGAGTTAATGATAAATCAAGAAAATTAGATAAACGTGGGTAAATTTCTGGACAAAACTCGGAAAATAAGAACAACACTCTTTCATGAATAAAAATATGTTATCAAAATGTAATACAGTTAATTCTTAATAATTCTATGTAAGTTAATTAATGCATAATGTTATTGTATAATTATCCAATTATAATATTATTGCGTTTTCGTTTTTGTTTTACGTTATATTATTACCAAACATTACTTTATTGTAACGGACTGTCAACAGGACGTAAGGTTTACTGCCCGTGCGACTCATATTTGTAAATAACAATTGTATGTATCTTACTTTTAGTCTAATAAAGTCCTACTACTACTACTACTACTACTACTATTTTATATCTTATAGAAGTTACTGGTTAACACCTCCAAAAATAAATTTTTGCACAATTAATTGACTTACTTACTTACTTACTTACTTACTTACTTACTTACTTACTTACTTACTTACTTACTTACTTACTTACTTACTTACTTACTTACTTACTCACTGGCACTATCGAATCCGAAGGTTCATGGCCGCGCGGACATAAGCTCTCCATACATCCCTATCCTGAGCTAATGCTTTCCAATCATTCCCTGAATAATCTACTTCCCTCAAATCATAGTTAATGTTGTTCTCCCACCTCATTCTTGGTCTACCAACTGGGCGTTTTCCCTCTGGCTTTCCTACAAGAAGCTTCCATGCAAGTCTTTCATTCCCCATACGCGCAACATGTCCTGCCCATTGCAGTCTACGAGACTTAACTGTTCTTATTATATCTGGCTTCCTATAAAGACCATGTAGTTCATTGTTATGTAGTCTTCTCCATTCACCTGTCTGTTCATCTCTCTTTGGTCCAAAAATTTTCCTAAGTACTTTATTCTCAAATACTCGTAATCTCCTTTCCTCCCTTAAAGTAAGAGTCCATGTTTCGCACCCATATAATATAACTGGTAGAATAATAGTTTTATATATTTTCAGTTTAACGTTTTTTGAAAGGAGTTGGGACATCAAGAGTCTCTGCAATGCATAATAGCACGCATTTCCAGAATTGAGCCTATGTTTAATTTCTTTGTGCATCTCATTCCTATTTGTGATTATTGTTCCTAGGTATTTGAATTCAGCCACTTCCTCAAAATTTCCCTCATTTGTCATTAGCTGTCCATTTCCATTATATAATGAATTTCTACGTGTGACCATATATTTAGTTTTATTGATATTTACTTCCAGTCCTAATTTCTTAGTGTTACTCAATAGTGTGTGCGTGTTGGCCTTTAGTATCTCCTCGCTATCGGCCAATAATACTACATCATCAGCATAAACTAACAGCTTATTAATACCATTGAGTTGTAAGCCTTCCTCATTCTCTAAAGATTTAATGGCATGCTCTAGTACAAAATTAAATAGTAGAGGAGATAGTGCATCTCCTTGCTTCAACCCATTCTGGATTTCAAAAGTGTCCGAAAACTGTTTGCCTACACGCACCCTACTCTTTGTGCCATTTAGACACATTCGTATAAGTCTAACTAACTTTTTAGGAATTCCGAACTCCAGCAGGATACTATATAACTTCTCCCTCTTAATTGAATCATATGCTTTTTTGAAGTCTACATATAGTTGATGTACAGTACCATTATATTCCCATTTCTTCTCTAAAATCTGTCTTATACTAAAAATCTGATCTGTTGTAGACCTGTTTCTTCTAAATGCACATTGATGATCTCCTAGAATGTCATCAATATAGGGAGTAAGTCTGCTTACTAATATATTTGTTAGAATTTTGTACGAAGTTGAAAGTAATGAGATGCCCCTGTAGTTGTTGCAATCAGTTTTATCTCCTTTCTTATAAATTGGTACGATAATTGATTCCTTCCATTCATCTGGAAGAGCTTCTTTTTCCCAAATCATACTAAGCAACCAGCGTATCTTGTCCATCAATTTTTCTCCCCCTGATTTTATCAGTTCTGCTGGGATCTCATCTGAACCTGATGCTTTATACATCTTCAATTTTTCAATCGCCATTTCAACCTCTAATGCACTTGGTTCTGCGACTAGCATTTCTGCTGTCTGTAACTTATCCTCCTCAATGTCCTGTTCTGTATGTACATTTAATAGCTGATTAAAGTAACCTTTCCATCTATTTAATATACTCCTAGAATCTGCAATCATATCCCCATTTTCATTCCGAATTATGTTTGTTCTAGCCTGAAACCCTTTCTTCTCTATACTAATTCCCTGATATAATTCTCTAATGTTCCTATTTTTTGCATTCATTTCAAGATCATTAATCTTCTCTCTCAAATATTCCCTCTTTTTACTCTTTAGTAACTTGGTGGTTTCCCGTCTAACACTACCCAATTGCTCTAAATTTACCTCATTTGGCTCGTGTAACCATTTCATTTTTGCTAGCTTTCTTTTCTTTACAATGTCGACACATTCCTCATCAAACCATTTCTTGTTTTGCCTCTTTTTTAAACAACCAATGCTTTCTGATGCTGACAATTTAATAGTATCTCTTATAGCCTCCCATTCTTTATTTATATCAGTTTCTTCTTCGTTTGCCACATTGTCATCTGAAGATTCCAGTACTTCAAATCTATTAGCAATTTTGATTTGGTATTCTTGCCGCATTTCATCATTTTTCAAGTTTTTTAATTCAAATTTTACAGAATCATCTTTAGCGTTTGTTCCTCTCATAAGCGATAGCCGTTGTCTGATTTTCACTCTGACCAGATGATGATCCGAATTGCAGTCTGTCCCTCTAACTGATCTAACATCAATGATGCTACTGTGCCAGCGTTTATCCACTAATACATGATCTATCTGGTTCCGAGTTTCTCCATCTGGGGACGTCCAGGTGTATTTATGAATATCCTTATGCTGAAATGTTGTGCTCTTAACAATGAGATTCTTCGATGTGGCAAATGTGACTAATCTAACCCCGTTGTCGTTACTATCTTCATGAAGACTGAATTTGCCTATTGTTGGTTTGAATATATCTTCCCGCCCCACTTTTGCATTAAAATCTCCTAAGACAATTTTCATATGATATCGTGAAAGGCTATCAAATAAGCATTCTAATTCTTCATAGAACTCATCCTTGATCTTGTCATCTTTATCTTCTGTGGGGGCATGTACATTTACAATTATAAAATCATGTCGTTTACCCTTTAGAATTATGTATGATATCCTATCACTAACAAACTTAATATCTCGGATAGCGGATAGGATCCTCCTTCTGACTAAAAAAAACCCGTTCCAAATGCAGGTCTTTCTGCACCCCCATAGTATAATGCAAAGCTTCCTGATTCCTGACTACCTTCTCCTGGCCACCTAACTTCCTGTAAAGCGACTATATCCAAGGGCGATTTATCTAATTCCCGCGTTAATATCTCTAGTGCCCCGCTATTGTATAAAGTCCTAACATTCCATGTTCGTAGGAACATGTCCCTGTGTTTGAACCTTTGGCATGGGTTCCCTGAAGTAGTCCCCGCCCGGAGAACCGAATGGGGGACTATTTGACCTCCGGAACATTTTACCCAAGTTGAACCCATGTCCGCATTTCTTGACTGTTGTATTTTTACGGTGAAAGATCGTCTGTCTTTCGCCCAAGGTACTTTTTTCGTCTGGCTTATCACCTTCGACCAGTCTGGCATGGGTAACCCTATCGGCAGCAATGCTACCGCCGGCATAGCTCTCAGGATCATTTAAGCACGCAAGCCACTCCACCACGACAAGGTAAAGATACCATGGAGGGATAATTAATTGACTTACTGTTCTAAATTTTAATTCCCATGTTTCTGCACCGTATGTCATTACACCTTGAACCGAAAGTGCCTTTCTGCGGTTCAGTATGGTATCTTTGTTCTCCTCCCTACTACAGAACATTTATGAAATATGCCAATGTCCTGTGTTCCTTGTGCCTACCCCTCCCCTTTTCATCCTTTCCGCCGCGCATCTCTACGGCGCATATCCCCTCTACTTGCGAACCTTTATATACATTGTACTCTTACCGAACATTATCATTCGATCAACCTAGCAACCGGCGTTTGGTTATTTAAAGACGGATTCAAAGGTGGAATCCAGTTCCAGCTCGCCATGCGACTGGAAGGTTAATATGGTGGTCTATATAGACAAGTTGATGGAGGCCGAGAAGAGGTCTGTTTTGAGTTAGTCCAGCAATGTACGGAAGAAGTGACTCCTAAAGCTTGGACACGTGTGTGAGTGTGGTATTATGTATGGTATGTTATTTCTTCAGTTATTTTTACAGCTACGCTTGGTCGTTTGATCAAGAATTCTCTTTTGTTATTAATTTATTGTTTTATTTAAAACCAACTTGTTTATATTAAAAGGTTATCTTTTTAAACAAACGCCCCTCAGTTATTATTCTAGTATAAGTAGTTGTTCACTCTCCTATACAAAAATCACTCATTGTATGCTTTTAATAATCTGTATCTATACATGTATATATGTTCATCAGGAAAAGAAAGATGAATTAATAGCTGCCTTTCATGGGCCCGAGGCGAGCTGCTTTCTTACTGATAACTTCTTCGAATATCAGGACCACGTTAATAAATGCAGCAAATTACAAAGCCCGATCCCGGACAAGTGTTACGCTGAGTGTGGTTTGCTTTCTAAACCCACAAATGGTAGCAGTAGCGTAGTGTGGTTAACTTACTCACAACCTATTGTAATTTATATTCACATTTGTTATAATTTAAGATAAACAAGTAGATTTTCGAAAATATTATTTTGTAATCAGTCAAAACTAATGCCTTATATCAATTTCTCAAAAAATAAAATGGAGTTGTATCATCACTATGAAAAAAAAAATTAAGATTAAATTTTGGTGCATCTGCAACAGTTATAAAAACGTTAATTCCTGGGCTATATTCCACAAGAGTGTAATGAAATACTTTGCAAGTGTTTTTAATTCTAACTATTAACAAATATTAGAATTTTGTTTCACGAAGGATTCCTGTACATTAAACGTAGAACATTATAATTCCATACTTACAAAAGTAGAAATGACTTTTTTATATTCTGTTACACAGAAGTATTCGGCAGACTCTTGTAACTTGTTCGTATTTTTATATAATACTAATAATAATATAATAATGTTTTATTTATTCTGGCAGAGTTAAGGCCATAATGCCTTCTCTTCCACTCAACCAGCATAAATACAAATAAATATTTGACAAATATAGGTACACTATACTAATTATAAACAGTTAAAGATAGATTAAATGTAGCAATGTAAATTTCATGTACAAACAACATTTTATAGCATAATAACAATAATACTTACGATTATAATAATAATAATAATAATAATAATAATAATAATAATAATAATAATAATAATAATATAATAATAATAATAATATAATAATGATGATAATAATAATAATTATAATAATAATAGTATGAATATGAGAAATTATACGAGAAACACCAATTAATATATGTACCTTACACTGGGTAATGATGAAGTCGAGGTTAGGGCAAATATAAATTTAGATTTCTTTTAAAAGTTGCCAATGTAAGAGAAGACTAAAACCTTTTATAAGTGCACTGATTTTACAAAATACTCTATAGTACATTACAATGCGAGGTTGTGAAGTGGTTTTTACAGAAGCGAGGTAAATATTAAAAATGTCGCTATCGCTCGGTTTTTAACTTCCGAGATTCTACAAAATACTTCACAAACGTGTGTTGCACATTATTTTATTTTGCACGGTGGTGTTTTCAAAATAATAAAACAATAATAGTAAAATAATATCTTTGTTGGAAATATTTGCGTTCATTACAAACAACTAACTAACGTTAACAGTCTGTCCAATGTTTATATGGTAAATGCCGAAAAAAATTTAGTTTAGACTACAGCAGGCCATGACACCAATCAGACATAAAATGGCGGCAAGTACTGAATTTATTGTTTTATATTGTTTCAAATAAATTTCAGTTCAATTAAAATGCAGTGTTTTGTTTCGTATAATGTATATTAACACTACCTTCTCGGTATATTTTTGTATATACATTGTTCATAGTTCACACAATGCGCAGTAGTTTTACTTTCCGCACTAGGTAGGTCATTTGTAATATTACAGTATAGTTATTGAGTTATTTATAGATTGGCAACCCCGAAATTTAGGAAATTGAACTTCCAATCATGGTCGCCATTGCTGTAAGTACGACAGCCACTATCGTGCAAAAAATAACTTTTAGTGTAATAGGCTACAACGAATATTTAATTGAAATATGTAGTGAGACTGATGTTGGTGAATATATATTAGTGTCTATAAAAATAGGACATATTTTTATTTTAATGCTTTATTTGAATATTTCAACGTTTTAGATTATGATTTATATTAGATCCGTTTTTTGTTAAAACATTGAGAGTAGAAATGTTGTTATCATATGTACTGGATTTTTGTTGAGCGGTTTGGAATGTGATGCCAGGTGCAGAGCTATGAGGTTTCCTTTAGTTCGAGTCCACATGGGGGAAGGCATTTTCTCATGAAATTTTGGCCAGTATGGGACCAGTGCCCAGGCAACATGGTGAAAAATTTTGGTAGCTGCAATAAGCAGCGCCTGTGGATTGAGAAAATCAGCTGTAACCACTTGGGGATCCGACATACTGATCACATATCAGCCCTATTTTTGTTAGATGATAATCAACCTTTGGATTAAAACATGTGGATTCGAGGCCAGCAACCGGATAGTAGGCCAAGGCTCTTGCTAGTAGGCCGTGGCGTAGAGAATAGCGGATATATGCTATTTTTAGTGGATAGAATAAATGTTTGTATTGTTGATGTAAGTTACTTTTTCTGTAGAAATTTCAAGTACTGATATGAATTCTATTGACTATTTAACCCATACTCCAAAAGGGAGTCAATGACCAATTGAATGAATTTTGTTTTACAACCAATAACAGTCGTATTTCATCTTGCTATTTATCGAATTCTGTTTACCAAAATAAAGAAAGGTTGCGTTTTTTAATATTCTGAACAGGTGAGAACATTATTTTGCAGTGACTGTATCTCCAAGAAATACGTCGAATATAGCAAATAATGAACATTCCTTCGAACTACACACATTTGATAATTTCGTGTTCAATAATTGTTTTTAAATAATGATTTTACTGAGTTGTTTCCTAAAGAAATAATTAATAACCTATAATGATGGTCATAATATTCAGTTCGATGTGTTTCATTTTTTCTCCGCTAGGATGCATTCTTACAATATTGTGATCTTAGTCGGTTATCGCTGGCTGCGGTCCTATTTTGCAATGAATAATATGATTAAGTTTGCAGTGAATAAACATAACCAAACATTTTTCATTTGTTTTCAAACATCGCCGTTTACATTAAATGTATACATATTTAAAGTAACTATATATAAGTAATGATTTGAAAGTAAACAGATTAATTTTATTCGTAAAATAGTCCTAACAAATGCCACTCTTGATTTCCAAATCTTCTAGATAAATTGGATATCACTCGTGGCATTACTTATGATAAACATTGTTAAGTTAAAAAATACTCAATTCACCAAAACACTTAAAAACAATAGTCGACGAGTTTCGGCTAGTACATATAGCCATTATCAAGACTGATTATTAAATTCACGTATACCTTATGAATTACGTCACTATATTATTATGGTATGTGACGTAATTCATAATGTGTATATATATACTTTTGTACGGGCATTTAATATCCAGTCTTCCACTAGGATCAGTCTTGATAATGGATTTGTAGTAGATGAAACGCGTTGACGTTTGTATTTAAGTGTTTTTTAACTAAATAGGCCTAATGACTTGTGTTGTTTTACTAATAACGTGTATGTATCGTACCTTATTTCTGGAACAGAAAGTTACAATTCCTTACTTTAGAAGAATTTTCAGTTACCACTAATGATGTATTGCAACAAACATTTGTGGAATGGTCCTTGCTCCAGGTAAACAAACAATAAATTATGCCATTCTAGGTTTCATGGTGATCCATTTCATTATAATAAATTTATTTGTAGTTATTTGGCATAATATATGATGCACACGCACCCTACACATTATGCCATTTAAGCACATTAACTCATTTTTAAGAATTTCAGAATCCAGCAGTATGTTATACAATTTGACTTCTTAATTGAATCATATCTATTTTTTATTGTCTGCACGTAGTATATTCTATTTATTTTCAAGAATATTTATGTCATACTGAAAATATATTGTATTGGAGACCAGTTTCGTTAATATTCTTATTCATGATCGCCTCTTACGTCGTCAATATAAGGAGTGCGCCTGGTTACCAATATATATGTTATATTTTAGACCGAGATTATAAGTAAAGAAAAATGTTTCTTATAATTGTAGGAATAAATTGTATCATCTTTATTATAGATTGATATGACAATAGGTTCTTTTCATTTATATTGCAAATCACTTTTTTTCGAAATCATACAAACAACTGATGTATGTTTTCCACCAATTTCCTCCCCCTGATATTTTTTAATTCTACTGCGGTTTCGCCGGAACCTGGTAATTTATACGTCCTTGATCTTTCCATAGTTATTTCTAGCTCTAATGAACTCAGCTCTATGAGTAATATTTCTGCTATTTTTCAATCACCATCTTCAATATCCTGTTCTGCAGAAATACTATGATAATAACGTAATCAATCCACTTTTTATTGGAATGGAGTTTGAGAAACCGTTAGATCCTCCATAGAAAGGAATACTCCGTATAAACGTGAAAGAGAGAAAAACAATCAGTCATGGGTTTATTTATCCTCAGAGTTTGTAAACGGGTGAGGAAGTAGGTATATTGTATAACTTAAAGTTTCTTTTCTGGGTTTCATAGAAATGTGACTTACCTGTTTTTTCTCGGGTCTTTAATTTATTAACAGATATTCTAAATAGGTGGATCCAGGACGAAAGTAATGATTCCATTCCACCTGTGGGTCTTTCGGCGGGGGTTAATATTGTGGTCGAATAGGATGAATAGCAGTATTTCTAGAGGTTTATTCCGTTTGAATCAATCCATCATTTCTCCATACTCATATCATCCCTTTACTTTCGTTTAATTTCATCTGCCCTATGATCGTGCGAGGATTGCTTTGAATATATTGTTTTGATGCTGGTATTGCGCATAATGTAAATTGACGTAAGTACTCTTGGTTCAGCAATCCGCAATTCCATCTAATCGCTGTAACAGTTCCATCCATAGTAATTCTGCCCGAGGGCAGGTCCTTCACTGCAATCATAGCATTCTCATGCTATGTTTGCAGCTTCACTGGGGAATTGTAGGTGTGGTAGCTTCTCGTTGCTTTCCACACCGGTGAAGGATGATGATGATAATGATGGCCGTATGATTTCGGGGACCGTTTGGGCCTTAAAGTTTTCCTGACATTTGTCTTACAGGTGAGGAAAAACCCCGATAAAAACCTCACCCAGAAAAACTGTCACGACCGGGGATCGAACCCGGGCCCGCTGCGTGACAAGGCAGCACGCTACCTCGAGACCACAGCGGTGGACCTGTAGCAGTTAATAAAACGAAATCAGTAAAGCTAGGAATTCAAATCATTAAAATAGGGAAATGCTAACACTATTAATTGCATCCTTGTTACCAGAAATAAAGTCGTTTTAATACACGAGGAATTCTTGCAAATTTTAGCAATAAAAGCGACGCCAGAGGCTGGTTATTGGGTAAATAATTATATTTTATATATTGCAAGATCGGAATGTTCAGGGAAAAAACTTATTCACATCGATTATGTTGACTATTAACTCGTGCCCCAAATGGGAGACAATGACCAAACACGTTTCAATGAATTTTGATTTACAACCAATCACTGTCGTGTTTCACCAGGAATTTATCAAATATGTTTACCATATCAAAGTAAAGCTCCTCCTTTTTAACATTCTGAATAGGCCAGAGCATTATCTTGCAGTGAATGACTCTCTAAGAAATACGGCTACCAGATTGTTTATATAGTGCACGAATGTAAACAAATACTGCTTGCGGGATATAATAGAAAAAAGTCGTAGTAATTGATTATACCACGATAAAAAGAAACCGCTGTTTGCACTTTCTTAAACGTATTATTTCCCAGGAATTTACGTCCCAGAAAAATATAATTTACATCATAGGACATCAGAAATTAATTAATAACCTATAATGTTGGTTAAAAACAGTTTGATGTGTTTCATTTTTTTCTCCACTAGGGTGCATTCTTACAATATTGAGATACTTTGGCAATAAATAATATGATTTGGTTGCAGTGATGAACGAATGAAGCATAACAGACGTTTCTTATTTGTTTTCAAACATCGCCGTTTACATTAAATATATATACATTTATTTTTAAATCCCACAACAGGCCCGGAGGCCCTTGGGGTAGTAGGAGGTTAAGGCTCCCAATTTTTCTAGACAATCGGCATTTTATGTCAGCCGGGTTGTCAGCCCTGCGTGACGGCCTCCTTTGCCCCCAAAACAAGCGTCTGATACTCATTTCCTTTAGAGGCTGAGTCGACCCCAGGACCATAGTGCCGCCAGAGGGTTTGGGTCAGTTTAAAAATCCTGACCCCAACGGGACTTGAATCCTCGACCCTCCGGCTTGTAGCCCAGTGCCTTAACCACTACGCTACGCCGGAAATATTTTAAAATAACTATATTTAAATAATGATTTGTGAGTAAACAACTTAATTTTATTCGTTAAATAGTCTTGAGTAATGCCATGAGTAATTTCCAAATTCTCTAGATAAATTGGAAATCACTCGTGGCATTACTTATGACTATCTCATATACCGATAATTTTGCCTCTTCCTGTTGATAAAATTGCCTCTTCCTGTTAATAAAGTTGCCTCTTCTTGTTCGTTATGAGAGATCTCCGCAAATTTTCTTCTTTGACAAGCATATCGATTCAACAATTTACGATCGATATGGTACAGGAAGAAATGCCAAAAGAAAATAACTTAAAAAAGTACGAAAAAAAAGGTTAGTTCTGTTGCACTAAAAATTTTATTAAATGTCGTAAAATATATCTGCATTATTGTTAATAGTTATTTCTCATACAATCATCTGTTATTGATTTTGCCCAAGCCCAAAGAGTTTTAACACTAAATATATGATATTTGTAACTATACAGCCGGCTTAGAAATCGTTCGGAAATAAGATCGGAATATATAACCTCGCATTTGGTAAATATTAAACAGTGTAATTATTTTTAGCTTCTGATGATGTATTATTCGCTACATAGTCACTCCAAATCCAACGCGAGATCTAGTTTTTCATTAAACAAAATCACTCGCGACTTTGTGGCTCCTGATTTTAAAAACAGCTTCTTGTTAGATTACTGTTGATAAGTTGGTATTTTTTTATACTGAATAACAATAGGTTACCTGGATACTCACGGACTTCAAGTGATATTTTCGTCGATCACTTCTGTCGAATGGAACTTTACTGAAACATTTTGTCTTTGCTTAGGGAGATATATTTTTTACATAGTATATGTTCTTTAAAGTTCTGTTTCGTATATTTTATATAATTTCATGCAGGAAATTTGGGAATACATTGATAGAATGAGAAAGGTATGGATCGGGAGAAAGTGAGTGAAATGAGGCGGAAGAGAGATATAAAGACCAAATGCCAGTGTTTACAATTGCACATTATATTTTATTTACTTAAAATTGCTTTGAACTTAACAAATTTACAGAAGAATATGGATTGAAGATATGTATAGAGAAAACAAAAATTATGGCAGAAGTAAAATTGTACTTGGCAATAACATTTTGGAGCAGGTGAATAATTTTACATATCTAGGATGCAATATCTCACATGAAGAAGAAAGGACGTAAGTTCAAAAATATAAATTTTTTAAAGAATTTTAGGGTTAATAAATTCTATCTACAAGCCACAGTTAGTCCAAAAACATTCAAGACTAAAAGTGTATTAAACACTGGCTCTTCCAGCTCTTTTGTATGGTAGTGAAGTATGGACGTTGAAACAGAATGATATGCAAATACTTAGATCTGCTGAAATGAGATACCTTCGGAGGACTGCAGGATACACACTACTAAAGTAAAGTAGTCCCACTACAGGCCTCGGGAGGTCCTTGGGGTAGTAGGAGGTTAAGGCTCCCACTTTTTCTAGACTATCGGCACTTGATATCAGCCGGATTGTCAGCCCTACGTGACGGCCGCCCTTACCCCCAGAATAGGCGTCTGGTACTCATTTCCGTTGGAGGCTGAGTCGACCCCAGGGCCATAGTGCTGCCAGAAGGTTTTGGTCAGTTTAAAAATCCTGACCACACCGGGGCTTGAATCCTCGACCTTCCGACTTGTAGCGCAGTGCCTTAACCACTACGCTACGGCGTGCCCCATTTTAGATCACAAAAAAATGAACACATCTTAGAAGAATTACACATGGAATCTTTAGAAAACAAAATTTCTGATTATAAGTCAAGATGGATGCAACATGTTCATCGAATGGAAGATCACAGGATACCCAAACAAATGTTAGATATCAACCTGCAGGAAGAAGAAAAACAAGATGTCCACTCAAAATACTTCTGGATGGTGTTTTTCTTGAGGCCGAAACAGGTCAACAAATGGCCTAAATTTGTGAATGTACTATGATGATGATGATGATGATGAAATTGCTTTGATTGTAAAACATGATTAGATATGAATGGCTACATTATCCCGTGAATACTGTAGTTGTAAATGTCTTCTTATTTGGTGTTAAATCCCGAGTGGGCCTTAACCTCCTCTATGCCCTTCTTTTATGTTTCTCTATCCATCGCCAACACGCTCCAGTTCTTTATTCCAAATCCTTTCACTTCTGCTTGTACACAGTTTCACCATCTTGTTCTTGGTCTTCCTCTTAATATGGTTCCATATGGATTGTTGTTGAAGAAAATCTTCACTTTCCTTGTAGTTCGCATCCTTGCGGTATGTCATAACCATCTCAATCTTTGACACCTTATACATACTGTATGTCTCCAAATCCAGTTCCTTGTACAATTCATATATCTCAACGTTGTATCTGGCTCTCCATCACTCTTTTTTCAGTTGCTCTGAAAATCCTTCTCAAATACTGCTAGTTGTTTCAATGTATTTTTATTTAAGGCCCATGTTTCGGTACCATATGTTATAATGGGTCTTATTAAAGTGAACCGAAAGTGCGATTTTCGGTTCGCTACCGCAGTGCCGTTATCCTCCCTGAACAGAAAGATTCGTGAACTATGCCAATATCCTTTCTCTATGCATCTACCCCCACTCTCCTTTTTGCCTCTCCTGTTGCGCTGTTTGTGCTGCGCATCTCCCCTTCTACCTCTGAACGCTCAAATACGCAATGCACATCAAGAACATTATCATTCGATCGGAACTTTGAGTTGAGACAACGTCGTCTGGAGCCGCGAGTGGCGGGATTTAAGTTTTTGTCCTGAGGACCGGGGAAAGACTACCCTGGCTTGGACCGTGGTATGAATGTTGTGTGAGGTATGATATAGTTTTGTGATGTTAAGGATTATTATTTATTTTCTTTTTGTTGAAGAATGATCAAGCATTTACATTTGTTATATTTTTCATCCACTTCAGACGTCTTGTTTATATTAAACATCATTTTTATATATATCCTGGTTAATGTTCAAGTTATTTATGTGCATGCTGCTGTTTGATATCCTGTACTGAAACTTACTTATGTAGGAGATCATTCTAGTTTCCTTTATTTTCCGTCTAGCTTTCATGATTAATAACAATAATGATACATTCAGTTTAAATCAGAATCATAAACTACTCTATTGTTTTGAGATCTATTGTTGATTCATGTTTAAGTGTTTAGGAAAGACAGATGAATCAATCTTTGCCTCCTATGGGCCCGGGCAAAAGGTTTTTGATTAATAACCTCAAATGTTATGAACTCTACGCTAGTATATACAACGGAAACAAAAGACGATCCAAAAGAAAACTGCTCAAATGGTAGCAGTCAGAGTGGTTATATATTATATATATATATATATATATATATATATATATAACGCACCGTACAAAAGCTTTATAAATCTTAATTTTGATTTCTCTAGATATTATTTTGTTTTTAACAATTGTTAAGAGAGAATAATATGCCCTGATAGCCAGATATATTCTTCATTGTATCTCACTCTTTATATCGTTATTCCTTGTACAATTCATATATCTCAACGTTGTATCTGATATATATATATACATTTGTTGGGGTCAGGATTTTTAAACTGACCCAAACCCTCTGGCGGCACTATGGCCCTGGGGTCGACTCAACCTCTAACGGAAATGAGTACCAGACGCTTGTTCTGAGGGTAAAGGCGGCCGTCACACAGGGCTGACAACCCGGCTGACGTAAAGTGCCGATTGTCTAGAAAAAGTGGGAGCCTTAACCTCCTACTACCCCAAGGGCCTCCTGAGGCCTGTTGTGGGATCACTTTACTTTACTTACTATATATATATAAATTCAGGTTGTGAATGATATGTGCTTAAAAAAATCCGGTATGTACTTGAAAAATGAATCGGGGCAAGTGGTATATCAGTATAATTCAGGTGATTTCAAACTGATCTTCAAGTTATTTGAAAGATGGAGCACAAATTGCTAAAGATGACCAGAAGTGTCTTGTTGGGAACAGTAATGTACTTTCTACAAGATATTTCATTTTTTCCCCTTTATAAATGTAATAAATGTACTCAACCATTATAGGGAAGGTTTAAAGGGCTCTCTATGGCATTTTATGAAACATTAGTAAAAGAAAATAAGTGTATTACGGGCACCGAATGGTGAAAATTTTTAAAACATGTCAAAAAATACATTTATTGTTTATTTGATTTGAATTACTTTTAATCATTTTCATGTAATTTTTTTTATTGTAAGAGAATATTTGATTCTGTGACGTAAGAGTTTAAATACCATTGAACGTGTGGTGATCATTACTATAGTTCGTCTAAAAGACAGTACACGTTTATTGGAGCTCGCTGGTGCCAGATCTACTGCATAGACAAAGATGTGCGAGGCAAGGAACATATGTGTCAAAACTCTTAAAACCCCTTAAACTTGAGTGAAAAAAACGTGAAATGTCCGATATCCTTGTTATTTTCATATACGTTCCCTTATGCCCTACTGATCGAATGAAAATACAAGTATTTAGGCCCACGAATTAAACGCCAAGAAGCTCAGAGCGAGATTTAAATGCACACGTTATAATACAAGGGAAAAATATAAATTATCATAAATTATATTTAATTATGATATAAGCTAATTGAGTTATAATAAATTAAATTTATAATATAAGCCTATGTAAAGAAATATCCTACATAAACAAATATAGAAATTATAATCACTTTAACATATAATTTATTTAAATTTTTAAGAATATAATATTATAAGAAGTTATATTTAATTACATATTTAATAATTTTTATAATATTAACATTTTTAACGAATACACTAACATTAAAGCTTTTATAATATTAAAATCGTTCACGAATATAATAATATTAGGAAAGTAATACTTAAAATACGTTACATACCATCAAGCCTGTCCACAATCCTATTTCAATGGTGTTATTCCTTCCATAAATTCCTCCGTGTCTCTGGATGATCCAGGATTAGCCTAATCGGAACCAGTGGGCGATGCATGGGAGGAGGAAGGCGAAGAGGAAGAAGAAGAAGAAGAAGATGGTTATGATGATGATAATGATGACAAATGTATAAAAAATTGTTCCTCGTCATCTTGAAGAATCTCGTCTGCTTTCCGAAGATCACTTTCAAAATTTTCTTCTTTCAATTTTTCTTTGTATGGGTCCAAGTTGTTTGCCCAATTTTGTACTGTCACGTGTTGGTATGCAGTCGAAATTAAATCTCTCATTTTTCGTTTTTTGAATGAGACTTTTTCATTTGTATATAGTTCTTCACTTGTCCCCATACCATTTCGGCAGGATGAAGTTCGCAATAGTATGGTGGCAAGCGAAGAAAATATTTTCCTGCTGATTTAGCCATCTGATCAATTATGCATGTATCATAAGTGTCCCTGTTTTGAGTCACAATAAAAAAGAAGCTCCCGTTTTAACAAATCACTTTCAAAAGGGATTTTCGTTTGATTGAACCACTCTATAATCTTATCTTTTCTCCAGGAAGTTGTAGGCAAACGATCGCTTCCCATTCGCCATTCTTGCCGATCACGCCATTCATCCTCCTCCAGACCTCGGTCGTTCATCAATCTATGGATCTCTCCTCTCCAAGTTGTTCTTGGCCTGCCCCGTTTCCTTCTACCCTTCTACCAGAAGGTGAACCATTTCAAAAGATTTGGTGGGGGGGGGGGGGGGCCACCTATCATTCTCCATTCTCCTGACATGGCCATACGACTGAAGAGCTCGCTTTTTCGATGCTTGCCACCCACGGTCTCCTCCATATCCATCATTTTGTCTCACTTCTTCAATTTTTCTTCTTCCACCCTGGACACCCTGGCCACTGCGTCTTATTCCATCCATCTCCACTGCCAAGATCTTAGTTTTTTGTCCCTCTACCAAAGTCCATCCTTCAGCACATAAGTCATTATGCTTTCCACAACAGACTTCAAAATCCTCTTCTTCGTGTGGTTTGACATGGTCCTACTCCACAGTACTCCATTCAACATTTTTATGGCTCTTCGTGCTTGTACTAACCTGCTATCTACTTCAGCTTTACAACTCCCTGATTCATCAATAAGTGATCCCAAATATTTAAATTTTTTAACAGCTCTAATAATTCCTTGGGATAGGGATATATCTCGTCCACTTCCTCCTACTACAAGGTATTCAGTTTTTTCCATGTTTACTCTTAATCCTCCTATTTCAAAAGCATTTAGGAGTTTTTTCATCATGTATTTCATATCCTCACGACTCTGAGGTATCAACACTTGATCGTCTGCAAATAATAAGGAATGTATTGTGCCACCCTGGACTGGTACTCCCATGCCTCCACAATATCGATTCCACTGCTCCAATATATGCTGGATGTATATTTTGAACAGAGTAGGGGACATACTACAGCCCTGTCGCAGGCCTTTAGTAGTTCTGAATGGAGAGGATATCATCTTACCCACTTTAACCGAAGCCTGACACTGCGGTACAACCGTCGGACAAGTGAAATCGTTGGTAAATCGATACCAAGATCAACCATTGCATCGCAAAGTTGGTTGATTGGCACTGAGTCATAGGCCTTTTCTAAATCAACAAATATCAAATGAATTTCCTGGCCCTTATCATGTGATTTTTCTGTTATCTGTCTCAGACTAAAAACGTGATCCATGCATGATTTCCTTCTGGTAAATCCTGCTTAGTCTTCCAACATTTTTCCTTCGATATAGTGTATTCAAGTCTGTTTGTGATGATATTGCTAAAAATTCTACTCATGGATGACATCACACTGATTCCTCTGTAATTTCCAGGGTCTTTACGATTTCCCTTTTTATGAATAGATGTTATATGACATACACCAATCCTTTGGTATTTCATCACCCTCCAAAATCTGATTAAACATTTTACAGATAAGTCTATTTAATATTTCCATAATTCTGTCATTATTCCACTGGGTGCACTGGCTTTACCATTCTTTGCTTTTTTCAGTGCCTGATTTATTTATTCCTCCAAAATAGGTTCCATACGTGACGATATATTGTCCATATACTCCAAATTTTCACATTTTTGTCCCTTCCATTTCTCAACAAGCAGAGTTTTGAAGTGCTTCTCCCATTGTTCCATATTCACAACATTCAAGGCTGGTGATGGATTATTAACTGCCCTCATCCTCCTTATAACTCTCCATGCCTCTGCAGATCTTCTGTATCCTAATGAATGATCGATTTCAGCATATACGTTTTCCCATGATTCTTCTTTACATTTTATTATAACCTTCTTTACCTTTCTCTTGCATTCTCTATACTTCTGTAGGTCTTCTTCACTCTTAGAGCTCAGCCACTTATAGTATAATTTATTTTTTTCATTAATAATTTCCAGTGCTTCCATAGTCATCCATTCTGTCCTTCCTCCACTTTCCCTCTCCCTTCCCAACACTTCCTCAGCTACTCCATGTTTTAAAAAAAACATACAGGCCTTCAGCATTCAAATCCCCCTCTACTACTTTCAGTCTATTGTTCAGCCTTTCCTGATAGAGGTAGCGTACACTATCTTCCTGTAATAGATGCACCAAATATCTGGGGTCATCTATAATAGTCATTTCTTTATTTTTCTGAGTTTTAGTTGTTGTTAATTTAGTTTCATTGGGAACGCAATTTGTGATACAACAATATGATGATCCAATTCACATTCTATCTTCCTCCGTACTCTAACATCTTGTACTTTAATCAATCGTTGCTGTCTTACTATTACGTACTCTATAATAGACTTCAAATTCCTGGAGTGATTTACCCAGGTATATTTATGTATATCCTTGTGTTTAAACTTTGTATTCATGATAACACATTCCTGCTCGTTAGAGAATTCAATCACCTCCTGCCATTATTATTTTCTGTATCTTCTCCCCAGGCTTCAACAATGTTACTATTAATTTTTCTACCGACACGTCCATTAAAATCTCCCATTAGCAAGAGCTCATGTCCATTCACACAATCATCAATTACTTCTCTCAAATATTCATAAAAAGCCCTTTTCTCATCAACTGAAGCATCATTGTTGGGGGCATATACCACTATTACTTAAACAGTAATTTCATGAATGCGTATAGTTATCTTAATTATCCTGTCACTTATTTCTTTCCAATTAACTATTCCAGATTTCCATTTCCCCTTTATGAGGATAGCCACTCATGATTTTGCTCTCTCTGATTTTGGCACTCCACTCCAGGAATGTATAACTATAATCCCCAACCACTTCTTGTCCTGTCCTTTCTTTTTCGTCTCATTTAAAACTACTATATCCATATCCAGAGTATCTAGTTCTTTAACTATTTCTACTAGTTTTCCACTTATTCCTTGTATATTCCAAGTTCCGCATACCAAAGTCCGTTTACGTAGCCAAAGTCGATGCCTATTCATCCGCCCGTCTAATTTCATGGGAAACGTAGCAAGCTTTGTTTTATAGGATCGGGGTGCTAGCCCTCTGCCTAACCCCGAACCTGGAGGACCAGGTAATTTGTAATCGATGATGTCTTCCCCTAGCCTTTGGAGGACGAACTCCCATCCTGCAAGGCAGCAGCTCCCTATCCTGAGGTAATCTCTTCTGCCTTCTTCGCCGTTGAGATTCCAAACTCTTCATCCGCCTAAGAAGCCATTGGATATCCTCTTCCAATAATAATAAAAACGAAATTAAACAATTTTATGAAAAACATATGAACCAAAGACAATTGAGAGCAACTCACAGTTGAACTTCTTTCAACAACTATCACAACACTGAGCTCTGAGCCTGAGGAAGTGCAAAGTCAAACACGATAGGAAATGAAAAGGGATACCTAAGTAAACATGTTTTAAAAAAACTATTTGAGACTTTTATAAACACGTCTTCTCGCTTTCTCACCAACATACAGTCAATAACAAAAAAGTTTCTTGTTACATAACTTTTTTGTGTTACCATCCGATAATTTTTAACAAGTATTTAATAAAAAAATAATAACTCCCTTCTTACGTTAACATTATAGTCCAGGGAAAGACATTTTAATCCATAAACATCAGGCAACCGACAAAAAAATTCTTAATCTATCATTATCACTAGTTTTCTACTAATCGTGTGACAAGTTTATATCTGCAAAAATATAGATTCGCGCCAAAATAATGTATTTGTCAAAACTATTCATTATATTAATTACTTAAGATCAAGGAGATGCACCATCTCCTCTACTATTTAATTTTGTACTAGAGCATGCCATTAAATCTTTAGAGAATGAGGAAGGCTTACAACTGAATGGTATTAATAAGCTGTTAGTTTATGCTGATGATGTAGTACTACTGGCCGATAGCGAGGAGATACTAAAGGCCAACACGCACACACTATTGAGTAACACTAAGAAATTAGGACTGGAAGTAAATATCAGTAAAACTAAATATATGGTCACACGTAGAAATTCAGTATATAATGGAAATGGACAGCTAATGACAAATGAGGGAAATTTTGAGGAAGTGGCTGAATTCAAATACCTAGGAACAATAATCACAAATAGGATTGAGATGCACAAAGAAATTAAACATAGGCTCAATTCTGGAAATGCGTGCTATTATGCATTGCAGAGACTTTTGATGTCCCAACTCCTTTCAAAAAACGTTAAGCTGAAAATATATAAAACTGTTATTCTACCAGTTATATTATATGGGTGCGAAGCATGGACTCTTACTTTAAGGGAGGAAGGGAGATTACGAGTATTTGAGAATAAAGTTCTTAGGAAAATTTTTGGACCAAAGAGAGATGAACAGACAGGTGAATGGAAAAGACTACATAACAATGAACTACATGGTCTTTATAGGATGCCAGATATAATAAGAACAGTTAAGTCTCGTAGACTGCGATGGGCAGGACATGTTGCGCGTATGGGGAATGAAAGACGTGCATGGACACTTCTTGTAGGAAAGCCAGAAGGAAAACGCCCAGTTGGTAGACCAAGAATGAGTGGGAGAACAACATTAATTATGATTTGAGGGAAGTAGATTTTACAGGGAATGATTGGAAAGCATTAGCTCAGGATAGGGATGTATGGAGAGCTTATGTCCGCGCGGCCATGAACCTACGGGTTCGATAGTGCCAGTGAGTAAGTAATTACTTAAGAAATGAAACATAAGCAGTATCCTCCCTTTATGAATTTTTTGCATTGCAAATGTGTTTTGTGGAATCATAAAGACTCTGAATCTCAAATTTGATGAGAGAATATTTGAATATTTAAAAATGCATCGTAAGGAGCATTTTTAGGAAATATTAAAAAAAATATATTTAAAAAATCATAATTCTGAAACTATTCTATTTGTAAACAACAAAAGTCACAGAAATACTTCTATAATCACATAATATATATGATAACATTTTCAAAACAATCAGATGAAAAAAAAAATAATTCACCAGTCGGTCCCCTTAAATGAATAATGCAACCATGAGAGCTGGTTGGAGTGAGAATCGAAAACAACAATTTCTCCTTTTGATGAAAGGAAATTACGAAAAATGACCATAAAATAAGCTTTTATGGAGTTTGAACTCGATGTCTGTCAAATATACATCCTAATATCTAACGACATCACTCGGTTTTTTGGTTGATATATTGTCTGTGAATGTGACGTCACATAATTGTTATCGAGGATAACATGTCTCGTTTTGACAACAGAAGTAAGAAATTAAAACTTTACATTAAACAATATTACGTTATGATAATATAATTAACTTGAAAAGGTTAATGTCACATCAAACTCTCTACTATGTGATGTCACGTTACAAATGTCATTTCCAGTAGCTCTTCTGTTTAATTAAATATTCGCAGATGTGTGTTTGAAACCGGAGTTGGATTGACGTTAGAATAAAAGTTTGATAGTTAGTTGGAACTGAAATATTAGAGAACAGACAAAAGCACTCAATGAACATCCTGTTAAATCCTTTATCCTCTGTGAGAACTGGAAGATCAGAGGTGGAAGGCCGTGCGAAATGAACAAGTCGATCAACTTGAAAAATAAACCTTAATGCAGAAATGATGTTCTGGCAATTCTCAGCTACAAACATATTTCACAGTGGAGATTTTCTGCATATTCGTCCATTCTGCTTTAATCTGTACTTTTGCCCGTGTGTAACACCAGCCAGGGCAAACATTCAGTGTTTCGAGCACCTACACAAATGTATAGTTTAACACAACATTTATAAGTATGTGCGTATGTTACAATGCAAAAAACTGCACTTCTCGTGCTTTGGGTTTCTCACTGGACAGGTATAACGCGTTAATGCAAATATTTTCAATGACTGCGATGGGCAGGACATGTGGCACGAATGGGGAATAAAAGACGAAGCTTCTTGAAGGAAAACCAGACGGAAAGCGCCCAGTTGGTAGAAGAAGAATGAGGTGGGAGAATAACATTAACCATGAGTTGGGGAAGTAGATTATAAAGGGAATGATTGGAAAACATTAGCTCTGGTTAGGTATGAATGGAGAGCTTATGTCCGCGCGGCCATGAACCTACGGGTTCGATAGTGCCAGAGAGTTAGTTAATTAAACAAAGCATGGATTTTCAAAATTCTATTGGGGATTTCACAAAAAAACGGGCAATTAATTTGGTATGGTCATGTAGAAATAATGACATGAGACACACCGAAGAAAAATACTACAACGGGTACTACGTTGTAGAAAAATAAGAGAACCGCCAAAAAATAACATGGATTGATGGTGTTTTAAGCAGCTTGAAGGAAGAAGGATTGGACGACGGAGATTGGAGGAGAGTAACTTAGATCAATTGGGCGCAGGAAAATGTTGTGAAACCTGCTAAATAAATAAATAATTGAAGTTGTACACTCTACATAAATGTCAAATGTAAACACGATTAATTAAATTTACATTATCGTCGTAATAGGTGCTGCAGCGTGTTACCAAAATCCATTCACTACCATTACAGTAACATAATATTGTTCCTCATTATCCATCCATTTGATGACCCAACTTTACGTGACCCACAGATTTGATTTTAATTTGATTGCGACTTTCCTCTGGAGAGGTGATCCAGCCAACGTATTCTTAAGGCTTTAATGATCTGGACTAAATTAGTAACATCATGTACTCTGAAGAGTTAACTATTAACTTATATGTAACGCGCCAACTTGCAGTTTCATGCCGTAAAGAAATTAAAAGTCGGGCATCCTAATTCCTGGTTATCTTCAGTCTAAAAGAAGTGTACGTACTTAAGTACATCATCAACAGTAATGTCAGCACGATCATTGAATCATATCTTTATATATAATTGAATAAACAACCACATGGAATGAAGGCGTGATGAGAAACATTTGCAATGAACCGTATAATGAATATAACAAGAATAAATTAAATGTTATTCACAAATAAATGTTGTACAAAATATTAACGCCCAAATGAGCAAGTGCTCGTGCTCTGGATACTTATATAAAGTGATCCCACTGCAGGCCTCAGGAGGCCCTTCGGGTAGTAAGAGGCTCCCACTTTTTCTGGACAATGGGCATTTGATGTCAGCCGAGTTGTCATCATGCGTGAAGGCCGCCTTTACCCCAATAAACATCTGATACTCATATCCGTTAGAGGCTGAGTCGACTCGAGGGCCATAGTACCGCCAGAAGGTTTGGGTCAGTTTTAAAAATCCTGACCCACCGGGACTCAAACGCTGGAATCTTCCGGCTTGTAGTACAGTGCCTTAACCACTACGCTACGACGTGACCTCATATATATATACACTATCTACTAAAAAGTAATTGGGCACCCACGAGTTTGGTTACTTTAGTACGTCATTTGACTGTTGTGGTTGTACCAGTTGAGAACGGGAAGCACATGGTGCAGAGTTATCGTACTTTGATAAGGGCATAATTGTGGGCTGCCACCTCAGTGGACTGTCTAGTAGGGCAATAACTGCTAAGGTAAACAGGCCCAAATCAACGGTTGTATTCATCCTACGAAAATGGAAGGTCGATGGACATTGTGACAATGGTCAACAGTCAGGGCGACCGAAAATTCTGACCAACAGAGATCGCAGAACCATCAAACGTGAGATGATAAAGAACAGAACACAACCAATGGCTACCATCAGACAGGAGTTTCAAGCAGCAACAAACGTGGCTATTTCCATTGGAATGTAGGAACAGATAACTTGGATGCCACGGAAGAGCAGCAGCACAACTGCCGCACATTATGAAGACAAATAAGGCTCACAGACTCAGGTGGTGTTTGGACCATCGTAACTGGACCCTGGAGGAATAGAAATCGGTTTTATGGAGTGTCGAGTCAAGATTTACATTATTTCGATCTGATGGACGTGTTTGGGTGTGGCGCCTACCAGGGGAAAGGCTTCAACCAGAGTGTATAGTGCCTACCAGGAAATTTGATGGTGGTGGAGTGATGGTGTAGGGGTGTTCTTCGTACTACGGTGTAGAACCACTGGTGGTTGTTCGAAGTAAAATTAACGCTGTGGCATGCTGTACAATTCTGGATAACGAAATGCTCCCTACACTGTGGGGGGTTTTATGGAATGGATCCTTGTTAATCGTAATTCCAGGATGACAATGCTAGGAGCCATGTTTCGGCGAATACTAAGTGGTGGTACAAATACTAAGAGGTGGGACAAATTGGACCGGCGAGTGAGGTCCGGCCAACTTCCATTGTCCAACTGTGTGGCATGTTGCAAGAGGAATGATGACGCATTCCAGTGGATATTCTACACAAATTAGTGGAGAACATGCCTAACAGGATAGCAGCCAGAGGTGGCACCACGAGGTTCTAGAGGACAAAACAAACTGCCCAATCACTTTTTGCTAGATAGTATATATATACTAACGTATCAATTTAGAGGTCCTCGGTTGAAATCCCAGTTCAGGCATTTCTTTTTAGGAGCCAGCTTCTAGACTTAAAATAAATTCTTGCGCATAAAAATTAATAAATAGTACAGGGGGAAATACAATAAACAAAACAGTATAGAATAAGTTAACACTAGGCTGAAGAAGGTAATTAATTAAAGACATCAGAAAATAATAGAGAACAACAAATCTGGGAGAAACTTCCAGAATTTAAATCGCATCTGACACACAAAGAATTGATGCAAAGGAGATTAATATAAACAAAACGTTGTATAAAGATTAATATGAAACTGAATAAATTAAATAAATACATTAGGTAATATAATGAAGCAAATCAAATTTAGAAGAATGTTTCAAAATATATAACTTACTCTTACAACCACAAAGAATTAATGTAGCGGAGAATGATATAAATACAGTAATATATCATAAATTATTAAAAATTAAGGGAGTAATTACATATATTAGGAAATAATAATATAAACAAAAATATATTAATAGACAATTATTTACGTTAAATTAATTAGATATTAAGCAATTGCTAGTAATTATGAGAAAAAAGCTGTCGTGTGTAATCCTCTTATATGTAACTAAAATATTTACTAATATGTTCCAGAAGTATTCCATGAGAATAATTCTACAGAGTGGTCCACCTGACGACAAGCGGTCCGTCATCAATGTTTCTCTTTCTCTCCCTTCCTGTACCTTCAAGGTTAGTAAAAAAAGTAAGTACTGTCATTTATCGAACTTTAGCGGACCACGTTCTCCGGGAACGACAGTAGCTGACGCCGGGACCGTTTGCCGCCGATTGTCATGGAGTATCTCAGACAGATCTGTACAAAATTCCAGTATGACTGTTTGTTAGAATTATTTTAGTGAATTCTGCTTTGTTTATTTTATGTGAAAATTTTTAAAAGTTAACAGAAATATAGGCCGAGATTAGTTTCATCAATATTTGTAAAAGACAGACATCTTATAACATTACAACATGCTAAATTTTGAAATTAACTTGAAAATATTACCCAATCCTATATAATTCCACTATTTTATATATTTTAGATGGGAATTAGTTAGAACATTGTTTTCGTTAACAGGAAACGAAACGTGATTTATACATCGGAAATAAAACTGAGATTTCTTTTAATTATTGAGTTGGTTATTTTGACACACCTCAGATTTCTTGATTTTTATGCAGACCAAGTTTCGTCGCTTTCGCGCTACATATTCGATGCATTCCAACTTCTTTTTTCACCAAAATGTTTGATGGATGTTATTGTATTTGATCATTTTTCTGACAAATTGTGATGTAATTTCCAATTCAAGACATCTATTGATGGATTTTATAACGACAGCTCATTTATTTCTTAATTCTATTTATTTTAAATATATTCATATTAGTTTCTAAAAAAATACGTTAAATTCTTGAATTTTTTATACCTCCATCTTGTTATATCCTGTAGTTGTTCATACAGTTCGTATCTTATTTGTTTTCCTTGAATAGTCATATTTATGTAATATATGTAGGAAATAACACTAAGGGCTTTCTTTTAATTATCAATTGTTGGAATGCAATGAAAATGTCGCGCAAAAGCGACGAAACTGGTCTGCATAAAAATCAAGAAATATGAGATGAGTCAAAATAACCAACTAATTAATAATGATATATACAGTTTGGCTTGAAACGCAAACTAAGAAATGTATCACTTGATGACTGTATCTACTTTACATGAAGCTCCTGAAAGCAATTAATAAAACTGTAAATAATATTTTATATTAATGTTTATGTTGAGACGTTTCTTTAAATTTATGTAAGTTTATCCACGAGCTCAGTTTCTCGGCCGCGGTTATAAATTAAATCTTAAGGCAGGCGATATGATCGCTTATCTTAAAACCCTTGTGTAAACTTGCTAGAATATTCTCCTCTTCACTTGATCTATAGACATAATTTACATTTACAAGTTTGGTGAAGTAATAGGCTCTGTACTAACTTCCCCACAACACCACGCATTTATGATGTTGATCATTGACAAGTTGATTTATCTTCTTGATATCCATTTTGTTTAGGGCTTTCTAGTTATTATTCCTGGATGGTTTCCTTTTATTTGTAAATTACTTTACTTAAGGTACGAGAATATCTTGAAAGAGTACCAAGAGATTATGTTCTTTTTATCAGTACACCAGGTGCAGAATTTTCAGTAATCACTGAACATAGAATTAATCAAAATCATGAAATGAAATGGGATTAATTAAAAATTTTACACAAAGAAAATAATTACCATAAAAGATCGAAAGCACAAATGGTCTATATAAAAATATAAAGCACTCGATAAACAAAAAATGTTTAAGTGAATGGTGTGAAACATATGATTCCTTGTTCAAATATTATAATAATACATTGCAATTTTAAATTTTGTTCATTTAAATTTGTAAAAAGAAATGTGTTGGTGATGGTAACTATGTATAATAAACAACCAAGTCAAATATCTTGAAAATGATCTCACACAAGGAGATTGAAACGTCAACTTGAATAAATTAATTTTTTGAGAGAGATAACTATTAATTATTGTTATTATTATTTACTACTCTCACGGAATATTATTTATAAAAACATATTAAATATATAACAAATATTTAATTCCATATCGGTAAACATGTGGATCTTAACCAAAATATAAAGAATGGAATTTCCTTGTAGTTATTATTTTGCTCTTGACTGTACATGGAGCTGTTATACAGTTAAAACGCATTCTAATTTATTACAAAATATTACTTCATAAAAATACAATCAAGCTCTTGTTTATTGTTCGGAGAGACTAACCTGATATTCTCGAATTTGTATATTTACAAACAAATAGTAATTGCAGCCTGTATCATTTGTTTTAAAACAACGCCGAATGTAGAGTGACTTGAATTCCGAGACAGTAATTTTGAAGCTTAGACATACGCTGATGAAAATGATTTGGATGATGGTTTTATCATTAGTATTAAACTTAAGTAAGTCCGAATCTAAGTACAGGTAACTGAATAGAAAACAAAATTATTTAAAAAACCGTTGTACAAACAGAACCCAACCTATAAGTACTATAATGTTTAATTTTTAGACCCCATTCACCATGTATTAACGCGATAATTGAATTATAATTATCTCTACGATAATTATTACTCTATATTAGCCCTATACTCGAATCCGGCATAATGCAAGTCGAGGGTTGAGATAAGATGAAAGAAAATATGTGATATACATTGGTGTCGGCGGGGAAAATGAGAGAACCCCCGATAAAACTCTCCCTGGCTCCGATTCGTCCACCACGAAACCCATATGGAGTGACCGACACAAGAACTCGGGTCCCAGAGGTTAGAGCGGATGACTAAACTCTTTGTCCGCGGAGCCGCCAAAAATAATTATTAGTAATTTTAACTGAAGAAAATGAGCGGAACGAAGTGTGTAAAAATAATTAATCAACCATTCCGCACATTCATGCCAGAATATTTAACATCGTTATGTCAAATATATGCACAGAAAAATAAAAATATAGTTGTTATATACATGAAAGTAGACGAGTAATTTTGAAATTAATTTTTAAGACTTGATTTGAGTCTATAAAGAAAACTCAACACTGAATAAATAGGGATAAAATAGATTACACTGGACTGACCATATTATGTCTATATTCTAGAAAAGAGACTCGGAAAGTATATGAGAAGCAGAACAAGCGAAGATGAACTGAGAGTAGTAAAATTAAAAGTCAAGGCAAACAAATGAAACAATTTCAGGAAACAAAGATTTCAAAATTAAAGGTTAATTCAGTCCAGGCGTAGAGCATAAGATAACGGCGATTTTGTTAGTCACAGATTAATTATTATAGGCGAAGGAAACACGACTAAATTGCTTCATGTTCTGTTTCGAGGTAGCGAGGGTTTCTAAATTCCAATCAGAAATTTAGTACTTTCCAATTAGGTTTAAAATTCAGTTTTGAATTGGTTACTTAGAAATTCCCTTCATGATACCTTTATCTTGTCGTGGTGGAGTTACTTGTGTCCTTAAATAATCCCAAGAGCTATGCCGGACTGCTGCTGAAAGGGCTACCCATGCCGGACTGGTCGAACAAAAAGTACCTTGGTCGAAAGAGTGACGACCTTTCATCGTAAAAATACAACCGTCAAGAAATGCGGACATGGGTTCTACTGGGGTAAAATTATCCATGGGGAAAATAGACCCCCAATTTGGTTCTCTGGGTGGGGACTACTTCAAGGAATTCATGCCAAAGGCTTAACCACACGGACATGTTCCTAGGAACGTGGAATGTTAGGCATTTATACAATAGCGGAGCGCTAGAGATATTAACGCGGGAATTAGATAAATCATCCATGGATATAGTAGCTTTACAGGAAGATAGGTGTCGAAGCAAATGCAGTCAGGAATCAGGAAGCCTTGCATTATACTAAGGAGTTCAGCAAGACCTGGATTTGGAACAGGCTTTTAGTCCGAAGAAGTATGCGCTCCGCTATCCGAAATATTAAATTTGTCAGCGATAGGATATCATACATAATTCTAATGGGTAAACAACATTATTTTGTTATCGAAAATGTACATAGTCTCACAGAAGATAAGGATGACAAAATCGAGGATGGATTATAGGAAGAATTAAAATGAGGATTTGATAGTCTTTCATGATATCTTATGAAAATTAATTGTCTTGGGATATTTTAATGCAAAATTGGGGGGGGGGCGGAAAGATATATCCAGGCCAAAAATAGGCAAATTCAGTCTTCATGAAGATAGTAACAACAATGGAGTTAAATAGCCACCTTTGCCACATCAGTGAATCTAATTGAAGAGCAAAACATTCCAGCTTAAGGATATTCATAAATACACCTGGAAGTCTTCAGATGGCGAAACTTGGAACCAGGTAGATAATGTATTAGTGGACAAACTGTGGCACGGTAGCATCATCCATGTTAGATCAGTTAGAGGGACAGACTGCAATTCTGATCATCATCTGGTCAGGGTAAATATCAGACAACGGCTTAGGAACAAAAGATAAATATGACTCTGTAAAAATTGAGTTGAAAAGCTTGAGAAATGATGAACTATGGAAAGAATTCCAAATCAAAATTGATATTATACTTGAAATACTGGAATCTTCAAATGAGAATGTGGCAATCGAAGAATAAATTGATACAAAAATAATGGGAGGTTATAAGAGATACTATTAAATTGTCAGCATCAGAAAACATTGGTTATTCAAAAAGCGAAACAAGAAGTAGTTTTATGAGGAATGTGCCGAAATTGAAAAGAAAATAAAGCAAGAAAAGTGAATTGGCTACATGAGCCAAACTTAGAAAAAGTAGGTACTATTAGATCAGAAACCACCAGGTTTTTCAAGAGTAAAAAGAGCGAGTGCTTTTGAAAGGAAATGAATGATCTTGAAATGAACGCAAAAATAAGAATATCAGATAATTATATCAGGGAATTAGGATAGAGAAGAACGGGTGTGAGGCTAGATCAAACATACGAGTAATTAGGAACGAAAATGGGGATATGATTGCAGACACCAGGAGAATATTATATAGATGGAAACGTTACTTTAATCAGCTACTAAATGTGCATACAGAACTGGATATTGAAGAGGATGATGCTAGTCAGAAAACCAAGCGTGTTAGAGATCGAAATGGCGATATAAAAAGTGAAGATGTAGTGAAGCATCAGGTTCAGTTAGGATCCCAGCAGAACTCAAAATCAGGGGGAGAAAACTCGATGTACAAAATACGTCGGTTAGAACAGTTAAGTCTCGTATACCGCGATGGGCAGACATGTGGCACGAATATGGAATGAAAGAGGTGCATGGAAGCTTCTTGTAGAAAAACCAGAGGGAAAACGCCTAGTTGGTAGACCAAGAATGAGGTAGGAGAATAATATTATACATTATGTTGAGGGAAGTAGGTTATACAGGGGATGATTGGAAAACAGTTCAGGATAGGGATGTATGAAGAGCTTATATCCGCGCGGCCATGAACCTATGGGTTCGATATAGCCAATGAGTTAGTTACTTAGAAATGTTCTTTTAATTACACATATCGTGCTTTAAGTGTTATGATATCATTATTTGCAAATATCTTCCATTTCTGTTCTGTGGCGTAAGCTGGCCACTGCATTCGAGTTTAGCCCGCTCAGATTCGGCCGGGCACTGTGCGTGTTTTTTCTATCAGAACGTGAAAGTTAGTATACTTTGCTTCGGAAAAGACGTAAAGTCAATGGTTCCGATTCGTGGATTTATCGGAACGAATAATGTCTGCAAGCCGGAAATTGGAGATCTTTGGGCAATTATGAGCCGTTTCACGCCAAAACGTTTGAATTGATACGTTAAGAATCTCGGACGTTAAACGGCATAATTAAATAATATACTTTCATATCTGGTCTATGAAGTTGCTAAACTGAGTAAGGGTTATCAAATTGATCTTATCTGCTAAGGGAAGACTTGTGAATACAGTGAGAGACTAGGAAGCACGACTTTATTTTGTAAGTTTACTACTGACACTAGCAGAATACATTTCTCAAATACATGAGAAAACGTTTTACCGAATTCTAAAGAGTTGTTCTCACGATCCTGTCTAGCAGATGCCCAAAATGGCCAAGGCAGGTAACTATATATATATGGCATGATAAGAAAATTAAATGCTTGGACGGGACTTGAACCCGGACCTCTGGATTGATACCCCAGTGCGCTACAGATTACGCTAGCGATCAAGTCTAGTACAAATATTCATTTTTCTTATATATATGCCTAAAGTTTTATTTTCCTTCTTCACTCTTCTCTATTATCCACTCCATATCCTCCAATCCTCTTGATCTCATTCCAGTTCTTATTTCTTGCATCCACGAGTTTCGAGATCTTCATTTCCTTCTTCTTCCACTTGGACACCATTCCAATGTTTTTCTGGGTAATCTTTCCTCTTGGATTCGTCGTACATGTCCATACCAATTTAATTGCTTATATCTTATATAATCTACTATTGAACATCATATTAATTTATTTCTCGCATGACCGTATTTCTTATTTTTTTCTAATTTTGAACATATTGCTGCTCTCCACAAGAAATCCATATCCATCGACATAATTTGTTGTCGAATTTTCAAAGTTCAGCTCCATATGTGACAGTACTTCTCACAATTTAATTATATATTTGTAACTTACTTTTCTGGTTATATGTCTGTTTCATAAGACTATATATATATGTGTGTGTGTGTGTGTGTGTGTGTGTGTGTGTGAGTGTGAGTAAGCACGCTCTAGCGGCCGCAAATCGCTCTCGGCAATCGATTTAACAAGGAAGATCGAGTTCGTTAATCAGTAAAATAGGACAGTTAGAAGTAGGTTTTCATCTAAAAAAAACTCCAGAGTCCTGTTTTTTTTTTTAATTTTCTCGATGAAAACTCAGTATGTTATGCAACTGAAATCAATTTAGGGAAATATTCTACTAAATCAGTGAAATGTTACCATTAGAATTGGGAGTTTATCTAAAATTGGAAATAAATAATCACTCTATATTTTCACAGCGGTCCGACACATTTAACCAACTGGAACGACAAATTAGTGTTTCTTCTTTCTGAAGCGAAGACTAAGTAACTTCGACGATGAAATCAACATCAATGGTCTGAATAGGCCATTTAAGTCCCTAAAACAGCCGGGAAGGATAGGCCTCGGATCTGTCCCCTCCGTTTCCTGGGTTCCTTCCGGGAGGTGGGTGGGCTGGGCATGAAAAAAGGCCCAGATCACCCATAGAACCTAAATCTGCCTGCGGACCATTGAGGACTGGATGCATAAAGGGGCAAATTGCCCATTACAATGCTCTAGCCTAGTTTATTGTTAACAATATAAATTAGTATTCCGTAAACAAGCAAAATAAAACTCGACTCAGTGTTTCTTCTTTCTGAAGCGAAGACTAAGTAACTTCGACGATGAAATCAACATCAATGGTCTGAATAGGCCATTTAAGTCCCTAAAACAGCCGGGAAGGATAGGCCTCGGATCTGTCCCCTCCGTTTCCTGGGCTCCTCCCGGGAGGTGGGTCGGCTGGGCATGAAAAAAGGCCCAGATCACCCATAGAACCTAGATCTGCCTGCGGACCATTGAGGACTGGATGCATAAAGGGGAAAATTGCCCATTACAATGCTCTAGCCTAGTTTATTGTTAACAATAGAAATTAGTATTCCGTAAACAAGCAAAATAAAACTCGACTCAGTTCTTGTGCGACGGACCTTTTGTGTTTTAAACTGTACGTGTGTATTTCTTCTTCTTCTTCTTATTATTATTATTATTATTCTGTGTCATACAGTTAGGCCATATACCTGTTTCCACATCAATAGTCGGTACACTTCCATGTAGTAATGAGGCGCCCTATATTTGTTCTCCCTTTGGTTTGGTAGAGAAACAAAATTTGTGGGAATCTATTGGATGCCATTCTTTCTATATAGTGGAGCCAGTTCGATCTTGAAGTTTGAATTTAATCTATAACACTAGATATTTGATCCAGTTCTTATTTCTTCAATATGTATATTTCTTATGTGACGACGTATTTACAGTAAAATCTCCTGAATTAAGAATAAATTTTATTTACAAATAAATGTTAAATACAGTATTGACACCCGAATGAGCAAGTGCTCGTGCTCGGGTGCAGTTCAGTTACATGAATAATACAAATAGAATATATACATTTAAAGTTGGGGCCAGTTTCATTTTTACATAAATTATGGCACATACAAATCAAAAATAATAATTTATTGGGAATAAGACTTATTCTAATAAGAGAATTAATGGAATGGAGAATGATATACATAAAATAATATAAATCATATAATTTAATGGATTATAACCAATAATACAGAAGAAAGTAATTAGTTATATATTGATTTATAATAATATAAGCAAAAATAGATGCTTAATATTTATTATTTTAAAATATTCAAATGATTAATTTTATTCACTTGATTAATTGTGGGGGATGTTCCGCGAATATGCCGCGAATATGGAATGGTACCGGTGATTTCTATGGCTATATAGGGGATATATTCCAAGGTTCCGAAATAAAATAAAAATTATCAAAATAAAATCAATTGATGAGAGATTTGGAACAATTTATATTAATTATTACGGTCAGGCTTAGGCAATGGCTTAAAAAACTTAGTAATTGTTTTCCTGTTTTCCCGCTTTTATAAGGTCTATCAAATCTGATTTGATATTTAGCTGTGAATTCGTCGATAGAATTCCTTATTTTCTTTGGATTTCTTGATGGATCGTACAGTTCATTAATTAACAATGTAACAGCGTGATATAGATGCAAACGACTCGCAAATTCGTAAACGGTCAAACATTTCTACTTTTACTTTAAGCGGCTACACTACTTTTTTCTGTTTCTGAATTTTTTTCCTTTTACTCGACATTATAAATTGGTAACAAAGCAGAAGAAACACGTGTTATTCAATCACAATTATTGCAACGAATGGCAAGTTGAAATAATAAAACACCGATCATGGCGAGGGCGGCATTTATCAATGGACATTGCGGCACGTGAAATGCATTTGCGGTGACTTTTAACAACGGTCTTTAGTCTTAGTGACGATAAGGTTCGTTTTACTTTGATATTAATTTGTCCATTTGATTTGAATCACTCTTTGTAAGAGCTGCCTGCAGGGAAAACTAGTTGCCGATTCGTTAATAAAATATACTAACCCTTCTAATATACCGACTGGATCTGCGAATAAAGACTTTTTAGCCGCGAATACAGGAACTGTGTCACAAATTTTTAACCCGTGAATAATGAAAACGCGGATAAGAGAACAGCAAATAATGAGCTTTTATGTATACTATATTTCTTACCTAACAATGTATGTATACCCAATAATTGTTAAACGTTGCGGTCCCTAATTTAAAAATGACATTCAGATTTAAATAATACGTTTGTAACTTGTAGCGTTTTCCTTCTAAGTTTTTTTTTGTGGAAAATATATTATAGTTTTGATTAAATAAAACAAGTGGTGGGAGCATCCGGTCTGTGTTAGTACGGTTCTCATACCCGCCGCATCTATAAATCACAAAGTTGGTGGATCGTGGCGATTGACACTCGCTAGCTTCGTGTTTAATATTTCATTGCTATCAGAGAAGAGAAGTTAGCCCGGGCTTTGTGTTGCCGTTTTTATCAAGATGGCGGTGGAATAAACATATTGCTCATCACAGATACACGCCTACATGCAAGGCATAACTGTGCGTGATGCATAGCCCAAGTCTGTTCTATGGAAACGAAAACTATTGCTTTATTATGATTTTATCTTACACTTTAGACAAGTGCACCCTACAGCAACCAAAACTTCTGAATGTTTTATTAAGACCGGAATCAAATTTATATCGGGCTCATTAACATTCTGACTCCACCTAATGTGGAATACCAGTCGCAATTTATAAGTAGCAATTTCTGTTGTTACAAGACAAACATATTTCTATTTTATTTGGCCCACACGAGATAATGCGATCTTTTCTGTTCGATGCCATAGATTTTGTATCACGGAGTCAAAATAGTTTCGTTATCAACTGTTATTTTAATTTTTTAACGGGTTTTTGATTTGTCCGAATTATAATAGAGACATTATGTTGAGTATTTAACTCATGCCCCAAATGGGAGTCAAGGACCAATCACGTTTAAATGAATTTTGATTTATAACCAATGACAGTCCTGTTTCACCTCGACATTTATCGAATTCTGTGTACCTAAATAAAGAAAGCTAATCATTTTTAATATTCTGAACAGGTCAGAGTATTATTTTGCAGTGACTGATTTTCCAATAAATACGTTAAATATAGCATATCATTAACAGATTACTTCGAAATACACATTTGATAATTGTGTGTTCAATAATTGTGTTTTTAAATACTGATTTTACTGAGTTGTTTGCGAAAAAAAAATTGGTTATAACTTAATATACATTTTAATCTGTTTCATTTCTTCTTACAATATTGCGATCGTATTTGGCAATCAATAATATGATCAAGTTGCAGGGATGAACAAATGAAACATAACCAAATATTTCTCATTTATTTTTAAGCAACGTAGTTTACATTAAATAAATAAACATTTTAAAATAACTACATTGAAATAATGATTTATGGGTAAACAGCTGAATTTTATTCGTTATATAATTCTAACAAATGCCATCTTGATATCCAAATCCTCTAGATAAATTTGAAATCACTCGAGGCATTACTTATGATAGAGGGTTAGAAAACATACATATAAGATAAATGATGCAGGTTAATCAGAAAAAAATGGAATCTTTAAACAGAATTAGAAAATGTTATTCCAGTACTAGTGACAAGAAATGGTCATTGTTGGTTTGATGTTTTAGTAGTGTTTTTTCGATACATGCAAATTATTTAGAAAATAATATCTTTATCTTCTCATTTTAGCAAACTTTAACTCATAAATATTTTTTTCGATATTTTCAAAACGAATGATTAATATTGTATTGGAATTCTATAAAATATTTACTACTCGTTCGGGGAGGCGCTATATGTCTTTGTGTGGTAAACGTATGTATCTGATTCAAAGTTAAAATACCTCTCCCGGCAGTCGAGACACTGTAAGGCCCGGATGGCGTTGGCCACTGAAATGTAGGCCTACATATAAAGTGACAAATTAAACTGCGTTAATGGAATGGAATAAAATATACAGGGTGATTCACAATAAGTATTGGAGACATCTAGAGGTTGTAGAGGGGACTTAGTAGATAAAGTTTTGATAAGGAACCCATGTCCGGAAACGTACCAATTTGATGTAAAATAAATTTGAAAATTGAATTACAATGGCTGATTTTGCGTGTCTTGTGATTCATTATAATTATTACAGACTTTAGGGGTTGTAGTTCCACGTGCGACCCTGTTGTTCTTTGCACAAAGTGTACCTGCGGCGCATGTTTTAATACACACTCCCAACAAGACCTAGTGTGTGCTTAATAATTTCTGCTGCCCACCAGAATTCGTGCAAGAAGATCTTCCTCCAAATCTATAGGTCTAGTACAAGCTAGAAGTCAATAACACGTATTCTGAAATAAAAGTCACATGTAATCAGACCACTTTGTTTCAATCTTCAAACTTATTTTGCATCAAAATTGTACGTTTCCGGACATGGGTTCCTTATCAAATCATTATCTCCCCTCTACAGCCTATATAAATCTGTAATACTTATTATGAATCACTCTGTATACCTGTCTGTGTTTATGTGCTTATGGTTAACGATAAAGCAATTAGAATATTTATATTGTAATAGAAATATCTATTTTGTTTAAAACTAAATAATGTGTGTAATGTAACAGCAATAAGTGCAAAGCTGTGATCGTGTCTAATGGTGTTTTAATGTTGTTACTTTCAAGCAAGGTTTTATTTATTTCCCCCCTATATTACACCTCTTTATAACTTTTCAATGAGGCTTCTAACAATAATTTTACTACTTTATTAGCTGTGGTGGTTACCCGATTTCCTATATAAAGAAAAAAATATCATACTATTGTGAAGTACTAACGACACTGTTTATATTCACAGATTATTGATATATTATCACACTTCAATGATGCAGTACAATCTAAGATTTCCCGGCATCCTCTAAAATAAAAATGAATGGAAAATAATAATAATTATTATTATATACAGCGTTCTGCCCTAGGGCAGGTCTTTCACTTCAATCATAGCATTTTCATGCTATGTTTGCAGCTTTACTGCATAATTATAGGTGTGGTAGCTTCCCATTGCTTTCCACACCGGTGAAGGATGATGAATGATGATGATAATTATGATAATGGCCAATTGATGTTCGGGGACTGTTTGGTAGGCCTAAAGCTACCTAACATTTCTCTTGCAGGTGAGGAAAATCACCTAAAAAACCTCACCCAGGAAGCTTGTCTCGACCTGGAATCGAACCTGGGCCCGCTGCGTTACAAGGCAGCACACTACCTCGAGACTACAGCGGTGGACTTTAATAATAATAATAATAATAATAATAATAATAATGATGATGATGATGATAATAATGATAATGATAATGATAATGATAAAAATCATAATAATCCAAAAATATTCTTGCGTTAACATATTAGTAAATATTTTATTTCCTCACAATTTTTTTCTTAATTTTTCTTTGTGTGTTTAATAATATTGCTCAATTTTTTTTATTTCATGTACTGCAAAATGTTGTTTTTAATAGATGCACAGGGTCTGATCCGAAGGGAGTTACAATTATTTAATTTCTGTGCGATTCAGGGAAGAAAATGGAAATATCTACTTTAATGCGTTTCTTTTCTACAACTTATAGAAGTAATGTGTGTGTGTGTGTGTGTGTGTGTGTGTGTGTGTGTGTATATATATATATATATATATGGTTATGAAACTTAATATTCAACAAAAATGATCGTCTTTCTTCGTAGCTGCATATAATTCTGAAACTATTTTAACACTATAATTATGATGAATTTCCAGGGCCATGGAGAGAACGTAAGGGATATGATATTCCTGTTTTCCCTTCATATAAGTATTACTTCATTTATTACATTCATTTGAATCCGTTCTGAACATAACGAAGGAATTACAGATATTTAGTCCTATTAACGTTTTTATGTAAAATCCAGCATTTTATATAAAATTGTTTTTTCGAGGTTCAATCCCGGTCGAGACAATTTTTCTAGGTGAGGTTTTAGTAGGGTTTTCTAACCTATAAGACGTTCTAGAGGGAAACGTGAAGGTCGAAATAGTCCTCGAACACCATTTGGTCACCTTAATAATCCTACCGTATTCACCTTGTTTAGTACAAATGTGCAAGTAAATGCCTTAAATGTTCGTATTGTCTCGGATATGGGCCCTCATGGAATTGATTACACGTTCATAGAGGCACTCTATCTCTTTGTGTGTTATGTATGTTATTCAAAGTTAAGCATCCTTTCTGGACAGGTCTTGTGTGGTGAGGAGCTAATAAAAATTACCGAGTAGGAGGAAGTTAAAATAAGAAAGGGCAACACCAAACTAATTACATGTATATTAATTGAATAAAAATAAAACGTAGTTTCATTTGATTATCATAAGTAATGCCACGAGTGATTTCCAATTTATCTAGATAATTTGGAAATCAAGAGTGACATTTGTTAGGACTATTTAACGAATAAAATTAAGCTGTTTACTCACAAATCATTATTTAACTATAGTTATTTTAAAATATTTATTTATTTAATGTAAACGGCGATGTTTGAAAACAAATGAGAAGCGATAGGTACGCTTCATCTGCTTCTTTTGTTTATCACTGCAACCAGATCATACTATTTATTGCCAAAGGAACGCAATATTGTAAGAATTCTCTCTAGTGGAGAAAAAATGAAACACATCAAACTGTATATTAATTCATTTCTGATGTCGTATGATGTAAATATGACAATTATATTTTTCTGGAATGTTACCTGGGAAAAAATACATTTAAGAAAGTGCAAACAGTGGTTTCTTTTTTTTTTTTTGGTGGTATAATCAATTGCTACAAATGTTTTTACATTAACTCCCGCATGCGGCATGTGTTGACATTAATGCACTATATATAAAATCTGGTAGCCGTATTTGTCACAGGCTCAGTCACTGCAAAATAATGGTCAGACCTGTTCAGAATATTAAAAAGGAGGAGCTTTCTTTAATATGGTAATTATAACACTCATAAATATTTGATGAAACACGACTCTGATTGGTTGTAAAACAGAAATCATTGAAAAGTGATTGGCCATTGACTCCCATTTGGGGCATGAGTTAAATAGTCATATTTATTATATAATTCAGTGACAGCTGTTTCGATATAACATGTCTGAAGAAGGTACAGTGTACCGAAACAGCGGTCACTGAATTAAATAATAAATATGAAAATCAAATAAAACTACGTTTTATTTTTATTTAATTAATAAATATGGATTTTCATCACGTGAACACCAACTCAATTGATTATATAATTACATGTATGTTCGTAATTTAAAAAAATGTGATATATTAATTTTAAGGCCTAGAACCCAATGGTATTAACAAGCTGTTATTTTATTCTGATGTGTAGTATTATCAGGCGATAGCGAAGAGGTACTAATGACCAAGACGAACACACTATTGAGTAACAAAACGACATTGGAACTAGAAGTAAATATCAATAAAACTAAATATATGGTCACACATAAAATTACATTATATTTTGGAAATGGACAGCTGAAGACAGATTGAGGAAAATTTTGAGGAAGTGTCTGAATTCAAATACCTGGGAACAATAATCATAAATAGGAATAAGATGCAGACAGAAATTAAACGTAGACTAAATTCTGAAAATGCGTACTATTATGCAGTACAAGGACTCTTGGCGTCCCAACTCCTTTTAAAATACGTTAAACTAAAAAAATATATATAAAACAGTTATTCTACTAGTTATATTATATGGGTGCGAAACGTGGACTCTTACTTTAAGGGAGGAAAGGAGATTACGAGTATTTGAGAATAAAGTTCTTTGGAAAATTTTTGGATCAAAGAGAGATGAACAGAGAGGTGAATGGAGAAGACTCCATAGAGTGAACTACATGGTCTTTATAGGAAGCCAGATATAATGAGAACAGTTAAGTCTCGTAGACTGCAGGACATGTGGCATGAATGCGGAATCGAAGACGTGTATAGAAGCTTTTTGTAATAAAACCAGAAGGAATGCGCCCAGTTGGTAGACCAAGAATGAGGTGGGAGAATAACATTAACTATGATTCGAGGGAAGTAGATTATACGGGGACTGATTGGAAAACATTACCTCAGGATAGGAATGTATGGAGAGCGGCCATGAATGTACGAGTTCGAGAGTGCCATTGAGTTAGTTATATTTATTTAAAAAAGAGGCTACTTTTTAAATTAAACTCAAATTCTAAATTTAACGACTATGCTAATAATTATGATTGTAGCTTAATAACTGACATATGAGTAGATTGTGGATCTTACACACTAATATTACTTCAGGTAATTACAATAGTTAGCTCAGTAGACTAGTGTTTTTCTACCTTCTTCTCTGATTATAAGGTTCGAGAGTTCCAAGTCGGTTGGAGTCTTCGGATTTTAAAGTGTCAAATGATGAGGAAGGGAAGGAAACCCGTGAATCGAGTGTCGTAAATGAAGAACCTCAAATCTGAAATAAGATATCTCTGAGGAAATTTAGTTGCAAATTTCATGCGCACATTTGAATTGCTACGCCAGATATTAAAGAGTGTAGCAAAATAAAATATAACTAATAATAATGGCTAAATGTTTTTTATTCAATGCCACCACATTGTCAGTTTCGACATTGCGGTATTCTCTCCTGGCATGTCGTTATTGTAACCCACTTCTGAGATTGGGGCGACTGAAAGGCGGAGTTACGCTGCCCCGATGACATATGATAGGTGATGATGCGTCAGTAGATGCCTTAATGAATATGTTAATGGTAATGATGACCAGATGATGTTTAGGGACCGAAATTTGTCTTCCAGGTGAGGAAAAACCCGAAAAAACATCACCCAGGAAACTTGTCCCGACCGAGGATCGAACCCAGGCCCGCTGACAAGGCATCATGCTACCTCGAGACCACAGCGGTGGACAAGAGTGTAGCAAAATAAAATACAGGGCTATTCAAAAAGACGGAACCGACTTCAAACATTTATTTATTCCAAACTATAAAAAATAGAAACACAATTCAAACGTTCCTGGAAATAGATAAGTTGCTTGTCATGTTGTTTGTTTGTATTAACATGACGACACAACAGGACGTTGGATTGGAAGAGGAGGAGCAGAATATCAACATCATTACCGGTGGCCTCCCAGGTCACCAGATCTAACCCCCGTGTGATGTTTATTTGTGGGAATACGTAAAAGACTGTGAATTATCCCCGCTATGCCTGACACTCTTGAAAATCTGCGACATCGAATTGTTGAAGCTGTTAATTCGATAACTAGAGACCAGCTGATTGGTGCGTGGCAAGAAATGAACCGCCGTTTTAATATTTGTCGTGTAACACATGGTGCTCACATTGAATGCATAACATAGTGAAATTTGACTCTTGTGTTTCCGGGAACGTTGGATGGTGTTTTTATTTCTTGTAATTTGGAATAAATAAGTATTTGACGTATGTTCCTTCTTTTTGAATAGCCCTATATAACAAATTAGTAACTAATAATCCATCCATAGTAATTCTGCCCGAGTGCAGGTCTTTCACTGCAATCATAGCATTTTCATGTTATGCTTGCAGCTTTACTAGGGAATTGTAGGTGTGGTAGCTTCCCGTTGCTTTCCACACCGGTGAAGGATGATGATGACCATATGATTTCGGGGACCGTGTGGGCCTTAAAGATTTCCTGACATTTGTCTTACAGGTGAAGAAAAACCCCGATAAAAACTTCACCCAGAAAAACTGCCCCGACCGGGGATCGAACCCAGGCCCGCTGCGTGACAAGGCAGCACGTTACCTCGAGATCACAGCGGTGGACTAACTAATAATAATGGCCAAATATTGAATCTCAATTATATATATGTAACGGATAAGTATGTACGTGTATACTAAATTAAATGTAAGTGTTTAAATAAAACGATGATTAACTTATTTGTATCCAACATTTTTTCAATGAACAATGCATAATGAGTTTACCCACCGTATTTCTGCATCTCTTCTTTATAATCTCCGGTTAAGATTTACGCAATATCTCTACTTTAACTCTATCTCCCCTTCATATTTTCTTTGTTCCTTGTAGAATCAAGTCTTTCCATTTCTTGCGGGAAGCCCTGAGCTGGAAAATCCCGTGAAATGGATCTCTTTAGAGTTCAAAGCTACCACTAATTATCAGCGATAACTTTGCTATGACGAGTCAAAGGCTGTGCGGGCAAACTAACATTTCATTGGAGAGAGCGTGCACAACTTGTAACAGTAAACTGTGTTTTAATACAATTAAACATAATATATTATAATCAATAATCACTTAAATAAATTCAGTGAGACACTTCAGTGCTCCCTGAGTGATGAGTTAATGCTTTAAGTGACTTTTTTTTCAAATAAAATTACATATAATCATCTCAGCTTATGCTCATCCTCCGTTAAACTAAAAATATATCCATCCACAGTAATTCTGCCCGAGGGTAGGTTTTTCACTGCAATCATAGCATTTTCATGCTGTGCTTCGCAGCTTTACTAGGAAATTGTAGTGTGGTAGCTTCCTGTTGCTTTCCTCACCTGTGAAGGATGATGATGATAATTATAAGGATGATGATGGTCATATGATTTCGGGGACCTTTTGGACCTTACGTTTTCCTGACATTTGTCTTACAGGTGAGGAAAAACCCCGATAAAAATTTCACCCAGAAAAACTGCCCCGACCGGGGATCGAACCCGGGCCCGCTGCGTGACAAGGCAGCACGCTACCTCGAGACCACAGCGGTGGACCTGAAAAAATATAGAACGTATCATTCTACCAGTTATATTATATAGATACGAACCATGGATTCTTACTTTAAGGGAGGAAAGGAGATTACTAGTATTTGGGAATGAAGTTCTTAGGAAGATTTTTGGACCAAAGAGAGATGAATATAGAAGACTATATAACAGTTAACTACATGGTCTTTATAGGAAGCCAGATATAATAAGAACAGTTAAGTGTTCTAGACTGCTATGGGCAGGACATGTGACACGAATGGGGAATGAAAGACGTGCATGGAAGCTTCTTGTTGAAATCCAGAAAGAAAACACCTAGTTGGTAGACTAAGAATGAAGTGGGAGAATAACGTTAACTATGATTTGAAGGAAGTAGATTATACAGGGAATGATTGGAAAACATTAGGTCAGGATAGGGATTTATGGAGATCTTATGTTCGCGCGGCCATGAACCTACGGGTTCGATAGTGTCAGTGAGTTAGGTATGTTCATCCTCATTTCGTCTAATGAATGAAACGTCAGTTTGGATGTTAATATGAACTCCTTCCTAATTTTGGTCATTCATTACCAGTTCATCCACTAATTTTATGAATCTAACAAGAATACTGTTTATTTAAAGTATACGCTAGAGGTAAACATAAAGTTACAGGAATAATAAAGCATGTTATTGCTTCCCCCGAAAATTCAAAATAAGATATTAAACATATGTGTACCTATATATCACGTCTACATTTATCTTGTTCATGTAGAATATATTCGAAGAAGTGGCTGAATTCAAATATCTAGGAACAATAATTACAAATAGGAACGAGATACACAAACAAATGAAATATAGTCTTAATTCTGGGAATGCGTGCTATTTTGCAATGCAGAGACTCTTGTCGTCCCAACTCCTTTCAAAAAAGTTAAACTGAAAATATATAAAACGGTTATTATCCCAGTTATATGGATGAGAAACATGGACTCTTACTTTAAGGAAGGAACGGAGATTGCAAGTATTTGAGAATAAATTTCTTAGGAAAATTTGTGGGCTACCAAAGAGATGAATTGACAGGTGAATAGAGAAAACTAAATTCAGTGAACTACGTGGTATGTATAGGAAGCCAGATATAATAAGGGCAGTAGACTGCGATGGGCAGGACATGTGGGACGAATGGAGGAAGAAAGAGATCCATGGAAGCTTCTTGTAGGAAAACCAGAGGGAAGACGCCAATTGGTAAACCAATAATGAGGTGGGAGAACAACATTGCCCATGATTTGAGGGAAGTAGATTATACAGGGATGATTAGTAGCAGACACAGCAGCACAAACAGAACTAATCGGTGCGTATTGTGACGGAAGTCAAAGCCATCTACCCGTAAGACCATCTAGCGGCAAAACGGTGCATATGCCAGTTTTGACAGATAAAAAATGTGTTTATTTTTTACCTCCTCTATCGTCCTTGAAACCTTGTAAACGTAATTTTTAACACTCTGTATATGGACGGACTCTTAATCAATAAACTAAACCCAGCACTTGCAGGTATATCAAGCGAATTATCCTCATTCTATTTATGGAGAGATATAAAGAACAGATTAATTTAAACAGTTAATTAACATTACATATTTACAAATTTCCAAAATGCATGATGATCATCATAAGACGAAACCATCTTGTCATTATATCATAAACAGAACGGTTGTACAATATCTTTTGTAAAACTAAGGATAACAGAATTTGTTCCGTGGATATTGGCTGTGGCGTTGTGTAGGATTAGTAAGACTGAAGGCACATCTATCTCCCATCACAAGGAACATGCAATGTGTTTTTACTCAACCAAACTAACTCATATATAAAATTTAAATATCAATCGAATAGCAAACAGAGAGGGGTACATTGTCACAAAATAAGATCTCCGTAACAAATGATTTAAGAAGATAGGTTCTTGTAAAATTCAGATTGATAATAACCGACTCGACTTCAGACCTGTTCAGAATAGACATATATCCATTCTACAGTACATTTGGTGTACGAATATGTCATCCTAAATGGATAAACTCCATCTATTACAATGTTCCGCAAACACTAAAAGTGAAGAGGTTAATCTGCACAACTAGCGGAATACTGTTGGTAAACAATGAGAAGAGTTAACGTGATCTCCCGGAGAATTAGCCTACTACTACTGCTACTACTACTGCTGCTGCTGCTGCCACCAATTCTAACTCCTTAAGTATTACAATTAATGCCATGAGTGATTTCCAATTTATCTACAGGATTTGGAAATCAAAGAGTATCGTTTGTTATAACTATTTAACGAATATAATTAAGCTGTTTACTTGTGCCGGTTGCAACCTCGCTCCCATTTACCATTTGTGCGGGTTGCAACCTCGCTGCCTGCTACCTTTAGGTGCAGAGTGGATCGTCTTTTGTTTCCGTTGCTTCTACTAGCGTAGATTTTATTACATTCAAGGTTATAAATCACAAAGCTTTTTGCCCCGGGCCCATAGGAGGCAAAGATTGATTCATCTTTCTTTCTTAAGCATAAATCAATAATAGTTCTCAAAGCACCGGAGTAATTTAAAATGAATGTTTTCACTATAATTATTAATCAGGAAAGCTAGACAGAAAAATAAAGGGAGCAAGAATGATCTCCTAAATAAGTGAGTTTCCGTATAGGAATATCAAACAGCAACTTGCACATGAATCACTTGAACATTAAATTGGATAAGTATAAAAATGATATTTAATGTAAACAAGAAGTCTGAAGTAAAAACATAACAAAGATAAACATTTGATCATTCAACAAAAGTAAATAAATAATAATGCTTTTACATGACAAAAAAAACCACATCATACCTCACACCACATTCATGCTAAAGTCCAAGCCAGGGTGGCTTTCCCCGGTCTTCAGGACCAACTTAAACTCCGCCGCCCGCGGCTCCAGACGACCTTGTCCACTTAAAGTTCCGATCGAATGAATGAATGAATGAATGAATGATAACGTTCTCGCTGTGCATAACGTATTTGAGGGTTCCGAGGTAGAAGGGGAGATGCGCCGCACAAACAGCGCACCAGGAGAGGTAAAAAGGGAGAGTGGGGGTAGATGCATAGAGAAAGGATATTGGCATAGTTCACGAATCTTACTGTCCAGGGAGGATTACGACACAACAGTAGTCGAAAATCACACTTTCGGTTCATACTCAAAAATCAGTATTTGGATATAGTTACCGGTAGTTTAAAATATTTATATATTTAATGTAAACGGAGTTGTTATAAAACAAATTACAAATTTGAGGTTATGTTTCATTTATCCACTGCGACTTGATCTTATTATTTATTGCCAAATAGGTTCGCAGTATGGTAAGAATGCACCCTGGTGGAGAAATAATTAAACACATCAAACTGTATATTATTAGCAGGGCTAGGATTTTTATGTAATACAAGTTAATATTGCAACATATTATAATGAGACGTTAGACTTATGACTGTCACTTGTTTTTGTTTCACACATAAACAGTTGAATAGTATAATGAGAAGTTAAACTTCTGTCTTTTGTTTTGGCTTCACTCACAAACAGTTGAATAATACACCGTGTTCCAAAATGATGGACGGGGTTTTAAGTAGTTGGTATAGCTTTACAAACGAAACTGGATGCGTAATTATCTCCTATAATGAAAGAAAGCTGTGAAAGGTTCATATCCTGTATGCAGTAATTTGTTTCTTGTCATTATTACATCGTCAGCGTTAAATTTGTGAAAATGGCGACTCCTGCACAGAAGCCATTCTATATGTTGCAATTTGCGAAGTCTGGTTCCATTGTTGCAGTGCAGAGAGCTTTCCGATGGCAATTTGGAATTGATCCTCCGACAGATAAGATTATCCGTCGATAGTATAAGTTGTTAGAAACAACTAGATGTATATGTAAAAAGAAAAGCCCAGGACGTCCACGAACACCAAATGATGCGTCGGTCCGGATGACATGGTTTATTCCCATAGTCTCCACGGTCTCCCGATCTCGCACCTTGTTATTTCTTCCTGTGGGGTATGTGAAGGATCATGTGTACATACCACCACTTCCCGTCGACCTACCAGACTTGAGAAGAAGCATTGTTATTGCTGTTGAATCCATTACTCCAAATATGCTGACCAATGTTTATTGTATGTATAATTTAACCCTGGTGAAGTGGAAGAAAAGACTTTACGGTCTTAACTCCATCAAGTAAAATAAATAAATAAATAAATAAATAAATAAATAAATAAATAAATAAATAAATAAATAAATAAATAAATAAACAAATAAATAAATAATGTTTGGGAGGAATTCGACTATCGGCCAGATATGTGCCGTGTAACTAAAGATGCTCACATCGGATACTTATAAAGCATGTTATGAAAAATGGAAGAGTTTCTCTTTAATCCCATGTAAGTTTTGTTCTTTTATATATATATATATCATGTAAGGGAAATTCAATAACTTTAAAACCCGTCCGTTATTTTGAAACATCCTGTATATACTATTTGCATTGCAATATAATTATTATTACATAAAAATCATGGCCCTAATTATAAGTTAATTAATTATTTTTTTTAGTAAACAACTCAGTAAAATCATTATTTAACACTCAATTATTGAACACACAAATATCAAATGCATAGTTGACCTGTTGAGGATATTAAAAGGGAGGAGCTTTCTTTATCACAAACGCAGGAGCTGACAAAGAAAAATCGATGAAGAGCGTGGTGAAATATGGCTGTCATTGGTTGTAATACAAAATTCATTGAAACGTGAATGGTCAGTGACTCCCATTTGGAGCATACGTTAAATAGTCAGAAATATTACATTCATTAATGTTACAATAGAAGTTGAAACAGAAGAGTATTTTTTTCATTATGTTAGCTTATTAAAAAATTATATTTGCAAGAAAATAAAAAATGAAACTATCGACGTTTAAATACCATATAATAAAAAGAAGGAATTTTAAGATAGATTCTGAAACTGGCTTATTTTTTGAAGTTACTTCACCAAGTTAAAAATTCCATTAAGGGAGTTACAGGTCTTCCGGGAGCAAAAAGAGGGTGAGAGAATCACCAACGTCCGGTCACTAGAGACATGCAGAGCAGGAAAAGCATAATATGTTTGCTACTTGCGGGAAATGAAAAGAAGCCAATTTCATATGCACCAAAATCTTGTATGTAATTTCACAAAAACTCTCCACGTATTCCCACTTTTCGTGAATCTGTGTTTTGAACTACATCAGAACTATGTTCCAAGTCAACAAACTGCTAGATAAATAGTTTCATTGTTGAAAAGTTTCATTCAAGTTAAGCAATATATGTATCTAAACGTCACAATAATAATAATAATAATAATAATAATAATAATAATAATAATAATAATAATAATAATAATAATAATAATAATAATAATTATAATAATCTTCTTCTTCACTTCCTGGTTTAGGCAAGAGTTGCCTGTTCCGTTAATTATAATAATAATTATTATTATTCCAGATCAATGGTTTGCATGTTATTGACTGTTCTCCCCCCTCATCTTTCTCTGTCGCCATATATATATATATATATATATATATATATATATATATATATATATGTGTGTGTGTGTGTGTGTTTGTTTTGTAACATTATTTTTATTGAGTTACAAGTTCCCTTTAGGATTTGCCTAACGACACGGAAAACAAAAATAAAAAATGGCAGAATGCAGAATTCAAAACTTTAACATAATATTTAAAGTACATATACAAAATCAATAATTCAATTCGTAACATGAAAAGTTAATTGACAATAAAATATACCATAAATATTATTATGATATAATATTTGTAATTTTTTTGTCCAACCTAAGAAAGATACTTCGGGAAAATAAATGGGCGGGTAATCCATGAAGCAAATGACTGCTGCAGTTACTGCGATTCGTTCATGACAAAAGCACCAGTTCAGCGGAAGCGAAAACATTATGATGGACTCCATTAATATAATTACGTATTTAAAGCTATTTATGTTAGCTAAAGTTGATCAGATTGCAGTACATACCTACATATTTCTTCGAAGGTCGGAGACTAACTAAAAATTCGCATTTGTTTGAAACTGAACGATTCTTGAGTGGAAGTTGAATGTCAGTTATAATATTGCGTCTTTCGGGTAGTTTATGTTAACTTAACTCGGTGATAAAACGTGTGATCAAAATTATTAGAAGCACAAAGGGAAATTGTTAAAGAGTGTATTTTGTAAGGGTATGGTTATGTAGTGAACAAATAATATTGTGTTAAATTAAGTGCAGGATATACTGGTGTGTAGGAGAGTAGTATTCTATATGTTCGCAGGGAATTAAAAGAAACTAGTAGTATCAAAACCCCCAAACAAAAAAGAGGAAAAGGCCTAAACCTGTTTTAAGAGTGGTGGACAATTTTGTGAAGTGTACAGTTCATTACAAGGTGCATAGTTTTTTTTTATTTTATTACTGTAAATACAGTTAAATTTAATTTAAATGTTTGATTTGAATTAATTCGTTTAATATTAACAATTATAATTTGATTAGTTTTCGACATACCGTTGTATTAATAAATGTTAATACAACCTGCAACATTAAAAATTAAAACGATTGTTGTGCATTAATTTATCGGTTTGTAACAAATAGCTGACAGGGTTCGCCTACACTCTCACATGTGCTACGCGGATTAATACATTCGGAAGTTAAATGTCAAAGTGTGCTTCTTACGTTGGACAGAGGAAAGTAAGTAATCCATATCATTCGTTTCTTCGTCCCATTCTCTCTCCCTACTTTCAATCTACAGTAGTAACATATATAATGTTCTCATTGTTCAACTTTAAAAAAACTTTATTCATTTTACTATTCAACAATAATAATTATAATATATTACATCTTATTCATAATATAATTATATGGTAATTTAATTGCCTGTGACACAATTAAATGTATTTTATTGAATAAAACTATAAAATAAACTATTTTAAAAATTTACAAATTATTGGCAGTTCCATCTCTTATCTATGGATGTGAAACCTGGACATTAACAAAGGCAGATAGTAAACAAATAGAGGCTTCAGAAATGAAGATGTTGAGAGCAATAGCAGGATATCAAAGGACCGATAAAAAGAAAAACGAAGATATAAGAACAGAACTTAATATATTTAATCTCTGTGAAAGAATAAAATACTATCAAATGCTTACCTTCAGCACGTATTACGAATGAATGAACAGCGGATACCAAGAAGAATGTATAATTATAAACCAAAAGTGGAAGATTGTTGGGAAACCATTGAAGAGATGAAGGACCAATTCGACCTATAATGAGATCCGAACAGGCCATTGGGCTTAATCCTTGTTGTTGATTATAGTAGATAACAGTGATATAATAATAATAATAATAATAATAATAGCAGCAATAATATTTTATTATTATTTTTTATTCAGCGCCCCACGTTGTCATTTCGACACTTCTGGTTTACTCTCCTGTTAATATTATCATGATCGTATTATTAACATTATTATTATTTTTGTTATTGTTATTATTATTATTATTATTATTATTATTATTATTATTATTATTATTACTATTGTTGTTGTTGCTGTTACTGAGTGGTCTGTCACTCGCCTCCCACTTCTGAGTTCGCGTCGCGATCACTCGATATAGGGTTCGTAGTGGACGAATTGGACGGCGACAGGTATATACCGGGTGTATTCTTACGTTTTCGCTACAAAAAATATCAGTTACAGGACTTCCCCATACTAATATCATCCATTTCGTTTCACTTAACCTCGTATTCTGCTGTGATTTTGTTGTAATCCTGGTCAGTCGTATATAACATGATAATGATGTGGCTAACCCCTGTTCGTTCAGTCGGGACAAGGTTGCTCCCCTAGTGGGAAGTGTTTTTCCCAGATTCATTTACGTACACATATTTCCCTATATATGTCAACGAGTGACATGTGGTTATACATCTCTTCGAGGAGACATCTAGTAGGAAACTAAAATATTTCTTGAATGGAAAGAGATAGTTTTCTTTTGCACGATAATGCGTTCTGTAGTACTTACAGCAATGGCGACCATGGTTGAAAGTTCATTTTCCTAAATTTCAGGGTTGACATCTTCAAAATAACTGTACTGTAATATTACAAATTACCTACGTAGAGCGAAAAGTAAAACAAATGCCCTTTATGTATACTACGTACAATGTTTATACAAAAATATATACAAAAGGTAGTGTTAATATACATTATACGAAACAAATCACTGCATTTTAAATGAACTGAACAATATTTGAAATAATATAAAACAATAAATTCGTCACTGCCGCCACTTTGTTTGTGTTGGTGTCACGACCTGCTGTAGTCTCAACTAAATTATTTTCGGCATTTACCGTATAATCATTGGCCAGAGTGTTAACGTTATTCAGTTGTTTATAATGAACGCAAATATTTCGAACAAAAATATTATCATTTAAGACAAGAATGATCTCAAGACAGAGAGCAGAGCAAGACCAGAAAGGAGCTGAAGACGCAAATGCTGGACATCAACAGCGTAAACTGCGGCAGAAACCAGCTGACCGAAAAGGACATACTGGAGAAGAAATGAAGACACCGAACAACAAAGTCTCACAAAATGACGACAACTACATCTATCCAAATCCAAAAATACGGCCAAAAACGCTACCATAGACAAAACTTATGAGATCGAGATCAACAACAGATTTATATCTCTACAGAAGCCTCCAGACATACCTCCGCCTATCGTCGTAGACGCTAGCAACATAAATGCCTACAAACTTACACACATTGCTGCTGTTGCTGTAGGAAAAGAAAAAGACATCACAATGAAATACACCAAAGACCAACTAAAAATCTTCACCAAAGACAATTCTGCATTCAAACATGTTCAAAAAGTACTTAACGACCAAGAAACACAGTTTCACACCCATATATTCAGAAGAAGATCATTTATGACTCACAAGAATTACACTCAAAGGACTTCCAACGAAAATAACATCAGGCGAAATCTATCAAGAACTAACTGACAAAGGTTATCCAATCCTCAACGTCAGACAACTACATAAAACCAGCTTCCAAAACGGATCCAGAATCAAGACTGCCATTCCTATTTGGATTCTAACTTTCTTACAACAATCAGACTACATGTCGAAAATCGTCAAACTTACAGACATCTTCAATGTAAAAATCAAGCTTGAAACCTACAAGACACCAGCAGGAGGAATTCAGTGCTACAATTGTCAAGGCTTCGGACATTCTGGCTGAATGCTGTACAAGAACACAGAAATGTGTAAAATGTGCAGGAAATCACAGTGTAAAAAACTGTAAAGAAACTGAACTAAAATGTACTAACTGCAATGAAACTCATGTTGCAAGCTACAGACAATGCCCTATCTACAAGAAATACTCCAACTCAAGACTGAAATATGCACCAAGGACCTCACCAACATACCACAGAAATCTCACATCATAAACCAGAGCCAAGAGAAACCAAAAATCAACACTTCAGCACCAAAAGTTGACATTCCAACAACTCCTACTCCTACTCCCACTACTACAAATCCTGAAAACCTAGTTCATCAACTTCTATCCCTAATATCTAAAATCCTCTTAAATCCAGAACTCCTAAAAACCACTGTAATGCTACTTACAAACTTAATTTCAAGTCCTTAAATAAATCCAGCAAACTACCTCAAGACACCTTTTTAAGACCAAGAAGCTTATGCGTACGAAGAAAACAACATCTTCATCTTCAAGAATACTCCAAGCAACAGCCGGGAGAAGAGTATTTTCCTTAGTCAAAAATTTCAAGCTCAGAAGACTTCAAGATAAGCACATCAAATACTGGGTCAAGGCCTAAAATAGGCCGGTACCATTTTCAAACATCAATATTTCGCTCTAGCAGAAAAATATTATTTTACTATTGCTTATTATTTTGAAAATACCATCGTGCAAAAAATAATGAACAAAGCATGTTTGTGAAGTGTTTTACAGAATCTTGGAAATTAAAAACTTTGTTATATAGCAGGATTTTAATATTATAATAAATATGAAAGTTAAAGTTAATAATTTTGAATTTTAAAATTCTTTTAATATTTGAATATAACTTAAATAAATAAAAATATCTAAATGATTCATTGTTGGTTATTGTTGAATAAAAATGTTGCAGTAACAATTAAATACATTGTATTACATGACAGTTTTGTAAATAATGCTTTTAAAAAAATTGGTTTAATGGGAAAGATCAACGCAAGCAATGATGGCAATAAATTATATACGCAATATACAAGCTCGAAGCCTGGAATCAGCGATAAAACTATTCAATGCAAAGATCCTCCCAATAATAACTTAAGGGATGGAAATCATATGGCCACATCTTACAGAAGCTAATCTGAACACACTGGAAAAGTGCATAAAAAGAGCAATAGGAGTATCAAAACGACAAGAAGCCGTCTAGTGTACCTACTGGCAAGGGAGACTTTCCTCATCGAGGACTTGAAAACAGCATACCTACTACCAACCACAGAACTCTATGAACATGCGCTACAAAGACTACGCAGGAAAAAGAGCACCGGAGCGATGATAGACAGGAACTGGACAGAAGCAAATTTCCAGATACGACACGTCATCACAAGATTAAGCGTGCATGGATTCCACCACCTAATGTATAGAGATAAAACATTCCATGACCCGAAGGTGTAATGCATATGCGAAGTGTGTGAACAAAAATGCGAAAGGTATCACATCGAAACGTGTACACAAAGAACAAAAAACAATTGTGATTACGCAAGACCAAGTTTGTGTTAGTGATTGTTGGCTGTGTTACACCTTTGCACATTTGTGCGCAATCCGTTTATATATTTCTAATGGTAGTGATATTAATAATGATAATAATCAACTTTTGAATGATATTATGATAATGATGAAAACCATGTTTGTGGAAATTAATCAGAAAATGGAAGCATTAAAAAGTGAAAATACTAAAATTAAACAAAAACGGGCGAATTAAAAAGTGAAAATTCTAAATTAGTCAGAAAATGGATAGTAATAATTAAAAACTTAGGGAAGAATTAAATGATACATTTGAAATATTTGGTGTTAGGGTAAAAGAAAGATTTGAACAATTAAAAATTGAATGTAATTTATATAAAGACAGGGTAGAACAAAAGATATTAGATTTGAAAGATAAACATGATTGTGAAATTAAACATGTAGATGATAAAGTAAATGATGTAATAAAATCAGTTATTCAAATCGATGAAGCATGTAAAATATCTTCATAAATTTAGGAACTACAGTTCAAAATTTAGGAAGTACAGTTGAAAATTTGGGAAGTACAATTGAACATTTAGAAAGCAAGGTTGAAAAAGAAATAAATAATTCAAAAAGCGAAGTAGTTAAAGTAGAACAAGTGGTGAATGAAAAGATGGGAAATTGGATTGAAAAATTTACAGATTTAGAAAATAAATATAAATTAATTTTGAATAAGAGTAAAGAGTCAACTAGTGTAAGTGAAAATAAGTTTGAGAAATCAAAAGAATGTAGTATGGACAGTCAATCTCAAAACGTTGTGGAAAAGTCTAAAATTGCGGCAAATTTATTGTCAGAAATAAATTTACCATGTTCTTCAGATCACTCTAGCTAAAGTCCTCTTGACTTCATTACAGAGTTGGAGGAATATTTTCAATTAAAATGTATTAGTGAGCAATATAAATTGATGCTTGTGAAAATGTCATTAAAAGATTAGGCTGAATCTTGGTTTAAAATAGCATGTAATGACTCAATGGATTATAATACATTTAAAAGTGCTTTTATGAATTGCTATTGGGGTTATGAAAGACAAAATAAAGCCAGGTTAGAGATTACTAGTGGTAAATATAACCCTAAAAGAGATCACAGTTACCTCGGGTATTTTCTAGAAAAAGCAAGGATGGCTGCACTTCTACAACCACCTATTGATGAAAAATCTTTGTCATTAATATCCCATCTTTACCCAGATGAAATTAAATATCACTTCATTATTGCTAGACCTCAGAACATTTCAGACATGTTAGATTTGTTATCTTTATTTGAAACCAAAAGAGAAGTTGAGGTCAGAAACAAGAGATCTAATTGGAATGAACAAGAAAATTCCAACAAACATTTTCTTGGGGTAGGGGTAGAGAAGAATGAAAAGAAAAATTATGATGACCATAATAAAGATGTAAAAAAAACAATTTAATGATGATTATAATAGGAGTAGAAACACCCAAGCAAATGGAGGCATGTCAAATGGGAATAATTATAGGAATAGACCTTATAATGACAGAACTGTAAATAATTCTGGAAATTTTCAGAATAGAAATGATAGGAGAGAAATTAACTTTATGAACGTAGAAATTTCACGTGAAGGTAATGATAGAAATTGGACATCACCCCATAGAAGGAAACGTAGACGTAATAATTATACTAATGGATACTCTTGCAATAACCAAAGAGAAGGATATTTTGTCAGGCAAGAATTTATTAATAATACAAGTCCCCAAAGTGAAAATGGATTCAGACATAATCATACTGGAATAAATTCTAATACAATTAATAATCATGAGCTTGTGTTAACTAATGATAGCAACATGGTTGAAGCTGAGGGGAATAGAATAATACCTCGGAATTTAAATGCCAATTAGATACGTCAGGGACTCCGTTGCGTATCTGAACTTGTCTAAAATTAGGGGTCAACAATAGCTTCGATCGTGTAGAAATTTTATTAAAATTTAAACCAACATATGTGGTTAGCATTAATAATGATAATGGTAATAAAAGATGAATTATTAATAATATAAACATTTCCAAGGAGAATGAAGAATTAGATAGAACATGTACTAGAGAAATGAATATTATTTGTCGTCCACCTAAGCTAAAATTAAATATTTGCGGATTGGAGATTATTGTTATTGCAGACAGCGGATGTTCTAACACAATAATAGATCAGAAATTTTACAATACCCTAATTTCTAGAGGAAATAAGATCAACACATTAAGAATTTGTGGAAAAAAGATGTTACCTATTAAACTTCAGTGTTTATTTGAAGTAGTAATAGTAGGACTTTATTAGACAAAAAGTAAGATATTTACAATATTATTTACAAATATGGGTCGCACGGGCAGTAAGCCGTACGTGCTGTTGACAGTCCGTTACAATAAAGTAATAATTGGTACTAGTGTAAAGAAAAATAAACAACAAAAACAGCAATAACATTACAATTACATAAAGAAAACACAATAATAATATTACAGTTAAATAATACCACAATAGCATTATACACTAAAAACATTAACATTACAATTACATAAAGAAAACACATTAATATTACAATTAAATAATAAGACAACAACATTATACACTAATTAATTTATATATAATTGTTAATAATTAATGGTATTGCATTTTGATAACATATATTTATTCATGAATGAGTGTTGTCCTTATTTTTCGCGTTTTGTCCAGAAATTTACCGAGGTTTATCCAATTTTCTGGATTTACCAATAATTCGTAGCATGCCAATCTTTCCCGGTTTGAATTTAGAAATCTTTCCGGTAATAACTGACGTCTCCAATATTCTAAATCATTACATTTTCCTAATATATGTATCTCATCTTCAAAGTTTCCGCACATTGGACATATTCGCATATCGTGATCGTCGCTAATTTAAATATATGTGGGACTAAATTTAAAGTTATTTGATTAATATCACCTTACTTATCATGTGATATGTTAATTTGATGTGACATATTAGATCAGTAGAGAGCTATCATTGACTTTGATAATTATAAGATGGCTCTAAGCAACGAGACAAATAATAGAATTGCCTTACCATTTGCCAGAGAATTTGAGGAGATTCAGAATATTAGTAGACAAGAAAATTTGGTAAAAGAGGAGCACATTTTCATTGGAAACATACATGTAGAAGAATGTGATGGAAATAATGAAGACGGGGATATGCCCGAAGAATCAATGAATGAAGATATTCATGTGAATAATAATGAATTCCTGTGTGATAATTCCACAGTTGAATATATATTAAATATAATATTGATGAATATAAGTGTGCTGATTGTATAGAAAACCAAGAAGTTCCTCTTCTCATGTGCACGGTAGATGACGAGGAAGACGATTTTTGCCAACTGATAAGAGATAAGGTAGCCAATACACATGGAATTTCTGAACAACAGAAAGATATATTATTTGATGTTTTGATAAAAATAGATCCTCATTTTCTAAGGAACCTGGATTGTGCAATTGTTTTGAATACTCATTCAATGTCACAGAACATGAACTGATTAAGATCAAAAGTATACCAATTCCACTTAGCATTAGAAAACAAACAGACGACTTGATTCTAAAATGTGAACCCCTAATAATGGAAAAAGAATGAGATATGTAGCATGAGACCTAATAAAGGAGAAATAAAAGTTGAGACATGTAAAGTAAAATACAACTTGATATCTACTATTAAGAGAAAAAGTTAAAATATGTTGCTAAAAACAATATGTTATATGAATGTAAATGTAACTGAAATATGTTGAATTAGAATATTGTGAGTAAAAGAAAGGAGGTGATAAGAGTTTAGGTAGAACTGTACCTTTAACAGTATACATTTATAATAATTTGAATATTGTGTAGAAGATTGGAAAAAAATGTGTATGAGTATCTTTGAATAAAAAAAATTCAATGTTGCTCACGTAATGTTAAGTATAAAATGACTGATTGTTGTAACAATATTTGTATATCTTATTTTGATATTTCGTGTTGTGTAGTGAAAGATGTATAACATTGTTGTCAATGTAATGTACTTCTCTTTCAGAAAAAATGAACATATTTAAAATGTTAATATCATTGTATGTATATATAAATGCATACCTATTCCAAGCCGATAAGTTACATAAAAATTAATTAATTTAATTAATATTTCTTGAGGAATGATAATTTTTCTTTTGTTCTTCCTAGCGGAAACAAAACAAAATCAACAGGGGCATTTGTAGCAGGATTTTAATGTTATAATAAATATGAAAGTTAAAGTTAATAATTTTGAATTTTAAAATTCTTTTAATATTTAAATATAACTTAAATAAATAAAAGGCATCTGTTATAACAGTAATAAGAACACCTGCTTAACTTCATATTCTTAAATGAAAGTAAACTAAACTCTGATTGGATGTTAAAACGGTTAACTTTTTGATTTAACAAATCAAATTTAAACCTTATATTTAAAGAACTATTAACCAACAGAATACATTGTCTTAGGAGATTTTAATGCAAAAGTGGGACGGGAAGATATATTCAAACCAACAATAGGCAAATTCAGTCTTCATGAAGATAGTAACGACAACGGGGTTAGATTAGTCACTTTTGCCACATCAAAGAATCTCATTGTTAAGAGCACTACGTTTCAGCATAAGGATATTTATAAATACACCTGGACGTCTCCAGATGGAGAAACTCGGAACCAGATAGATCATGTATTAGTGGATAAACGCTGGCACAGTAGCATCATTGATGTTAGATCAGTTAGAGGGACAGACTGCAATTCGGATCATCATCTGGTCAGAGTGAAAATCAGACAACGGCTATCGCTTATGAGAGGAACAAACGCTAAATATGATTCTGTAAAATATGAATTAATAAACTTGAAAAATGATGAAATGCGGCAAGAATACCAAATCAAAATTTCTAATAGATTTGAAGTACTGGAATCTTCAGATGACAATGTGGCAAACGAAGAAGAAACTGATATAAATAAAGAATGGGAGGCTATAAGAGATACTATTAAATTGTCAGCATCAGAAAGCATTGGTTGTTTAAAAAAGAGGCAAAACAAGAAATGGTTTGATGAAGAATGCGTCGACATTGTAAACAAAAGAAAGCCAGCAAAAATGAAATGGTTACACGAGCCAAATGAGGTAAATTTAGAGCAATTGTGTAGTATTAGACGGGAAACCACCAAGTTACTAAAGAGTAAAAAGAGGGAATATTTGAGAGAGAAGATTAATGATCTTGAAATGAATGCAAAAAATAGGAACATTAGAGAATTATATCAGGGAATTAGTATAGAGAAGAAAGGGTTTCAGGCTAGAACAAACATAATTCGGAATGAAAATGGGGATATGATTGCAGATTCTAGGAGTATATTAAATAGATGGAAAGGTTTCTTTAATCAGCTATTAAATGTACATACAGAACAGGACAGTGAGGAGGATAAGTTACAGACAGCAGAAATGCTAGTCGCAGAGCCAAGTGCATTAGAGGTTGAAATGGCGATTGAAAAATTGAAGATGTATAAAGCATCAGGTTCAGATGAGATCCCAGCAGAACTGATAAAATCAGGGGGAGAAAAATTGATGGGCAAGATACGCTGGTTGCTTAGTATGATTTGGGAAAAAGAAGATCTTCCAGATGAATGGAAGGAATCAATTATCGTACCAATTTATAAGAAAGGAGATAAAACTGATTGCAACAACTACAGGGGCATCTCATTACTTTCAACTTCGTACAAAATTCTAACAAATATATTAGTCAGCAGACTTACTCCCTATATTGATGACATTCTAGGAGATCATCAATGTGCATTTAGAAGAAACAGGTCTACAACAGATCAGATTTTTAGTATAAGACAGATTTTAGAAAAGAAATGGGAATATAATGGTACTGTACATCAACGATATGTAGACTTCAAAAAAGCATATGATTCAATTAAGAGGGAGAAGTTATATAGTATCCTGCTGGAGTTCGGAATTCCTAAAAAGTTAGTTAGACTTATACGAATGTGTCTAAATGGCTCAAAGAGTAGGGTGCGTGTAAGGCAAACATTTTTCAGACACTTTTGAAATCCAGAATGGGTTGAAGCAAGGAGATGCACTATCTCCTCTACTATTTAATTTTGTACTAGAGCATGCCATTAAATCTTTAGAGAATGAGGAAGGCTTACAACTCAATGGTATTAATAAGCTGTTAGTTTATGCTGATGATGTAGTACTACTGGCCGATAGCGAGGAGATACTGAAGGCCAACACGCACACACTATTGAGTAACACTAAGAAATTAGGACTGGAAGTAAATATCAGTAAAACTAAATATATGGTCACACGTAGAAATTCAGTATATAATGGAAATGGACAGCTAATGACAAATGAGGGAAATTTTGAGGAAGTGGCTGAATTCAAATACCTAGGAACAATAATCACAAATAGGAATGAGATGCACAAAGAAATTAAACATAGGCTCAATTCTGGAAATGCGTGCTATTATGCATTGCAGAGACTCTTGATGTCCAGCTCCTTTCAAAAAACGTTAAGCTGAAAATATATAAAACTATTATTCTACCAGTTATATTATATGGGTGCGAAACATGGACTCTTACTTTAAGGGAGGAAAAGAGATTACGAGTATTTGAGAATAAAGTTCTTAGGAAAATTTTTGGACCAAAGAGAGATGAACAGACAGGTGAATGGAGAAGACTACATAACAATGAACTACATGGTCTTTATAGGAAGCCAGATATAATAAGAACAGTTAAGTCTCGTAGACTGCGATGGGCAGGACATGTTGCGCGTATGGGGAATGAAAGACGTGCATGGAAACTTCTTGTAGGAAAGCCAGAAGGAAAACGCCCAGTTGGTAGACCAAGAATGAGGTGGGAGAACAACATTAACTATGATTTGAGGGAAGTAGAATATACAGGGAATGATTGGAAAGTATTGGCTCGGGATAGGGATGTATGGAGAGCTTATGTCCGCGCGGCCATGAACCTGCGGGTTCGATAGTGCCAGTGAGTAAGTAAGTAAGTAAGTATTAACCAACAGAATTAAAAATATAACACCAGGTGATGTAATAACGTTCTTTAAAATTATAAAGGAATTACACTAGTCATTCTGCATAAAACGTTCCACAAAGATAGAAGCAAGACGTAATATTTAATACAAGAGTAACTGATTCCAGAAAAGAAAATAATTTATTTTAATTGATAGTAAAGAATAATACCACTTACATTTACTTAATCTGCTGGGAACCTACAAAGTAAATAAATTTTTAATTATGTCTACAAGAAACATTTTATTATGATTTTGAAGTGTTTTCCTATACAGTGTACCAACTTCCGACATTGAGAAGATAATCTGGCTCTACTGAAAATCAAACCCAACCTGAACCAGTAATTCTTTTTGGGACACAAATTCTTCTTCAAGATGTTACTACATCATCGGGCAAGAAGAGAATTATTGCTTCAAAACGTCGCCACAACGTGGCACAAAGCAATTACTTCTTCAGTTATCGCTCGGTTTTTAATCATTTCCTTGCTTCTGTAAAAACCATTTCCCAACCTCGCATTGTAATATACTATTTCAGTGGTCTTTTATTCAGGCTTGAGAGAGTATGTGATTGACCTTCAATAATAGGGCTTTGTATCATCCCTCGGCAAGGTATTACACCGGACACGAATTGAGAATTTATATTATTATTATTATTTTATTATTATTATTATTATTATTATTATTATTATTATTATTATTATTATGAATAAAACTAAAAAAAAAGTATTTATAGTTCATTGGTAGAGAGAATACTATTGTAAAGTGTGGAAAAATGGACATTAAGCAGAGAGCAAGTACATAAACTATTGGTGACAGAAATGGACTTTTGGAGAAGGACTTCTAGAAACTCAAGAAGATATGAAATTAGAAGTACTAAAATTCAGAGAAATAGATGGTGCTCCACCAGTTATAGAAAGAGAATCTTAGATGACAGCATGCCTAAGACGATATAAATTTTGAAGCGGAGGGCAACATAAGAAAGGGGAGACCAAAAGAGCAGTGGGTTCAAGGGGTGTATAGGAGTATGGTGTCGAGAGGATTAACAGAGTTTGACGACAGCGAATATATATTTATGGAAGAGTTAAATTTACAATGGATTGTAGGAAAACTACTACATTGTAAAGAAATTCGTAATAAAGATTATTATTATTATTATTATTATTATTGCAATGAATGGAAGTGAAGCATGTGTAATATATAAGTACTACAAGAGTAGACTAATAGCTCTAGAAATGGATTATTTACGCAGAAGTGCCAGAAAGTCAAAAATAGAACATGTCACAAGTTTGGGAAATTAGAAACATAATGGAAGCAGAAGAAAGCATAATTGAAATAATTGAAGAGAAGGAATTTAAGTGGTTAGGACATGTTTTACGAATGGAAGATGAGCGATGGCCAAAGCAACTATATCAATAACATCCGACCAGAAAGAAGAAGAGAGGGAGACCATAGTTAACATGGAAGGAAAACATGAAGACAGTAATACAAGCAAAAGGGCTAAGCATTGAAGATGCCCAAGAACGTATGCTTTGGAGGTTTGGCACGGGAAGACGGCAGCAGCTGTAAAAACACGAAGATATATAGAGATTATTATTATTATTATTATTATTACTATTATTAATAGCAGTAGTAATTGTAGTAGTAACTATAATATTGAATACACACGAGTGAGAGGAGAGTGAAATTGATTGCTATATGGCAAGTTTATAAAAAAGGCCACAAGAACGAATACGTACACAGGGTCTTTCAGAACTTGTATTGCAGACTTCTAGTGGTTGTAGAGGGGACTTAGTAAATCAAGATTTGATAAGGAACCCATGTCCTTAAACGTACCATTTTGATGTAAAATAGTTTTGAAGATAGAACAGAATGGTTTGATATCGTTTGCTCGCGTTTCAGAATAAGTATTACAGACTTCTAGAGGTTGTACTACAAGTGTGGTTCCTCGTGGTGACCCTGTTTCTCGTTGCACAAAATGTACCTGCGACGCATATTTTCATACACACGCCCCACAAGACCTTGTGTCTGTTCAATAATTCTGTTGCCGCCATAATTCATGTATGATGATCTTCCTCTTTCTCGACAGGTGTAGTATGATCCCTAGAATTCTGAAATACTTATTCTGAAACACAAGACACACGATATCATCCCATTGTGTTTCGAACTTTAAACTTACTTTACATCCAAATGATACATGGGTTCCGTATCAAAACGTTATCTACTAAGGGCCGGTTTCACCAACATCGGTGAAATTTAACCTTCACGACGAGTTACATAACCGGGTGAAAAATAACTAAGCGTGTTTGCGTTTCACCACGCCATATAACACCGACGTAAACAAATGGGCGGTTTACCGTTAAAATTATTTTGAATCGTATATTTCTCATACCTCATATTCAAGCGGAACAAATTTGTAGGAGGGGAAAGAAATGCTGTTGGTTGTTACTTATCGCGTTACCATAGAAACCTAAATAAACACATTGAACCAACACAAACACGTTCCACAGATCACCTCGTATATTAGTAGCCTACACGTGGAAAATTTGCCAGAAATAAAGAACATGTCCAACGAAAGATTTTCAAAACTATAATAGAATTAATATAGAAACGTTGAAACTATAGGAAATAAGAAACTATCCATAAAACATGCGTAACGACGAAAAATATTTTTTCTTGATTAGGCCTGTTTTTAAATTAACCTAATGATTGATTTAAAAACACTTTTACATTAATATAATATGGTAGTGTATTATCATCATCATCATTGGAATGCTTTAGTATATTTGGGTTATGTAAAAGTTTTCATGGAACAAGCCATTTTAATGGTATAAGAAGAGCAATTATTTTGGTTGGGACCATGTATTACAGTGTTTACAAAGTATCTAATCCATCTCCTGAATATGTTGCTGCTGTAAACTCTCATTCTTGGAAGAATTATTTAATAACATGCAAAATGATTATGATAATGCAAGCCATGTTATATATATATATATATATATATAAAAGGTGATTTGGAGCCATTAAGCAACAAATCTGATGAGAGGTCCTTAAAAAAATTCCAACATTTCTCCCTCTCAATGCATAGAAATGCTAGATTACAAACCCTTGTGCTTCATGGTTATTCAGGTGTAATCATAATATAGGAACGTCCTGTCTGCGGATGGACTTGTGATGGAACAGATTAGTTTAATTTGTAAAACTTGGAGTAGATCTTGGGAAGCTCAATTTTTTTGGTTGTTCCTGGACCTATTATAGGAACAGTGAGAGTTTTCTTTTTGTCTTACATATATTCATTATTTTCATTGTTGCACTTTGGAATACTGCAACCCAGTCTTAACGAATTTCACTAAAAATGTTTGACTTTATCAGACCCATACCCTTGTCACATTCTAGGTATGTATGTCCACTTATTGGGAATGTGACAAGAACTGACTGCAAATGTGTCTTCTCATGAACAATGTAGTGTAAATATCTAAAGAGCATGTAATTTTTATTTGCCCTCCTGCAGATTCACAGAATATATTTAACTACTAGATTTTTGGGTTAAGGATGTTTGTAATATACTGATTAATAAGAAATGAAGTTACCTTATTGGCTCCTTTCCTACCATGAGCTTCAGAATAAATATAGAAAATGACCTTGTTATCAAACAACTTTTGAATGTTGAAAGAAAAAGTGGCTAAATCGTTGCTTGTAATATATGATGTTTGGACAGGGGAGATTTTTCTGAAAATCCATGGAAATAAATTTAGTACTTCTCTTCCATGCTTCCCTCTGGCCGTTATAAATAATCTCAGTTCTTGCTATGTGAACCTTGTTTTCAGTTTCAAGATACATTACCTTCTTCTCTATCTCCAGCCTCATCTCTTCATTTGCAATGGTACTTAACTGAACAGGAGCGACTTCTTATTAGCAGTAAATTCATCACAGATACTATACGAATCGTTTCTGGGGTATCCAAATTAAATGTTGAACTGTGTTATGAAAATGGTTTAATACATTTCAGAAGATATAAAGTTTTCAGAATAATTGTCTTTATACATGTTATACGTTGTTAAAAATACACAGTTCGCCAGGTAAATACAACTTCTGTTTTCTTTATGCTATAATGGCTTTCAGGACCCTTAAATGATGTGTGTTCCATAACCAGTTTTGGACAATTTGGTCTGCCTGTTGGTGTGTTTGCCTTACATATCCTTGCCTATCTCCGCATTAGTATTTATAGATTTTCGGATATTTTCAATTCTCTATTTTGAAATGGCATTTATAAACCTGAAAACTTTTTTACATATATCTTTATTTCATTTGCATAATTTTCATCTGAAATTCTTACCTTGTATCTGAAACTTTACTATGAAGGAGAGCATCATCTTCATTTATTTTGGCCTCCTCTGTTTAATATTGTGGGACCAAACATATATATAAAGTTAATAGTGAGTGGAGAACATATTTTTAATAACTCACCTCATACAATTTCAAATTTATTTGATTTAAGACCATTGATTTTGAATGAATTTTTCATTCATCTTCAGTTTATTTTCAGTTGTTGATTTCACCAATTCTCTAATTCTGCCATATTTGGTTGGCATTATAAATTTTTTCTATAGGAATATCAAAATTCATTGATCGATATTTATTCTTTTGAATGAATATCTTCTCCCAAACTGTTCATTCTAATGGTTTATCCAATTGTTTCAAATTGTGAAATTGAAAAATCAGCAATTGCTGCACATAGTTTATTAGAACATCATAAAATTAATAGAGATGCAAAACTTTTGAAACAATTGGATAAACTATTAGAATTAACAGTTTGGGAGAAGATATTCATTCAAAAGAATAAATATTGATCAATGAATTTTGATATTCCTATAGAAAAAAATTTTATTTCAAAATTTATAAAGCCAACCAAAAGATGGCAGCGTTAGAGGTAACCATGGTGAAATCAACAAACATAGAATTTCAACTGTTGGTGTCATGAAAATAAACTGAAGATGAGTGAAAAATTCATTCGAAACCAATGGACTTAAATCAAATAAATTTGAAATTGTATGACGTGAGTTATTAAAAATATGTTCTCCACTCACTATTAATGATATAACCTCATAATGTTTACTTCCCAACATTAATTTTAATATATATAAAGATTGTGCCTCTAACATTGTAAATTTTGAATTTGTTGATTCATTTATTTTGCTGATTTACATCAATACGTTTTAAATATTTTAACCTACAATTACAGGAGTCTCCAGTTTCATGAATCTGAGCTCTCAATTTTTTGTTAGTATCTTTCATCCTGCCAAAAACTCTTCCTCTTCTTACAGCTTTCATAAGATACACAGTTATTGATCATACTCATTCATTTTGAATGTACGTGATTCCAGTTTTCACTTTTCTCGCACAATATTACTAGTAAAACAACATATGAAGCAATACAATGAAAAAATAGTGTACATGTAATTCTCCTCCCAAATAAGACCAATATTGAATAAATCCAGTTCTATTACTCTACACCTGCACTGCAAAAGTTAGATTAAAATGACTTGCTTTCCTTTTCCCCTGTTCACTATAGACTTACCTTTTTTTTTCACTATCAAATGGGCCTTGGGTTCGATCCACGGCCGGGACAGTTTTTCTGGGTTTTTCCTCACCTGTAAGACCCAAACGGTCCCCGAAATCATATGGCCATCGAAATCATTGTATTCATATTCATCTTAGATTAAGCTTGGGATTAGGGACTCTCCTGGTGCACCACTATCATCATCCATCATATCATCGGGGCAATGTAACCCTGGCTTCCAGGCGCCCCAACCTCAGAAGTGGGTTACAAGTATGCCATGCCAGGAGGGAACACCAGGAATGTCGAAGGGCAACCTGGGGCATTTGCAAAAAAAAAATCTCAGTGACTAGCCTTACTTTTGCTCCATAATTTAGCCCATATAAAATTCACTGCTCAAGCTATATGAATGTGCCCTTAACTGATTTTTTTTATCACATTTACTGACTTACCTCTCTTTTTCCCTATAGTCTTCAATTCCATCACTGCATTTTCCTCAAGAAAAGATAGTCTCCAACGTAACATACAGGAATATTAATTAAATTATTTGGAGTCAATATTAATGTTGATTATCTTGAACATGTTTCGCTTATATCATAATCATTGATATGCTATAATCGAAACATGTTCAAGAACAAATCAACATTAATATTGAGTTAAGATGAACAGACTCCAAATAATTTAATTAAAAGAACCTCAAAATATTACTTCCTAAAATAAAACATTAAATACAGGAATATGTTTGAAAATGACTTGAAAACACTAGTGGGTAACACATAGAAGTAATTATTTTGAAATTATATTTTATTTAATATTTTTCAAAATTATACAATAATTCATATAAATAAACTCTTATTATTTACTGCTTCAAATATCTTATTGTTTCTATCAGATACAACAAACTGCAAAACAATAAGACTGAGGAACATGTATATAATTTACTCATTTTATAATTTCATACTGCGTAACATTCTACAGCATCTCTCAAATGTTCACAGGCAATCAGTTTTAGTAAAATATTTAAAATTGTACTGCACATTTTGAATGTATAACAATAAATCACATAAAAACCTAAAATATTTTTAAATTATTACAGTATCATCACTGATTAAAATATTATAGAACAAAAATATAATTAACAATTTACTCTACAATGGGATTTTGCAATTTGCAGTTAAGCCCTGTTCCATAAATCTTCATTTTTAAAGAGAGTTATGATATAATCAGATGTAGTGTAAGAACAGATTGCAGTAAAATGGCACAAAGACAACATCTGGACCCTCTGCTTCGGGGTAGAATTATTGGGCGGCTAGAAACAGGACAGACACAAACTGAGGTCTCCATAGCACTTAATGTGCCACAAAATGTTATATCTAGGTTATGGCGACGGTTCCAAGAGACCGGAGACGTTAGGCGAAGACCAGTGGGAGGTCTTCCAAGAGTTACAAATCCTCAGCAGGATCGATATCTTGCGTTAACTGCAAGAAGAAACCGAACAATGTCTGCCAGACAACTGAGTTCAGAACTTGCGGCCGCCTCAGGTATCAGAGTATCCAGACAAACTGTCTATAGAAGATTCAGAGCTGCTGGTCTGTATGCTAGGCGGCCTGTAGTGTGCGTCCCACTCACCCTTGATAACAAGAGAGCACGTTTACGGTGGAGTCAGGAACATCGCGACTGAACTCTAAATCAGTGGAGCAGCGTGCTATTTACAGACGAGTCCAGATTCAGCTTGAACTGTGATTCGCATCGCGTGACTATCTGGAAGGAGCAAGGAACTCGTTACAACCCCATGAACATCATGGAAAGACATCCATTTGGTGGCGGTGGTCTCCTGGTATGGGGAGGTATAATGATGAATGCACGCACAGAGCTTCAACATCTTCGCAGGTGGCACTGTTAATGCTCAGCGGTATAGAGAAGAGATCCTGGAACCTCATGTAAGACTTTTCAGGGGAGCTGTGGGTCCAGAATTCTTATTCATGGATGACAATGCCCGACCTCACAGGTCACAACTGGTGGATGAGTTTCTTCAGGAGGAAGATATCCAGCGTATGGAGTGGCCAGCGAGGTCTCCGGATATGAATCCTATAGAGCATGCATGGGATGCCTTAGGGAGACAAATTGCATCTCGTCAGCCTCCTCCGAGGACACTTCAAGACCTTCACATTGCTCTTCATGAGGAGTGGAAATTTGCTGAGCATCGAACTCCTGAACAACCTCATCACTAGCATGCCACGTCGATGTGAGTCTTGTGTAGCTGTCAGGGGTAATCACACCCCATACTAATCATTTGAACCATTGTTGTTCAACTTTTATGTTCGAATTCTGAAATGCAGTTTTCGTTTGTTGTGAAAATGACAAGTGAATGACGTATTCATGCCATTGTTTCTTTCGTGCCATGTTTCTAATTATCTGTGACATACCTTACCAAATTTTGTATTATTCTGACAAATGCTTTATAATAAGTCGGCAAATGAACTAATTATCCTTAACTTTTGGACACCCTTGAAATCCATCTCTCCAAACCCAATTATGAAAAAAATAATTTATAGAGAAATTATAACAAAGTTATATGACGTAACTAACAACGTTACATTTTACAATATGAGAAATGTAAGCTAGGGTGAGTTATTTTTTTAAGCTGTTCTAAATTTAAGACTGATGTGTATAAATATTTATAACTGTTAGACTTAATAGTTGCAAATGTTATAATTTGCCATAAATTGTTCTTCACCTAGCAATGATGTCACAAAATGTCATATTTGATTTACAAATAGCCTTCACTTTTAAAGAGAAGTAGTATTTCAAGTTACTTGAACTATTCTGCAACACCATCACCAGGTCTTATTCTTTGTTTGTGTAATCCATTGAACTTCCGGTCTTTAGGGATGTAGCTTGAAGTCGAGAACTTGCAATGGCACAACTGACTCGGCAGACAATATCTTAGGACTGTTGATCTCCTGACCCCTCCTGAATGATGAACCCTTATCTAATCATTGTCCAAAGCCAGGAGCAGCTGATTTATTGGAGAAATGGCTTGATTTCTAAAAAAAAAAAAAGCAGTATGTAATATAAACTTATTGTGTTGTACAGATCAACTCACATAATACACGCATATAGCAGTACAAGTGAATTATTCATAACTAGCTGAAGTTATTTTATCAATAATTAAAATTATAGATTTCACAATCAACATAGTATACCACTGGTGTATAATACATAAGGTTTACTGTATGCTGGCTCAAGTGCACTTTTACTAGCGCTTGATTTTTCAGTTATATTATTGTAAACTATAGCTCTTCTTTTTGTAAACTATAACTCTTCTTTTGTATTTACTAACATTATTTTTTATTTTAAACTTTTTCAAACAATTTTATAACATTATTAGACAGTTTTGAAGTATTTATTTAAATATGCAAATCACAATATTATGACACTGTTAGACAATATTGTGATGCTAACTGCTATTTTCTCCACAGAGTATATTACTTAGTCTATGATTTTTCTATCGCTGTTTTGGGTTATCGCTGGTTGGATCAGCGTTAGGGAGCGATAAGTAAGTGTACACCCATTTTTAATAAAGTTTGGTAAATTTAATATTATTAATATACAGGGTGGACCGCTCGAATGGACCTAATTTCAATTGCTTGTTACTGGCAAACGGTTGAAGATAGAAACTTAAAACAACGTTCATATTACAGAAAAACTCACCAAGTTTTGATATCCAGATCACCACATCTCTATATGAGCCCCAGCAGTCACTGTGACGATATCAAAGCGATGAACAATTTCTTGCCAAGTACGTTGGAGTATGTCTTCTGGAATGTTCTCAATAGCCTCTATGATGCGCTCACGAAGATCACGAAGGTCTTTGACTGGGGTGGTGTAAACTTTATCTTTGACATAGCCCCAGAGAAAAAATCCAGTGGTGTTAAATCGGGAGATCTCGGGGGCCACGCGATTGGTCCTCCCCTACCAATCCAACGGCCAGGGAAAATGTTGTCCAAAGTCGTACGAACTTCATTGGACCAGTGGGGAGGAGCACCATCTTGCTGGAAAACGATGTTAGGCTGCAGTTGTTCAATTTGTGGAAAGAAGAACTGCTCCAGCATGTCAAGATATGTGGTACCACGAACAGTTTTCTCGGCGAAGAAAAACGGTCCAATGACCTTATTATGTGACAAACTGCACCAAACATTCATCTTCGGACTATCACGAACATGCTCTTGAATAGCGTGAGGATTCTCCGATCCCAGATCCGCACATTATGCCGGTTTACCTTGCCTGACAAATGGAAAGTGGCTTCGTCCGAGAAGAAAATCTTGGTCATGAAGTCAGGATCAGCGCCGAGACGGTCCAGCATCGTATTGGCGAATTCCACTCGTTTCGGCATGTCATTCGGCTCCAGACGTTACACTAACTGCACTTTATATGCGTGCAGTTTGAGGCGTTTGTGGACAATCCGTTGTAATGTCGATTTTGGTATTTGAAGTTCCCGCGAAGCTCTTCTTAATGACTTCCGGGGGCTTCGCTCAAATGCGGCTTGAACATTTGCTACCATTTCATCGGATGCTCTGCGACCACCACCATGCTTCTTCAACACAGATCCTGTAGCTAATAATGTATCACGCCACTTCTTTATGCTTCTAGCAGTTGGAGCATCACGGTTAAACACACGCCGGAACTCCCTTTGAACTCTAATGATTGATTTAAACTCCGCATACCACAAAACAGCTTGCGCTTTCATCTGCGGAGTCGCCATTTTCACAAACAATTAAATCTAAGAACGAGAAACGTATCTTTGTGCCATCTACCGACAGGATTCGAAACTTGGTGAGTTTTTCTGTACTATGAACGTTGTTTTAAGTTTCTATCTTCAACCGTTTGCCAGTAACAAGCAATTGAAATTAGGTCCATTCGAGCGGTCCACCCTGTATCTTTATAACATAGATTTGGGGACTTATTGCAAATATTGGTGATTTAAATTTCATAGCGACGGATAGTAATCCAGGATGATAATCAATATGTGGTTCGATTGTGGGTTATCGGTGGCTCTACAAACTCTGGTGCATGCGCACTGTTATTCTATAGGACTTTGAAAATATTTGACGCTAGTTTAAGTGCAGTTTTTCCCTGTATGCTTAGTAACTTGCATTTCTTACAATTTGTAACTTCTGTGTATCATAGATTTGCACATGCTGATATATCAAATGTTATCATTGATCTGCAGTTACTTCATGAATTATTTTTAGTGCTACAGGTGTTTAGTCTACAATATTAAGACTCGTCAAAACATATTATTTAAAGAAAAGTAGTATCACAGAATTAGAATAATAAATTCAAATAATAGAGAAACTGCTGCATTACATATAATGACTGTTCTGTTCTGGAACATGTTTTCAGAGAAATACTTGATTACTATCATTACAATTAATGACAATATATGTTAGGCCACTATACAATTTTAGCATAATTCCCACTGCTCTAACGTTAAATAACAGGAAAATTGTCTTGGATGTCAGATATATTACTGGTACTGATTATCTACAAGGCATTTAAGATTAACACATTTTTGGAAATTATCTCTAGAAATATTTGTATTTAGACCTAGGATCTCATTACTTGTTCTATATTATAGGTATATACATACTAGATTTAAATTACGGTACTTGCTAACAATTTCAACAAAAATAGGCCTACTGTATTTAATATCCCAAAATATTAAGAATGTCAAATAAAACCAAATATTTTATAAAATATATTTCTGTAATTGGTAATTAAATATATAGTTAAAAAATAGTCCATAAATAATAAACATAACCTCACATTATTTTGTAATGATACTAACTTGCTTTTAAATATGTATTCATGAGTGAATAAAATTAGTAATTCATTGTGTAAAGTACTGGTATTATACATGAATAAAATAATTTTCATTAACGAATTAAACTTACTTGTATTTATGCCTGACTTGTTTTATATAATAGGACAGTATTCATACTAGATTTATATTATTTGCTAACCATTTTAACAAAAATAGGCCGACTGTATTTAAGAACTCAAAATATTATGAATATCAAATAAAACTCAAATACTTTCTAAAATATATTCTGTAATCAGTAATTAAATATATTGTTAAAAAATAGTCAAATAATAAACATGACCTCACATTATTTTGTACCGATACTAACTTGGTTTTAAATATATAAGCATGAGTGAATAAAATTAGTAATTCATTGTGTAAAGTACTGGTATTATACATGAATAAAATAATTTTCATTAACGAATTAAACTTACTTGTATTTATGCCTGACTTGTTTTATATAATAGGACAGTATTCATACTAGATTTATATTATTTGCTAACCATTTTAACAAAAATAGGCCGACTGTATTTAAGAACTCAAAATATTATGAATATCAAATAAAACTCAAATACTTTCTAAAATATATTCTGTAATCAGTAATTAAATATATTGTTAAAAAATAGTCAAATAATAAACATGACCTCACATTATTTTGTACCGATACTAACTTGGTTTTAAATATATAAGCATGAGTGAATAAAATTAGTAATTCATTGTGTAAAGTACTGGTATTATACATCAATAAAGTCAGTTTCAATAATGAAATAAACTTACCTCTCCGATGATCCAAATGTGCAGTAGCCTATCAGGTAGACAGGCCTGGTATCTTCGAAAGTCTGCGATATCACTGTAATCGTAATTTTCAAACTATTCACACAGTTCTTCTACCCAACTAGAGTATTTTTCAATTCAATTGGCCTTCAAAATAATAATTAAAACCATATTCACGTTCAATGTTAAAAATGGCCAGTCTTTCACACGCCATTTTAATATAGGAATCACCCTCCGTTAATATCACCCTCCGATTCTACCGACCAAATTCGTGCGGTTACGGTTTACTAACGAAATACGACGAAATAACTCCCGGTGAAAAGTTACTGTTGTTGGTGAAACGCAAATTGTAGTGAAGCTGGGAAACGCTCCGTTTAATTCACCGGTAACACGGTTACCTGTGTTGGTGAAACCGGCCCTAAGTCTCCTCTACACCCCCCCCCCAGATGTCTGTAATACTTATTGTGAATCATGGTGTGCGGCACCATCAGAAGAACCCTCCAAAAAACTCGAAGAGAAACTCAGCTCGGGTTTTATAAAATTATAGCTGTTTCTGTTATATTATGGATCTGAATCTTGGGTACTTTTAAATAAATAAATAAATAAATAAATAAATATATATATATATATCACACATTGAAGCCACTGAAATCAAATGTTTAAGACCCATAAAAGGATGTAAACGCATGGATAGATTACATATGAGTCAATAAGAAATTAACTGAAAATATTTGCAATGCTCGATAAACTAGATAGCACAAATACCGATGGAAAGAAAATTTAGACAGAATGGACAATACAAGATTACCCAAAACGATCAACAACTACAGACCGCATGGAAAATGATCTTTGGGGTGGACAAAGAAACGATGGACTTGAGACTGGAACAGGTCGCATTGACCTAATTCTGGAAAGGAAGAAGAAGAAACACCCTGAGGCCATTTTCGGTGGCTACTAAATAGGATCGAAGATGGTTTGTAATTTTAAAAAAATAAATATATTTTCATGAGATATACTTCTATAGAATTCGCTGTTGGCATAAATGTGTTTTGAACGAATGGATCTATTGCATATAAATAGAAGCAACTGTAAACGATAGTAATGTTGACAAGTAATTCACGTTAATAGTGGTAGGCAAGTGCTTATGGTGAAGAAATCCTTCACTGTCTTTAATTGAACTAGGCAGCGGGACCTATTAATATGGTTCACAGTTCTGTTTCCGGTACAAAGCGTCCGGTGATGTTAAAGTCTTCCTCTGCTCACATTGAGACATGTCTCTAATTGAATTACATGAAGCCAGGGAAGTCCTTACAATTGCTGCTGTCAGTGTGAAAACAACGCGCCTCATTGAGTGGTGTCACCTCCCACTGCGCCCTCTATTGTTTATATAAACGTTCCATCTTAATACAGACAAGCCGCTTGTCTTATGTTAACCCACTTAGATGCTGCCACTCTACATCTTGTTCTTGATAACTCGCAGGCTTTCAATTGATCCTATATACGTCACATTAGATTCATCTCTCTGTCTCTGCTCCCTCTAACATCATTTACATCCTACATTTTCAAATTTTTATAAACCGGTGCTTCGTGCCACTATATGACCAGAGTGCCGTGTGGAACGTAAAAGTACCTGTAAGCGTCAATGGAATGGAATAAATCCTTGGCAATAATAATATAATAATAATAATAAAATAATAATAATAATAATAATAATAATTATTATTATTATTATTATTATTATTATTATTATTATTATTATCATTATTATTATTATTATTGTGCTTTATTTTACCTGGCAGAGTGAAGGCCTTAAGGTCTTGTCTACCACTGAACGAGGTTAAAAATATACAAAAATGATTCTTAAATGTAGTTAAAATAAAAATACATATTTCATAGTATGTTTACAATATAATTATTATTTACAAAATATTTTAAATTTAATCTAGTTTCAACAACTGAAATATAAAATATACAAGATAGAAAAAAAGAGAAAATTATTAATGACATAGAATAAATTAACTCTAGAGAAAAAATAATTATTTGACAACAGATATCTGTATACTGCAAGCGTGACTTAAAAGTGCCAAGTTTGCGAGAACCCCTGATATCTTGAGGAAATTCCAGGAGAGGACAGAGACTACTGTGAAATAATTAGAATAAAAGGAAGTGCTATGAAGAGGGATTGTTAGTAGAATTTTATCTTGTGATCTAGTGTCAATATTGTGGTAAGAAGATAACTTCTCAAATCTGGACGCCAGGTAACTAGGAGTGTAGGAATTCAGAAGCTTGAAAAGAAGTGAAAGAGACTGCAATTTACGTCTGTCAGTATAAGACGGAGCCAAGACAGGTAAGGGAAAATCAGAGAATCAATGCCGACTGACTTGGTGGATGTTACAGATAAGATGTTGACTCACATGTTGATACGTGTTTAAGGCTTATGACTTTAAATTTTACTGTATTAACCATATATATATATATCTTAATCCTTATTTTAAGTGACTGGTAAATAGCCCTTTGATTTGACGAAAATACTCAAATTGCAGAACAATATACTGTATATAAATAAAAAGGTATTAACATTAACAATGGTTCCAATAATTTAAATAAAATATTGGCACCGATACTGTTATAAACTAAACAAAACCAAACAAAAATCCATTTCCTGACAGGCATAGGAAACCATCGGCCGCCTACTGGCTTCACATGCGGACGAATGTCCGACTAGTATAAGGGTGAACTCTGGTCAGCTTATTGGGCACCCAGTCGATATAGCAATTTTATTACCCCCCCCCCAGCCTTCGATCATTTGCACATAGAAAAAAAAATATAGCTACGAATTATAATCAGAGCCCTTGAGATTTAGAGACGTTTTAAAATTTAGATGACTAATATAAAACTTCAAACTGAAAAAAAAAAAAAAAAAACTCGTTATTTAATTTAGTTTTGTTACTGCGGTAAAAGTCATCCTCAACATACCGTGAAAATTACAGCAGCTAAAAGCAATACAGCGGAGAAAGTATTTTATTATAAATGTTTTATACATTACAGTAAAAGAGGAGATAATTTTTGTTGGATAATATAAACAATGTCCTCCGCTGTGGTCTCGAGGTAGCGTGCTGCCTTGTCACGCAGCGGGCCTGGGTTCGATCCCCGGTCGGGACAAGCTTCCTGGTTGAGGTTCGGGTTTTTTCCTCACCTGTAAGACAAATGTCAGAAAGCGTAGGGCCCAACGGTCCCCGAAAGTCATCCGGCCATCATCATCATCGTCATCCTTACCATTATCATAATCATCCTTCACCGGTGTGGAATGCAACGGGAAGCTACCACACCTATAATTCCCTAGTAAAGCTGCAAAGCATAGCATGAAAATGCTATGATTGGAGTGAAAGACCTGCCCTTGTGCAGAATTACTATAGATGGATGGATACGAACAATAAAATATATTATATTGTATTATGCTCATGATTATGGAGTTCTGAATTGTTATAATTGGTTTAATCTCTCTCTTTAACTTAGTTTAACCTCTCCCTTTGTACGCACTTTACATGCCCCACGATAACAGACCTCACAGAAATACGAACTATCGGAAGATAATTTTTTTGTCTAATGTCACCAGGTTGAATTTTATGACATTTCTGGCTTTCACCTCTGGCATTGGCAGAATTGAAATCCAATTCTTAGGTTGGGGCACCTGGAAGGCGGAGTTACGTTACCTCGATGGTATGATGGGTGATAAATGATAATGAAGCGCCAGGAGAGTTCTTAAGCTAAACTTAACCTAAATTCCAGACCATGGGCAGCCACAGGAATAATTATCTTTAAGGAAAAATTCCCATGGTTTAACTGGCAATCGAACCCGGGACCTCATGAACAGTAGTCAGGAACGCTGACCACTAGCCCATGAGGCTGGTCACGGAAGATAATTTGTACCTCTGAATTACGTAATACTTTGTTCACCACACAAGCGTCTCCCTGGTTGAATGATAAGCTCAACGCCCTGACAACATATGATTAATTAAAAAAGTCCCTATTCATTCATTCATTCATTTATTCATTCATATTTATACGAGGGAATAGTGTATTACAATGCGAAGTTGGAAAGTGGTTTTTTAGAGAAGCGAGGAAATTAATTAAAAACCGAACGATAGCGAGGTTGTTAATGTCCAAGATTCTGTGAAACACTTCACAAACGTACGTTGTACATTATTTTTTGCACGATGGTATTTCCAAAATAATAAATAATAGTAAAAAAATAAAATCTTTGTTGGAAATATTTGCGTTCATTATAAACAACTGACCAACGTTAACAACCATGCCAATGTTTATAAGGTAAATGCCGAAAATAATTTAGTTGAGACTACAGTAGGCCGTGATACCAATCAGCCATAAAATGGCGGCGAGTACAAATTTATTGTTTTATATTGTTTCAAATAAAGTTCAGTTCATTTAAGATTAAGTGATTTGTTTCCTATAATGTATATTAACACTACCTTTTGGATATATTTTTTGTTTATACATTGTACGTAGTATACATAAAGGGCAGTGGTTTTACTTCCCGCACTAGGCTAGGTAATTTGTAATATTACAGTATAGTGATTTAGTTATTTATAGGTCGGCAACTCCGAAAGTTAGGAAATTGAACTTTCAATCATGGTCGCCATTGCTGTAAGTACGACAGAACGCACTGTTGTGCAGAAATATTATATGGATGATTGTGATGGTCAGATGATGTTCGGAGACCAACAGGGCCTTAATGTAGCAAATTTTTTGGAGATACGTTTTTCGTTTTATTTCAATACCTTGTGCGGAGTTCCGTTGCAAAAAAAAAAAAAAAATAGAAATTCGCGGCCGTTAGAGCGATTCATAAATTATCGATTCAGTTGAACTCGCACTCCTAATAATCTGAATTTTCTGGATAGCGAAATCGACCTCACGTTTTTAATTTAATGTTACTCTTTATAGCGAGTTTGGTTGTGAAAAAAAAATTGCGCACTAACACGCACACACACACACACAATATATATATATATATATATATCTTCTCATATATAAAAATGAATGTTTGTTTGTTGGTTTGTTTGTTTGTTCTTACTATATGCGCGGCCATACCGTAGATCCGATTGTGGTGGGGCTTTTTGCAAAATATTCAGGAGATTACCGGGATGAACACAGGCTATAAGAGAGTTGTGATACTCAACTCCTACACCCTTAAAAATCGCCCTTTGTGGTGAAAAACGTTAAAAAATAAATTCTTTGGACGCTTAAATGGCTTATGCTGCCTAAACCATAACGAATACACAAAATTAATGTACACAGAATTGAATATCTCAAAACGCTCTAGAAAAAAGTCCGCGACAGCATATGTTTATCTCTTACGGATAACTCACAATAACCATTTTTGTCTTTCATTGATACCAAGAAGATCGAGACAAGTACGTAGATTCCTGTGCAAGCATACCAGCATGGCGAATATTTTTTTACGGATAACGTACAATAACGAATTTTATCTTTAAGCTCATTTATGCCAAGAAGATCGAGATAAGTAGATTCCCGGGCAACACCGCGTAATCATTATGGGATATCTAAAAAATATAAATTAATAATTATTTTTCCTTTTACTTAATCAACTAAATATTAATTTTCATTTATTTGGGCGTAGCAGCGCACGCCGGGTATTAGCTAGTGTATATATAATATCACGATCTAGATGGTACGATAATCCTCGGACGGTATTTTTGCCTGTCGAAGTGGTATGGCGAATGTTTAATGACCCTGGAAGCTATTAACCTCCCGCCCTATGTTTGCGGTAGCATTCCTGACAAAAGAGACACCCTTGCCGAAAGGCAAGAAGCCTGATGAGAAACGTACCTCAGTTGAAAGAGTGATAATCTTTCATCGTAAAAATACAACAGGAAGAAACGCGGAAGTGGTTTCCATTGGAGTAGAATTTTCCGGAAATAAAATAGTCCCTTATTCGGATTTCCGGGTAGAGAATGCTTCAGATCATTCGTGGCCAAGGCTTAAATATAGTGACATATTATAAGGAAAATGAAATGTTAGGACATGCAATAATTCGACACTGGAATATTAACACAAGTATCAGACAAATCTCCCTCGGTTATAGTCACTTTGCTAGCATGTTAGATGGCCAGGAAGAGGCTATCAGGAATCAACAAGCTTTACATTATACTATGGAGATGAAGCAAGACAAGAATTCCGAACGGATTTTTAATCCGAGATTTTAGATTTGTTATTGATATGATATCTTGCATGATTCTAATACATATTCACATTTTCATGAGAAAACCTCAGTAGATTAATTCCATTAGAAGTTGATAAAACCACATTCGTATTACATTAAAAAAAATGCCCTACAATCTAAAGGCGATGTTATTTAGTTTAGACAGACGTTAATTTTGTTATGGACTTGAATATTAATATTATCATAAGTAATGCCACGAGTGATTTCAAAATTATCGATAAATTCATGACTCACGAAGTGAGGAGTGAATATATCTAGAGAATTTGGAAATCAAGAGTGACATTTGTTAGGACTATTTAACGAATAAAATTAAGCTGTTTACTAACAAATCATTATTTATATATAGTTATTTTAAAATATTTACTGTAAACGGCGATGTTTGAAAACAAATGAGAAACGATTGGTACGCTTCATTTCCTTCTTTTGTTTATCACTGCAACTAGATCATACTATTTATTGCCAAAGGAACGCAATATTGTAAGAATGCACTCTAGTGGAGAAAAAATGAAACACATCAAACTGTATATTAACTCATTTCTGATGTCGTATGATGTAAATATGACAATTATATTTTTCTGGAATATTTTAACCTGGGAAAAATACATGTAAGAAAGTGCAAACAGTGGTTTCTTTTTTTGGTGGTACAAATGTTTTTATATTAAATCCCGCATGCGCTATGTGTTGACATCCATGCACTATACATACAATCTGGTAGCCGTATTTCTTAGAGAGTCAGCCACTGAAAATAATGCTATGACCTATTCAGAATATTAAAAGGGAGATGCTTTCTTTATTATGATAAACTTTTGTTGGTAAATTCTAGGCGAAACACGACTGCGATTTGTTGTAAATAAAAAATCATTGAAATGTGATTCGTCATTGACTCCCATTTGGGGCATGAGTTAACTAGTCATAAGTAATGTCACGATGATTTCCAAATTATCGATAAATTCACGACTCACGAAATGAGGAGTGAATTTATGTAGAGAATTTGGAAATCAAGAGTGGCATTTGTTAGGACTATTTAACGAAGAAAATTAAGCTGTTTACTCAAAAGTCATTATTTAAATATAGTTATTTTAAAATATTATATATTTAATGTAAACGACGATATTTGAAAACAAATTAGAAACGTTATGTTTCATTTGTTCATCACTGCAACCAGACAATATTTATTGCCAAATAGAATCGCAATATTGTAAGAATGCACCCTAGTGGAGAAAAAATGAAAAACATCATTACAGGTTATTAATTAATTTCTGATATCCTATGATGTAAATATGTCAATTATATTTTTCTGCAACGTTAATTCCTGGGAAAAAATACGTTTATGAAAGTGCAAACAGTGATTTCTTTTTGTTTTGTGGTATAATCATTTGCTAGGTATGTTTTTCTATTATATCTCGCAAGCAGAATCTGTTTACATCCGTTCACTATATCTGGGAGCTACTTGATAAAATGAAGCCGATAAAATGAAAGTGATAAAATCGAGATGAAAAACGACTGTGATTGGTTGTAAATCAAAATTCATTGAAATATGATTGGTCATTGGCTGCCATTTGGGGCATGAGTTAAATAGTCATCTTAAATGTGAGTAAAAATTGAAAATGAGGTGTCATTTGTTTTAGCGTTTTCCGAGGACAGTACCTATAGAGAAAATATTATTTAAAAAACTTACAGATCTTTCGTTCCGAAATAACATAAATTGGGGCCGCAATTTTTTACCATCTTTTGGTCTATAGTAATTATGAGCGATAATATTAAAGAAATAAAATTACACTTTTGTGGTTACAACATCTCAATACTACTTCGGAATTCACTGAAATTATTTAAAATATTTCAACAACCACATGCATTTTAATCTAATTCAATATTCTTATTAAATATGTTTTAACAATAGCCTTTCGATGTTAAATGTTTGATATTTTTGTAATTTCCAATGTTGAAAATAACCATGTGAAAGAGGTGCGTGCGAAGTACATGGCTCCAACATAAAAGCATGTTGTGGATGCTAAAAAGCCCTAATAATCTGCGACGCACGGTATAAAGAACTAGAAGAGAAAAGAGAATATATTTGTATAAAAGCAGCAATGGGCGAGAACAAGCAGAAAAGTGACAGCGAAATGGATATTCAGTATTACTCCACAACACCTTCCCTTGTTTTTATGACACAGTTATGTAATAAGCAGCGAAAAAAATATATAAATGAAAACAAACCAGAGACAGCCAAGTTTTTTTGAAGGCTGCTAGAACTTGTAGTTGTGATTTGTTTGCATGTATCCACCCTCTGGACAACTAATCTTCATCTAATGTGACATACTCCATCAGGCGAATTCCACGTAATCATAGCCACACCCAACAAAACGATCTGACGACCAAAACGTACCAATACCAGAATATTTAACCTACTTTCATTCTACTTTCACTTTGATTATATTGAGATTTTATGCTTTAATACAACGATGTTTCATACCGTAGAAGAAAAAAAAATGTTTCGGAATTACCAGTTTAAAATGCATATATTTACATTTAAAAAATCAAGCTATGAAAAAAATTATCACAAGTAATGCCACGAGTGATTTCCAATTTATCTATAGAATTTGGAAATCAAGAGTGGCATTTGTTATGACTATTTAACGAATAAAAGTAAGCTCTTTATTAAAAAATAATTATTTTAATATAGTTACCGGTGTTTTCAAATATTTATATAATTAATGTAAACGGCAATTTTAAAAACAAATAAGAAATGTGAGGTTATATATATATATTCAATGCAACTCGATCATATTATTTAATGCCAAATAGGATCGCAATATTGTAAGAATGCACTCTAGTGGAGAAATAATGAAACACATCAAACTATTATAATCAACATTATAGGATAATCATTTATATTTTGAATAAACAACTCAGTAAAATCACTGAACCTATTCATTATTTGCTATATTCAGTGCATTTGTTGGAGAAAAAATAATGATCTAAGCTGTTCAGAATTTTAATAAAAATCACCCCACGCTTTTGATGGTAAAATTATTTTCTTTTTGTTGATAACTCTAATTTTATTCTATATGTGTTGGAGATGATTTTTTGTTGACCACTTTATTTTATCCCAAGCGTATTGAAAATTACAATTATTTTTCATTTTTTAGTTTTCTAGTAAAGCGTGTTCTTTTAGTTTTTTAAAACTATTTTCTATTTTTTAGTTTTAATATTTTACAGAACAAGATAAAAATGTAAATATCTTTAAATTCGATACTATTGTAGTATGAGCTAAAAGTAATACTCTTTTATAAAAAAACCTCCTAGCCGGATTTGAACCAGCGACCTATGGATTACTGAAATTATATAACACTAAGAGTTCACTGGTCTACGAACTGAGTTCTTACAACGATTGACTAAAAACTCGAAAAGTCCGCAACCTATTATACCAGTTTTCATTTTTTTGATTTTCGGATGATTCTGGCCAGGATTTTAGAAACAAAATATGAAATTATTGTATTGTCACGGGTTCTCTACACGTATACAAAGTTTCAAGTCGATCCAAGTTCTAAAGTGTCATGGCGGACAGTGAGTAGTGAATATACTGGTCGCTCGTGTTTTTGCACAGTTTTCAGCAGGTGATTGTTTGTGTTTTACAGGTAGTATAGGATATTTTGAAATTATTTGTGTGTACATTTATTCTGTAATAATGGCGCCACGCAAAACAAAGAATTCCGACGAGAATAAAGAAGAAATGACAAAGCGTGTGATGCAGGAATGTTTGAGGGACCCTGCCATGTTGCAGCTGCTAAAGGACTCGGTGCGTGAGGCTATAGTGAGTGAGTTGAAAACAACCATAGATCGGAACACTGAGGTCATTAAACAGTTGGAGCTGTCGTTACAGGAAAGGGATACTAAAATAATGAAACTAGAACAACTGTTGTGCGAAAAAACTGATTCCCTTGAACAGTACCAACGCCGCCAATGCTTACGTATCTTTGGCATCCCGGAGATGGACGCTGAGGATACAGACAAAATAGCTATCGATGTGGCGTCTAAAATAGGTATTAAATTGGAAACATGCGATATAGATAGGAGTCATCGTGTGGGGAGAAAGGCGGACCGGCCACGGCCGGTTATCGTCAAATTCGTAAGCTATCGGAAAAGGAGAGAGGTTTTCCAGAACAAAAAACAGCTGAAAGGGAGTGGTGTTACAATTAGGGAAGACTTAACTCAAATGAGGTATAAGCTATTAAAAGAATGCATCACCAAATATGGTGTAACAAAAGTGTGGACAATTGACGGAGCAATACATGTTAAAGAAGGAGATAACAAACGCATCATTCTCCGGGCCTCAGAAATATAATTAGTGCAAACACGGCCAGTGAATAACCGACAGTTATCACTTTAAAACATTTTATTAATAGTACATAAAATTAAGATATTCTTAGTGACGTGATACCAAGTTTAGTTTGTAAGTTTGTTGAAATATTTTTACGACCATTTTTCGTCTAAATGATGATTTTCCTTTGACAGTCTTTGACAGGTTACAGGACAATAACCTTCCCACTCCCCTTCTCGACCCCACTATTTCAAGGAATGCTTTAGAAATAGCTTTGTCCACATACCCTAATTCCTTGCAGGTAGCCCATTTCAATGCTCAGAGTATTACTGCACATATAGATGAGATCAGAACTATTTTCTTCTCTTTAAATATTCATGCTCTTCTCATATCCGAAACGTGGCTAAATCCCACCATTACCTCTTCTTTAATTGACATGGATGGTTATACTTTTCTTAGACACGATCGTGTTTACAGTCGCGGGGGCGGTATTGGAGCCTTCGTTAGAACAGACCTTACTCCTAAAATTGTGTATCTATCTAATAACGAACCATCTGCCGAAATTATGTTCATAGAAATATTTGTCAGTTTCAAAAAATGTCTTCTCTGTGTAGTATACCAACCTCCTAAAATAAAAGCCATCGCTGAAATTGAGTCCACTTTACAAAACGCGCGAATACAATATGAACACGTTATCGTTATGGGCGACTTTAATATAAATATACTAGACACTGATAACAGACATACACAACCAACTGATGGCTACGTTCCAGGCTTGTGATATGACACTCCTACCCCTACGACCTACACATCACACTCATCACTCTGAGACGTTACTTGACTTAATTGCAACTAATAATCCAGACAGAGTACTTACTCACGGGCAACTGCCAGCCCCGGGAATATCAGCATATGATATTATATTCTTAGCATATTCACTGCAGTGCCCTAAACCGACTCGAAAGACTATTACGTATAGAGACTTAAAACATATAGACAATGCAACCCTAATTGAAGAAGCTATGCAGATGCCGTGGCATTCAATATGGATGCTGCATTCTGTAGATGAAAAAGTTGAGACACTAAATGACTTTATACTACAATTATACAACAGACATGCCCCACTAAAAACTAAACTCGTGAAACGACGCCCTGCACCCTGGATGACTCTTTCAATTCGTAACTTGATGACTGATAGAGACGCAGCACATAAGAAATATAGACTCAACAAAACAGACACAAGTCTCACTCAATATAAACAGTTACGTAACAAGACAAATCAAGCTATAAGAAACGCCAAACTTAGACATTTATACAAACCTAACAATACCAATACTTCAGAAATCTGGAAGGAAAAAACTTGAATAGAATGGGAATTGGGAGAAAAGACACACAGGTAGACAAATTACCTGTTTCCCTGGACACACTCACATAATCACTTCACAGGTATAACTACTACTCCAAAGGATAAAGAACAAACAATAAATGAATTATCACTGACAAATCAACCCGACAGAGAACATTTCCACTTCTCATATGTTACAGACTACGACGTAAAGAAAGCCATAATGCGAATAAAAACCAAAGCAGAAGGAACTGACCGTATAAATATTACTTTACTGAATAAAATAATCGAAGCTATACTACCTACTATAACTCATATTTTTAACTCCTCACTAAAAACTTCTACATATCCCTCATTGTGGAAACAAGCCCTCGTACGTCCACTGCCTAAAGTTAAAACGCCCTCAACCCCGAACGACTTTCGACCCATTAGCATTTTACCTACTCTTTCAAAAGCTCTGGAACGATTAGTCCATAAACAACTGACTGAATACCTAAATGATTACAACCTTCTAGATCAATTTCAGTCAGGCTTCAGGACAGGACACAATGCAAATACTGCTCTACTAAATATTTGCGAAGACATACGCGAAGCTGCTGATAATCGAAAACTTACTATTCTTACATAACTGGACTTTAGTAAAGCATTCGACATGGTAGACTTGGACTTATTGTTGCATAAACTTAAAAACCTCTTACTCACTGATAGTGCCACGAAATGGTTCAATTCCTACCTTCATGAGCGCCAGCAATCTGTTATAGGAAATCATACATTATGTTCTTCTTGGTCCATCCGTAAAGCTGGGGTTCCACAGGGTTCGGTACTTGGACCTTTGCTTTTTTCAATCTACATAGATGACATATCTAACTCCCTAAAGCATTGCAAACATAATTTATTTGCAGACGACATGCAAATCTACATCCACACAGACAAATATTCACTAAATGACGCTGTTGCCAAAATTAACGAGGATCTTGACTCACTAATGACTTGGACAGTTAAATATGGACTGCAATTAAATCCTAAAAAGTCACAATCAATCATTATGGGTCATCAGAGACTATTATCTACAATTAACCTAAACACAGTTTCGCATGTGTCACTAAACGGAGTTCAAATCCCTTATAGTGAGACAGTAAAAATTCTAGGAGTATTTATTGACAAAAACTTAAATTGGAATACACAAATAAACCATACATGCAAAACAGTCTTCTCAATAATACATTCATTAAATCGTGTACGAAATTGTTTGCCATTCGCCCTTAGGAAAATGTTAGTAGAAACACTTGCAATGCCCCATTTTGATTATTGTGACACTCTTTTTACAGACTTAAATATTATTTCCACTCAAAGACTTCAACGTGTTCATAATTCTTGCGCACGTTTTATTTGTGGTATTCGCAAATTTGACCATGTTACACCGTCCCTGGAACAATTATCGTGGTTTCGTCTAAGAGATCGTAGAACTGTCCATTCCCTATCCCTTCTCTATAAAATACTTCACACATCATCGCCTAATTATTTATCACGCCGCTTCATCAGACTATTCATTAAATCGTGTACGAAATTGTTTGCCATTCGCCCTTAGGAAAATGTTAGTAGAAACACTTGCAATGCCCCATTTTGATTATTGTGACACTCTTTTTACAGACTTAAATATTATTTCCACTCAAAGACTTCAACGTGTTCATAATTCTTGCGCACGTTTTATTTGTGGTATTCGCAAATTTGACCATGTTACACCGTCCCTGGAACAATTATCGTGGTTTCGTCTAAGAGATCGTAGAACTGTCCATTCCCTATCCCTTCTCTATAAAATACTTCACACATCATCGCCTAATTATTTATCACGCCGCTTCATCAGACTATCCGACACACATAATCTTGACACTCGATCCCATCAGCACATTGTCCTTTATATCCCGCCTCATCACACTGTATATTATTCATTATCTTTTACGGTGTCACTTACCAAAACATGGAATTCCCTTCCACCCTATGTCAGAGACTGTCAAACTATAACATCCTTCAAAAACAAACTAAAGAATTATTTAATAAACAAACTAACTTATACACCTCACTGATAGTATTCTTTTAGCAATATTAATATATTTAATTATTTATGTAAATAATATTAAGAATAACAAATATTTTTATTTGTTTTGTTTTAAATATTGTATAATCGTAAAATTAGTTTTCTATATCTCACTATTTTCCTGTTTTTTATATACACTAGACAGGGACAATTTAATATGTCTTGCTTGTATACATTTTATTATTAGTTTTAGTCTTAATTTTAACTAATATTAACTGGTTGTATTATAATAGATCGTAATATGTATATTAGATATTATCTTTTGATCAAATTTTTACTTAGTGTTTAATATTAGAGTTAATTAAGATTGTTATATTCTTATGTAATATATGTTTGTCCTGGTGAGTGGAAGAGAAGGCCACATGGCCTTAACTCCACCAGGCTAAATAAATCTTAAATCTTAAAAATGTTTCTAAGTGGGTGAAAATCGCGTTGAAAGATTCCGTTACATTGATACAAAAACACGTTTTTTGATTTTCTGATGATTATGGCCAGGATTTTAGAAAATAAATATGAAATTATTGTATTGTCACGGGTCCGCTACAAGTATACAAAGTTTCAAGTCGATCCAATGTTTCTAAGTGGGTGAAAATCGCGTTGAAAGATTCCGTTACATTGATACAAAAACTTTTTTTTTTATTTTCTGATGATTATGGCCAGGATTTTATAAAATAAATATGAAATTATTGTATTGTCACGGGTCCTCTACAATTATACAAAGTTTCAAGTCGATCCGATTATTTTAAGTGGGTGAAAATCGCGTTGAAAGATTCCGTTACATAGATAGATAGATAGATAGATACAGGTCAAGCTAATATAAAGCGTGTAAAAAAGGAGGAGCTTTCTTTATCACAAAAGCAGGAGCTGATAAAGAGAAATCGATAAACAGCGAGGTGAAACACGACTGTCATTGGTGTAAAACAGAATTCATTTGAAACGTGATTGGCCATTGACTACCATTTGCGACATGACTTAAATAGTCAAAGTAAGTATTTTTTAATACTGATGGGAAAAATGGACTCTTGCTGTAAGAGAGGAAAAATGATTACTGGTATTTTAGAACAAGTTCTTTGGAAGTTTTGGACAAAAGAAGGATGAAAGGCGAATAGAGAAGATTACATAACAGTGACTTACATTATCTTTATATAAGACCAGACGTAGTAAGAACAGTTAAGTATCGTAGATTGCGGTGGGCAGTATATATGTGGAACGAATGGGGAATGAAAGAGGGGCATCTGAAATTCTTGTAAGAAAACCAGAGGTAAAACGCCCTGTTGGTAGACCAAGAATGAAGTAGGAGATAAACTTTAATTATGATTTGAGAGGGGATGATTGGAAAACATTAGCTTATGTCCGCGCGGCCATGAACGTACAGATTCGATAGTACCAGTGAGTTAGTTAAGAGTTAAATTGATTGATATATTTTTGTGCCGAGCTAAATATTTTAATTAATTAATTTATTATTCCTATTATTATTATTATTATTATTATTATTATTATTATTTATTATTATTATTATTATTATTATTGTTATTATTATTACTTACGTAGTTACATACTTACTTACTTACTCACTGGCACTATCGAACCCAGCACTGTCAGTTATTTATGTTTGTGATTTGGCACCTACCTATTTCACGTCTTGATCCGTGTCTTCTAGTGCTTATAGGTGTATTTGTAATTTAAATTTTGCTAAAGAAAATTCTCCTCTCTTTGCTTTCCTTGTTGAATGTTGTCTTTCATTTCTTCATCATCTGCAGTTTTCTGATGTTGAACTTAAGCTTAGCGGTATTAAATTTCATCCTTGAAGTATTCGTCTTTTTGTCGTTTATTTGCTTGAAGCTATTTGAGAATTTACAAAGGATATAGTGGTTTGGAGAAGTTGTGGGTTCTGTAGGATTGTGGTCAGGAGTAGAAGGATTTGTTGGAGTAGGTTTTCAGCAGTGGCGTGTATTCAATGGACGCAAGGTAAGCATTGCTTACCCAGTACAAAAAATTAAAAAATGAGAATCATTACTGGAATAGTCAGTTTGATTAACATAAATGTTCAATGCAATTTAAAAATAATTTTCACCATCTGGCCCGTATTTGCGTTGTCAATTTGTTCCATCCAGCTCCCCAGCTATAAACCACTCTTGCGCTACACGAAGAGCTAGGAGCTGCTCGGATATAATCGTTTGCCGTCGTTAGTCTTCGTTATCTGTGGTCCTGCAATTTTGAAAGTGCGGGTCTTGATATGTAATAAAATCTTATTTTAAGTCATAGGTATTCGATTTTAAATAAAACTTGTGGTCCAACATTTCTCAGTCGTAATTTTAGTGTCAATACTGAAGTATTTTTATAGTTAAGAGAGTTTTATTACAGGTTAAGTGTATGAACATATTTTAATATTGGAGTGTATGTATGTGATATAGCTGTAAGGTAAGCACTTCAGCTCCTTGCGTACAGCAGTCAGTGTTGAAAATATGGAAGCTCAGAGTGAGTCAGCGCAAGACAGTGGACAAAGCGCATGTGACTGTGTAATATGCGATGTTCTAAAATGTGACTTTGCCTCGCGCACATTCGAAGATAAGAAACGTATAATATAGAGTGGTAGGCTTACACCTGAGTTAAATATCGCAACTAAAGCGAAATCTTGTGTAAGGCGTTTCAAATCACAACTTTACAATAGAAACGAGTGGTTAACAGGGTGCCCTCGTACGCAAAAATTGTACTGTTAGTCATGTCTTCTATTTATTAATGAAAGATCTGTTTGGAACAGTGCGGGTTATTGTGACATGGGAAACATACACAAAGCCATTAAAAAGCATAGCCTATCTCAAAATCATTTGCTCTCCATTATAAATGAGAAAACTTTCGGTAAGACGAGAATTGAGCATATGATAGACAATCAGAAAAAAATTAGTGATGTGCAACACAATAATCTTGTGAGAAAAAATAGAGACATAATGAGACGCTTCATTGATGTAGTTTGTTTTTTGTCAGGGCAAGAGATAACATTCAGAGGGCACGACGAATCACGGGACTTCTCAATAAAGGGAATTACGTTGAACTCGTAAAACTACTCAGTGAATATGACGAGAAATTAAAGTACCATTTAGAACAGTCTACGACATTTACAGGAATGTCAAATTTTATCCAGAATGACCTAATTGCATCCATATCAAACATATTAATGGACAGAATAAAGAGGGAGATCAATGAATCAAATTTTATTTCCATTGTTCTAGATGAGGCAACAGACGTAAGCAATTTTTCTCAGCTGTCTCCTGTGTTTTGGCACGTCACTGAGAGCGGCCAAGTACATGAACGATTTTTAGGATTCATTAACGTTTCTAATGATAGAACAGCTGAGGCATTATACAAGATAGTGGTTCTACTGATTCATAATTTCGGATGTGGGAAGAAACTTATTGCACAAAGTTATGATGGAGCAGCTGTCATGGCAAGTCAGTTGAATGGACTGCAATCGAAGGTGAAAAACACATTTCCAAATGCTATTTTCGTTCATTGCTTCGCCCATCGACTGAATTTAGTATTACCCAATCCATGGCCATCATAAAAGATTGCAATTTTTTTTTTTACTTTCAATGGACTAGCTGCTTTCTTTTCAAAATCAACCAAAAGAACACGGGTACTCGATGAAGAAATAAAGAAGCGGTTGGCAAGAGTGTCTTCGACGCGATGGAATTATGGTTCTCGTTTGGTTGGAACAGTACATGAGCATCGGAATGAGCTAATTACTGTCTTTAGAAGAATTACAGATCCAGATGAGAATTGGGATCAGCAAGCCTATATTGCTGCCCGTGGATTTTTAATCACAATGCAAGATTTTGATATCAATTTTATACTAAATACGTTTGTTAATATTTTCCCTCTAACAGACAGTTTATTTGATATATTGCAGACAAAAATTCATGATATAGGTTACTGCATAAGTAAAATGAAGGAATTGAAAGAAATCATACAAAACAAACGAGAAGAGTTTGAAAAAATATGGGAAAAAACGAGACGAACTTCAGATTCCAACGAACCATCCCAAACATTCAAGACATGATGAAACCTTTGACACCAAAGCAAAGTATAAACAAATTTACGTACAGATTTTTTACACTATACCGGGTCAATTGAATTATAGATTGAGTAATTTAGACTCATTATTATTTTTGGAACTTTTGAATGTAAAAAAATTCGACATGTATACACATTGTTTTCCGGAAATTGCATTTCAGTCGTTAAAAGACAGCTATGGAAATGTTTTCGAAATTTCTTCATTGAGATCACAGCTTGTCGTTACATTTATTTCAGAAGACATGCGCCACAAAAGTGTTAGTGATCTACTCAAGTTCATTAGATCAAATGATCTACAAACAGCATATTGTGAAGTAGTAAAACTGTGTGAACTAACTTTGAAAATCCCTGCAACAAGTGCGTCAGTTGAGCGAAGTTTTTCTACTTTAAAAAGGATTAAAAACTACGTGCGTAATTCTCAAGGTCAAGAGGGACTTACAAACTTAGCAGTACTATCCATTGAAAGATGACTTCTGAAACAGTTGAAGCAAGAGTCTACATTTTATGATCTTGTAATTGACGATTTTGCCAAGAAGGATTCAGCTTCATTACATATAAGGTAATTAGATATTTAGAGATAATATTTTATAATCAATTGATTAATTAAATTGAAAAGGGACTAAGCGCCAAAATTGAAAAGGAACTCATTTTCATGACATTGGAAACAGAACATAGCATCTTTGAGTAGAGAAAAAAAAAAGACTGGCACCTATTCCCAAATTGCTTACCCTAAAAAAATGTTCAATACACGCTACTGGTTTTCAGGCTTTGGATCAATAATTTTGGTGGCCGATAATGGAGGAAAGTTGTTGTTTTCTGTTTTTCTTGATGTTCTTGAAGTTTCCGGTTTTATTGATGTAGTTTGATTTGTTTCTTGTCGTGTCTGTTGTCTCTCTTTCAGGTATATCTGGAATACGGAGCAATTCCGATAACTCGCTGCGTGCTCCTGATTGCAGTTTGAACATTTTGGTGCCTTCTGGGTGCACTCAGATACTTTATGTTCTCCTGAACACCGTACACATCTTGTCGTTCTAAAGCAGAACTCCGCGATGTGCCCGAAGCCATGGCAGTTGAAGCACTGTGTGCCTCCAGTTGGTTTCTTGTATGGTTCTAGTCGAATTTTGTTGCTAAATAGTTCTGTGAGGTCTTTATCCAGTCTTGATTTTAAATCTTCTGTTTTCATGAACGTTAGGACATAGATTGGTAACTCAATCTTTTTCCTTTCGCCTTGTTGCGTGATTTGTTTTTCTATACTTCTTACTTCTATTACTGACAGCTTCCGATCTTCTTGAATTTCATCAAATATCTCTGGAATTGTGATAGAGCTAGGTAGTCCTTTCATTGTAATCTTGAAGATGGGAGGTCTGCCGTATCCATGTGTGTAGAATTGAGTCTTCGATTTCTTGAGGTGCTTGTAGGCATATTCGTAAGCTCCTTTGGTTGCGGTGTTCCTTGATTGTATCGCTGTGATACTTCTTCTTTGTTTCCTGCAGTAATGCATTCCAATTTGTATGGTGTTATGTCTTTAGTGTTTACCACTATGGGAGGTGGTATTTCGTCCTTGTCAGAGTTGAGTGAGTCATACATATTCCTTGTTTCTATTGGTGTTGTGGGTTTCCTATTGTAGGTCTTTCTGGCGGTATGGCGTGCCGGCGGATGAGAATATCCTTCTTCATCCATGTTCAGCAGAGTTCTTCGATCAGCAGAGTCGAAGCCAGCCGATGTAGGTTCCTAGCTGCGCGGACATAAGCTCTCCATACATCCCTAACCAGAGCTAATGCTTTCCAATCATTCCCTGTATAATCTACTTCCCTCAAATCATAGTTAATGTTGTTCTCCCACCTCATTCTTGGTCTACCAACTGGGCGTTTTCCCTCTGGTTTTCCTACAAGAAGCTTCCATGCGCCTCTTTCATTCCCATACGTGCCACATGCCCTGCCAGTCGCAGTATATGAGACTTAACTGTTCTTACTATATCTGGCTTCCTATAAAAACCATGTAGTTCATTGTTATGTAGTCTTCTCCATTCACCTGTCTGTTCATCTCTCTTTGGTCCAAAAATTTTCCTAAGTTCTTTATTCTCAAATAATTGTAATCTCCTTTTCTTCCCTTAAAGTAAGAGTCCATTTTTCGCATCCATATAATATAACTGGTAGAATAATACTTTTATATGTATTCTGTTTAACGTTTTTTGAAAGGAGTTGATACATCAAAAGTCTTTGTAATGCATAATAGCATGCATTTCCAGAATTGAGCCTATGTTTAATTTCTTTGTGCATCTCATTCCTATTTGTGATTATTGTCCCTAGGTATTTGAATTCAGCCACTTCCTCAAAATTTCCCTCATGTGGCATTAGCTTTCCATATCCATTATATAATGTATTATTACGTGTAACCACATATTTAGTATTATTGATATTTACTTCCAGTCCTAATTTCTTACTGTTACTCATTAGTGTGTGAGTGTTGTACTTTAGTACCTCCTCGCTATCGGCCAATAATACTACATCATCAGCATAAACTAACAGCTTATTAATACCATTGAGTTGTAGGCTTTTTTCATCCTCTAGAGATTTTATGGCATGCTCTAGTACAAAATTAAATAGTAGAGGAGATAGTGCATCTCCTTGCTTCAACCCAATCCGGATTTCAAAAGTCTACGAAAAAGTTTGCCTACACGCAACCTACTCTTTGAGCCATTTAGACACATTCGTATAAGTCTAACTTTTTAGGAATTCCGAACTCCAGCAGGATACTATATAACTTCTCACTCTTAACTAAATCGTATGCTTTTTTGAAGTCTATGTATAGTTGATGTACAGTAACATTATATTCCCATTTCGTTACTAAAATCTGTCTTAAGCTAAAAATCTGATCTGTTGTAGACCTGTTTCTTATAAATCCACATTGATGATCTGCTAGAATGTCATCAATATAAGGGGTAAGTCTGCTTACTAATATATTTGTTAGAATTTTGTATGAAGTTGAGAGTAACGAGATGCCCCTATTGTTGCTGCAATCAGTTTTATCTCCTGTCTTATAAATTTGTACGATAATTGATTCCTTCAATTCATCTGGAAGATCTTCTTTTTCCCAAATCATACTAAGCAACCAGCGTATCTTGTCCATCAACTTTTCTCCTTCTTATTTTCTCAGTTCTGCTGGGATCTCATCTGAACCTGATGCTTTATATATCTTCAATTTTTCAATTGCCATTTCATCCTCTAATGCATTTGGTTCTGCGATTATCATTTCTGCTGTCTGTATATTATCCTCCTGAATGTCCTGTTCTGTATGGACATTGAATAGCTGATTAAAGTAACTTTTCCATCTATGTAATATACTCCTGGAATCTGCAATCATATCCCATTTTCAATCCGAATTATGTTTGTTCTAGCCTGAAACCCTTTCTTCTCTATACTAATATCCTGATATAATTCTCTAATGTTCCTCTTTTTTGCGTTCATTTCAAGATCATTAATGTTTTCTCTCAAATATTCCCTCTTTTTACTCTTTAGTAACTTGGTAGTTTCCCGTCTAATACTACCCAATTGCTCTAAATTTACCTCATTTGGCTCGTGTAACCATTTTATTTTTGCTAGCTTTATTTTCTTTACAATATCGGCACCTTCCTCATGAAACCATTTCTTGATTTACCTCTTTTTTAAATAACCAATGTTTCTGATGCGGACAATTTAATAGTATCCCTTATAGCCTCCCATTCTTTATTTATATCAGTTTCTTCTTCGTTTGTCACATTGTCATCGGAAGATTCCAGTACTTCAAATCTATTAGCAATTTTGATTTGGTATTCTTGCCGCATTTCATCATTTTTCAAGTTCTTTAATTCAAATTTTAGAGAATCGTCTTCAGCGTTTGTTCCTCTCATAAGCGATAGCCGTTGTCTGATTTTCACCCTGACCAGATGATGATCCGAATTGCAGTCTGTCCCTCTAACTGATCTAACATCAATGTGCTACTCTGCCAGCGTTTATCCACTAATACATGATCTATCTGGTTCCGAGTTTCTGCATCTGGGGATGTCCAGGTGTACTTATGAATATCCTTGTGCTGAAATGTTGTGCTCTTAACAATGAGATTCTTCGATGTGGCAAATGTGACTAATCTAACCCCGTTGTCGTTACTATCTTCATGAAGACTGAATTTGCCTATTGTTGGTTTGAATATATCTTCCCGCTCCACTTTTGCATTAAAATCTCCTAAGACAATTTTCATATGATATTGTGGAAGGCTATCAAATAAGCATTCTAATTCTTCATAGAATTCATCCTTGATCTTGTCATCTTTATCTTCTGTGGGGGCATGTACATTCACGATTATAAAATCATGTCGTTTACCCTTTAGAATTATATATGATATCCTATCACTAACAAGCTTAATATCTTGGATAGCGGATAGGATCCTCCTTCTGACTAAAAAAACCCGTTCCAAATGCTGGTCTCTCTGCACCCCCGTAATATAATGCAAAGCTTCCTGATTCCTGACTACCTTCTCCTGGCCACCTAACTTCCTGTAAAGCGACTATATCCAAGGGCGATTTATCTAATTCCCGCGTGCCCCGCTATTGTATAAAGTCCTAACATTCCATGTTCCTAGGAACATGTCCCTGTGTTTGTGCCTTTGGCGTGGGTTCGCTAAAGTATTCCCCGCCCGGAGAACCGAATGGGGGACTATTTGACCTACGAAAATGTTTACTCCAGTTGAACCATGTCCGCATTTCTTGACGGTTGTATTTTTACGGTGAAAGATCGTCACTCTATCGACCAAGGTACTTTTTTAGTCTGGCTTATCACCTTCGGCCACTCCGGCATGGGTAACCTTATCGGCAGCAATCCTACCGCCAGCATAATTCTCAGGATCATTTAAGCATGCAAGCCACTCCACCACAAGGTACTTGATGCGTTATTTTCTTATTTTTTGTTTGTTTACTAACTTGTTGATAATATATTTGTTATATCCGCTAGTTTTTGTCTTATGTTTAATATAATTTGTTTATTTAATGTAATTGTTTTCATTTAGAGAAGTTTTAACATTCTCTTTATCAAAATATTGGATGTACTCATTATTTGTTCGAATGGGTGTAAAACATTAGTACATTTACGTTCCTTTCACATTTCTCACTTGTGTCTTCTATTATTGTTCCAAATCTTTCTGAAATAAAAAAAAATGAGTAATGTATTTTCCAGTGCTCTTCCACCTTGTACCACACTTTACTGAAATACACTTGCCTGTTCTAACTCAATAGTCGATATATACACATACATAAACACACATACATACATACATACATATATATACACACGCATATACTTGTACACATATATATACACATACACATGTATATATATATTTAGATATTATAACTGTATTTTTTATTAACTATTATTTGAGGGAAGTAGATTATACAGGGAATGATTCTAAATCGGGATTTGAACCCAATATCTCTGGTTCTGTACACCAATGCTTTAACGATTTAAGCTATTAGGCATTACCATTTAAACATAGATTTTTCTCTTATACTAATACGATTCACGTGCTCCAGGTAGCAGTGAACTTTTGTTCCACTAACGCCATCTAGCGGTCTCTTAAATAAGAGCACTTTAAAATGGAAATCCACACATTACATTTCCAACAAGTAAAGCTAATATTCGATACTTAATATTAAATGTGTCACTTCTTACTCAATGATAAATTAAATTTGAAGTGAAAGTGTTTAAATCGTGATGCCTAATAGCTTCAATCGTTAAAGCACCGGTGTACAGAACCAGATATATTGAGTTCAAATTCTCATTTAAGCATATATTTTTCACTTCAAATTTATATTATCAGTCCACCGCTGTGATCTCGAGGTAGCGTGCTGCCTTGTCACGCAGCGGGCCCGGGTTCGATCCCCGGTCGGGGTAGTTTTTCTGGGTGGAGGTTTTCCTCATCTCTGAGACAAATGTCAGGAAAACTTTAAGGTCCAAACGGTCCCCGAAATCATATGGCCATCGCAATCATCATTCATATTCATCTTAGATTAAGCTTAGGATTAGGGACTCTCCTGGCGCACCATTATTATCATCATCACCCATCATATCATCGGGGCAACGTAATCCCGCCTTCCAGGCGCCCCAACCACAGAAGTGGGTTAAAAGTACGCCATGCCAGGAGAGGAACCAGGAATGTCGAAAGACAACCTGGGGCATTTGAAAAAAAAAATTATATCCGTCCCTGTAGCGTAGTCGGTAGAGTCCCTACCTTCCACTCCGGCGACCTGGGTTCGATTCCCGGCGGGGTAAGGGATTTTAAAATCTGAACCTTGGGATTGGGTGTGTGTAGTGTCCAAGTTGTACCCATTGGGTTTAATTCCTCAAAAAAAAATATTATCATGTACTTCTTTTGTCCAAAAACATCTTTAATTTCCTTTTCGTATTCCTCCTTCAGTTTTCTTCTGATGTACTCTAAATCTTCGTAATCTTCTGCTGTCGGTATGTGATAAACATCAAATACAACGAATAAACTATATCTCGCTCTACCTTTATTCCAATAGATCAAAATTTGTATTTCCATTGTGTTAATATATGTACGGTACTGAATAAGGTTGGCGACAGACAACATCCTTGTTTTAAACTTAAGTAACTTCAAAATATAGTTAAAATTCAGATAATATATACCTGAAGACACAGTCGTCCATAACGGTAACATACCGATGTAATATGATATATAAATATAGTAATATAAAATAGTGATAATAAAATAAGAAATGCGCACAACGTGCAAAGAAGATTGTTTTTAGTCACTGCAGAGTTTCAACAAAGATTCTGATCTCATCCTACAGTTTAACACATGATATTTCTCGCAGTGTTCGCCACATCTTGAACACACGCAGTCTGGGCCGGGCTCGTGGAATCTCTGGTTGCTGCACAGCTTGTGGTGAAATCCATGCACAGCGAGTCTGGTCGCTGTGTGGCGCAATTCATATCCTCCCTGAATGCAATCACGGTTTGTCATGGCGTCAGTAATATAAAAATAGCAATATAAAATATATGTCTTCTTAACAAAGGAGCCGCCATTTGCAAAAATCGTAGCAACGGCTCGTAGCATTTGGGGTTAGAGAATTAACTATGTAGAAGAGAAAAATACGCGTTTAGATTGGAGGCCTAAGTAGCTCACTTGGATAGAGCATTGGCATAGAGAGTCAAAGGTCCTGGGACAAACCCCAGTCTAGGCGTATATTTTTCTTTTCAAGTATAATTTGTCCACCATTAAGATGTTTAAAAACGAATAATATGAACATTAAAAGAAGCACTACTCGCTTTATAAGTAATGTTTAAATTCCCAATAAAAAGTCTTCTTAACAAAGGAGCCGCCATTTGCAACAATCGTAGCAACGGCTCGTAGCATTTGGGTTTAACGAATTAACTATGTAGAAGAGAAAAATACGCGTTTAGATTGGGGGCCTAGGTACCTCACTTGGATAGATCATTGACATAGAGAGTCGAAGGTCCTGGGTTCAAACCCCAGTCTAGGCGTATATTTTTCTTTTCAATTATAATTTGTCCATCATTAAGATGTTTAAAAACGAATAATATGAACATTAAATTTGTGAATGTTTGTTGCAAACTGATAGTCTATAAGTTCTTATGTATTTTTTAAATTCATGTTAACTAGTAAGATTGGTTTGAGAAAACCCTCAATCATGAGGAAAATTCTCAAAAATGAATGAATGATATTTTTACAGGGGATAATTGGAAATATTAGCTTAGGATAGGGATGTGTGGAGAGCTTATATCTGCGCGGCTATGAACCTATAGGTTCGATAGTGTCAGCGAGTTAGTTCAAACTTAATATTAGATGTGGAAAAGAAAATGAAATAAAGCTTTTACAGTAGTTTATTTCGTTCTATAAATACTTATTTTAAATTATACTTTATTTTGATTATGAAAAATTAAATTTATGTTATGTGAAAATCACGAAGGTAGAATTGTGCAACTTTCTATAATATTACAGGTAAATCCAGAAAATTGAACAAACCTGGGTAAATTTCTGGACGAAACGCGAAAAATAAGAACAACACTCATTCATGAATAAATAAATATGTTATCAAAATGTAATACCATTAATCTACTCGTATATATGCGAATATATATCCCTCTTTGTCTCTCACTCCGACCCGTCAATGTTCTATGTCGAGGCATAATGGAAGTAGGCGCGAATATCTAAATATAAAAAGTGTAATGAAATTACTGAAAACAAAATTAGCACGATTTAATTTAAATTTAAATAATAAAATGTACTTACTTTTTAAACCACTAGTAATACATACGCGAGAGTAAGTCAATTCACATAGTTGCTGCACAATTTTCTTTTTGCAACAATGCACTCTCAGTATGAACGTAAACAAATTAATTAGTACACAAATGAATAATACACATACATTCCTTACAGACAATTTATTTTATTTTGTTTAATTTAATTTATTTGTAACACATATATCCATACATTTTTTTTTCTCTGTACTTCTTCTCTACATGAACTTTAATTATGACAAATATCACACTCCACCGTGCGCGCAATCTGCTTAAAAAGTGTTACACAATTTTTTCTTCACGTATTCATATATTTTTAGTGTCACCTGAAATGTGGAAAGACAAACAGGTGGCATTAAAAATATATATATTAATACGCGAAGAAAAAACTTTGTACTCCTTTTCAAGCAGATTGCGCGCACGGAGGATTGTGATATTTGGCATAATTAAAGTTCATATAGAAACGAATTGAAGAAAAATAAAATTTATGTATGTGTTACAAATAAATTAAATTAAATTAAATTAATTTTCTCTAAGGCATTTATGTGTATTGCTCGTTCATTTGTGTACTAATTCATTTGTTTACGTTGATACTGAAAGTGCATTGTTGCAAAAAGAAAATTGTGCAGGAAAAATGTGAATTGACTTAGTCTCGCGTATTATTACTAGTGGTTTAAAAAAGTGAGTAATTCTATTATTTAAATTAAACCCTGCCTAATTTTGGTTTCAGTAATTTCATTACATATTTTTTATATTTAGATATTCGCGTCTACTTCCATTATGCCTCGAAATACAACATTGACGGGTCGGAGTGATAGACAAAGAAGAAGGGTATAGCCTATATTCCCGTACACTTAAAAATAGGCCAAATGAAAATTTAAATAGTATACAAATATCAAATGACGCGTTATTATTTTTTTGTAATATGGCTTTGCCAAGCTATACCACGTATTTCCTATTGTTAGTATTTTTTAAAAAAATAGATAATTAATGAATAATGACGTATTTGTGACAAACTTAAAAATTTAATTAATTGTGGTCGAATTTCAACCGCTGGGCGACCACTAGTTCTTAATAATTCTATGTAACATTATTTAATGTATAATGTTATTGTACAGTATTATTATCTAATTGTATTATTATTGTGTTTTTTTGTATTAGGTTAGGCCTATATTATTACCAAACATTACTTTATTGTAACGGACTGTCAACAGCACGAAGCGTACTGCCCGTGCGACCCATATTTTTAAATAACATTGTATCTTGCAGTACTTTTAGTCTAATAAAGTCCTACTACTATTACTACTTTTTTTCGTAACGTACTTGTACTTGGTGTTAAAAATAAGAAAGCGTAAGAATAATTCTAAAGAAACCGTTATAATTTTAAATAAAAGGCATTGATCCGATTATTTATTCCAGATTCGACATATTGTGCCTCTCAAGAACATATTTTTCTCTTTTCTCTTTAGATTGTTTACACCTCTTTCAAATTGGTTTTGTTTTAAAAGTTTTTTGAATGCGTTAGCTCTATTTCTTTGCTTTTTCTTTCTCCTTATCTGCACAAGTGCCTCTCTCTCCAAGGGGGGGGGGGCGTTGTAGAATTACACAAGTTTAGCGCTTTTAATCTGTTCCTTTTTATTTCTCTTTGTCTCGCACCTTCAAAATAATCTAGCAAACTCAACCTGATGAAATATATTTCTTGTTTGTTTCATTCGTTCCACTGTAAGTTACTTGGTATCCTAAGTGAAGATTATTCTTTAATATGAGACCCAGTTTAGCCGTTCCAAAGGTGACTTCCTTTATTTCTTCTCACATTTTTTAGTATTGAATTTCTGTTTTATTACTTCCACGTATAGTAAAGCATACAACATATCGTCGAATAAAGTTTATCTTTATTTTTTATCACTTCTAGTGGAATCTCGGATGAGGTAACATAGGCGCATAATAACAATGTTTCTTATATAACACTTCTACACAATTCTTTGAAATTTGAAAAATGATTTATAATAACTAAGGGAGGTCAGAGTTAAAAGTCCAAATTTGATCAGGAACTTTAAACTCTTCTAAACTTACTAGCGGCGACCATAGTCTTGAGATTGAATAACCTAAAAATGAGTATCAAACTATATTTTGGGTATGAAGACTGCCGTCAATCAATGCTGACTAACTACTGATATCTCGTGCGGATTGTCTAGAGAACGAGGTGCTCTAACCTCCTATTGCCCCAGGGGCGCTAAGGCCTGTAGTAGCATCAATTTCCTATTAGTTTTTACCATTTTAAATAAATATATATATATAACTAACTAATTGGCACAATCGAACCCGTAGGTTCATGGCCGCGCGGAGAAAAGCACTCCATATATCCCTATCTTGAGCCAATGTTTTCCAATCATCCCCTGTATAATCTAATTTCCTCAAATTATCGTTAATGTTATTCTCCCACCTCATTCTTGGTCTACCAACTGGGCGTATGCCCTCTGGTTTTCTTACAAAAAGCTTCCATGCACGTCTTTCATTCCCCATTCGTGCCACATGTCCTGCCCATCGCAGTCTACGAGAGTTAACTCTTCTTATTATATCTGGCTTCCTATAAAGACCATGTAATTCACTGTTGTGCAGTCTTCTCCATTCACGTGTCTGTTCATCTCTCTTTGGTCCAAAAATTCTCCTAAGAACTTTATTCTCAAATTCTCGTAATCTCATTTCCTGCCTTAAAGTAAGAGCCCATGTTTCGCACCCATATATTAACTGGTAGAATAATAGTTTTATATGTTTTCAGTTTAACGTTTTTTTACAAAGGAGTTGGGAAGTCACAGTCTCTATAATGCATAATAGCACGCATTTCCAGAATTGAGCCTATGTTTAATTTCTTTGTGCATCTCATTCCTGTTTGTGATTATTGTTCCTAGGTATTTGAATTCAGCCACTTCCTCAAAATTTCCCTCATGTGTCATTAGTTGTCCATTTCCATTATATAATGTATTTTTGTGTGTGACCATAATATATATATATATATATATATATATATATATATATATATTAGCTAATACCCAACGTGCGCTGCTACGCCTAAATAAATAGTGTGTTTTATGTTTAGTTGAATAACTAGAAGGAATAATAATTATAAATTGATATTATTTTTAGATATCTCGTGCTGATTACCCGGCATTGCCCGGGAATCTACGTATCCCGATGTATTTCGCATAAATGAGCTGATAGAAAAAAATGGTTATTTCGAATTATCCATGCTGCTGCTCTGCTTGCCCGGGAATCTACTTAATCCCGATCTTCTTGGCATAAATGATAGACAAAAATGGTTATTGTGAGTTATCACTAAAATATGCACATATTCTGCCGCGGGCTTTTTGTAGAGTTTATTGAGATAATCAATTCTGTGTACATTAATGTTGTATATTTGTTATTGTTTAGGCAGTGTAAGCCATTTAAGCGTCAAAAATTATTTTTTTCACGTTTTTCACTACAAAGGGCGATTTATAAGGGTGTAGGAGTTGAGTATCACAACTCTCTTATAATCCATGTTCATCCCCGTATTCTTGTGAACATTTTGCAAAAAACCCCATCACAATCGGATCAACCGTATGGCCGCGCATAAAGTACGAACAAACAAACAAACAAACATATATATATATATATATATATATATATCCATCCATAGTAATTCTGCCCGAGGGCAGGTTTTTCACTGCAATCATAGCATTTTCATGCTATGCTTTCTAGCTTTACTAGGGAATTGTAGGTGAGGTAGCTTCCCGTTGCTTTCCACACCGGTGAAGGATGATGATGATAATGATAAGGATGATGGCCATATGATTTCGGGGAACGTTTGGACCTTAAAATTTTCCTGACATTTGTCTTACAGGTGAGGAAAAACCCCGATAAAAACCTCATCCAGAAAAACTGCCCCGGCCAGGGATCGATCCCGGGCCCGCTGCGTGACAGGCAGCACGTTACCTCGAGACCACAGCGGTGGACATATATATATATATACATACAAAATGCCTCTGTGCAATATTAAAGGGCCTTCGTCCTTCCAAGTAATACCTTAGTCGTCTGCTAGATGTCTAATCGAGACGATGTGTTAACCATCGTTGGTATCTGTAGGCAAATAAGCGTAACTGAATTAGCATGGTTAAGCAACTACCACTAAGAATCCCCTTTGTACCCACGGGAACATATGGTGCATAAAAAATACCATTTGCTGATGTCTTTCTACGGACGACGTAATAACTACTACAGGGTGATTTATAATTCCTGTTACAAACTTCTAGGGGTTGCAGATGGGACTTACTAGATAAAGTTTTGAAAGAAACCCATATCTTGAAACTTACCATTTCGATGTAATATAAGTTTGAAGATCGAAACACAATGGGCTGATATAGTGCGTCTAGCGTTTCAGAATAAGTATTTACAGACTTCTACGGGTTGTACTACAAGTGTTGTTCGTTTACAAAGTGTACCTGCGACGCATGTTTTCATACACACGCCCCACAAGACCTAGTGTTTGCTCAGTAATTTATATTGTCGCTAGAATTCGTGAAAGATCTACCTCCGACTCGATAGGTGTAGTACAACCCCTAAAAGTCTGTAATAATTATTCTGAAACACAAAACACACGATATACGCCCAATGTGTATCGATTTTGAAACTTACTTTATATCGAAATGGCACGTTTCTGGTCCTGGGTTCCCTATCAAAACTTTATCTACTATGTCTCCTTTAAAACCCCCAGAAGTTTGTAATAGGAATTGTGAATCACCTTGTATATACCATTTGCAGATATCTTTCTAATGTCAACGTAATGAATACTATATCAGCTAAAACTCACTAGAGAATTGGATTGAAATCACTAACAATGTGCTGTTGTTTCTGTGATTATATCTTCTAAGCACACAATTAGTTCGGTTTACCGTTGGAGAATTGGACATGCGTTCGTATGATCTACGTCTTTTTTCATCATCATCATCATCAACAACAATCACGGATTAAGCCCATGTGGCTTGTTCCGGTCTCATAGATTCTCATTCAAAAGTTTAATCCATCTCTTTTTCGGTCTACCAACATTCCTGTGTCTTTCCGATTTGTAATTAAGTATAATTTTTTGCATACGTTCATCTTTCATTCTTTGAACATGTTCTTTCAAGTTTTTTCGAGATTATTTTATTTTATCTAAAAGTGTAAACATTTTAGCTCATTTCTAATATCCTCACTTCTTCTTTTATCTAGAACTTTGCAGCCAGCTACACTTCTCAGATATCTCGTTTCGATGCTTCTATGATCTTCTCTTCTCTTTTAGTTAAAACCCAAAAATTCATTACCACACAATAGTTGGGGGACTGTCACTGCTTTATAAAATTTTAGTTTTATTTCTTTTCTAGTAGTTTTAAATATTATTTTTATTGTTGCCACATATATAATTAAATTTATTTAGTTTGTTAAAAAGATCTTCATTTTAAAAAATAGGAGATTTCATAACCCAGGTATCTAAAATGGTTCACTTGTTCAATGGGTTTCCACTCTAGAATTATTTTAGCTCTTACGGTATCTGATCCATTAAAAGCTAAGATTTGCTTTTTTCTTATTGATATTTTGAAATTATAATTCTGTATAATGTTATTTTTATTGAAAGAGTGAGTTCTATAGACCATCTTCTGATCTACATCTTTTTTGGAGGAGATATTAGTTCCTTTTCATCTTAAATCGCCTTGTTGCGAAATGAGTAAAGCAACGTCATATAGTATTACTTTCACTTTTCTTGGCGCGGGAATAAACATTACGAGTTTTCTACAGTTTACAGCAGTACAACAGAACATTATTACATAATTTCGCTCGTTGTGCTTCTAAAACAGGCGAGTACAAGAATTGAGATATTGTGTTATGAAACGAAAATACTGTTGTCAATTTAGTTGGTATTTTATTTAACGATGCCCTCACGTCATTAGCTATGCAATTTAAAAAATAACGTCAAAATGCTGATAAAATTTGTACATCCATCCATAGTAATTCTGCCCGAAGGCAGGTCCTTCACTGCATTCATAGCATTTTTATGCTATGCTTGCAGCTTTACTAGGGAATTGTAGGTGTGGTAGCTTCCCGTTGCTTTCCACACCGGTGAAGGATGATGATGATAATAGCCATATGATTTCGGGGACCTTTTGGGCCTTGAAGTTTTCCTGACATTTGTCTTACAGATGAGGAAAAAACCCCGATAAAAACTTCACCCAGAAAACTGCCCCCAGCGGGGATCGAACCCGAGCCCGCTGCGTGACAAGGCAGCACGCTACCTCGAGACCACAGCGGTGGACAGTTTGTACATAAGCCTCTTAACTGAAGATTGAGGTTCTTCTACGTGTCATAAATCTGCGACTCGAGACACGTGGGTTTACTTACCTTCTCAAAGAAGCTATAGTCAGGCCCTTTATTCAGGTTGCAATATAACATAAGAATCATCATCATCATCATCATCTATTAAAGTATTAGCCCATGTGGACTGTTACAGTCTCAAAGAGGAGTTTTTCATCCAGCGCTTTTTTGGACGCCCCAGCGATCTTATGCCTTGGGAACAGTAACGAAGCATGGCTTTTGGAATTCTATGAGACGGCATTCGTTGAAGATTGGCTGTCCAGTTGTTCTGGTAGTTTTGTATATGGTGGAGAATGAGTTCTACGTGCAAATAATCTTTAATTTCCTCATTTCTTTTATGGTCCCACTTTGTATAGCCTGGTGTACGCATACATCACATCTCATTTGCTGTTATTCGGCTTTCATCTCTTCTTCGTACTGTCCATGCTTCACTACCATATCTAAATACTGGTCTTGCGAGAACCTTACAAAGCCGTCATCTTGTGTTCATAACATAAGAATATTAATACAAATTTACCTTAAAGAGTGTACCATTTTAAGGAATATAAAGTAAAGGCCAGTTTTCATTCAGCACTATAAGCACCTACTTTTTTTTTCGGTTCCATAGAATACAAAGGGGAGGTAAGTATTCAGGAATTTTCATTTTAAGTAAATTTAACTTTAATGGAATACAAAAAAAGTTTACCTAATAAAACCATCTTCGTAACCATCATATTATTACGTGGAATGTAATTTTTATTAAAATTTGTTTTAATGAAACGATTTCAAAAACAATTTATAATTAGTTGGAAACATTAAATTATATTTAAAAATAATATAACATATTAAATTAACTCTTTAACTATTTAGGGGAACATGGGGCAGATGGGCATTTAATTTTTGATGTAATATTTTTTTTATTCTTTGCCACCACGTTGTCATTTCGACATTCTGGTGTTCTGTCCTGGTGTGGCGTCATTGTATCCCACTTCTGATGTTGGGAAGCCTGGAAGGCAGAGTTACACTACCACGTTTATATATAATAGGTGATGATGATGGTAATGATGCACCAGGAGAGGTCTTTACCCCAAACTTTTTATGTATGTTAATGATGGCCAGATGATGTTCGGGACTATTTGGGCCTTAAAGTTTCCTGACATTTGTCTTACAGGTGAGGAAAGACCCTGAAAAAAAACCGTCACCCAGGAAACGTGTCCCAACCGGGAAGGCAGCCCGTTACTCGAGACCACAGCGGTGGATATTTTACATTATACATGCGTAAAGCGTTGCATTCTGATATGAATATGTGTTAGAATTTAATAAATAGGCAAACAGAATTAGATTACAAATTAATAAAGCATTTGGTGATATATGTCGAATAAAACTAAAGCAAGACATCTGCCCCGTTTTGCCCCATGCATAGGACAGAATAGGGTATTATGTTTTTGATTTATTTCATTACAAATTAATAAGATTTATCTGTAAATATATAAACTGTAGCATTTTCATTCATGAGTGACATCATAGTCATTACTATCGACTTCATCACATGAGTTGTGAGCTCACTGAAGACAAGAAGGACATCTAATCCAACCTTCTTCTGAATAATCATGACAGTAGAAACAAGTATCTTCTTCAACTCCATTTTTGGGTAGAGCCAGAATTATTTTTCGAACTAGGTAGGTGAAACCTAACTGCTTTAACTTATAATGGTCCTGGTTTGGAGTCAATTTCTGGGAAAGCAAGTCGTCTTTTTCTAGGCCCCTTTGCTAATTTCTCCTTTTTCAGAATCTTGCAGTGCACTTCTATAAAGTTATGATGCCAAAATTGCACTTCCATGTTTTCAATTTCGCTTTTTTTACACACTTTTGAGAGTGATGGTTTCTGCACTAGAATTTTGAAAATAACTCTAGATTTATAGGCAAGGAAAATGTTTCCTATATTAGAGGCTCCTGAAGTTTGAAAGTGGTTGGCTTGCTAGTATTGTCAAGAGCAATATGAATGTATGTTATTGAAGAATGCATGGAATCTGCATCGTCATACATTCACATTACGTTCAAAATCCATTGACGACTGTAAGGAACGCATGTAAGCACTACCAAATATAAATGCAACTGGAAATAATATCACAAGTTTCACTGCGTTAGATCTAAGCCATGTGGGAGTTTCGTTCTCATAATATTTATTGAGAGGGTTGCGAGATTTTGGATACTCTGTTTATGAGGAAGTTCATGGTGTGGCCACTAATGGGAGTAACAGACGAATACATATTATTGCATTTAGACCATCTTCTAAAATTGATATGAATTAGATCCCACAATTCGTTTTGAGACTTATAGTGCCCAACCTGAGGAAGTTGACTCTGAAAAGAAAGCTATATATATGAGCCAACAATTGACTATTACAAAGATAAATAATAACTAGATAGTATAAATGTCACAGGATTGATGATCGGGGCAAGAGGTACTATACCAGCATTCCTAGCCAAATTTTGGAATTCCTTGGATTTGCACAGGGTGTATGTTTCTAATATTGCCATCGCTGCCATTAGAGGATCAATTTCAATTTTAAGAAACTATTTTTACAAAATTTCTACTTTGTAGTATGTATAATTCAATTAGGCCTATAATTTGAAATTTTAAATGTATTTACAAAATGTATTTCATAAATTCAAAAAAAATTAATTGTCTGTATCACTTTGTCCTTGAGGCAATCCTCTAATGAGGAAACTTGTATATTCTCAACCAGTGGCTGTAATCTATGGGAACAATGGAGTGGAAGACACAATAAAATTACTCCATTTTCACGGGCTAACTCGATGAGTGTTAAGTTATTTGTACTAGTGGTATACTCATCTAACAGCAATAACACCGGTTTCTGTTTTGTTGTTGCTACAGAGAAATTTCTGAATTTCTGAAACAAAGACAGAAAGAGCATCTTCGCAATCCATCCAGTTTCATAAATTTCCGAAGTAACAGTTAGAAGAAACCCAGTTTGGAATTCCTGCCGCATCTGATTACGCGAAAAAGTAACATAGGTGTAATATATGTACCTACGGCAGAAAAACAAGAGATGTTACTAATTATTGCGTTCCGCCAGTTGGGAAGCAAGTCCTCGTACTTCTTTTATAGTGAGGCCCAAAAGTTGAACTTCCATTTTTTAGATGCTCTACAGACTCGATGTTCTGCTCTTCACTAAAACGGATATGAAATTTCTCATCGATTTTCTTATTAACCTAATCCACAATTTTTCTTTACTTTAGGTGTTGTTCCAGAGTTGTTTGAGACACATGGAAGCGACTAGCTGCCTTTTTGTATCACATTTATCCATTTTTAACTGCATTAACTACTTCATACATGGACAAAAATATCATTCTTGAATCTGTGTCTTCCATTTATAATTCTTCGCCATTCTGAAATCACAGAGATGAGAAAAATCAATCAGTAATATGAAGATCGTATTGGGGAAAATGGGACAGTACTCTGTCTAACCTTAACCAATTGTGCCTGAGGAATTGGATTATAATTTATAGCGTTTTAACCAATTTTTTTAAAAAGACAAATCTATTTCAATGAACATATTTCAAAGGAAAATTTAATATAGTAATTGTTAGATATTATTTAAGCAGTGCTTATATGTACTTATACACACTGAAGGAAATATGTAGTTTGTAAAAATTACTGCACAACTGACCACACAAGGAAACAACATTTCAATAGTTTCACTGAAGGTGGTATTCTGTCTATACAAGCAGCTGAGACGATATTGAATCACTTTTGAGAAGTTACGATAGATCGTCCACTACAGCATTCTGCCCCATGTTCCTCCAAAAAAAATTAAACATGTGTACAACTCTGAAAATCATGCTGCTAAGCACTTGAGGCAGTCTTCTCATCCCGAAGTGTCTCGAAAACAGTTAAACTATAAATATATGAATCGATTTCACTTTCTATTATATTATTAATTCGAAACGTGGTCTGTTGCTTTAAGGGAGGAGTAAAGTTTACTAGTATTTGATAATAAAGTTATAAGTAAAAATTTTTGGACCAAAGAGAGACGAACAGACAGGTGAATGGAGGAGAATACATAACAATGAGCTACATTATATTTATGGGAAACTAGATATAATATGAACAGCCCGTAGACTGAAAAGGACAAGACGTGTGGAATTAAAGGGGAGATGGAAACTCTTGTTCGGAACCAAACTAAAAGCCCCTATATAAGTGAGAAGTGAAACCAAAGGGAAAGCCCCCAGGTAAGCGATGAATAAGATTGGAGGATAATATTGACCATGATTGGAGGGAGGTGAATTATGTAGGGAAAGATCGGAAAATTAAACCATGAGCCTTCAGGCTAGCCAGTTCCATCGAGTTAATCATTAGAGTTACTTGATTATTTATTCCAGCTTTAGGACTTTAACTGCGTCATTATCCACATCCATGGAACACGACACTCCTTTATAGCATCTAGGAGCGTCAGAGTTCTGCCACAGTTTCAATATATAAAGCTTGTTTCTCTTCACACGAATAATGTACGTACAATACAAGTAATATGAGAGTAAAAAATGGAGAGAAAACAATTGACATTAGTAATATAAACAACAGTAACAGGTAATTAACAGTTAAATAATATTTAACTTGTGACTAAAGTGAAATGTAAAATTCATTATAGAATTTTCAAAATAATTTTAGATGTTTGATTTTATTTATTATACAACGGCGAACAAAATGCTAACAAGATGTAGCCAAATTTCACATCCTTAAATTTGAATTATCTGCAGCATTTTTCAGCAGATTAAAACAATAGTAAGTTTATAACAAAAAGTCTTATAAAAATAACTGAGTACCCATCTTTTATTACTCAATAAATCACGTGCTTATAACAATATCTCTTTTTAATTTTTGAGTAGAGCTCGATACATTTTGTATAGCCCCTAATGTTCAATTCACAAAAAAAGCACCGTTTGAGAAGGAAAGGGGTCATACAATATGTGACAACAAATGTATACAATTTTATATGTAAAACTGATAGAGAAGAGGAGTTAGTAAATCAATGATACAAAAAAAAAGTTGTCCAGTTTTGGTTCTAAGAAGGCGAATTATTAAACAAAATGAAACGTGTTGACAGTAAAAGGCTTTATTTGACATTAATAAGTACCTCCACGATTCTTAAACACGAGAATTTATTTAATGTATAGAGCAATTATGAAACTGCACATCCTCTATTGCCTACGACATTCAAAACGTACCTTGATATATGCTAAAAATATAACAAATATATTGATTATTGAGGAGTAGTTTCAATCAAGAAAAAGTAAACTCTGATGATTGGAAGTAGCCCACATCGACTATTTACAACCACGTAACAAGTATCCTGACATTATGTTGAATGCAAATAATTGCTCAAGAAATTAAATCAGTAAATTTTTCTAGATCGGATTCGCGAGAAGAGAATACATAATTAACCGGTCTGTTTTACTAATAATATTAGTGCTATTGTTCACGAAATATACATATTTATTACAAAGGAAAATCAGTAGTAAGGTGTTAAATATAAAGGCAAGTAATAATGATGATAATGATGATAGGAATAATAACAGTGGTAATAATAAAATAATCATGAAATTAATATTTTCATTAGGAATATTCCATAATGCAGTGTTTCTCCTTCAACCCGAAGTGATTTGTTGCTAGAGGCCACTGTCTAAAGCATCTTCTTCTCTCAAATCTCTAGCTTCCATACTTCCCCTCACTCCATCTATTTAACATCCTCTAGGTCTGCCTCTTCCACTTCTTCCATTAGCTTTTCAATCAAGGATCTACTTTGGTATTCTATATTCTTCCATTCTTATGAGGCCTCCATACCATTTCATACGTTTTTACACGCTTTATATTAGCTTGACCTGTATCTATCTATTTATGTAACGGAATCTTTCAACGCGATTTTCACCCACTTAAAATCATCGGATCGACTTGAAACTTTGTATACTTGTAGAGGACCCGTGACAATACAATAATTTCATATTTATTTTCTAAAATCCTGGCCATAATCATCAGAAAATAAAAAAAAGTGTTTTTGTATCAATGTAACGGAATTTTTCAACGTGATTTTCACCCACTTAGAAACATTGGATCGACTTGAAACTTTGTATACTTGTAGCGGACCCGTGACAATACAATAATTTCATATTTATTTTCTAAAAAACTGGTCATAATCATCAGAAAATAAAAAAAAACGTGTTTTTGTATCAATGTAACGGAATCTTTCAACGCGATTTTCACCCACTTAGAAACATTGGATCGACTTGAAACTTTGTATACGTGTAGAGAACCGTTGACAATAAAATAATTTCATATTTTGTTTCTAAAATCCTGACCAGAATCATCAGAAAATCAAAAAAATTAAAACTGGCATAATAGGTTGCGGACTTGTCGAGTTTTTAGTCAATCGTTGTAAGAGCTCAGTTGGTAGAGCAGTGAACTCTTAGTGGTACGTATATAATTTCAGTAATCCATACGTCGCTGGTTCAAATCCGGCTGGGAGGGTTTTTTTTTAATAGAAGAGCATTACTCTTAGCTCATACTACAATAGTATCGAATTTAAAGATATTTACATTTTTATCTTATTCTGTAAAATATTAAAACTAAAAAATAAAAAATTAATAATAGTTTTAAAAAACTAAAAGAACACGCTTTATTAGAAAACTAAAAAATGAAAAATAATTTTAATTTCCAATACGCTTGGGATAAAATAAAGTGGTCAACAAAAAAATCATCTCCAACACATATAGAATAAAATTAGAGTTATCAACAAAAAGAAAATAATTTTACCATCAAAAGCGTGCGGTGCTCTATATCAATTAATATATTTGATAATAAACAGATATTGGTAAAAGTAAGCTATCTAAGAAGAAAATGTTCCGATTGAGGGTCTTTCCACTTTTCAGCGGTTGCCCTTTTTTCCAGCCGGCTGCTGGCCCTTCACATCCACATGTGTCAATCACAGAGGTAGATGATCAACAGTCAGTGTAGGGGTGACATGTGGTTAGCATGTCGAGTCCCCCAGCCGTTATAGCTGGTTCCTCAACCTGGAGCCGCTACTTATTGTAGCTACCCAATTGCCTCACGATGCTGGGTAGGCACCGGTCCCATACTGGCCGAAATACCATGAGAAAATTTCTACCCCCATGGAGACTCGAACCAGCGCAAGTCCCGTAGCTCTGCGCCAAGGCTTCCTACCTTAACCGCTCGGCTACGGCGCGGTGCTCTATATCAATTAATATATTTGATAATAAACAGATATTGGTAAAAGTAAGCTCTCTAAGAAGAAAATGTAAAAATCATAAAAACCACCCCACGCTTTTGATGGTAAAATTATTTTCTTTTTGTTGATAACTCTAATTTTATTCTATATGTGTTGGAGATGATTTTTTTGTTGACCACTTTATTTTATCCCAAGCGTATTGGAAATTAAAATTATTTTTCATTTTTTAGTTTTCTAATAAAGCGTGTTCTTTTAGTTTTTTAAAACTATTATTTATTATTCTATGTTTTCTAATATATTTTCTAAGTTGCATAATTTCCCTTATTGTAATGTTTCTGACTTTATCCCTTCTTGAAACTCGTCGATCGCCTCCAAAAATCCATTTCTACTGCTAACAGCTTGTTTGCTTGTTTTCTACTTACTGTTCAGGTTTCGGACCATATAATAAAATGTTTGTAACAGAACATGAAATATGGGTTTCTTCGTTCTGTGTATTATATTTCTATTCCAAAGCACTGAGTTCAACTTACCAATTAATAATAATAATAATAATAATAATAATAATAATAATAATAATAATAATAATAATAATAATAATAATAATAATAATAATAATAATAATCATAATGATAATAATAGTAATAATAATAATAGTAATAATAATAATAGTAATAATAATAGTAATAATAATAATAGTAATAGTAATAATAGTAATAGTAATAGTAATAATAATAGTAATAATAATTAATAATAATAATAATAATAATTAATAATAATAATAGTAATAATATTAATAATAGTAATAATAATTAATAATAATAATAGTAATAGTAATAATAATTAATAATAATAATAATAATAATAATAATAATAATAATAATAATAATAATGTACATTTACGGAGAAGCTCCGCGTTGTAGCCGAGCGGTTTAATACAACAAGCCTTGGTGAAAATCTACTGGGTTAACGCTGTTTCGAGTCCACTTGGGGAAGGAGTTTTCTCTAGGAATTTCGGCCAGTATGGGCCCGGTCCCACCCAGAATCATAAGTAAATTGGTAGCTACAATAAATAGCTGCTCCACGCTGAGAAAATCTGTGCTTTAACTGCTGCGAGATCCGACATGCTAACCACGTGCCACCCCTATACTTGCTGTCGAACGCCTACCTATGATTAACTCATGTGGATGTTATGTGGGTATTCTTGGCCTGCCCCTCAATTAATTTAAAAAAAAAATTATTTACGGATAAAAACAACTAAAACAAGGAGCACATATTGAGAATGAATTCTTTCAGGCAATAGATTACCGTAATGACGTATTAATAAAAAAGAAAACGTTCTTTGACGTAACTCGTAAAATGATGTATCGAAAATCCCTTTGTCAGTTGTAACAGTTTTTTTCAGAACTAATAAGATAATAATAAACACGTACCGAATTTCCCATTATCTGATCAACTAGATCCGATAGATCAAAGTAAATTGAAAAGTGAAGTTGAAATTGTTAAGAACATTATTAAAGTCAGTTTCAATTTGGTCAGAGATAATTTATTTTACCATCTACTCCAATCTCGAATTTCTGATAACTGGAGAATCTTTCAGAGAGTCACTTTAGCAGATGTTATAGTGCTCAAGATTCTATTTATGTACTTCGTTATGAAAATTGGAATTGTAGTACCGGTACCAATTGTCGATTGGTTTTCTTCTTTTTCTTGTTGCTTGACCATTTCACTGTAATAAGACGTACCATTGTTAAGGTTTGTCGAGTGCTGTCTGTGTCATTATGGATTCCGCAACACATAATTTATAATAAAACATTACATAAATTGATTCTGCTTATTTCCTTTTACATACACCGGCTTAGGATACGAACGATTTATGGCATTATAGGTACGAAAATTGCGCTGATTGGAATCCCCCTGAAAAAATCATGGAATTTCCCCCTGTATGGATCGGTGCACGCGTAACATCTTGAGGAATTTGGGTAGCTATAATATAGCGGCACCAAGTTGAGAACACCAACTATAACGGATGAGTACACGACATGTTAACCACGTGTCACCCGCTTGATCAGGGCCGTTAAAGAGTGCTCAATATTTGTGACAAGATACCCCTCCTTCTCCTATTCAACCATATGTCGGATAGAATTATAAGATAAGACACTGCTACTCACTTGACAGATGTGTTGTTTCATTGAGGGTGCACCTGCATGTGGGTAGGATGTGGGGACCGTCTTTTCACATCTAGTGAATAAATTTAAGACCCTGCGCAACACGATTGTCCACCACTGTGATTAAAATACGTGGCCAGTAGCCGGCTGGTAAATCAATGGCTTTCTAGGACTGTCTCGTCAAGGAGTTAAGAATTATTATCACACACATAGCCTACCTTAGATATTTTGAAAGAAACGTGGGGGCCCATCCGTGCTTACTGACTAATACTCTCAGCGAGAGTGTGGGCCAGAACATAATTTATAAGTGATGGGATAATATGTTGAATAGCTTAGAAAGAAATATAAAATAACTCGGTATAGCCTTAATTCAGGTATCTGGTATATTTGATCGAGGTATTCCGAGAAAAATATTTTTTATTTAGGCCTACATAGTCTGGTGGAGTTAGGGTCATGTGGCCTTCTCACCCATTTACCTGGGCAAACATATGTTACGTTCAAATAGAAAAATCGCAGTAATATTAGGAACTAAACTATTTTTTGGCTAAACGAACAGTAAAATAGTAACACAATAAAGTTAATGATTACTCAAATTAAAACTAATCAAATAATATGTACACATGAGAAAAAGAGCTCCTACTTACTGTACATAAAAAATACAAGGAACGTAATAAAAGTAATGAATTAATTATCACTTATATATATATATATATATATATATATATTTATAATATCTATATATATATATATATATATATATATATACTCGTATATAAATAAGAGATTAAGTTGAAATATTGATAAATACGAGTATTAACATTATTTCATTAAATAATAGAAACATAAATGATCAATTATTAAACTAATAATATTAGTGAAGTATTTCTGTCAGGTAATAAAAAATATTCACTAATTTTCTGAAATATGTTACAGTTTGGGAGTCCCTGATATACGATGGAACAGAATTCCATGTTATAGCAAAATAAACTGAAAATATGTTGTGTTAGCTAGTATGATAAGGAGGAATATGAAGGACTACGTGCTGATGGGATCGGATCCCTAATTTAAGTGTGTAGCGGTGTGATAAATAATAAGGTGATGATATGTGTAGTATCTTATAATGAAGAAATAGGGAATGGACCGTTCTACAATCTTGTAGACGAAGTCATGACAATTGTTCCTGGGATGGTGTAATGTGACCAAATCTGCAAATATCACGTATGCAAGAATAATAATGAACATGTTGACAGTACCTAGTTATGTAAAAGGAGTGTCACAACAATCAAAATATGGCATAGCAAGTGTTTATATTTATAATTTTCCGGCTAAACTTTCCAACATCTGTCATGACTTTTTAAATTACTTCATAAACTCCTGTCAAATTTTTTTCTCAGGGTTTCATTTGTCTAATTATTTCCCATAATTTTCTATGATTTTACATGTTTTCTAAGGATTATTTTTGGAACATTTTTTCACAATATTGATCTACCTGAAGACTTATTGATTTTAACGAATATTCTGTGTTCTAGTGCAGCCAACACAGTCTGTACTGAATAACTTACACTAAATAATATTAGCGTGCATTCTTACACAAGTTAGAGTGTTTATATTGCGTTAGGTTAGCTTTTAGGTTGGTTGGCAACGCGAGTTCAAATATGGTATATATAGGCCTATTCGCTGTATCCCGTGATTCCATAGTGCAAACCACTTCTAGTGTGTAGGGGTGTCCACATGGTGTATGGTTGTAATAACTTAATTTTTATTCATGTCACATGTTGTAAAGTGTTTCCCATTTTCCTTTTAGAGGAAATGGTAAACAATAATTTGTTATGAGAATTAATGAATGTATTATTGAGAAGATTGTTTTGCAAGTGTGGTTTATTTTTTATTCCAATTTAGATTTATATCCATAAATACTGCAACATTTTTAGTGTCTTACTGTAAGGGATTTGAACCCCATTAAATGATACATGCGATACTATATTTGTATTAATCGAAATCACCGACGGCATTTGCAAAGTTAGGTTAGTATTCTATTAACGATGCTCCTTGTCGACAGACCCTACAAATTTTGATTACAGGCCTCTTTATCAAGCTTGAGAACCTATTACATGTCATAAATTTATATATATAAAACACTGGCCAGACCCATATTATGTTGCGGCGTGAGGCCTGGATCATTTGCAGTGTATATGAACAAAGACTCACGTAAGAAGAATGAGCAGAACAAGAATACCATGTCAGATCTTAATTTACCAGTCACCAGGCAAGAGATTTTTGGGCAGACCCTTCAAACGTTGGATTGAGACCGTAACAGACCATTAGGTCTATCACATGAAAGGAAGAAGAAGAAGAAGAAGGAGAAGAAATTTACATAATGTACCCATGGATTTTTATCCCGTCCGAAGGAAACCGTACCCAGGTTTTTTCCATCCTGATAGATACGTAGACCCTTGCCCTTGTAAACATGTAAATCTCAAAACCTAAGATGAAGGTGGTTACTTCTAGATCTCCATAACCGATAGACTTGTGAATATGCATAGTTATAGAGGGAACCTGGTTAATCCATTAATGAGCGGCACTATTTAGATGACGAGGGAATGGGTTACCGGTACTTTAAAAGAGCCATAGTTACTCAACTTACAATACATTGGTCCTACTGAACTAGTGGATCTTATTCCGAAGTTCGCGGGTTCTAACTCCGTGGGGTTGATGTATTTCTGAGGGCGTAATCAACCTGAGCAAAGATTCCGTCGAAAGTAAACATAGAAATGGGTCGCGTATCGAAAAATTACGGAACGTTAACGTTCATGAAGCCTGAAGAAAATATACCTCTCAGCGACATTTTACGGCACTTTCACTGCAATATTTCACTTGGTATGGAAATGGAAAATATAGATTTCAACAATGGAGAAGAACTAAAACCTGGTACCGGTATTGAATGCACTTATTTAGGAACAAGTTAGACCATTCAGGCGATAACACAGTGGAAATAAAAAATAGAATCGCACAAACAAACAAGCAATAAATGCTTTAAACTCTGTTTGTTGGAGAAACAATATTACAAAAAAATAAAAATATATATCAAACCATAATTCAGAGCATTTTATCATATTGTGCTGAAGTTTGGCAAATTCCTACCAGGGAAACGAAATTAATTTTAAGTACAGACATTGATATTTTAAGTTGATCAGCTGGAAAATCTAGAATGGATAGAATACAAATAAAGAAATAAAGGAAATTATGTGCGTAAAAGAGGAGCCGGACATCATACAAAAGAAAATAGTACAGTGGTATGACCATATCAAAAGAATGAGGGCAAAAATTGAATAAAATCATTATGGAATGGATCCCAATGGAAAGAAGGAAGAAAGGAAGGCCAAAGAAAACCTGGATAGAAGGTGTGCAAGCGGCTATGATCATCAAAGGATTGGAGGAAAATCAATGGATGGACAGAGATGAATGGCGTTTGGTTTCCGGAAGACAGATGCTGCTGCCATATGATACCGGATGATGATGGTGATCTAATGAGCTGAGGTAATGTTAAAGAGCGTCGTTAAATAAAATGATCAGCTGGAAACATACCAGCCTTATGAGCGATTTAGTTCAGCCTCTAATAAAGACGTGAATGTGTAATTAAAATGAACTGCTCTTTTCCGCGGAAAGAGAACGTTAAATGCAGGAAATTTGGGTGAGTTGCTTGAACCGAATAAGAACGGATATTTTCAACTTGGCTTTGGTGGTGAAACCGCAAGCAAGTTTGATAAAGTTCCGTGCACACATATCAGGTTAGTTCCTTGAAGCGACTTATCGACTTCCATTACACAGAGAACGGCATATTGAGAACCAAGTTGAGGCCAGCAAATAGCCGGTGGCTAGATGTCGTCTGCACTGGTCATCCCCTTTGTGCAAACTCAAACATCTAGTTTTACATTGTCAGCTGTCCCACACACCAGTTACAAAATTTCCCACTTTCTTATATCCGTAAGCCTCAAGATCACAACGATAGAACAAAGACTCGAATTCTTTTATTCCCCACTTCCTCTTTCTTGTGACTTCAAATGAAGTAGGCCTACAATTAGTTAGACCAGCGGTTCCCAACCTTTTTCGACTCGTGAACCCCTTCCACAACGATCTGAGTTTGATGAACCACTGACTTTTAAATATACAGTATCTCAGTTTGTTATTCATACACTTAGATTTTATAATTGAAATAGCACAATTTTAATTTTCAGAATATTGCAATTATATTTTGCCATTAACTAAACATTTTCAGGTACACTTCTTTACATAATATATACAAATCAACAAATTCTATAAACATTTAACGTACAATATATTAAAAAAACTTTAAAAGTTGTAAATTTAATAGTCACTTTTCTATTCATACAGTCAGACTGGGAAAAAAATAAAAAAATGAAGAAAAATGAACTGTCCTTAATACTTTGTAGGGCAACCTTTAGCTTTAATAACAGCTTGACATCTACGCTGTGGATCTAACAAGCCTATCTCATATCTGAGGACTGATTTTGCACCATTCTTCAATAACCATCTTATTAAATTCTTCTTTGGAAGAAGGATTTCTGCTGTGGACCCTAGGTTTCAAAAACTCCCATAAATGTTCTATAGGGTTTAAGTCAGCAGATTGAGGAGGAGTTTTCAATTGCTTTGGCACGTTCCATATGAACCAAGTCTTATTTAAGTCCGCCGTATGTTTGGGGTCGTTATCTTGTTGGAACATGTACGTAGGGAGCATATCCAATTTTGCTGCACTTTAACATTCTTACGAAGAATGTCGTTATACACAAATTTGTCCATAACATTGTCAATGAACTGTATATTGCCAACCCTTTTTGCCGACATACACCTCCACAACATTATAGATCCACCCCCATGTTTTACTGTAGGTGTTGTATTGGTCACATCATTATCCGCATTGGCTTTTCTCCAGACTCTATGAACGCCATCCGAACAGAACAGGTTGATTTTAGTCTCATCAGACCAGAGAACATTATTCCAAAATGCCTGCCCCTTATTTACATGTTCTTTTGAAAACTGTAGTCTTACAACACGAATCTTCTTACTTACATACGGCTTTTTTCTAGCCATTCTTCCATGATAGCCTTATCTGCGTAACACCTTCCGAACTGTCTCAGTACATACCTTTTTACCAGTAGAAACTTCTAGGGTAGACCGCAATTTTGGAGCACTAATTCTGGGGTTGAATTTCACTTGTCTCACAATAGTTCTCTCCTCCTTTTCATTTAACTTCATTAGTTTAGGTTTTCTCGGAACATTCTCTACTGAACCTTTATACTTGAATTTATTTAGTACATACTGTACTGTTGCATGACATTTGCGTATCAGTCGCCCTATTTTTCTCAAAGAATATCCCTTAAGTGCAAGATTTACAATTGTATCCTTGAGATCAGAACTGAGTTCTTTACATTTACCCATTTTGGAGGCGACTGACTGCCAGTGTACACAACCAGCACAGTAGGCTGATGTAAACAAATGCACAACTTAGAGTATTCATGTTGCATTAATGTTTAAGCAAGTTAGACAAGGAAATACACTGCAGTGTTTTCTTTAGTGTATGAATAGCAATTGGCTTGTATTTGAGTGTAATAAATATTATTTATTTTGATAAAATTATGTTTATTTTATAATTAAGTTTTGAACTATATATTTAGATGTAACTTAGTGTTTCCTTCAAACCACAATAAATATTTTTTCTTTGCTTTTAAAAACTTTCTGAAAATTGGATTTTTATTAATAAAAATGCCTGTGTATAAATAACAAATTGACATACTGTAGGTGCGTACAATAGAAATGGATAAAATTTAATTCCAAGCAAAGGTTCAATAACCTTAATAACGGTTAAAACCTAAATTTACTCTAAATACGACTTAAAAGTTACACAATTTATAGGCCTAGTTGCAACCACAGAAGTTAAATAAAGTCTCAAATCACTTTCAGCAAAAGTGTCTGTTCCTCTATTTATTTTTTAAATAAGCATATGAAGAAAACGAATATCGCGGTACTGTTGTTAGTATTGTTAGTATATAAAGAAGCTGGCAGACTAAATTTATATTGATGCGAAATCAAAAAATGAATTCCTAACGTTGGTACATACCTGTAAATCAGACAATCGCGGTAAATATTAATTTATTGTGGAAATAATGTGATAAATTCCCTATGTTACACATATGCAACAAGGGGCGTTATAGGGTTAATTTAATTTTGAAATAATGATATTAAAAATAATAATTATATAATTATTAATATTATTATTATTATTATTATTATTATTATTATTATTATTATTATTATTATTATTATTATTATTATTATTATTATTATTATTATTATTACAATACCGCAGAAATGAAGGAAACAATAATAGACCTAACCTCAGAAGCCGATATTACAGAAACGTTTTGGCAAACCCATTGAAATATGTTGCCCCAGAGGGGTTCGCTAATCATATGCTATGACGAACTTATCTACTTTATTTGTATATATTCTGTTAAATAGAGCGGTGTTCCAGTTTAGAGATGCATTAAAGATTGTGCGTAAGTGCGTTTGTGCGAAATGCGAGTCGGCAGAGAAATAAATAATAGTTAAAAAATCTAAAACAACACGCTTTATTAGAAAACCGAACTAAAAAATGAAAAATAATTTTAATTTCCAACACGCTTGGGATACAATTAAAGTGGTCAACAAAAAATCATCTCCAACACATCTAGAATAAAACTAGAGTTATCTACAAAAATATTATTTTACCATCAAAAGCGTGGGGTGCTTTATATCAATTAATATTTTGATAATAAACAGATATTGATAAAAGTAAAGTTTCTAATAAGAAAACGTAAAAACCATAAAAAGCACCCCACGCTATTCATGGTAAAATTATATTTCTGTAGATAATTATAGTTTTATTCTAGATGTGTTCGAGATTATTTTTTTGTTGGCCAATTTAATTTTATCCCAAGCGTGTTGGAAATTAACATTATTTTTCATTTTTTAGTTCGGTTTTCTAATAAAGCGTGTTGTTTTAGTTTTTTAAACTATTATTTATTTCTTAAAATTTTAGTTTAATTGATTATCATAAACCGGAATCCCATGAAAATTTAATTGCTTACGATATATTTCGTGTCTAGACACGAATATAATTATATATTTTTTTTAAATTATCCCTCAGGGGTCCTCATCTAGGGGATATGTGGAGGGCGACCACAAGGTGCCCAATCTGTGCAAAACATTTCTTCCACTTACTTGTGTTTTGCACTCTTTTAACTTTACTATCTAACCTCTCTTGGTTAACTCTTGTTTTTTCGACCCCGACGCTATTAGGGCATCCGAGGGCTAGGGAGTCTTTCCTTTCTTCCATTTCTTCTTTCCTTTATTTTCTTTTCTTCTCCAGAAAAGCCTGACCAGAGGCTATAACATGACAGCCCCATCACTGGTCTTACCTTCCTTTGGCCAGCAACCAATCGAAGGTACTATTATTATGCTTTCAAGTCTTATACGAGAATTTCCCGGAAGTTGATCTCTGAGCCGTCCTATGAAATGCTGGAGGGAAATTTTTCTATAGGATCGTAACAGGCCTTGGCCTAATACTTGAAAGGGAGAAGAAGAAGAAGATTTTTAAAATTATTATTATCAATCATTATTATAATATTTTTGAATGTTTTAATATAGATAAATAGTTACAGTTAATCGTATCCTCATATTTTTTGGATAAATTAAAATGTGGTAAGTTGACAAAATTGTCATTAATATTTTACAGAATAAGATCAAAATGTAAATATCTTTAAATTCGATACTATTCCAGCATGAGCTAAAAGTAATACTCTTCTAAAAAAATCCTCCGGGCCGGATTTGAACCAGCGACCTACGGATTACTGAGGGCCATACTGAAAGTCGTGAGCAACCCATTGTTAAAATTCAAATTTCAACAATGTAACAAAAACAACTGCAGGATCGTAATCTACAGACTTTATAACACAACACTGCCGTTTTGTGGCGTCATAGCTTCTATCATGTGACCACACGCAGTGTTTCCAAAATGGTAGACATCAATGTTTCGTTTCGACAGCGCATTCATTGAATTCCTTGTTAAAGAGGAACAATCTGCTGTTGATATTCACCAAAGACTTCAATGTGCTTACGGAGATGCCTGCATGGGTGCCAGCAGTGTTAGGAGATGGGTGAAACATTTTAAATATGGGAACACGAGTATCAAAGATGAGCCTCGTAGCGGTCGCCCACGCTCTGCCTCAACGGATTGCAACAAGGAAAGAGTTGATGCGCTCATTAGAGACGACAGGCGTATCACAGTGAATGAAATTGCTACAAAACTTTCAGTAGGACACAGTGCAGTGCAAGAAATGATTCACAGCTTAGGTTACCGAAAAGTTAGTGCCCGTTGGGTTCCACATTTATTGAGTGAAGACCACAAACTTCAGAGAAGAACCATCACCCATAACCTTCTTCAGAGATTTCGAAATGAAGGTAATGATTTTTTGACGAGTATTGTGACAGGTGACGAAAGCTGGTTTCATCGCTACGAGCCTGAAACAAAACGCCAGAGTATGGAATGGCACCACTTGAATTCGCCATCAAAGAAAAAAGCGAAGACAGTGCAATCTGTAGGGAAAGTTATGGGCAGCGTCTTCTGGGATGCCCAAGGTTGCATTCTGGTTGAATTTCTTGAATCTGGACAAACCATAAATGCTGCCCGCTATATCCAGACGCTTGTAAAGCTCCGTCGTGCATTGCACGACAAACGCCCTGGAAGGAAGATCATTCTGCAACACGATAACGCGCGTTCTCACACTGCTCGTGCCACTGTGGGGAAGATCAGGACATTTGGGTGGGAAACTCTTCCAATCCTCCCTATAGTCCCGATTTGGCACCCTCCGACTACCATCTTTTCGGTTCTGTGAAGGAGCAGATGAGAGGCCAACGCTACGAGACGCTGGAGGATATTCGGAAAGCAGTGCGTCAGTGTCTTCGAGCAGCTGGAACGGACTTCTATCATAAGGGAATTTTCAAGCTTGTAGAACGCTGGACAAATGTGTGCAAAGAAATGGAGACTATGTAGAAAAGTAGCACAAAGGTCTGTAGATTAACATGGTGTACTTGGTTTGTCTAAAATAAATATTATGATTGTTTAAAAAAATGTTGCTCATGACTTTCAGTATGACCCTCGTATATATCACTACAGTCCACCGATCTACCAACTGAGCTACCAGAGGATATAATATTAATTTCTTACAACGATGGACTAAAAAGTCGGAAAGTACGCAACCTATTAAACCCGTCTTTATTTTTTTGATGTCCTGATGATCCTGGCCAGGATCTTACAAACAAATTATGAAATTATTGTATTGTCATTGGTCATTTACAAGTATATAAAATTTCAAGTCGATCCAATGTTTTTAAGTGGGCGAAAATCGTGTTGAAAGATTCCGTTACATAGATAGACAGATACAGGTCAAGTTAATATAAAGAGTGTAAAAATATATCATAGTTTAAAAAACCAAAACAACACGCTTTATTAGAAAAATGAAGTAAAAAAAGAAAAATAATTTTAATTTACAACACGCTTGGGATAAAATTAAAGTGGTCAACAAAAAAACATCTCCAACACATATAGAATAAAATTAGAGTTATCAACAAAAAGAAAATAATTTTACCATCAAAAGCGTGGGGTGATTTTTATGATTTTTACATTTTCTTCTTAGAGAGCTTACTTTTACCAATATCTGTTTATTATCAAATATATTAATTGATATAGAGCACCCCACGCTTTTGATGGTAAAATTATTTTCTTTTTGTTGATAACTCTAATTTTATTCTATATGTGTTGGAGATGATTTTTTTGTTGACCACTTTAATTTTATCCCAAGCGTATTGGAAATTAAAATTATTTTTCATTTTTTAGTTCGGTTTTCTAATAAAGCGTGTTCTTTTAGTTTTTTAAAACTATTATTTATTTTTTATCTTTTAGTTTTAATATTTTACAGAATAAGATAAAAATGTAAATATCTTTAAATTCGATACTATTGTAGTATGAGCTAAAAGTAATACTCTTCTATAAAAAAACCCTCCCAGCCGGATTTGAACCAGCGACGTATGGATTACTGAAATTATATACCACTAAGAGTTCACTGCTCTACCAACTGAGCTCTTACAACGATTGACTAAAAACTCGACAAGTCTGCAAACCTATTATACCAGTTTTCATTTTTTTGATTTTTGGATGATTCTGGCCAGGATTTTAGAAACAAAATATGAAATTATTGTATTGTCACGGGTCCTCTACAAGTATACAAAGTTTCAAGTCGATCCAATGTTTCTAAGTTGGTGAAAATCGCGTTGAAAGATTCCGTTACATAGATACAAAGACACTTTTTTTGATGTTCTGATGATTATGGCCAGGATTTTAGAAAATAAATATGAAATTATTGTATTGTCACGGGTTCTTTACAAGTATACAAAGTTTCAAGTCAATCCAATGTTTCTAAGTGGGTGAAAATCGTGTTCAAAGATTCCGTTACATAGATACAAAGACACTTTTTTTATTTTCTGATGATTCATGGCCAGGATTTTAGAAAATAAATATGAAATTATTGTATTGTCACGGGTCCTCTACAAGTATACAAAGTTTCAAATCGATCCAATGATTTTAAGTGGGTGAAAATCGCGTTGAAAAATTCCGTTACCTGATAGATACATAGATAGATGCAGGTGAAGCTAATATAAAGCGTGTAAAAATAATACCGGACATTTTGATGGGAGTTGAAGGGAAATAAATGAAGCAAAATTTGTTGATAAACCCCACAGGCGTATCCTCCCAGCTTGAAGTTTGTTTCATTGAATATGGGTTTCAAGACAGGCATATCAAAATCACACAATAATAAGACAGGCGTAATCTCATATTTTAATAACTATGATTGGCACATCGAACCCGTAGGTTTTTGGCCGCGCGGACATAAGCTCATAATACATCCCTATCCTGAGTAATGTTTTCTAATCATCCCCTGTATAATCTACTTCCCTCAAATTATAGTTAATGTTATTTTCCCACCTTATTGTAGGTCCACCAATGGCGTTTTCCCTCTGGTTTTCTTACAAGAAGCTTTCTTGTACGTCCTTCACTCCACATTCATGTCACATGTCCTGCCCATTGTAGTCTAGGAGACTTAGATATTCTTATTATATCTGGCTTCCTATAAAGACCATGTAGTTCACTATTATGAAAGTCTTCTCCATTCACCTGTCTGTTCATCTCTCTTTGGTCCAAACATTTTTCTAAGAACTTTATTTTCAAACACTCGTACTCTCTTTTCATCCCTTAAAAAGTAAGAGTCCATGTTTCACATTCATATACTGTAATATAAGTGGGAGAATAACAGTTTTAGACATTTTTAGTTTAACGATTTTTTGAAAGGACTGGGAAGTCAAGGAATGCATAATAGCATGCATTTCCAACTATATAATTTGTATATATATATATATATATATATATATATATATATACAGTAAAACTTGTTTAATCCAGGACGAGAATAATGCAGAATTCTGTCCAATGGCAACAAATTTATTGGTCCCGGCAAAATAATAGTTATTTTATCTTTATTTATTTAGTATAAAACGGAATGTGTCCAACGCGGAAACGGAAGGATATTTCTGCACAATTCATGAAAACGAAGTTTATAAGGAGGAAAGATAGATAGAGAAATAGATTAGTTTCCACTTCATTGAATTCTCGTTAGGTGAATTAACAATAAGTGATGATTCCTGCTGCTGGCTGAAGTAGAGTTTCTATCTGTATCTGGATTCTTTTTTCGGCCTCACTGCACATACGTTTTGCGAAATACAGGTTCGTTAAACAAATATTTGGCTTATGACATATTCTGTCTTACAAATAATCAGTGCACTGTAAAATCTTAAATTAGTTTAAGATCTGAGACCGGTAGTGTACGAATCTTTCACAGGTAGCCGGAATTTACGGAATAAAGATGGCTAAATCGTATTTATCATTGTCATTAAACGAAAAAGTGAAATTGATTGAAGATAAAGAAAAACAAACTCTCAGTACGCATACCGATGACTAAATTTGAATGTGGAAAAATCTAAATTTGAGATTTTAAAACACAAAGAAAAAATTACACTGGTGAACAGTGGTTTTTTTGCCCTTGATATAAGATTAATTTCGGATATATTTATGCTGACAATTCATGAAACTATCAATGATGTTTGAAGATTTGCTCTGTTTTTTTTTTAATCTCTAGTTTCATTGTACACTACAAAAAAATCGGAAAACATGAAAAAATATAACAGATATATTTATAATGTCAATTGGTTTTTGAAAAATAAATATACACCGACGTAACTAGAAAGAAAAATATCGGAAACCCAAGTTATACTTTAGTGAAACGCCTTTTATAAGATTTTCTTCTATCATTTTTTAGGGGACAATCTCTTTTTAAAGACCAGCAATAATCTGCCATCATGTGACGGTCGCATCTACTCAGATGCCTTTCCTCCATTACTTTTAGATCCTAGTGAAAGCGCACTCCCTGTTCGTCGCTATAATTTCCTAAATTATCCAGAAATCTATCCAGATAACTGTGGAGAAAGAGTAACTTTTTACTCATATTTGCTCCCAGAATCTTGAAGCTTGTCAACATGTTTTGCACAATTTCTTTATAATTTGGTGCTTTATATTTACCTAAGAAATTTTCTACTACCAATACAAAACCCTTCCAGGCGTCATTTTCCAGAACAGTCATAACTTTGATAAAATTTGTATATTTCATCAATTGCCGAATTTGAGGACCATCAAATATTCCGCCTTTTAACTTTTACATACTGAGCTTAGGAAATTTTCTACAAATGTATTTGAAACATTTTCCTTCCTTGTCCAACGCTTTGACGAATTGTTTTATCATATCCAGATACACTTCGTGAGTACTTCAATTTTGTCAAATAACTGTAATCACGGCCGATGTGCGGAGTGAGGGGTGTGAGAGTGGGAATCACGTGATGTTTGTATACGCGAAAAAATGCGCAGAAATCAAATAATGACTGGAAACATAAAATGTTGTTAGTAACAAGCCGTTTACTGTTTAAGTATAATATACGCAACAATCATAAAAACTAGAGCATATTCAGCACTTTCATGAATATATTGGTAAACTGTGCACTTGAAAACATAGAAATTCGCTGAGATATCCAGGGCAACCAAACTTCTTTTTTGTAGAGCTCTGTAATGAACGAATGGATGCAAGGAAATGGTCAAATGAAGAGGGGAAAAATCAACGAGGCGTGGGAGTGTTTTACAAGTCCACGATCAAAAAATCTCCAAATGTCCTGACCGATGCTCCAAAGTCAAAATCTAGCTGTTGCTAGCTATATCCTAGGGAATAACGATTTCAAGGCATCTTCAGGTTGGTTGTGGACAGTTTTGAAAGACGACACAATGTAGTGAGGAATGAAATTTGGGGGTAATCAAAGGATGTGGACGAATGTACAGTTAGTGAGTGGACACCGAATCTGCATACTTTAATTTCTGGATACGCGCTTACGACATAAAACGGGACTGTTTTATCACGAGTTACCGTCGAAGTCGCTCGTACATACTATACTTCACTTTCCAACGGCAGCGGAACTACAATTAATCCAAGGTACATTAAAAGACATACGGTGCTCTATAAGCTAAGATTTATTAATATATATTTTTTTTTTATAATGCGGAATGTTGTCTAATGTGGAAAAAATGGCCCATGCGATTTCGCTTTGAACAAGTTTTACTGTATAACATTCTATTACCGCAGTTACTCGTAAACATCTCATGTTAAGTAATAGATATTTTACCGTGTCACACGCCGTGACACGACCTGTCGGAGGATCACATATATACTTTTCTGACCACACAAGAATATAGAAGGCCTACCTGAATGAATCAGGGTCTTTTCCCAGACAACACAACATTAAGGCGAAACAAACGAATCACACACGTTCATAATAAACGTGGCAAATATGATAATCTTGATTATGATGGCTAGATGATGTTCGGGGATCATTAGGGCCTTAATGTTTCCTGAAATGAGTTTTACAGGCGAGGAAAAACCCCGAAAAAAACATCATCCAAGAAACTTTTCCCGACCGAGATCGATTTCTTTTAACAATTATATCCTGTAGCATGTTTATTTTGCTGAGTTTCTCTTTTTGTATATTATACATATATCCCGCGCCGTAGCCGAGCGGTTAAGGTAGGAAGCCTTGGCGCAGAGCTACGGGACTTGCGCTGGTTCGAGTCTCCATGGGGGAAGATATTTTCTCATGGTATTTCGGCCAGTATGGGACCGGTGCCCACCCAGCATCGTGAGGCAATTGGGTAGCTACAATAAGTAGCGGCTCCAGGTTGAGGAACCAGCTATAATGGCTGGGGACTCGACATGCTAAACACATGTCACCCCTACACTGGCTGTTGATCATCTACCTCTGTGATTGACACATGTGGATGTGAAGGGCCAGCAGCCGGCTGGTAAAAGGGCAACCGCTGAATAGTGGAAAGACCCTCAATCGGAATACTTCTTGTGAGCTGATCTCCAGTTATCATGTAAAAAAAGTAGATGTAAGGCTGGATTTCCATTGGCCAAATAATTATTTTTAGCTTTAAGCGTGTAGGAAAATATAGTTCTCTCCCTTACTTACTTACTCACTGGCACTATCGAACCCGTAGATTCATGGCCGCGCGAACATAAGTTCTCCATACATCCCTATCCTAAGCTAATGCTTTCCAATCATTCCCTGTATAATCTACTTCCCTCAAATCGCAGTTAATGTTATTCTCCCACCTCATTCTTGGTCTACCAACTGGACGTTTTGCCTCTGGCTTTCCTACAAGAAGCTTCCATGCACGTCTTTCATTCCCCATACGTGCAACATGTCCTGCCCATTGCAGTCTACGAGACTTAACTGATCTTATTATATCTGGCTTCCTATAAAGATCATGTAGTTCATTGTTATGTAGTCTTCTCCATTCACCTGTCTGTTCATCTCTCTTTGGTCCAAAAATTTTCCTAAGTACTTTATTCTCAAATACTCGTAATCTCCCTTCCTCTCTGAAAGTAAGAGTCCAGGTTTCGCACCCATATAATATAACTGGTAGAATAATAGTTTTATATATTTTCAGTTTAACGTTTTTTGAAAGGAGTTGGGACATCAAGAGTCTCTGCAATGCATAATAGCATGCATTTCCAGAATTGAGCCTATGTTTAATTTCTTTGTGCATCTCATTCCTATTTGTGATCATTGTTCCTAGGTATTTGAATTCAGCCACTTCCTCAAAATTTCCCTCATTTGTCATTAGCTGTCCATTTCCATTATATAATGAATTTCTACGTGTGACCATATATTTAGTTTTATTAATATTTACTTCCAGTCCTAATTTCTTAGTACTACTCAATAGTATGTGTGTGTTGTTCTTTAGTATCTCCTCGCTATCGGCCAACAATACTACATCATCAGCATAAACTAACAGCTTATTAATACCACTGAGTTGTAATCCTTCCTCATTCTCTAAAGACTTAATGGCATGCTCTAGTACAAAATTAAATAGTAGAGGAGATAGTGCATCTCCTTGCTTCAACCCATTCTGGATTTCAAAAGTGTCCGAAAACTGTTTGCCTACACGCACCCTACTCTTTGTGCCATTTAGACACATTCGTATAAGTCTAACTAACTTTTTAGGAATTCCGAACTCCAGCAGGATACTATATAATTTCTCCCTCTTAATTGAATCATATGCTTTTTTGAAGTCTACATACAGTTGATGTACAGTACCATTATATTCCCATTTCTTTTCTAAAATCTGTCTTATACTAAAAATCTGATCTGTTGTAGACCTGTTTCTTCTAAATGCTCATTGATGATCTCCTAGAATCTCATCAATATAGGGAGTAAGTCTGGTTACTAATATATTTGTTAGAATTTTGTACGAAGTTGAAAGTAATGAGATGCCCCTGTAGTTGTTGCAATCAGTTTTATCTCCTTTCTTATAAATTGGTACGATAATTGACTCCTTCCATTCATCTGGAAGAGCTTCTTTTTCCCAAATCATGCTAAGCAACCAGCGTACCTTGTCCATCAATTTTTCTCCCCCTGATTTTATCAGTTCTGCTGGGATCTCATCTGAACCTGATGCTTTATACATCTTCAATTTTTCAATTGCCACTTCAACCTCTAATGCACTTGGCTCTGCTACTAGCATTTCTGCTGTCTGTAAATTATCCTCCTCAATGTCCTGTTCTGTATGTACATTTAATAGCTGATTAAAGTAACTTTTCCATCTATTTAATATACTCCTGGAATCTGCAATCATATCCCCATTTTCATTCCGAATTATGTTTGTTCTAGCCTGAAACCCTTTCTTCTCTATACTAATTCCCTGATATAATTCTCTAATGTTCCTATTTTTTGCATTCATTTCAAGATCATTAATCTTCTCTCTCAAATATTCCCTCTTTTTACTCTTTAGTAGCTTGGTGGTTTCCCGTCTAATACTACCCAATTGCTCTAAATTTACCGCATTTGGCTCGTGTAACCATTTCATTTTTGCTAGCTTCCTTTTCTTTACAATGTCGGCACATTCCTCATCAAACCATTTCTTGTTTTGCCTCTTTTTTAAACAACCAATGCTTTCTGATGCTGACAATTTAATAGTATCTCTTATAGCCTCCCATTCTTTATTTATATCAGTTTCTTCTTCGCTTGCCACATTGTCATCTGAAGATTCCAGTACTTCAAATCTATTAGCAATTTTGATTTGGTATTCTTGCCGCATTTCATCATTTATCAAGTTTTTTAATTCAAATTTTACAGAATCATCTTTAGCGTTTGTTCCTCTCATAAGCGATAGCTGTTGTCTGATTTTCACTCTGACCAGATGATGATCCGAATTGCAGTCTGTCCCTCTAACTGATTTAACATCAATGATGCTACTGTGCCAGCGTTTATCCACTAATACATGATCTATCTGGTTACGTGTTTCTCCATCTGGGGACATCCAAGTGTATTTATGTATATCCTTATGCTGAAATGTTGTGCTCTTAACAATGAGATTCTTTCATGTGGCAAATGTGACTAATCTAACCCCGTTGCCGTTACTATCTTCATGAAGACTGAATTTGCCTATTGTTGGTTTGAATATATCTTCCCGCCCCATTTTTGCATTAAAATCTCCTAAGACAATTTTCATATGATATCGTGAAAGGCTATCAAATACGCATTCTAATTCTTCATAGAACTCATCCTTGATCTTGTCATCTTTATCTTCTGTGGGGGCATGTACATTTACAATTATAAAATCATGTTGTTTACCCTTTAGAATTATGTATGATATCCTATCACTAACAAACTTAATATCTCGGATAGTGGATAGGATCCTCCTTCTGACTAAAAAACCCGTTCCAAATGCAGGTCTTTCTGCACCCTCGTAGTATAATGCAAAGCTTCCTGATTCCTGACTACCTTCTCCTGGCCACCTAACTTCCTGTAAAGCGACTACATCCAAGGGCGATTTACCTAGTTCCCGCGTTAATATCTCTAGTGCCCTGCTATTGTATAAAGTCCTAACATTCCATGTTCCTAGGAACATGTCCCTGTGTTTGAGCCTTTGGCATGGGTTCCCTGAAGTAGTCCCCGCCCGGAGAACCGAATGAGGGATTATTTGACCTCCGGAAAATTTTACCCCAGTTGAACCCATGTCCGCATTTCTTGACGGTTGTATTTTTACGGTGAAAGATCGTCACTCTTTCGACCAAGGTACTTTTTTCGTCTGGCTTATCACCTTCGACCAGTCCGGCATGGGTAACCCTATCGGCAGCAATGCTACCGCCGGCATAGCTCTCAAGATCATTTAAGCACGCAAGCCACTCCACCACGACAAGGTAAAGATACCATGGAGGGATAGTTCTCTCCCTAACACTTGAAATAGAGAAAATAAAAAAAATAAGTATTATCTAGCACATGTATAAATACGTACTATAAGAGAATTTTAAAATATATAATTATCACTGTAGTAAATAAAATGAGCATTGTTATATTCTTTTTTGCGCGATAGTGCGTTTTGTCGTACTTGCAGCAATGGCGACCATGATTGACAGTTCAACTTCCTACATTTCGGGTTTGCCAACCTAAGTAACTATACTGCAATAAAATAACTATACTGCGATATTACATATTACAAAACGCGTGTGGGATTTAATACTACAGCCCTCTATGTATACTACATACAGTGCATATACAAAATATATCCAAAAGGTAGCGTTAATATAAATTACGTAACAAATCACTGCATTTTAAAATAACTGACCTTTATTTGAAGCAATATAAAACTATACATGCGCGCTTGCCGCCATTTTATAACTAATTGATCTCACGGCCTCCTATAGATTCAACTAATAAACATTGCCCACACTGTTAACGTCACTCAATTGTTTATAATGAAAGCAAATATTTCCAACAAAGATGTTATTATTTTACTATTATTTATTATTTTGAAAACACCATCGCGCAAAAAAAAAAATATATATAACGCACGTTTGTAAAGTATTGCACAGAATTTCGGAATCGCTCAGTTTTTAAACATTTTCCTCGATTCTGTAAAAACCACTTCCCAACCTCGCATCGTAATAGGATACTATTACAGTACAACTGGAACTTATGTAGGAGTGGATATAGAATAAATTATCTATGTTTACCAAATGACGATTTCTGTAAATTATGTTTTAGCATAACTGTAATTTCATCTGCGTGTTCAGAATATTTAAAATCTTCTTTACATCTAATATTATAATTTCTGCTGATTCTACATGTAGAATTTGTTGCAATTTCTACACGTTAATTGGTATACTCATTTTAGTTCAAATGATTTTATTCTATGCTCATGTTTATTAAGTTAATTTATTTTCAATTCAGAAGAATATGTTCAAATTTATATTATTTTTTTCTACTGCAACAATACCTCTACAGCGGATTTTTCAGCTCTGCATATAACAGTATGTTGAGTATATATACACAAACACACACATACAGTGATTTTCACTCGACCTGCGGCCGATAGCGGGAAAAATGACTGCAAACATGAGTCATCAACTCGCGCTGTCCACACAGTGTCCACGCTAGTGGCCGCAAGTCGAGTGAAAGTCGACCCAGGAAACTTGTCCGACTGAGGATCGAATCCGAGCCCGCTGCTTAAGAATTAGCAACGTTACCCCAATACCACAATGTAACGAGGTTGGTTACTTGTAAAATGATTAATTAAGTTTGCCTTGATTATCAATAAAACTAAATATATGGTCACACATAGAAATACATTATGTAATGGAAATGGACAGCTAATGACAAATGAGGGAAAATTTGAGGAAGTGGCTGAATTCAAATACCTAGGAATAATAATCACAAATAGGAATGAGATGCACTAAGAAATTAAACATAGGCTCAATTCTGGAAATTTGTGCTATCATGCATTACAGAGACTCTTGACGTCCCAACTCCTTTAAAAAAAATGTTAAACTGAAAACATATAAAACAATTATTCAACCAGTTATATTATATGGATGCTAAACATGGACTCTTACTTTAAGGCAGGAATGGAGTTTACGAGTATTTGAGAATAAAGTTCTTAGGAAAACTTTTAGACCAAAGAGAGATAAACAGACAGGTGAATGGAGAAGACTTACATAACAGTGAACTACATGGTGTTTATAGGAAGCCAGATATAATAAGAATAGTTAAGTCTCGCAAACTGCGATAGGCAGGACATGTGACACGATTGGAAAATTAAGCTTCTTGTAGGAAAACCAGAGGGAAAACACCCAGTTGGTAGGCCAAGAATGAGGTGGGAGAATAACATTAACTATGATTTGAGGAAGTAGATTATACAAGGAATGATTGGAAAACATTAGCGCAGGATAGGGATTTATGGATAGCTTATGTCCTCACGGCCATGAACCTACGTGTTCGATACAACCAGATGGTTAGTTAGTTATGGTTTATTTTTACGTTCCCCATATATTGTCTCTTTTTTGTCAATTATACAGTAAGATGCACTTTTCGGCTCCTTCTAAAATCGTAATATAGGTTACTGATACAAGACAATGTATAGAATAAAAATATGTATTATATGTATGTGATATATACCAGAGTGTGTAGGATAGTAGGTCTGTCTCTGAACTGTTGATTAGGCCGTTATCACGAACGGCACAAATTGAAATGCCAGGAAAATTAGAAGATACGGTATCGGAAAATGAAATTTTAGTGTCAATGATTCTTATGTCACATTAAAAAAAACCGAAAATCCAAAACCCATGTCTTGTAAAATAAGGCAGACCTCACATCTTTCCTCATAAAGAAGATCGTGACAGGAATAATTTTGAAACCATTAAACTCACGAAATGGATAAACAAATACTGAAAATTATTTTGTTAAAATGCTAGGTATTGAATGTTGATCAATCCAATTTACTCTCCGTGTTAAGTGGAATTAATCATGGTGAGCAATCAATGAAATATTGTCGAAATGAAAATGTCAGATCTGAAGCGCATTTTGTTGGGAAATGTTCAATTTCGGATAACTAACTCAATGGATCTATCGTACCCGTAAATTCATGGCCGCGCGGACATAAGCTATCCATACATCACTATCCTGAGCTATTGTTTTCAGATCATCCCCTGTATAATTTACATCCACAAGTCATGGTTAATGTTGTTCTCACACCTGAATCTTGGTCTACACTGGGCGTTTTCCCTCTGAATTTCCTATAATAAGCTTCCATGCACCTCTTTCATTACCCATTCATGCCATATGTCATACCCATCGCAATCTACGAGACTTAACTCTTTTATTATATCTGGCTTCCTATAAAGGTCATCTAGATCAATTATGTAATTTTCTCAATTCAACTGTATGTTCATGTTTCTTTGGTGTAATCGGGTGATATTTATACGTTGTAGGCTACACAACACAGAATCTAATCGCACTAAAATTTTATAATACAATATGTTCTATTAAATTATATTGTGTAGAGTCTACTCTACGCCCGCACTTGCCCACGTGGGGGCTCCTTATCGGATGTTAGTTAACCAAGTTAATTTAGTTACTCTCTTTTCCTTTCATATATCAGCCAGTGATATATGGTTAGCACATAGCCTCAAAGAGAAAAAAAGGCCGATTAAATTTTGCCCAGAGGCTCTAATTTATAATTATGTTATATTGCGAGCCCTAAAATCTTCAGACTCGGCTTAAATGCCCCTCCGGACGACTTATTAATTGGACTTCTTCGTTTAAAAAAAATAATGACTTCGGCGGGGTTTGAATCCGCTCCCCTCGGTAACAGAGGCAAACAACTTAATTCCCAGACCACTGACATCGATGTTATTTACAGTAAGTAACTTATTTTTGGAAGGGCCATATAGAAAGAATGGAAGCAATCCGACTTGCAAAAAGAGCTAAAGAAGATAGACCAATGGACGGTAGAAGAACAAGAGGAAGACCAGCCAAGAGATGGATAGACAGTGAATGCACATCCAATACGTCTTCCCCCGAGGAGTGATTCTGGAAATAAACAGGATGAAAATCCTACAAATTATGTTTAAGAAGAAGAAGAATTTATTTTACATTCTATTACTCCAAAACTCTCCAAACGCGACACGCCTAGAAGGCCCTTGGCCTTCTAGTCGGTTACTGGCCTTACATCCACATGCGATCACAGAGTTAGACAATCATCTAACCAGTGTAGGGATTACATGTGGTCAGCATTTCGGGTCCCCCAGCCGTTATAGCTGGTTTTCTCAGCCTGGAGTCGCTACTTATTGTAGCTACCCAAATGCTGGGCTTACGATGCTGGGTGGGGACCGGTCCCATATTTTTAGAAATTCCATGAGAAAATGTCTTCCCCCATGGGGACTCTAACCAGCGCAAGTCCGGTAGCTCTGCCCCAATGCTTCTTACCTTAACCACTCGGCTACGGTGCGACAGTATCTGTAATTTATAATCAAGTTATATATCGAGCCCGAAAATCTTCAGACTCGGGGCCCAGGGATTAAATATTCCTCCGGAGGACTTATCCATTGCATTTTTCTATGCAAAAAAAAAAAAACCCGGCGGGGTTTGAATCTGCTGTCCTCGGTAACAGAGGCAAATAACTTAATTTTCCACACCACTGAGATCGATAATATTTAGAGTAAGTATCTTATTATTTTCATTTTATTACTACTGTTTGTTAAAAATTCCATCCACTGTAGTAGGCCTATATTACAATGCGAGGTTAGGAAGCGGTTTTTACAGAAGCGACGATATGAAAAACACTTCACAAATGTGCGTTGTACATTATTTTTTGCATGATGGTGTTTTCAAAATAATAAATAATAGTAAAATAATAACATCTTTGTTGGAAATATTTACGTTCATTATAAATAACTGACTAACGTTAACAGTGTGACGGCAAATGCCGAAAATAATTTACTTGAGTTTACAGCAGGCCGGGACAACAATCAGGGATAAAACGACAGCAATTATGAATTTATTGTTTTATTTTGTTTCAAATAAAGTTCAGTTCATTTAAAATGCAGTGATTTGTTTCGTATAATATATATTAACACTACCTTTTTTATATATTTAGTTTATACATTGTACATAGTAAACATGAAGGGCAGGTGTTTACGTCCCGCAATAGGTAGGTAATTTGTAATATTACAGTATAATTAATTAGTTATTTATAGGTTGGCAACCCGAAATTTAGGAAATTTAATTTTGAACAATGGTCGCCATTGCTGTAAGTACCTGAAATTTACGAAATTGAACTTTGAACAATGGTCGCCATTGCTGTAAGTACGACAGAACGCACTATCGTGCAAAAATGTCTTTTAAAATACTACACAAGTTTACATCTCCTCGGACATTCCCTCCTGTCACAACGCTCTGATCGTGCATTATCGACAAACTTAAAACTACTGTGGAAGTGCCTTTAATAATAAATACAATCGAAATTCTATAATTTTACAAAATAATTGTAATAAATATTTTATTTTAAAGAATTGAAATAGATATAGGAATATTTGTAAAGCGAGAATTTGCGTGAATTGGTGAGGGATGCGTGATAATTGAAGGGATGCAAGAGGAGGGAGATCTCATTTCAATGTTGGAACGCGTGCATGTCTGGACGGGACGATGATGTGTCCAGGAAATTATAACGTCAGTCAAGTCTGTTCAGAAATCACTTCTCCACGCGAACAAAACTTGTGCATTCTGCTACAGAATAATCTACCACCCAGCAGGCGTCCACGGTTATGATCGATTTGATTACCTTCAGAGTCCTCCCTCCTAACCTAACAAAGATGGACAACGCAAAAGTAATGAATATTTAAATATTCTATGAACTAACCATAAAAAGCAGAGCTGCTGAATATTTAAAATTAGAATTAGACACACGGTTGATGGATCGCATTTCCAGTTTAGGTTTATCAATGTGAATACAACGTTATTTCTTAGAATACAATTAAATATGTAAATAGGTTTTCCATATTAGACTTCTGATGTTGGACGTGTCTACTTTTGTATTAAGAATTTAGCGTACGCTAGATGATAATTATCGTCAATTACAATTGATGCTTTCTCAGGAATAATGCTCTGTGACTCTTGTTTTTGTAGATGTTAGTTACTACCCATGGCGCGACAGGTCTAGAAGGCCGTTGGTTACCAGCCAGCTGCTGGCCACCCATATCTTACTTTATGATGGAATATCTATCTACTTCATCGTTAAAACATTGATTTGAATGTGCTAATTCCAATAGAATATATAGATCACCTCAAGAGATTATTGGTATTTTCTGCACATGTGTAAGGAAGCTAGGAGCTGATCACAACAATATAAACTTGATACTAGCAAAAGAGAAAACTTTGAAATCAATTGATTTGGCGTATACTTGAAGAAAATTCATATCCATTTAATTAAATAGACATAAAACTTACAGTTTTATATTATTTTCATATTTATTACAATCTAAATTTGTAACAGCTGTTTCGGTGCTTTGTACCTTCTTCAGACACAATTACAATATAATAAGAAAATTCATTCATTTTGGAATCATGTCTGAAGAAGGTACAAAGTACCGAAACAGCTGTTACAAATTTATATTGTAATAAATATGAAAAATCATATAAAACTTCAAATTTTAATTTTATTTAATTAAAGGAAACTTTGTGCCTAAACCGGGATTTGAACCCAAGATCTCTAACTTCACGTACTGGCGCACTAACCAGTTGTTCTACTTGGTTATTCCAGGTGCAGACACACATTTGTCTGTATTTGAAACAGGGGTAAATGGGGATTTAAAATAGAGAACGATTTATGTCTGATATTGGATTGCCTAAATAGCACAATTGGCTAGTGCGCCACTCGTAGAGTTGTAGTTCTTTTGTTCAAATCCCGGTTTAGGCAGAATCTATTCGCTTCATTTCAGGCGAGCAACAAACCTGAGTATAATTAATTTCAAGTTGAATAAGATATCAAATTAACTACGATGCGCTTGTAAAGTAGTGGATCTCATAAACACTCATGAAAAGTGAGTTTGCGGATCAACCCTGCAGTTGTTTATTGAATTACATGTGCTTGTTGGTGGTAGATAAATTATCGATACTTTTATATAACTAGTGTTTAGAATTCAGCGAGTTCCAACCACAAAAAAGTTAAATTTCCGCAAGCTTGCGTATTGAATCTATTTTCTGTCACTTAATGTTTAATTCTAATCCTTACATTTTGGATAATCACTTCTGAAAAAAAATCTGTATAAAGATAGTTTATTTTTAATGTAGTGTGAGGTGATGGTAACTGTTTGGAAGAATTTTTCTAATTGATCAAACAAATTTATCAACGTCCTCTTTCATAATACACTATACATTCGGAGCAATCCTTAGCCAAGCCACACGATTTTAGTACAATTCTCACCAAAAATATCTTATGGGGACTGTCTCAGGTGAGGTGGGAGCTGTGCTTATGGGGGCTCCTATTTTACCCAATTGGCAGAGTAGCCATGGGATGTTTTGCCACATTTATAAACATTTATTACCATTGGAATATATGTTTATTCTTTAGCAATGAGAGTAATTGTGAATTAGAAAGTTTGGAATGAACAAGGGAATTAGATAAAATTCATGTCATGTTTCATAACAGAGCTGAGGTTGATAATAAATAGTTCAAATTTTGGAATACTCTAATAATTCGTTACACAATAATGGACTCCTATGACTTTAAATAACTGGTTGGACATAATAAACTGGAACCAGGCCTCGCTCAGAGGCGAGTGTTTTAAGAACAATGATGGCTATATCTTCTGTGGATTATATAAGTCTTGTAGAAAGGGGCTTGGTATGTGAGAAAAAAAAGGGAAATAACAGAATTTTATAAGAAAATTAGTAATTGACTAATTTATACAGATGGGCAGATGATAACGTCAGATGTGTAGTAAGAAAATACTGTTCATTCTGAAGTTATAAGTGAATTATACTGAAGAAGAACATTAACACTTTGGACGGAGATGATAGAAGTAAATTGTCTGTTTCTGCTTAGAGATATGGACTACCCATTATTAAATAATCGAGCCGGCACAAACTGGCAACATATTATGGCATGATTTAGATTTAGATTTAGATTTATTTAGCCTGGTGGAGTTAAGGCCATGTGGCCTTCTCTTGCACTCACCAGGGCAAACATATATTACATCAGAATATACCAATCTTAATTAACATTAACATTAAACACTAAGTAAAAAATTGATCAAAAGATAATATCTAATATATTACGATCTATAATACAACCAGTTAATATTAGTTAAAATTAAGACTAAAACTAATAATAAAATGTATACAAGCAAGGCATATTAAATTGTCACTGTCTAGTGTATATAAAAAACAAAGGAAAATAATGAGATATAGAAAACTAATTTTACGATTATACAATATTTAAAACAAAACAAATAAAAATATTTGTTATTCTTAATATTATTTTCATAAATATTTTAATACATTAATATTACTAAAAGAATATTATCAGTGAGGTGTATAAGTTAGTTTGTTATTAAATAATTCTTCAGTTTGTTTTTGAAGGATGTTATAGTTTGACAGTCTCTGACATAGGACGGAAGGGAATTCCATGTTTTGGTAAGTGAGACCGTAAAAGATAATGAATAATATACAGTGTGATGAGGCGGGATATAAAGGACAATGTGCTGATGGGATCGAGTGTCAATATTATGTGTGTCGGATAGTCTGATGAAGCGGCGTGATAAATAATTAGGCGATGATGTGTGAAGTATTTTATACAGAAGGGATAAGGAATGGACAGTTCTACGATCTCTTAGACGAAGCCACGATAATTGTTCCAGGGACGGTGTAACATGGTCAAATTTGCGAATACCACAAATAAAACGTGCGCAAGAATTATGAACACGTTGAAGTCTTTGAGTGGAAATAATATTTAAGTCTGTAAAAAGAGTGTCACAATAATCAAAATGGGGCATTGCAAGTGTTTCTACTAACATCTTCCTAAGGGCGAATGGCAAACAATTTCGTACACGATTTAATGAATGTATTATTGTGAAGACTGTTTTGCATGTATGGTTTATTTGTGTATTCCAATAAGTTTTTGTCAATAAATACTCCTAGAATTTTTACTGTCTCACTATAAGGGATTTGAACTCCATTTAGTGACACATGCGAAACTGTGTTTAGGTTAATTGTAGATAATAGTCTCTGGTGACCCATAATGATTGATTGTGACTTTCTAGGATTTAATTGCAGTCCATATTTAACTGTCCAAGTCATTAGTGAGTCAAGATCCTCGTTAATTTTGGCAACAGCGTCATTTAGTGAATATTTGTCGTGTGGATGTAGATTTACATGTCGTCTGCAAATAAATTATGTTTGCAATGTTTTAGGGAGTTAGATATGCCATTTATGTAGATTGAAAAAAGCAAAGGTCCAAGTACCGAACCCTGTGGAACCCCAGCTTTACGGAAGGACCAAGAAGAACATAATGTATGATTTCCTACAACAGATTGCTGGCGCTCATGAAGGTAGGAATTGAACCATTTTGTGGCACTATCAGTGAGTAAGAGGTTTAGAAGTGTATGCAACAATAAGTCCAAGTCTACCGTGTCGAATGCATTACTAAAGTCCAGTAATGTAAGAATGGTAAGTTTTCGATTATCAGCAGCTTCGCGTATGTCTTCGCAAATATTTAGTAGACCAGTATTTGTATTGTGTCCTGTCCTGAAGCCTGACTGAAATTGATCTAGAAGGTTGTGTTCACTTAGGTAGTCAGTCAGTTGTTTATGGACTAATCGTTCCAGAGCTTTTGAAAGGGTAGGTAAAATGATAATGGGTCGAAAGTCGTTCAGGGTTGAGGGCGTTTTAACTTTAGGCAGTGGGCGTACGAGGGCTTGTTTCCACAATGAGGAATATGTATAGAAGTTTGTAGTGAGGAGTTAAAAATATGAGTTATAGTAGGTAGTATAGCGTCGATTATTTTATTCAGTAAAATAATATTTATACGGTCAGTTCCTTCTCCTTTGGTTTTTATTTGCATGATGGCTTTCTTTACGTCGTAATCTGTAACATATGAGTAGTGGAAATGTTCCCTGTCAGGTTGATTTGTCAGTGATAACTCATTTATTGTTTGTTCTTTATCTTTTGGAGTTGTAGTTTATGCCTGTGAAGTGATTATTGAGTGTGTCCAGGGAAACAGGTAATTTGTCTACCTGCGTGTCTTTTCTCCCAATTCCCATTCTATTCAAGTTTTTTCCAGATTTCTGAAGTATTGGTATCTGTTAGGCTGTATAACTGTCTAAGTTTGGCGTTTCTTGTAGCTTGATTTCTCTTGTTACGTAACTGTTTATATTGATTGAGGTTTGTGTCTGTTTTGTAGAGTCCATATTTCTTATGTGCTGCGTCTCTGTCAGCCATCAAGTTATGAATTGAAAGAGTCATCCAGGGTGCAGGGCGTCGTTTCACGAGTTTAGTTTTTAGTGGGGCGTGTCTGTTGTATAATTGTAGTATAAAGTCATTTAGTGTCTCAACTTTTTCATCTACAGAATGCAGCGTCCATATTGAATGCAACGGCATCTGCATAGCTTCTTCAATTAGGGCTGCATTGTCTATATGTTTTAAGTCTCTAAACGTAATAGTCTTTCGAGTCGGTTTAGGGCACTGCAGTGAATATGCTAAGAATATAATATCATGTACTGATATTCCCGAGGCTGGCAGTTGCGCGTGAGTAAGTACTCTGTCTGGATTATTAGTAGCAATTAAGTCAAGTAACGTCTCAGAGTGATGAGTGTGATGTGTAGGTCGTAGGGGTAGGAGAGTCATATCACAAGCCTGGAACGTAGCCATCAGTTGTTGTGTATGTCTGTTATCAGTGTCTAGTATATTTATATTAAAGTCTCCCATAACGATAACGTGTTCGTATTGTATTCGCGCGTTTTGTAAAGTGGACTCAATTTCAGCGATGGCTTTTATTTTAGGAGGTTGATATACTACACAGAGAAGACATTTTTTGAAACTGACAAATATTTCTATGAACATAATTTCGGCAGATGGTTCGTTATTAGATAGATACACAATTTTAGGAGTAAGGTCTGTTCTAACGAAGGCTCCAATACCGCCCCCGCGACTGTAAACACGATCGTGTCTAAGAAAAGTATAACCATCCATGTTAATTAAAGAAGAGGTAATGGTGGGATTTAGCCACGTTTCAGATATGAGAAGAGCATGAATATTTAAAGAGAAGAAAATTGTTCTGATTTCATCTATATGTGCAGTAATACTTTGAGCATTGAAATGGACTGCCTGCAAGGAAGTACGGTATGGGGATAAAGCTACTTCTAAAGCATTCCTTGAAGTAGTGGGGTCGAGAATGGGTGTGGTAAGGTTCTTGTGCTGTAGCCTGTCAAAGGAAAATCATCATTTAAACGAAAAATGGTCGTAAAATATTTCAACAAACTTACAAACTAAACTTAGTATCACGTCACTAAGAATATCTGAATTTTATGTACTATTAATAAAATGTTTAAAGTGATAACTGTCGGTTATTCACTGGCCGTGTTCGCACTAATTATATTTCTGAGGCCCGGAGAATGATACGTTTGTTGTCTCCTTCTTTAAGATGGATTACTCCGTCAATTTTCCACACATTTGTTACACCATATTTGGAGATGCATTCTTTTAATAGCTTATACCTCATTTGAGTTAAGTCTTCCCTAATTGTTATACCACTCCCTTTCAGCTGTTTTTTGTTCTGGAAAACTTCTCTCCTTTTCCTATAGCTTACGAATTTTACGATAACCGGCCGTGGCCGTTCCGCCTTTCTCCCCACACGATGACTCTTATCAATATCAGATGTTTCTAATTTAATACCTATTTTAGACGCCACATCGATAGCTATTTTGTCTGTATCCTCAGCGTCTATCTCAGGGATGCCAAAGATACGTAAGCAGTGGCGGCGTTGGTACTGTTCAAGGGAATCAGTTTTTTCGCACAACAGTTGTTCTAGTTTCATTATTTTAGCATCCCTTTCCTGTAACGATAGCACCAACTGTTTAATGACCTCAGTGTTCCGATCTATGGTTGTTTTCAACTCACTCACTATCGCCTCATGCACCGAGTCCTTTAGCAGCTGCAACATGGCAGGGTCCCTCAAACATTCCTTGCATCACACGCTTTGTCATTTCCTCTTTATTCTCGTCGGAATTGTTTGTTTTGCGTGGCGCCATTATTACAGAATAAATGTACACACAAATAAATTCAAAATATCCGATACTACCTGTAAAACACAATCACCTGCTGAAAACTGTGGAAAAACACGAGTGACCAGTATATTCACTACTCACTGTCCTCCATGACACATTAAAATGATGTAGACAGACAGAAGGGATTATATTCCAGTTGGTATCAGAGATTTCTTAGATAGGGGTGACGAGCCCGAAGACACGTGAATATTAAGAAGGTCAAAATTGTCTCAATGAAGGTATTTATGTTAGGGTATATTGATAATGAAAACATCAAAATTGTATTTTTTCTGAATAAAAATGTATTATATATTAAGATATTAGTTGAATAGTTTTGTAATGCATATGAAACAATTTTCATTATACCGTTACTCGTGGCAAGTCTTTCGCTCAGCCTCTTATTTCAGATAAATAAGTACTTTCATCAAAGGTGAATAATTTAGTAACCTGTAATTATTATCAGAAGTAGGGAATATTTATATTCAAATGAATTGGAATTAAAATAGGAATTCATTTGTAACAAAATTAAAATGATATAACCTACCACAAAATAATTGCATTAGCAATAAATAAAACACTAGTATCAAGCAATTAACGCCAGTCATAGACCTGGACCCTTGCTATTGTAGCGAACGAAACTAGTAAACATCATACAATGGGACCGTAAGCCCTCATACAATGGGGAAAAAGTCAGCAGTTTCCTTTGTTAAGAGGACTTACAAGCCTGCACTAGTATCAAATTGCTATAACAATGCTAAGCCCAAAAACTTTATACAAAAGGCTGGGAAGTCGCAAACAAGCAACTGTATTTTCCTAGGTAAACTGTGAAAAGAGATATCCCCAAGCCAATTTTAATTAGGACATGTCGGTAACAGCGGGTGCCTTCTTTGGCGGCGTAAGATAGATGCCGACAGTCGATAGTGGCGCTAATGGAGATCACCCATTTGTTCAACCCTGGAAATATTATATTATCAGGCAACTAATTTAAAGGGGGGGACGAGGCCACAAACGCCTAAGTTTAACACCCACGACTACACCCTTAAGATATAATTTACCAATCAAAATTAGTGTAACATATAAACTGTTTGTGAGACGCTAAGACTTTTGGTGGAAGGGACTAATGACGGCCCACTCAGAAATAATAAATATTTTTTACTTAGCGAAAACTAGAGTTAGTTGGGTAGGAGTAGCGACTAGCGAGTGTGCCGGTGCGGGGCACATCGCTTTATATAAGTTACATCGCTTTGTTAAGTGTTACAAACATTATTAATTCTGACCCACCAACAGCCTTCGCGTCAAACGGTCGTCTAATACGACAAATGTAAGTCAAAGTATCAATAAAAGTGCAACGTCAATATCAAGACATCACACCGGGCCTAATATATATATATATATATATATATATATATATATATATATATCCCCAGTGAATATCCTTTCTCACGGATTCCCGAGATATAAGTCTATTGTTCTACCGAATCCTGAACCCAACTAGTCCGGAGCACAATTGTCCATGTACCTTATCCTTGGACGTAATTAAAACATACCTCGAAACAAGTCTGTCGTACATGGCGCCCAATGTGGGGCTTCGAGGAACTGCTGAGCAACCGTCAAACGAAGAGTGGATAGGCGTGTTCCAGTAGTGAATATCCTACGAACGTGAGGAAGAAGACCTGGGGGAAAAATGGCAATCAAAGACCTCAATGAGGTCAGTAAGGAATAATAGAAGACATCGAAAGGTATCAGTGGAAATAAATTTACTTTAAAATCTATTTAACATTTATTGAAAAAGTAATGTGTTCATGTCTATGGAAGATGGATGTAGAATGGAAGGAAAGTAAAAGAAGTGAATAGAATAAAAATAGAAGTAATAAGAAAAAGATAGTGGATGTAATAGGAGTCAAAGTAGGAAGTAAACTAGGGAAAGGAGTAAAAAATAAATAAAAAATGGAAGGAAATATAAACCCAGCCAATTCCAACATAATTATGAAATTATTATTAGAAATGAGGAAGGAGATCAAACAGGAAGGAGAAGAACGGAGATTAAGAATGAAAACATTATATGAAAACATAGCTAGGTTGAAACAGGAAAATGAAATAGCTAGATTAGAAAAGGAGAAATTATATGAATAACATATGGTTGAAAGAGAACGATACTTTGAAAATTTTTCAGAATCAGGGAAACAGGATAAGGAACCAGAAATTAAAGAGAGCAAGGAGAGTGAGTTCGAGGCCACCTCCGAGAACATAAACGATATCTGTGAGAATAACAAGAGTGAATTAGAAAAGGGAGAAACATTAATTGAGGGAAAATACGAAGATAGTAAAATAGGGGAAGAAAATATAAATGGTATAGAATTGAATAACAATGCATCAGGGTCTATGAGTGAGAGCATGAATGATAACATAATATGCGAAAAATCTGATGTAATTATTAAGCAAGGAATGTCTGAAGTAACAATGAAAGCTTGTACGAGTGACAAGTACATTGAAAGTTTCCAGGTAGCCAGGCAAACCGAAAGCAAATTGAATAACATACATGTAGACGAACGGTGTACTAGATACAAGGGAAAAATAAACTCCAAAGTAAAGAATAAGTACTCGTATTTAAAGTACCTTGTAGACATGGAAACAGACACTCCTTGGTACATAGTAATACATGGCAGAGACAAGCCGTCGATCAAGGTGATTGCAAATAATATTTTTGCAAGCATGTTGATCATGAACGATCTAGATGTTGAGTCGGTCGTAACCCGCGAATCTCAGATCGAAATAATAAATAATAAAGTTAGAATTGTAGAAAACTATGGTATAGTTCCCAGAATTTACAGTATAGGGACTGATAGAAGATTAAATAATTTAGATAATTTTTATAAGGGCCTAGTAATTTTGTACGAGCTCGAAAATGAAATCAGTGAAAGACAGACTCAATAACTGATCGAGTACATGTAGACAGTCTTCGGGATCGAACCCAGGACACAGTAAAAGGAATCGGATACATTATTATATAACAAAAATATATATAATTATGAAGTAGTAAATAAGTTAATGATATAAAGAATATGGATATATAATGTTAGTTTCTTGCATGAACGTTGTAAGATAATGAATTAAGAAAACTGATGCTAATTAAATATATTAAAGAAAGCCATTATAACGCCTAAAAAAAACGAGTGGCGGGCAGACGTTTATGACAGTCCCTATGATCAAGTTTCTTATGAGAATATTTGATACATAGTAACTTGATAAAGAAGATAATTAAAGTCACTTTAAGGCATATATGCAATTATTAATATAAATACATATGCACCACAGTGGGCATATAACACATAATACTGTCTCACGATAAATATACTGGGAAGAAAATATATTTCATTAAAAGTTCGGGCCAAGTGGATCTGTGAACAATAACTATTAAATAAAAAAACAATCAAAAGCCGTATACGATAACAATAACCTAGGGATATATTTAAATATCTTGAATTTAAATCAAATTTTATATGTAAAGGTAGCATTGCCGACGCGATCGAGTTGAGAACGCTAAATATTTTCAATATTAGAATGATTAACTATAAATCTTAAATAAACTTGAAATCTTGATCAATAAAACGATAATGAGATAGGCCAACGTCAAGTATCAATCACATTTCATTAAATATATTCATTTACTTATTTTATTAAAAGAATCCTCGTTAAGGACAACTGTGATTATAACTAATGACATTAAGTATATGCAACAACGTATTTAAGCATTATGCTGTTTCAATTCAAAGTCGAAAGACAGAATAAAGCGAGAAAGCGCGTAAAATCGCTTATTAATATATATAAGGTTTGATTGTTATGATATGACGACTCGAGAAGTCACCTTACATATGCGTGTACAACGTGTTATTGAAGTAATATTTGCGGGCATGGAGACCCGATATTACTTATTCTATTGAGAAATATTGATTGATTATGATGATAAATACTTCGTGAAGAAGGTCATCAACGCTGACAGGTAAGCGCTGCTGACAATGGATGTATTTTACTAATGATCGTATAGTGTTTGATGAAATGGTCATCACGCTGCGGGGACAGCGATGCTGACATGTGTAAAACTTTGTATTCGATATGTATTTTATTTTTGCGCGCGATGGTATAAATGTTGTTCGACTGGTAAATGATCGAATTAATTATGCTTGATTTAAATATTATACTTATGATGCCAGAGGAAATGATAAAACGCAGTAACGAGGATAATTATTCCATATTTAAATGAATGCCCAAAGTGAATAAATAATAGATCGTGAATATTAATAATATTCTATATGATGGCGAGGCGCCTATGAATGTCGAAAAATATAACACAAGATACGTAAGTGATATTGAAAATGTGGATAACGACTTCTAGACGAGTCGGTAGTTTAAAAACACTTATCGCTTCAAAGTAAATCCCTTATACAAATCATATATTGTAAACTATACATATACCTAATTAAATGGGAAATAATTAATGATTTTATTATTCCCTTGTCAAATGTATATTTTAGACATTGCATGTCACGAAAATATGAAAATACGATACGGATAAATAATAATAATTAACAATTTATTAGGTGCACGGATCCACCACTATTATATTTTATATTATCTAATCGATTTTTTTTATCAAAATCAAATCCATAATCGAAGTATATTGAAAAATATAAATGAATGGCTACAGTACCGATCTATGCCATGTATATCTATTGTAAATGTAATTAGGTTAAGAAAGTAAGTTCACGAAAGAGTGATGACATTCCGCGTGTGACAACATGAAAAGTAAAGTGAAAAAAAAAAAATGCCGTGAGATTTCTATAATCAAATATAAGTGTTGTCGTTAATAACACCGCGTAGTGTTATATTAATGGAAGAAAATAATACACATAGTAAAGACAGTGATTTTCAGACACCAATTTGTAGTTATTGTATTGTATGTATTATGTTCATGAATGTATTTCACGAAAGAATATTTCTTAGTGCGATAAGCTTGTTAGTGTATGTTTACAAATATTGATGACGTATTGTCCTTTGTCATGACACTTCAAATATGTAAGTCAACCACCCAGTCCACAACAAAACAGGTAGGCTTGGAGCCAAAGAAAAAAGTTATAATTTATTATGTAACAAAAAAAAGGGAGTCCTTCTCATTTAATTAATTTCAAATCCTCAAAATTACTTAAATAAAAGGCGGGCAATTTGTGGCAAGTTATTCGCTCAGCCTCTTATTTCAGACTATTTAACTCATGCCCCAAATGGGAGTCAATGACCAATCACGTTTCAATGATTTCTGTATTACAACCAATCAGAGACGTGTTTCACGAAATAATTATCAACGTTAGGATTATCATATATTAAGCAAAGCTCCTCCTTTTTAATATTCTGAACAGGTCTGACCGTTATTTTGCAGTGACTGAGCCTATAACAAATACGGCTACCAGATTGTATATAATAGTGCTTACATGTCAACATTTGTAGCAATTGATTATACCACCAAAAAAAGAAACCACTGTTTGCACTTTCTTAAATGTATACGACATCAAAAATGAATTAATATACAGATTGATGTGTTTCATTTTTTCTCCACTAGAGAGCATTCTTACAATATTGCGTTCCTTTGGCAATAAATAGTATGATCTGGTTGCAGTGATAAACAAAAGAAGCAGTAGAAGCGTAGGCTACCTATCGTTTCTCATTAGTTTTCAAACATCACCGTTTACTTTAAATATAAAAATATTTTTAAATAACTGTAGTTAAATAATGATTTGTGAGTAAACAGCTTTATTTTATTCGTTAAATAGTCCTAACAAATGCCACTCTTGATTTCCAAATTCTCTAGATAAATTCACTCCTCACTTCGTGAGTCGTGAATTTATCGATAATTTGGAAATCACTCGTGGCATTACTTATGATAAATTAGTACTTTCATCAAAGGTGAATAATTTAGTAACCTGTAATTATTATCAGAAGTAGGGAATATTTATATTCAAATGAATTGGAATTAAAATAGGAATTCATTTGTAACAAAATTAAAATGATATAACCTACCACAAAATAATTGCATTAGCAATAAATAAAACACTAGTATCAAGCAATTAGCGCCAGTCATAGACCTGGACCCTTGCTATTGTAGCGAACGAAACTAGTAAACATCATACAATGGGACCGTAAGCCCTCATACAATGGGGAAAAAGTCAGCAGTTTCCTTTGTTAAGAGGACTTACAAGACTGCACTAGTATCAAATTGCTATAACAATGCTAAGCCCAAAAACTTTATACAAAAGGCTGGGAAGTCGCAAACAAGCAACTGTATTTTCCTAGGTAAAGTGTGGAAAGAGTTATCCCCAAGCCAATTTTAATTAGGACATGTCGGTAACAGCGGGTGCCTTCTTTGGCGGCGTAAGATAGATGCCGACAGTCGATAGTGGCGCTAATGGAGATCACCCATTTGGTCAACCCTGGAAATATTATATTATCAGGCAACTAAGTTAAAGGGGGGACGAGGCCACAAACGCCTAAGTTTAACACCCACGACAACACCCTTAAGATATAATTTACCAATCAAAATTAGTGTAACATATAAACTGTTTGTGAGACGCTAAGACTTTTGGTGGAAGGGACTAATGCCGGCCCACTCAGAAATAATAAATATTTTTTTACTTAGCGAAAACTAGAGTTAGTTGGGTAGGAGTAGCGACTAGCGAGTGTGCCGGTGCGGGACACATCGCTTTATATAAGTTACATCGCTTTGTTGAGTGTTACAAACATTATTAGTTCTGACCCACCAACAGCCTTCGCGTCAAACCGTCGTCTAATACGACAAATGTGAGTCAAAGTATCAATAAAAGTGGAACGTCAATATCACGACATCACACCGGGCCTACTATGTATATATATATATATATCCCCAGTGAATATCCTTTCTCACGGATTCCCGAGATATAAGTCTATTGTTCTACCGAAACCTGAACCCAACTAGTCCGGAGCACAATTGTCCATGTACCTTATCCTTGGACGTAATTAAAACATACCCCGACAACAAGTGTGTCGTATACTATAATTTAATTCATTCCACTGTTAACAGTTCCCGATTTCTGTAATATCTATTAATTAAATAAAAATAAAACATCTGTGATATTGTTTTATAAGTACATCCGAAATGTACAAGTAGCCTACGGTAAGCTATATACTCGTAATTGCTACTTTAAAAAAAAATATTTATTTACATGGGTGTATTCAAGCTTTAAAACAATGTATTTATTCCAGTAATATTTCTATCAGAATATTTTCGCAAATGAATCGAGACTAGGGAGGTCTCTTTTGAAATAAGTGTCTTAGGGTCAATTTCACCAACAGAGGTAACTGTATTACGCCAGTTTCCCCCGTGTATAATGCATAGCTTAAACTGGCGTAATACAGTTACCTCTGTTGGTGAAACCGACCCTTAGTATTTGTGAATTACGGATAGATACTTGAGTAAACTATACTGGATGGAACATGACTCTATCGAAACTTTCACAGGTTATTATTTAGAGTATTTTGATTTATGGAACACATCATCTCGGGTTGTACTAAAGTGTTGTTGATGTATAATGTCATTTGGAACGTAATAAGATGGATACTGATAGATTATAGAGAAAATAAATCAATCATCACTTCAAGTAAAGATTATAAATACCTCAAACTGAAGTACAAACAATATATAAATTACATAGGTTATCTATACCCTGTACAGTATTAGGACACATCACCATTGCCTTTTGTTTATACTGTATTCTAATAATATCTTAAAATTGTAATAAGTGTGTAATTTTTGTATAATTTTACTATTCGCTGATTGAGTGGAAGAGAAGACCTTATCGCCTTAACTCTGCCAGCCAAAATAAAGCATTATTATTGTAATTGTTGTAATTATTATTATTATTATTATTATTATTATTATTATTATTATTATTACTATACATTACCACATGGGTGCTCCCTTTTGGGAGTTAATTAAAAATGTGTTATTTACGATTATTTCCTTACAGATATCAGTGAGTAACATGTAGGTAGAATATCGCCTGAAAGAAATATCTAATAGGCAACTAAGGTATTATTTGGATGGGAAAGCTCGATTAAATTTTACACAGAGTTCTAATTTAGGGTTGAGGTTATTTACGAGGCCGAAAATATTCGTACCCACAACATAAAATTCCTCCCAGAGGAAGTGTCCTTTGATTTTTTCTATGGTAAAAAATCAGTCTGCCCCGGAGGGGTTTGAACCAACGACCCTCGAGAAGAGGGGCAAGAAATGTAACCGCTAGACTACTGAGGTCAATACAAAAACTACATGAGTTAAAAATCATGGTTACATGGTTAAAAATCTGAGCACGTAACTGATACTTACTTAAATATTTCAGTACATTATTACAACATACGGATTATTTTTCGTGTCATCTGAGACATTTGCCTCAGTACTTCAATCTTGCAGTGCCATCTCTTCAAGATTGAAACCGTGTTTCAAATTCTTACATTCTGTAAATTTTCCGTATGAAATTGTAGCTTCAAGTATGTAAATTGCGTCTCTGTCGAATAGAGAGCACTATTATTAACCCATTAGCCTCAAAAGACTAGGTAGACTCGCCGGCAGTTAAATGGCCTTCAACTCAGAAGATGAGGTACACTCGCTTAATTCTGCTCTTACATTTTTTGCAATATTTTGTACATCCCTTGGCAGGGTAATATTTTGTTAACATTTATGAATAGTAGAGCATTGTGTTTTGGCTATCATCCTTACACTGATCTAAAGTACCGTTATCTTTTGCTTGTCTTGAATGTCTGAAAGTAGGCAATATAATTTACGGTAACATAAATCCGGTTTCGCTGTGGCCCGGGTTCCATCCCCGGTCGGGACAGGTTTCCTGGGTGAGATTTATTTCGGGATTTTCCTCACCTGTAAGATAAATATCAGTAAACATTACGGCCCAAATGGTCTCCGAAAACCATCTGGCCAACATTATCATCAATATTATTATTATCAATACTAAGTTTAGTTTAAGGCCTCTACTGGCGCATCATTACCATCATTATCTCCCATATCATCTGGGCAGCGTAACCCGGCCTTCCAGGCGCCCCAGCCTCAGAAGTGAGTTACAAGTACGCCATGACAGGATAGGACACCATAAATGTTGAAATGACAACCCGGGGCATTTGGGAAAAAAAAAACGGTTTCTGGGGAAATGCATTGAGCATTTAAACCTGGAGCGAATGGGTTAAATAATATTCAATTTTTATTTAAATTTACATTTGAGAGAACTCCCATCGCTAACCAACCTCACATCTAGGATAACTGATAGGATCCTCCTACAGATTAAAAACTCGTTCCGAATTCTGGTGTCCCTTCACTTCCCATAGTATAATGTAAAACTTCCTGATTCCTGACTACCTTCTTTTGAACATATAACTTTAACATTTCATGCACATAAGAATATGTCCCTACGTTTAAGATTTTGGCATCAATCCCCTCATGTAGTTTCCCCTTAGAGATCCGATAAGGTACCATTTTATCTCCGAAAAAAATTATGTCAGTGGAACCCATTTCCGCGTTTCTTGAGGGTTGTATTTTTATAGTAAAATATCATCACTCTTCTGATAAAAACTTTTTTTTGGTATCGCTTTTTGCCTTTTACCTGTTCGACCTACTCTTTTCCAGCTAAGGATATGTGGAGAGTATACGTCTCCGCGGCAGATAGTGGTAGATAGTGTCTGTGAGTTAGTTTAGTTTGAGAGAGCTGCCTTAATCGTGAACGTCATATTTAATAATGCATGCATTCAGTCGTCAACAGTCTCACATTACTCTTGTTCTTTAGAATGAGCTATTTTACACGCTTTATATTAGCTTGGCCTGTATCTATCTATGTAACGGAATTTTTCAACGCGATTTTCACCCACTTAAAATCATTGCTTCAACTTGAAACTTTGTATACTTGTAAAGGCAATGACAATACAATAATTTCATAATTTTTTCTAAAATCATCATCAGAAAATAAAAAACGTGTCTGTGTAATTATGTAAAGGAATCTTTCAACACGATTTTCACCCACATAAAATCATTGGATCGACTTGCAACTTTGTATACTTGTAAAGGACCAATGACACTACAATAATTTCATTATTTGTTTCCAAAATCCTGGCCAGAATCATCAGAAAATCAAACAAATAATAGTTTAAAAAACTAAAACAACACGCTTTATTAGAAAACCGAACTAAAAAATTTAAAATAATTTTAATTTCCAACACGCTTGGGATAAAATTAAAGTGGTCAACAAAATAATCATCTCCAACACATCTAGAATAAAACTAGAGTTATCTACAAAAAAAAATAATTTTACCATCAAAAGCGTGGAGTGCTCTATATCAATTAATATAGGCCTATTTGAAAATAAACAGATATTGGTAAAAGTATAGTATAAAAGAAGAAAACGTAAAAACCATAAATAGCACCCCACGCCTTTGATGGTAAAATTATTTTTTTTGTAGATAACTCTACTTTTATTCTAGATGTGTTGGAGATGATATTTTTGTTGACCACTTTAATTTTATCCCAAGCGTGTTGGAAATTAAAATTATTTTTCATTTTTTAGTTCGGTTTTCTGAAAAAGCGTGTTGTTTTAGTTCTTAAAACTATTATTTATTTATGGTAATTTGATACAAGCTTGTAATTATACAAAACACAACAGGAGTAGCCTACTGCTTGGTCAAATTGATAGTATTCTGGAAATATATTTTACAATTAATAATAATGTATAGCGCACAAAGTACAAAGGTTAGTTAATTAATACGGATTGACATTAATTATCTGTCTGTATAGAATCCTGTCAGAGATTGTCCTCAATATATTATATAATGGAAATGGACAATTAATGACAAATGAGGGCAATGTTGAGGAAGTGGCTGAATTCAAATACCTAGGAAGAATAATCACAAATAGGAATGAGATGCACAAAGAAATTAAACGTAGGCTCAATTCTGGAATTATGCATTACACAAACTGTTGACGCCCCAACTCCTTTAAAAAAATTTAAACTGAGCATATATAAAGATACAGATTATTCCACCTATGGGGTTAATATATGTAAGGTGAAACATGGACTCTTACTTTAAGGGAGGAAAGAGAATAAAGTTCTTAGGGAAATGTTTGCACCAAAGACAGATGAACAGACAGGTGAATGAAGAAGTCTACTTAACAGAGAAGTACATGCAATTTACAGGAAGCCAGATATAATAAGAACAGTTAGTCTGGTAGACTGCGATGGACAGGACATGTGGCACGAATGGGCAATGAAAGATGTGCACGAAATCTTCTTATAGGAATACCAGAGGTAAAACGCCCAGTTGGTAGACCAATAATGAGGCGGGAGAATAACATTAACTATGTTTTGAGGGAAGTATATTATACAGGGAATGATTGGAAAACATTAGCTCAGGATAGGGATGTATGGAGAGCTTATGTCCGCGCAGCCATGAACCTACGGGTCCGATAGTGCCAGTGAGTTAATATAGTAAGAATACTGTATTTGTGGGACGTAGAATCAGTAATAATTATATTTTTCAGTTTGCATGCAATAATGTAATATAATTTGAACTGTTAGTTATTTCAATATAAATTTTTAGTAAGGGCTGGAGCTGAGGTAGTTTATTGGTTCCGCTAGTAGCTGCAGTGCAGTCAACATTGCCGACCAGCACGCGAGTTGCTCACGCAAGGAAGATGTCATGATAGCCTATCTTCTGTGCCTTCTCCTCATTGCGATAATCTACTCTTATTTCTTCTTACTCATATATCTACCAACTACAATCTCATCGTGTTTTACTTTCACTCCGTAGAAAGGGAAAGCAACCTTTCTAAGAAAAAGTAATTATTCTATTTGCTATTATTTTATTTAACTACGCTCATTAACAGTTAAGGTCAGTTGGGTCACAAATTAAATCTGGGTGTGAAAGAACCGAACATTTTACCACAAGCCTCGTCTTTATTTAGCCCTCAATTAGTCGTGTGAAAAGTACTGGATCAGTCAGTCGCGTAGGGATCAGTTTCACCCCCAAATAAAAGCAATAATTTTATTATTAATCACTTATCTAATTACTAGAATTAATATATATGATAATCTTTGTTAATTACATGTAGTTCATAAAAGTCACTTAGATTACTAAAAATGCATGAAAAAGTCGGATGTCAAAAGTGCTGCAAGAAACTAGTCCATTGAGTTAGTTTCCATTTAAATTTAAATAACTAAATTAATAATTTAAAATTATTTGGAAAATCATATTTATCAATTAAAGAAAATTTTAATTCAGTACCTATTATGTTAAAAAAGTTCCTAGTGACCATTTTTTAATTCTTCTAGGCATTCTAGATACACAGAAAAAAGTACACTATTAGTCGTATGTGGATCCGCTTTATCCAGGAACAAAACAAACCGTTCCAACTCACCAGAAGCGACCGTTAACTGACCCTTTTGAGAACAAAAGGAAGCTATGCTCATTTTAGGAAGGTACTGAAATCCATAACAATGTTGCCAACGTAGTAACAAATATATAAGTTTAAATATACATCAATGGGTTAATTTAACCAATACGCGTCTAGTTACGTGGTAAGTCTAATGGTTCGTATACGTGCTGTAATTCTACGACACAGGAACTAAGGCTCTGTTTCTCGAAAAACTCATTTGAAGATCTGCAAAATCCATTGACCTAGGGCTGAATTTAACCGCGATCCACAGACGGGTGTATGATAACCGATAGTCAACTAGAACCGGAAAAATAAAAATAAATATGGGCCTAATTATTTGTTATTGTATTAGATAAATTGTATTTATTAAGAAGGAAATTTAACTCAATTATTAAAGAATGGAGACTGCAACCACATGGCAGTATACCACATAATTTAGACCACATAATTTAGACACCCTATTATTTGCAGATGACATTGTGTTTATAGCGAATTCAGAAGATAACCTATAACGTTCAGTCCACTCAATTCACCAAATTGCAATAAACTACAACATGGAAATCTCAACAGAAATATCTAAAGTCCTGACTTTACTAGGAAAAGTCCCAGTTCGCAGTAAAAGTATTATAATAATAGAATATTAGAACAAATTGATACATTTATCTACCTCAGATACCAAATTACATACGAAGAGAAAAAAGATGTTAGTCAAGAAATTATAAAATTTAACAGACTAACAGGAATTATAAATAATATTTTCAAACCGAACACAGTACAGCAACACACACGAACTAGAATTTTGTAAAACACTGGTCAGACCCATATTATGTTACGGCAGTGAAGCCTGGACAATTCGCAGTGTAGATGAACAAAGACTAACTGCATCAGAAATGCAGAGACGTACTGCAGGTTACTCAAGAACAGACCGTAAAATAAATTCTGAGATTCTCAATGAATTACAAATAAAATCATTCATGGAATATGTACAAAATATAGAAACAACTGGGAATCTCACGTAAGAAGAATGAGGCGAACAAGATTGCCAGCCACCAGGCAAGAGAACTTTGGGCAGACCCTTCAAACATTGGATTGAGACCGTAAGAGACCCCTAGGTCTATCAAATGAAAGGAAGAAGAAGAAGAAGAAGGACATTGACGCTCTTTTAAATTGATCGGACAAGATCACATGTGGTGCAGCTGACACTGATGAGGCAGTGCAGAGCAATGAAACATTTTCATTGTAAAACGAAGTCAGTAGTAATCCTCAGTACCGTGGCGCAGACTAATTTACAATAATAATTATTATTATTATGATTAATAATAATACTAATTGAATTGCACGAATGGAGAATAAAAGAGGGGCTTGGAAACTTACTGTATATAAACCAGAGACAAAATGACGAGTACTTAGACCAATAACAAGGTGGGACAATAATATTATCCAAGAAATGACAAATGTAAATATAGGGGTGATTAGAAAATATTAGTTTAGGATAGGGATATATGGAGAACTTATATCCGCGTGATCATAAACTTCGGGGTACGGTATTGCAATAGAGTTAATAATAATAATAATAATAATAATAATAATAATAATAATAATAATAATAATAATAATAATAATAATTTATTAATTTATGTACAGATTTTCAATAATAATAATAATTTATTAATTTATGTACAGATTTTTAATGTTTACAATTCTTTCTGTGCCTAATTTTTTTATTTTCCTTCTCCACTACTCTCTATCAGTCCACTCCATGTCCTCCAGTCCTCTTGTTCTCATTCCACTTTTTATTTCTTGCATCCACGAGTTTCGAGGTCTTCTTCCAGGTGGACACCATTCCAATGTTTTTCTGGACAACCTTTCTTCTTTCATTCGTCGTATATGTCCATACCATAATATTTGCTTTTATTTTATATAATCTTCTATTGAATATCGAATATTCATTTTTGCTCGTATGACAGTAATTTTTTCTTCTTCTAATTTTGAACATCTTGCTGCTCTCCTCTAGAAATCAATTTTAATCGACATAAGTTTTTATTCTAAGTTTTCGTTGAATTTCCAAATTTCAGTTCCATATGTGACAGTACTTCTCACTATTAAATTTTACATATACATATAACTTATTTTTTCTGGTTATATGTTCTTCCATAAGATTCCATTTATCATTGTTGTTATTGCTTTACCTTTATTTATTCTGCTCTTAATGTCACTTTCTTGTTTATATAATAATAACAACAATTAATAATAATAATCGTTTATAATATGGGATTAAGCCTGTTAGGTTGTAAATTATCTGTAATCATGTTAAATAACACGTAATAGACATACATAAATAATATACAGCTAATAGGAGAAGTACAAATCATAATATTTCATAATAATATTGATAATAATAATTATAATAATGATAATGAGCAAGAATAATAATATAGACTTGATAAATTATTAACTTGAGAATGAAAAGCGCAAAGGAACTGAAAACCATAAATTTATCTCAAAACATAAGAACTGAAATATAATGGAGTTTTAAAAATGTTAATGCGAAAATATTTTAATACTGCAAAGTTATTGTATTTACAGTCCATTACATTTTGTTAAATATAAAATATGTTACATAATTAAGTAATTTTGTTTACTTTCCTTGCTTCCCCAAATAGTTTAATTTAGGGAAATAACCTATTGTTCATTTGTATAAACGTAAGTACCATCTGCCAATGAAGTTGAAGTTACTACGTCAGAGGAAGAATCCCTTAATAATTTTTACATGTGTGCAAAATAAATCATTCCATTATCATTATAACATTTCGTTGTTAGCCCTTAAAGGCTGTTTCAATATTCCAATATATAATTTGAACTATTATGGATCTTGAGGAAGATTTTCGGGCTGTAGTCCGTGGTCGTGAGGCTTGTAGTTCCCCGGCCGTGAAAGTGTACGTGAATACATAATTTGAACTGTTTACAACTCAAAAGTCTATACTTTGAAATGTATTATTTGTTATTATTTGTTTACAGAATACATTCATTTGTAAATCCGTTACAATGAAGTGTAATGTTAAGTTTTGTCCTTCACCGACCTCTGTAAGGTGTTCTGTAAGGTGATTCAAATCTAATAGTTGGATCCAGATATGTAGATCTTCACACTGGCCTCTATGTAGAGTATAATGACAATTCTTATGCTCCTTTCCAACGAAAGTCTTTGAATCTCTTCTTTACTAGTGCGGCAATTGTTTATTATTGTTTAGTAATTAGGGATCTTGTAGCGTGGAGCATCATGTAGTCCCTATGCGAGAGCCAAGGACAACCATCGGGATTATCCTGACTTGTGCCAGCTACACTCGCATTGACGACATATCACTTGATACTTTATTGACTGTATTCCACACAACATTAAATGGAGAGGTTCAGATATTATTATTTCTTTGTGAATGATGTGACACTTTTTTTCTCACGATAGTGCGTTCTATCGTACTTATAGTAATTGCGACCATGATTAAATGTTCAAGTTCCTAAATTGCGAGTGTGCCAACCTCTAAATATCGAAATAACTGTACTGTAATATTACAAATATACAAAGAAGAGAAAAGAAATACCGGATAATTTTTACGCAACAGATGCAATGATCAGTCGAGAGTGGACTGGGCCAAACAACAAGATACGCTGTGCAGTAACAAGACTGGAAGTGCATGGATATCACCACAATCTCTGCAAAATTTCAGACTATCGAGATCCGTCAATGGATTGCGTGCGTAAGCTCTGTGATAGACGTGTGCAAGATACCAGTTCAATGTCTGTTTAAAGAGAACTAAATCGTTGTTGGCATACAGCAGAGACCAAATCTAATGCACAATTGTGAGCGCTTCTTTTTATTATTATTAATATTAAAGTTACCTGCCTTGTGGGGGAAGTAAAACCACTGCCCTTGATGTATACTCGTACATATAATATATATACAAACATATATCAAAAAGGTAGTGTTAATATACATTATACGAAACAAATCACTGCATTTAAATTAACTGAACTTTATTTGAAACAATATAAAAGAATAAATTCATACTTTCTGCCATTTATCACGGCCTGCTGTAGTCTCAACTAAATTATTTTCGGCATATACCATATAAACATTGGACAGACTGTTAACATTAATCATTTGTTTATTATGAACGCAAATATTTCCCATAAACCTCTTATTATTTTAATATTATTTATTACTTTGAAAACACAATCGTACAAAAAAAACAACGCACGTTTATGAAGTGTTTTACAGAATCTCGGAAATTAAAAACCTCGCTGTCTCTCGGTTTCTTAATAATTTCTTCAGTTCTGTAAAAACAACATCCCAACCTCGCATTGTAATATAGGTCCTACTATTTTGTATTGTGAATTCAATTTTTTCAATATTACGAGTATTTCTTGTTTCATATCAACGACAGTAATTATTACCGAACATAAAATAATGTTTTATTTCAAAACTGCAAATGTGACTTTCCTGGTTAATGCCTCACCGGTTTTAATTAATAGGAAGTATCCATATTCGTAACTAATTAACTAACTGAAGCTATCGAATCCGGCGGTTCTTATTATTTCGGACACATGTCTATTCTGAGCTAATTATTGTTTATTATTCCTTGTATAATTGATTTCTCTCAAATTATGGTTAATATTTTGCTAGTTCCTCATACTTACTTACTCACTGGCACTATCGAACCCGCAGGTTCATGGTCGCGCGGACATAAGATCTCCATACATCCCTATCCTGAGTTAATGCTTTCCAACCATTCCCTGTATAATCTACTTCCCTCAAATCATAGTTAATGTTATTCTCCCACCTCGTTGTTGGTCTACCAACTGGGCGTTTTCCCTCTAGCTTTCATACAAGAAGCTTCTATGCACGTCTTTCATTCCCCATACGTGCAACAAGTCCTGCCCATCGCAGTCTACGAGACTTAACAGTTCTTATTATATCTGGCTTTCTATAAAGACCATGTAGTTCATTGTTATGTAGTCTTCTCCATTCACCTGTCTGTTCATCTCTCTTTGGTCCAAAAATTTTCCTAAGAACTTTATTCTCAAATACTCGTAATCTCATTTCCTCCTTTAAAGTAAGAGTCCATGTTTCGCACCCATATAATATAACTGGTAGAATAATAGTTTTATATATTTTCAGCTTAACGTTTTTTGAAAGGAGTTGGGACATCAAAAGTCTCTGCAATGCATAATAGCATGCATTTCCAGAAATGAGCCTATGTTTAATTTCTTTGTGCATCTCATTCCTGTTTGTGATTATTGTTCCTAGGTATTTGAATTCAGCCACTTCCTCAAAATTTCCCTCATTTGTCATTAGCTGTCCATTTCCATTATATACTGAATTTCTACGTGTGACCATATATTTAGTTTTATTGATATTTACTTCCAGTCCTAATTTCTTAGCGTTACTCAATAGTGTGTGCGTGTTGGCCTTTAGTATCTCCTCGCTATCAGCCAGTAGTACTACATCATCAGCATAAACTAACAGCTTATCAATACCATTCAGCTGTAAGCCTTCCTCATTCTCTAAAGATTTAAGGGCATGCTCTAGAAAAAAAAATTAAATAGTGGAGGAGATAGTGCATCCCTTGCTTCAACCCATTCTGGATTTCAAAAGTGTCTGACAACTGTTTGCCTACACGCACCCTACTCTTTGTGCCATTTAGACACATTCGTATAAGTCTAACTAACTTTTTAGGAATTCCGAATTCCAGCAGGATACTATATAACTTCTCCCTCTTAATTGAATCATATGCTTTTTTGAAATCTACGTATAGTTGATATATACAGTACCATTATATTCAAATTTCTTTTCTAAAATCTGTCTTATACTAAAAATCTGATCTGTTGTAGACCTGTTTCTTCTAAATCCACATTAATGATCTCCTAGAATGTCATCGATATAGGGAGTAAGTCTGCTTACTAATATATTTGTTAGAATTTTGTACGAAGTCGAAAGTAATGAGATGCCCCTGTAGTTGTTGCAATCAGTTTTATCTTCTTTCTTATAAATTGGTACTATAAATGATTCCTTCCATTCATCTGGAATATCTTCTTTTTCCCAAATTATATTAAGCAACTAGCGTTATTTTTCCATCAATATTTCTCCCCGTACTTTTATCAGTTCTGCTGGGATCTCATCTGAACCTGATGCTTTATACATCTTCAATTTTTCAATCGCCATTTTAACCTCTAATGCACTTGGTTCTGCGACTAGCATTTCTGTTGTCTGTAAATTATCCTCCTCAATGTCCTGTTCTGTATGTACATTTAATAGCTGATTAAAGTAACTTTTCCATATATTTAATACACTCCTGGAATCTGCAATCATATCCCCATTTTCATTCCGAATTATGTTTGTTCTAGCCAGAAACCCTTTCTTCTCTATACTAATTCCCTGATATAATTCTCTAATGTTCCTATTTTTTGCGTTCATTTCAAGATCACTAATCTTCTCTCTCAAATATTCCCTCTTTTTACTCTTTAGTAACTTGGTGGTTTCCCGTCTAGTACTACCCAATTGCTCTAAATCTACCTCATTTGGCTCGTGTAACCATTTCATTTTTGCTAGCATTCTTTTCTTTACAATGTCGGCATATTCCTCATCAAACCATTTCTTGTTTTGCCTCCTTTTTAAACAACCAATGCTTTCTGATGCTGATAATTTAATAGTATCTCTTATGGCCTCCCATTCTTTATTTATATCAGTTTCTTCTTCGTTTGCCACATTGTCATCTGAAGATTCCAGTACTTCAAATCTATTAGCAATTTTGATTTGGTATTCGTGCCGCATTTCATAATTTTCAAGTTTTTAATTCAAATTTTACAGAATCGTGTTTAGCGTTCGTTCCTCTCATAAGCGATAGCCGTTATCTGATTTTCACCCTGACCAGATGATGATCCGAATTGCAATCTGTCCCTCTAACTGATCTAACATCGATGATGCTACTGTGCCAGCGTCTGTCCACTAATACATGGTCTATCTGGTTCCGAGTTTCGCCATCTGGAGATGTCCAGGCGTATTTTGAATATCCTTATGCTGAAATGTTGCGCTCTTAACAATGAGATTCTTTGATGTGGCAAAGGTGACCAAACTAACCCCATTGTCGTTAGTATCTTCATGAAGACTGAATTTGCCTATTGTTGGTTTGAATATATCTTCCCGCCCCACTTTTGCATTAAAATCGCCTAAGACAATTTTCATATGATATCGTGAAAGGCTATCAAATAAGCATTTTAATTCTTCATAGAACTCATCCTTGATCTCGTCATCTTTATCTTCTGCGAGGACATGTACATTTACAATTATAAAATCATGTCGTTTACCCTTTAGAATTATGTATGATATCCTATCACTAACAAACTTAATATCTCGGATAGCGGATAGAATCCTCCTTCTGACTAAAAAACCCGTTCCAAATGCAGGCCTTTCTGCACCCCCGTAGTATAATGCAAAACTTCCTGATTCCTGACTACCTTCTCCTGGCCACCTAACTTCCTGTAAAGCGAATATATCGAAGGGTGATTTATCTAATTCCCGCGTTAATATCTCTAGTGCTCCGCTATTGTATAGTGTCCTAACATTCCATGTTCCTAGGAACATGTCCCTATGTTTGAGCCTTTGACATGGGTTCCCTGAAGTAGTCCCCGCCCGGAGAACCGAATGGGGGACTATTTGACCTCCGGAAAATTTTACCCCAGTTGAACCCATGTTCGCATTTCTTGACGGTTGTATTTTTACGGTGAAAGATCGTCACTCTTTCGACCAAGATACTTTTTTCTTCTGGCTTATCACCTTCGACCAGTCCTGTATGGGTAACCTATCGGCAGGAATGCTACCACCGGCAGAGCTCTCAGGATCATTTAAGCACGCAAGCCACTCCACCACGAGAAGGTAAAGATACCATGGAGGGACTAGTTCCTCATCCATGTCAATTTTATTAAGTGGTTGCCGTTTGTTCTCTTGCAAGAATTTCCTGCATCTCTCCCATGTCCTATTCGTGCTCGTTCTCCTTGCTCTTCCCATCTACAAGACATACCAGTTATTATTGTTTCTGGTTTCCCACGATGATAATGCAGTTCACTGTTAATAGTTTTGTTCATTATTTGTCTGTTCGTTTAAATTCTTTCTTAGATTTCGAGTCCATGTGGAAGAACCACAGTTTATAATCCATAATCCTAAATAACGTGTCATTTTGACGGGCCAAGAACTGTTACGAGTTATTTAGGCTGATTTTTATAGGTAATTGTTTATCATAAGTAATGCCACGAGTGATTTCCAAATTATCGATAAATTCACTCCTCACTTCGTGAGTCGTGAATTTATGTAGAGAATTTGGAAATCAAGAATGCGATTTGTTAGGACAATTTAACGAATAAAATTAAGCTGTTTACTCACAAATAATTATTTAAATATAGTTATTTTAAAATATTTATATATTTAATGTAAACGGCGATGTTTAAAAACAAGTGAGAAACGATTGGTACGCTTCATTTGCTACGTTGGTTTCTCACTGCAACCAGATCGTATTATTTATTTCCAAAGGAACGCAATGTTGTAAGAATACACACTAGTGGAGAAAAATTAAACACATCAAACTGTATATTAATTCATTTCTGATGTCCTATGATGTAAATATGACAATTATATTTTTCTGGAAAATAGATTTTTTTTTGGTGATATAATCAATTGCTACAAATATTTTTATATTAACTCCCGCGTGCGGTATGTGTTGACATTCATGCACTATATATACAATCTGGTAGCCGTATTTCTTAGTTGGTCAGTCACTGCAAAATAAAGCTATGACCTATTCAGAATGTTAAAAAGGAGGTGCTTTCTTTATTATGATAAACTTTAGTAGATAAATTCTAGGCGAAACACGACTGTGATTGTTTGTAAATAAAAAATCATTGAAATGTGATTGGTCATTGACTCCCATTTGGGGCATGAGTTTAGTAGTCATATGTAATGTCACGAGTGATTTCCAAATCATTGATAAATTCAGGAGTCACGAATTGACAAGTTAATATATGTAGAGGATTTGGAAATCAAGAATGGCATTTGTTAGGATTATTTCACGAATAAAATTAAACTGTTCACTCAAAAATAATTATTGAAATATAGTTACCGGTATTTTAAAATATTTAGAAATTTAATGTGAACTGCGGTGTTTGAAAATACATTGGAAATGTGTGGTTATGTTTCATTTGTTTATCCTGTGCAATTTGATCATATAATATTATTTATTGCTGTCTGGCGTGGGGATTCTTCAAGTAGGATTACAATAGAATACATTAATTTAGCCTGGTGAAGTTAAGGCTATGTGGCCTTCTCTTCCAGTCACCAGAACAAACATTTTTTGATTTAATCCCCAGGTTGTCATTTCGACATTTCTGTTGTTCCCTCCTGGCATTGGCGTAATTGTATCCCACTTATGAAGTTGGGGCGCCTAGAAGGCGAATATACTCTGCCTCGATTATATGAAGGGTGGTGATGATGATAGTGGTGCGCCAGGAGAGTCCTTAATCCTAAACTTAACCTAAATTCCAGACCATGGGCAACCACAGGAATAATTACTTTTAAGAAAATTTCCAATGGTTTGACCGGGAATCGAAGCCGGAACCTCATAAACAGTAGTCAGCGTTTCTGACTACTTCAGAAGTGGGATACAATTACGCCAATACCAGGAGAGAACACCGGAAGTGTCGAAATGACAACCCTGGGGCAATGAGTAAAAATCAAAATTGTCCTGGTGAGTGGAAGAGAAGGCCACGTGCCCTTAACTTCACCAGGCTACATAAATGTATTATATTCCAATCCTATTTGAAGAGGCCCCACGCCAGATGGCAATATACAGTATTATATGGTCAAGTTACACTGGATAAACAGATGAAACATAACCACACATTTCTGATTTGTTTTCAAACATCGCCGTTTACATATGTTACATTTAAATATAAAACATCTGAGGAGAATGACAAGAAATAGACTTCCAAAATTGGCATTCCAATATACCCCAACTGGACATAGGGACCAAGGAAGACCAAAACATCGGTGGAAAGATCAAGACCATCTTCGCTAGGTTTACTGTACAGGCCACATGGCCTAAAACGAATTTGTCCATGATGATGATGGTGAAATATAAAACATACAATAATAGTATTATCGCCTCACTATGATCGTTGTCTGTTTATAAGAAAGCGGGTGCCGCACGACGATGGTTGGCAATGATTAACATGCGGAATTATTATAGTGGCGGTAGTCGGTATCTGTGCATTTAATTACGTCTAACAGCTGCGGGGAAACAAAGCGAGCCACTGTACAACCATCACAGTGAAGAGGTAATAAGAATGCACCTTAGTGGAGAAAAAATTAAACACATTAAACTGTATATTATAATCAACATTATTGGTTATTAATTAATTTTTTAGCAAACAGCTCAGTAAAATCGTTATTTAAAAACACAGTATTATTGAACACAAAATTATCAAATGTGTAATTCGAAGGAATCTGTTCATTATTTGCTATATTCTATGCATTTATTGGAGAGTCAGTTACTGAAAACTAATGCTCTGACCTGTTGTGAATATTAAAAAGGAAGAGCTTTCTTTTCATAAAAGCAGGAGCTGGTAAAGAGAATTCGATAAAGAGCGAGGTGAAACATGACTGTCATTAGTTTAAAAACAAAATTCATTGAAACGTGATTGATTACTGACTACCATTTGAGGCATGAGTTAAATAGTCTATACTCGTATAATGTAAATTGTAAGATTTATCATTGTGATAGGTAATCTCTGACAGGAACAACAAAGGAAAGTGTTTAGTAAGAATTGCGAAACCAGCAGGCTTTGTTTTTTATATGAAATTCTAGAAGGTCATTATTTGTTGTGTTGATTATCCACAGTCTACAATGATGTGTGGATTGTAGAGATCTGAGTAGTAAGTAAATGCTGCGTAAAGAAACATTCAGGAGATAGATAAGGCAACTTAAGATCCGGCTTCGCCAGAAATTACTGTACTCTTATAAATTGCAAACCCACCCCAAAGTTTTGTGTAAAATGTTGCCTTTTATCAGCTTCAGAAACAAGCGAAATCGCTTCTATTTATCTTTCACTTGATCACCTCACTTACTGTTGAAACTGTTTCTGAAATCTTCTAAAAATGCGTTCCCGTTACACAATGTATTGCATAATTTCTTTCTTCTCATTTTTTATGTTACAAATATTTTACTTTTTTCTTGTTACCAGTGTGTTTTCTCTTATACTACTTATAATTCAAAGTGTATTAATTTATGTTTTGTTTCTTCCTGCTTCTGACTCATAATTTATGGTTTACAATGTTTATAGTAGTTCTAACTTAACAACTCAATACTATTTTTTCGTCCTTTTAATTTATTTCTTCTCTTATCCACTTCCTTCTCTACTTGATTTATCAATGCACATATTAAGATGTAACCTACTATTTTGAAAATATTAAAAGAATGGTAACTCATATATTTCATATTACTGTAATTTTACACTAATTTATGTGTATCATAGAGTCTATCGAAGCGGCGTGATAAATAATTAGGTAATGATGTCTGTGATATTTTATTGAGATGAGATAGGGAATGGAGGGTTCTATGATCTAGACGAAACCATGACAATTGTTCCAGGGATGTTTAATATGAACAAATATGCGAATACCACAAATAAAACATAGGGCCTATGCAAGAATTATGAACACGTTGAATTGTTTGGGTAAAAGCAGTATTTATGTCTATAAAAAGAGTATCACAACAACCAAAATGCGGCATTGCAAATGTTTCTACTAATATTTTACTTAGAACAAATGGTTAACAATATTTCTTATACGATTTATTGATTGTATTATTGAGAAGGTTGTTTTGCAAATGTGGTTTATTTGTTTACTCCAATTTAAATTTGTATCTATAAATACTCTTGATTTTTTTGTCTTATTATATTTGAACCCCATCAAGTAACACATGTAGGCCTAATACTGTGGGCATAATAAATAGTAACCAGACACGCATAGAGTTACGTGTTACAAGGAACGTCACCGGGAAATTGGATAAAGTTGTAGAAAGGGGGAAGAGGACAAGGATTGGAAAGAGTGTGAAAGAGGTGTAATGAATTAATATAAACATTAGATGGAAAAATTAATAAAAGTATAATTGGTATACACAGACAGATCATAGAGCCAGAGAATTCTTAGCAAATATGTATCAGTCGTAACTTAAATTATCTGGGTTAAATGGAGTCGCTTTCATGGTTGGATGTAAGTGAAATTGTATCCTTTTTTTTTTCTTTTGTTTTTTTTTTTGAGGGGGTGGATGACCCGTAATTAAAAATAAATAATAGAACCAGAAAATTAAAATTAATAACGTATTGTAGATATTTTGTATAGAAACAGAAGAACTTAGATTACAGTTGTTTCTTCCGGAGATTTTTCCCAGCTTGAATTATTTGACATTGGCGTATTGGAATCTCTTAGCAGAGAAAGAACCTTAAAAGGAAACATGTCTATTCTTAGGCACGACGTGAAAATTGAGAGATTTAAATCTAGGACTACTGAAGAATATACATAATTGATTAATGAAAACTCCAATAAGGTAATTGTGTTCGGTATTAAATTTTATTATATATTAATTTTGTCTCAATTGAATTATCATATATGCTACTACATTTATTATAAGCGCATGTTCTTTAAAGTTTTATTTGTAATATATCCTAAAAGTTTAAAATCCCCACAGCTGTTTATAATTATATACCAAGAGGACGAAGATCTCTGGGCCGTCCTATGAAACGCTGGAGGGAAAATTTTCTATAGGATCGTAACAGGCCTTGGCCTAATACTTGGAAGGAAGAAGAAGATGTTTAAAATCGCATTTGCATTGTGGTGAAAAACGTTTTAGTTAGGTATTTGCAACTCAGAAAGAAGAGCGCCTGAAATATTCAGTCTCACGTTTTCCGTACTGCACATGCGAAGCATTTTTTACACGACTTTACAATATATTACTAGGTAAAATTCGCTTATTAGATTCAGTAGTCTGAAACATGTTACGTATCAGACCGGATAGTGTATGCTGAGGATCTGAAGAATGGAATATTTCTACGAATTCAATACAAATATGTAAAATAAGTTTAAAATCTTGCTCTTTATTTGTAATAAACAAGATAGTAAGAAATGCCTCCAAACGCATCAGAATTACGGTAGTGTAGGTACATAATGCAAGAGTTGTGATAGGTACTTCCTCTCCTTGGTTTTTAGTTGGAATTCGCGCAGAAATATTTTTATAAAAAATATTTCTCAACATAGATCTAGAAAATTATTATTTTTTTCTGCAAAAATGTTATATTTTTACTAATTTTACTCAGAATAATAAACCGAATATAAAGTATAACACACGAATCAGAAAAAAAATACCAGCAGACAATGGTCGGTTTGCCATCCATAGAGAAAAGGTAGAACTGTGGCTTATAATCTCATACTTTATGTAGTTGGTAGGCCTATGACATGTTCTACAATTTAAGACAACTAACTAGTTACCTCATTGGCACTATCGAACCCGTAGGTTCAGGGCCGTGCGGACATAATCTCTCCATACATCCTAATCCTGAGCTAATGTTTTCCAATCATTCCCTGTATAATCTACTTCCCTCAAATCATAGTTAATGTTATTCTCCCACCTCATTTTTGTTCTATCAACTGGAAGTTTTCCCTCTGGTTATCATACAAGAAGCTTCCATGGACGTCTTTCATTCCCCATTCTTGCCACATGTCATGCCCATCACAGTCTACGGAACTTAACTCTTCTTATTATATTTGGCTTCCTATAAAGACCATGTAGTTCACTGTTACGTAGACATCTCCATTCACCTGTGTGTTCATCTTTCTTTGGTCCAAACATTTTTAAGATGTGTAAATAAATTTCACAATCCTGCATAATATGTTCAACTTTTAATACCTGATTGAAAAAGTAAATGTAAATACTGTTCTCGTAAATAGTACTACATGCACACGCATAGGCTCACTCGAAATAATGTGGCGATGTCTCTCAGAATGTTCATAAACAAACATAACTTACAACTTTTTCCCTGTATTGATTACCACTGAGAATGACGGACAGGCAAGATCTACTTTCACAATTCATAGGATTAATTCGTAACGGTCTTTCAGCTGCCGCAGCGGGAAAGAATTTAGAGTTCCATCTTCTACGGCAAGAAGGTGGGCCAGTCGTTAGACCTATACGGATAAGTAAGAAATAGCGTATTTCTTGAAAGAGTAAGCATTTCTTCCCGGAGAGAGGACACGAGTTTAATTAGGAAAGTTAGACGTCACCCATTTCTAAGTTTCCCTGAATTAATAATCAGATGCAACTTTCCGGGCTTCGCAGAACCCGCTAGGAGAAGTTCAATAGCCGTTGATAAAGGTCGCGTCGAACTGCCAGGAATGTTATTTTGGATGATGAGCAAATCGTGAATCGTCTAGCCTTCGCTTCTTAGTAGAGATTGAAGCAATGTAATTTTCTCCTACAAAGTAACAGTCTGGAGTACGAACGACATATCGTGTATATCGCACCGATATGATGCTCGTTATGTGTATCCTGTTGCGAGGTCGGGTCGCATAAGCGTTTCATTTTGGAGTGGATGTCGTTCAATAGGGCTGGAATTCTAGAACGTATCCACAAGTTCAACACGGCAGCCTATCTCCATATTTTAGAGAAAGTATTAGTTTCTTCCGCTCAGGAGCGTTATCCTAAAATAATGTTTTTGTCTCAACACGATACCACCTGATATACCATACTCTTCGGATTCAAAGTCAGTTTTGTGGAAGACGTGATTTTCATCTCTTGGATCAACCTCCAGCGTCACCTGATATGAACCCGATAGGGCACGCGTGGGAGAGACTGAAGGAAACTTTACCCTCCAAATGATAAGATCTATACCGTAGCCAGGACGATTTGTGGAATAGAATTGTTGATGGATGAAAAGAGGCGACATTGGGTCAAGAACTTTTCCAGAATCTCGTGTGCATTATACAGTGGCGAATTCGTGTTGTGATAGATGCAGGCAGTATGTGGACGAGCTACCAGTTCCACAGTTAATTAATTTACTTTATTTCCTTATATGTTTATTTTTATCTAATTTCTGTACTCCGAGTCACTAAATAACTAACTCACAGACCCAATCATAATTATACTTCCTTGAAATTATGGTTAGTGTTATTTTCCCATCTCATTATTGGTCTTCCAAATTAACGTTTTCTCTTTGGTTTTCCTGCACGAAGCTTCTTTGCCCATCTCTCATTGCCCATTCATACCACATGCAATGCCCATCGCAGTCTACGAGACTTAACTGTTTTCTTTTTATATCTGGTTTCCTATAATGGTTAAGAAGTTCACTGTTATGCTCATCTCTATTTCGACAAATATTTTCCTAAGAACTTTATTCTCCAATACTCGCAATATTTTGTCTTCCTTTGAAGTAAGAGTCCTTGTTTCGCATTTTTTATTATAACAGGGAGAATAAGATATTTATAGTATATTTGCAGTTTAATATTTTTGAGAGCAGTTGGGACGAAAGGAGTCCCTGTAATGCACAATAACATACTTTTCCAGAATTGAGACTATGTCTATTTCTTTGTGCATCTCATTCCTACTTGAAATTGAATAGTTAACCCACAAAACTTCGAAAGTTGAGATTACAGTGGATTAATGACCTATCCGGAGAATATCACGGCATGGTGCATGTAAAATAATCCTGTTCTTCCAGTCCTGTTTTATTTATTTTTAAAAGTTGGCATTCAAGCGAATAGCAATCGATTTGTAACAATATGGCGGAAGAAGTTAGTCAACTCATGAGTAGAAATTTGTGGGTTAGATCTGTTTTCGGGACAACTATTCAATTATTATTCCTTGGTATTTGAGTTCAGCAGCCAGGTTATAACTGTGTCACGTCAGAACAAGATGCCGCTTCACCTAGTCGTACTGTCCATTCATCCATAGTAATTCTGCCCGAGGGCAGGTCTTTCACTGCAATCATAGCATTTTCATGCTATGCTTTGCGACTTTACTAGGGAATTGTAGGTGTGGTAGCTTCCCGTTGCTTTCCACACCGGTGAAGGATGATGATGATGATGATAAGGATGGTGATGATGGCCATATGATTTCGGGGACCGTTTGACCCTTAAAGGTCTCCTGACATTTGTCTTACAGGTGAGGAAAAACCCCGATAAAAACCTCGCCCAAAAAAAAAATGTCCAGACCGTGGATCGAACACGGGCCCGCTGCGTGACAAGGCAGCCCGCTACCTCGAGACCACAGCGGTACTGTACTGAAACAACAAAGCAGCCACTGTAATACCCGGTCACCTCAGAACAGATTTGCTTCTCCGAATTCTACTGGAAAGAAGCATCACATCAGACAAGCTACCTATTACCGGGGTCCTTCAGAAAATACTGTCACTTTCCCTTGACGTACTGGAATAAAGAATCACAGAAGCTAATATCGGGTCACTTCAGAAGCTGCCGTTTTTGCCAGTTCTTCTGGAAGGAAGTATAAGTACAGCTAAGTTTACTGAAAATGCCGAAAAATTTTGTTCAGGACTCTTGTTTATAACATTAAAATATTTACGGGTCGAAAATCTATGTCATGAGACCAATTCCAGGGAAGCAATGGTTATGGATTTTAGTACGCCTAAAAATCGAACGATGCCGGCGGGTTTTAACTCAGTGGCTGCATTACATAGAGGGCGGGAGCCATTCTTGATAAGTAGGCTATGTATTGAAGCAAATAACATTGTGTTTCCGAAGGCTTTTTACCAAAACATACGATGAAAAGTTTCTCGAAACTTATGTCCTTATCAGTCCAATGATGATTTTGGGTAATTATGATTATAATAAGTTCAGTGCTGTTTTAATGTGTTTGTAGTTTCGCTTAACGATATGGAAAATGTCGGAGCAGTCACTTGAGATGCACCATAACAATACAAATCCCACAGAATAAAATATTACAAATGCAAAACTCAATCGAGGGTAGGAAAATCTTAATGGGCGTCCCATAGTTTATTATATTTATTAAAAATTATATGAATTAATTTCACTATATCTTTACATTATTTAATAAAGCTGAACTGCCATCTTATCGGTAAACAAACTTCAAGGGATCGACAACACAAAAAGAAAACTTAATTCTTTAGAAGAACTTTAAAATATGCCATATCATATTCTGTAATAGAGACCTCGGTAATAATACTTTTTTATGGACAAAACTTCCTCATTTCATATTAAGCACACGATCAGCGGAGACCAAGCAACCTGTCATATTCTAGAGCTTATTTATGTAATTATTATTTTATTTATTCTAAATTACAAACAAAATTATTTGGTTTATTGATTATATAGACCCATTAGATTCCTAACGACTGTAGAATTTATAGAAACTGGTAGTCTACACGGCAGTCTCTTTTTAAAGTCACATTCTGATCCATTTGTTCCTTGATTGGCATTTCGGGATGATATAATTATTATTTTATTTAATACCATCAGTTCATATAAAAGTTTCAGAGAATTCGTTAATTATTACTTGAAAATACAATTTTTAACTCTTCCGTAAATAAAATATACCGGTATATTAGATTGAAGATTGTTAAATCATATATACGAGTATAAATCAAAATGTGTCAATACTTGTGGACAAATTGTTACCCTGCTCGACTCTTGTTCCAAATTTCGCGGATTCATACCCGGTCAATATAATTGACCTTCAAGGGGTAAATATCCTGAGTGTGTCTTCCATCGATAGAAATTAAATATTTGGTCCCGTGTCATAGATTTACAGCACATAAGATAGTCTAAGACAAAATTTTGACCCGTTCATACTCACATTTAAATTGCAACCATGATGACATGAGATGTTAAAGGATGTCCTTAAATAAATCAACAATAATTCCAAAGTGAGTTAGAAAATTAATTTTTTAAGTCTGATTAGTAAGCTGTATTTAATTGAGCAGTAAATAAAATATTATTATCAATTACACGATTGAAAAAAATCAACCTCCAGTTTTGACATTTGAGGAAATGAGTATGCTGAGAGTATTTGTATATTTAAAGTATATAATAAAGACACACAATCTATAGACTAAACTGAAGGTTTTGTCGTTTTTATATGTGAAAATAAAACTATAATACAGTTTGACCGAAAACTCTAATCTAATATCTAAATTTAAAACGTTTTCATTTATATATATGAAAATAAAAATGAATGCTTGAGTCGGGATTTGAGCCCGAGTCTCTAAACTATGTACATTTAGCGCCCTAACCTACTGAGCTACTCAAGTATTCCAACACAAACATACATTTTTTCTTATATATGTAGTATTCTCAATTCACACAAGAGGTAGCGGGAAGTCGTTCCAACTGACATCTAGTGGCCACAATAACATAAACAAAATGTATATATATATATATACATATATATTACTGCACGTCCACCGCTGTGGTCTCGGGTTAGCGTGCTGCCTTGTCACGCAGCGGGCCCGGGTTCGATCCTCGGTCGGGGGACAGTTTTTGTGAGTGAGGTTTTTATCGGGGTTTTTCCTCACCTGTAAGACACTGTCAGGAAAACTTTAAGTCCTAAGCGGTCCCCGAAATCATATGGCCATCACAATCATCATTATTCATATTCATCTTAGGTTAGGGACTCTCCTGGCGCACCATTATCATCACCCATCATATCATCGGGGCAACGTAACCCCGCCTTCCAGGCGCCCCAAACTCAGAAGTGGGTTACAAGTACGCCATGCCAGGAGAGAAACCAGGAATGTCGAAGACAAACCTGGGGCATTTGAAAAAAATTATATTACTGCACCCTTTATGTAGCAATTATATTAAAACATTCAATTTCTCAAAATAAAATATGTGCTTTAGTCATGATTTCGTCATTCTTTTGGATGAATGAGATAAAATACATTGGTTAGAGAAGGTCATGATTGAAAATATATACAGCTTTAATTAAAAAAGTAATTTTGCGCAGGATTCTATTAATAGGGCTTAGCACTTCGATCTCATGATTTTTTTTTAATTTTTACGTGAAGTGCAAGATCAAAAAAACAAAATTACTAATGAACATGACCCATTATATTTACTCCAAGACAAAGCTATTCCACACAATCGCCTAACTCATTCTACCTCGTGCTTACAAGGGGCAATCGATGACTTGACGGTCGTGCAGATTTTGATATTTTGTCGGTCAATTTATTCTAGCAAGTTACATAGTGTGCAATACGGATGAGATGGTATATCTATTCTATGTAGGTGATGCCCATACAGTCGTGGTCTGTTGTATTATGAAAAGAGGCGACAGCTGTTGTCCTGCAGTTTGCTTCATTTCAACCTTATTCAGTATAATATCTTAAAGCCCTCTCGAGCTCTTACTTCCGATTACAAAACGAAGGATGTTGCCGGTGATTTTACAGATTTCATAATGCCTCGGTATGACTATGAAATAATAACAGAAATGATTTTTATTTGTATGTACTAAATTCTTACATACAAGTTGTACATACATGGTGTAAATGAATTATACTGCACAAATTTAACAGCGTATAGAAGGGTATTATTTAAGCATTTTGAGATAATGAACTAATGGTCTACAATTAAAAGTGTCCAAGTTATGATTCGATTTGTAGAATGGTTGGCACGCCACTGATTATTTCAAATTAAAATGGAAATAATATGATACAGATACTGTAACTTGTAACATGAATGCGCCTTTAGCTCAGTGGTTATAGCAGTCTTAATACCGACGCAAACGTATGATTTATGCATCATGTTCGAAACTCTCTACAGTACGTGTACATTTTTTTCTTCTTCCTTTATTAAGAACGTATTGTAAATTAGTTACCTGCGTAGATTTACTTCTGGTTAAATTGTTTATTCATTATTTTACAGAATACGGAAATGGAATGTCGACGCAGTACAAGAATTATAAACATTTCTATGTACGTATTGTACAGACAATTGTTTGAAAGGTTGTAATAATAATACGATTACTGTAGAGTGCAATAGGTTTCGCAAATAAAATGTGTAATTATACTGTACAGTACTTATGTACTTAGATAAATTATAGTGTAGTGACTGATAACACGAAGGGGTATAGTGTATGTACACATGGTATACATATTATTGGGAAATAAAAGCAATGCATTTGAGTAAACCGGATAAAAAGTAAAGCACCTGCATACTCATTAAATAAATTGTTCAAATTGGCGACCTCCATTCTCACAAAAGAGGCAACATCGGCGACGAAAGGATTCTCGTACACCGTTCAAGATACCAAGTGTCTCACGGATCACATCACATGTTGCGATTATGCGTGCAACAGTTCATCTGTATCAACAGGGGTCGCATACACCAGTGTTTTCAGATGTCCCTACACAAAATAATTAAGTGAACTGAGATCTGGAGAGAGAGGTGGCCGCACTACAGATGGACTACCTCTTCCTATCCAACGGGGACGATACACTCCATCCAAATGATTTCGCACATTCCGGCAGATATGTGGAGGAGCTCCATCGTGCTGAAACCACATGTTAAGCCTGATGTGGAGAGGAACTTCTTCTAGTAATGTAGGTAGGACGTGCTCTAAAAATGTCTTATAAATTACACCATTTAATCTCTGGGGAAGAAGGTAGGGGCCAAATATGTGGTCAAAAATGATGCCTACTCATACGTTCACCGAAAATATCTGCTGGTGACTGCTCTGGAAGATGGCATGAGGATTTTCATAATCCCACACATGACTGTCCTTTGAGTTCAGAACCATCCCATCCCTATTAAATACTGCCTCATCAGAGAAAATACCGAGGAAAAGAAGTGCGGTGACTGCAGCAAAGCCCAATTACAAAATTGGTCCCGTTGAGCGAAGTCCAGTGGCTGCAAGCCTTGTACTTTTTGTGGGTGAAAGGTACAGAGCTGGTCTTCATGCAGGACTTCCCATACACTTTGATGGATCGTACCCATTACACGTCCGATAGCACGAGTACTAGTAGAACAGTGGTACTCACTAGAAATTACAAGAGAGCCAAATATAAGAAACCATATCTGTTCGAGAGCCGCACCAAATTTCACAGTTCTCAGTCTTGGTAACACGCAGCTATTTTTTTACATTTATGGACAAAACACAATTACTGATTACTGTCATTTAATTTTTGTTAAAAATTAACTGATTATTTTATCATCATCATCATCATGAACAAATTCGTTTTAGGCCATGTGGCCTGTACGGTAAACTTAGCGAAGATGGTCTTGATCTTTCCAGCGTATTATTTTATTATTATTATTTTATTATTATTATTATTATTATTACGGGACTGTACATAATTTTAAGGCAACTTACAGTTGTATACATTACTGCTGTGAAGTTGATGGTCGAACTCTGCTACTCTCTTGCACAATTTTGTCAATACGAGCTGGTTGATTTGCCACACATATCCGCAGCAGGTTTTCCAAGTTCACATTGGTGAGATGAGATATATGTTTACCCTTGGTGAACTTTATCTTACTGAAAGTCATTTCACAAACATACGTTGATCCAAAAAGACACAGAATTTTATATGCACACGGCACCAAGTTTTCGAACTGTTTTTCTGGAACTGTATTCCAAAACTCTAAAACTGAATTCGTTTTTCGTTTCTCTTGAAAAATACCTTCCAGTTCTGAATCCTTCTGGAGATCAATAAGTTCATTTTTTAGATTTCTAATCGCAGGACCAAAACTTGACAACCCAGTTACATCTGTTGTCGTTATTGACCAGGGATTTTCAACTAATCGAAATGGGTTTCGAAACTTTCTAAAATCATTAAATCTCGCACTGAAATCATGGTGTAATACAGTGAGCAATTCTATGAAGGGTTGCAAGTTTATTTCTTCCTCTGCATATTCTTCAATAAGATGTTGGAAACATGGGAAACTAGTGAAACCATTATTACTAAGTTCTTCTGTATACATTTTAAATTTTTTCTTCTAAAGAAAACATTGCACTTGTGAGCTGAGTAATAAGTTTTTTGTACCTTGCATTTTAATTTGGACATCATTCAGTATTCCTGTTCTATCAGCCAGGAAGCCAACTTTTGACCACCATGAAGAAAAGTCTAGTTCAGGGTAATCTTTATCTCGTTCACTTAAAAAGTTTTATTTCATGGCGAAGATTAAAAAATCGTTCCAAAACTCTTCCTTTACTCAGCCACCTGACCTCACTGTGATAAATAACATCATACTGTGAATTAAGCTCTTTGAGAAATTCTATGAATTGCCTATGATTTAGTTCACGTGATCTAATGAAATTAAGAATGTTAATTACTTTCTTCATCACAGATCTGAACGTTTCGTCAAATTTAGTAGGAAGATTTTCATGATGTAAAATGCAATGGTATGTTAATAAGTGGTCTCTATTTAAATATTTTTTAACAGAGAAATGAATCCTGTATGACAACCTACCATTGAGGGACAACCATTAGTGCACACTGATAAAAGTTTGTTTAGGTCAATTTTGTATTTGTCAAAAAAAGATTTAACTGCTTCAAAAAAATCTATTCCCCGTGTCTGACCTGTCATAGGTATTACAGTTAAAAATTCTTCCTTGATAATGTCTATCTTATTACGATATTTAACAAATAAAATCAACTGAGAGGTGGAACTAATACCTGTGGACGAATCCAGAGCAAGGCTGAAACAGTCACATTCACGAATTTCATCGAGAGTACAAAGGAGCATGTCTACAGACATTTCGTTACCTCTCCTAACACAAGTAGAATCGGAAAGTTGTAACTTTTGTTTGTCACTTTTTATCTGTTTTGCATTTGGGAATTAAGAATATAATGTGTCACAAACGACTAGAAAACTCTCCTTAAAAATCTCTGCATCGGCAAACGGTTTCATTTTGAGTGCTAAAATTTCTGCTACTTCATAGGATGCTTTTGTTATCAATTTATTTTAACTTACGATATCCAACATCATTTTCCGTTCAGACACTATTGACATTTTTAATGTTTTTAGTTTTTCTGCTCTCAATTTAGAATTTTTAGGACATTTGCACTCAAAATTTGAATGAACCGTTTTATAATGCCTATTAAGATTAAATCGTTTATAACCTTGAACCACGTCTCGACATAATAAACAAATTGCACTGCCTTCCTTTTTAGCAGGTATGAAGAAAAAATCATGCTCCCATGTATCTTGAAAAACTCTTCCTTCATCTTCGAGTTTTCTCTTTTTCCCTTTCGAAAAAAACCAGCCATTATTAAACATTGAAATTCACTTCACTTCAACTGATTAGGTAACACACAGTATCCAGTCGCTTGTTCATAGAAACTAAATTGTATAATATTTCATTGTGAAAGATTCGGACGACAATGTAGAAGTTTAAACGGTTTTAAAAACAAACGTACGCATATTCAAAACCAATAACATAGCCAGGATATTGCATTGCATTGTTGAACACGTGCAGTACTGTACTGCTCGGAAGACACAGGGATATCCAAAGTTTTGTAGAATTTCAATAAAGATAATATTATTTTATACTTCGAATTAAAAATTTAAATGTAATGTAATGAAGGTAAAATTATTCCAAGAGCCTTAACAAATATCTTCAAGTGCCGCATGCGGCCCGCGGGTCGCGTAATGAGTGCCGCTGTAGTAGAAGGTTCCCCTTTCATCCTATGAAGAACATTTTCTTCAAAATCTGCAGTGCGGCGCGTACCTCTTGCACCGACGTCTACTCTATTTACCTTCAACGTCCCATGCTCCTGCAAACGCCTATCGACAGACTCGAAGGATGGCGTCAATCCGAATACCGCTCCGCATACATGGCAGCAGCTCTTACACCATTACCTTGTGCTGCACCATAAATCAGATGCATATCGACAAGTTCAGCATAACTGTAAAGATGTTCCACGATGCTTTCATGTATGCAACTGAACTGATACTGAAGTAACTTCTAATCAGATGTTAATGTAATCACCAATAGAAGAAAAGGAATTTTGCGCATGGCCATACTAAACAAATGTCAGTGTTAACATATCACAGTATACATGCAGTGTACAATTGGAGAATAGGAATTTTGCTCAAACCCATACTAAACAAATTTCAGTGTCAACATATCACAGTGAAGAAAGTGCGAAATAAAAAAAGTCGCCTGCCGTGATTTGAACCATCAGTGTTCGAATCTTAAATTCATCACTTTAACCGTTAAGCCACAAATTAACTATACAGATTCTGCGTGTTTCACTCTGTACTATGGTTCACATTGTACCGATTCTACTAACCAGTGCAGTGGCGTGCAATCATCTGTTCAGATCGAAATTTTCTTCTTCTTCTTCTTCCTCCCAAGTATTAGGCCAAGGCCTGTTACGATCCTATAGAAAATTTTCCTTCCAGCGTAAATAGTTTGATCCTTCCGGAAAATTCTCATATAAGATTTGAAAGCATAATAATAGTCTCTTCGATTGGTTGCTGGCCAAAGGAAGGCAAGACCAGTGATGGGGCTGCCATCTTATAGCCTCTGGTCAGGTTTTTCTGGAGAAGAAAAGAAAATAAAGGAAAGAAGAAATGGAAGAAAGGAAAGACTCCCTAGCCCTCGGATGCCCTAATAGCGTCGGGGTCGAAAAAAACAAGAGTTAAGTAAGGGAGGTTAGATAGTAAAGTTAAAAGAGTGCAAAACACAAGTAAGTGGAATAAATGTTTTGCTCAGCTTGGGCACCTTGTGGTCGCCATCCACATATCCTCTAGATGAGGACCCCTGAGGGTAGATCGAAATTTTAAGGGATTTAATAACCGAATATTTCATAAACGTTGTTGATGAATTATTAGCAATCAGGATCTCGGAATTAAAGCTAAGATATGAAGTTATTCTAGTGTAATTTTCTCTCCTAGTATGTTCTCCTGTTGATTTATCTGTACCAAATATCGTTTGGTTTGATTCCCTATAACTCGCCCGTTTTACCTCGTAGACTACTAGTCCATTATGTCAAAATGCTTATATAATAACATCTATATGTAGTTAAATTTATGCGAATAATTCATTTACACCCTGTATACACAAATTGCAGATATAGTGAGACTTGTGAACAAATTTAGATAAACAGATTGATACATTTATTTTTATAAACTCATTATTAAAGTAACGTAAAAAGTATTTACATCGGAGTATTTTATATATAAATTGTTACACACGGTTTCTATAATATTTTATCTGCTGTACGGGGGCACGCCGTAGCGTAGTGGTTAAGGCACTGAGCTACAAGCCGGAGGGTCGAGGGTTCAAATCCCGTTGGGGTCAGGATTTTTAAACTGACCCAAACCCTTTGGCGGCACTATGGCTCTGGGGTCGACTCAGCCTCTAACGGAAATGAGTACCAGACGCTTGTTCTGGGGTAAAGGCGGCCGTCACGCAGGGCTGACAACCCGGCTGACATAAAGTGCCGATTGTCTAGAAAATGTGGGAGCCTTAACCTCCTACTACCCCTAGGGCCTCCGGGCCTGTTGTGGGATCACTTTACTTTTTACTAGGGCAAATGACAATCTTTGAATCTGCAGAGGGAATCAAGTTATCTAAATATAGAGGATTTTCAATTAACATCAGTAATATCTATTGATATCGACATTTCCAACATGTTCATTCAATTTTCCAGCATATATTTCACTTTATTTACCCCATGCATGTTGCAATCCTTTATTACACTTAACAATGATATTTGCTACATAAAATAAACAAATATAAATATAGGGTGAGTTATTTTGTTAGATTTTTAATTGTAACACTGATGTAGCTTCTAACCGTTAGTTTTTTGTCCTGCTGTACTCACAATTCGTAGCTATTTTCAAACGTTATGTATGTTAATGTTAATATGGAGTTTTTTGGTTACTTCTATTCAACTATGCTATCAATAATTATAAAATACCAATGTATACACACACGCACATACACACATATACTTACATATTTTTTGTATTTATAAACAGGTTTGCAATGTAATAAAACATCTTCCTGTTCCCAAAGTTTTTTCAATTTTTTTATCTTCTTTCTCTACTCTTCTCTATCTTCCAATTCCAATTCTTCCAGGCTTAGCTCCCTCATACATCTTCTTACATCATCTATCCATTTAAATCTAGGTCGACCTATCTTTCCCTTCCCAGGTGGAATCCATTCCAAAGCTTGTCTGGGTAATCTTTTTTCTGGCATTCTACGTATATGAACATACCATTCTAGTTGTGTACATCTAAAAAGAATCTAATATTGAATTTTGGACTTTCATTTGTTGTCTGATGATAGTATTTCTGATTTTTTCCGATTTAGAATGTCTAGTTGAGCGTCGAAAACAATCCATTTCAAATTTTTATTCAACTGCCATGTTTCTGCACCGTATGTTAGCGTGCTTCGAATTATATATATATATATATATATTCCTCAGATCGTAATTCGAATGCTTCTACAGCAATGTGTTTTCACGTGTATTCTGTAAAAGAAGAGAAAAGAAAACACTGGGGAATGGACAAAGCAGTATATTGCAGGCCGAAAGAAGCCAGGGAGTGGAGTAAATTAGAGAGCTGTGATTGTGAGGCGGGCTGGGACCATTACTTACTATTATCGCCCCGCACACACCTACACAATAACATAACCTGACCCCACCACACAAATGAGACTTAATGTCGCTAAAACCAGTTGCTGCTGCACTGTAAACATGTCCACCAAATGACTTACAACATGTGTTTAAATTCCAATTAGCCTCGCCCGGAGACACTGAACGCAGCAACTAAGAAGGATTCAGTTTAATTTACTGCCGATTTATATGTTTCAGGAAAGCTTAATTTGTTGCTTGCAGCTCCGGTGGTTTGAAAAAGTAAATTTAAACGTTGTTTTGCAACGCACTCGCTCCAGATAGCGGTTAATGTGGTGGCGGTTATAATGTTCTACCACGGAACACATCTCCTCCTTTCATTTTGAATACTGCGGATACACAGATCTTATATGTTTACATTTCTGATATGATTATTTTGTTAATAATATTGTATTTTTTTTTATTATCAATAGAAATATTATCAATAGTAATAATAATAATGATAATTATATGCATGAGGCACGGATTCAAATGAAAACTTTAAATGCTTCATTTTGAGTATCAAGTAAGTGAACAGCAATTACAAACTGTACGTCTTCTGATGAAAGTTTAATGGTTTTTTTATTGTCTTTAAAGTTAAATTTCTCATATATATTTTTAAAAAAATATTATATTTGTTCTAATTTCTCTAATATATATATATATTTTAAAAAATGTAAAATTAAGTAAGAAATCCATCGAAATAAAAAAAAAATATTTTCATCTACATTTAAGTGCGGAAAATTACATCAGGCCGTAATGTCCATTCCTATTGCCTCTGCAGGCAGTTAATCGCGGTGTATGGATTTCTCTCAGTCTGTGATCTGAATTCATGGCAACATGGAATGACCTCCCAGATCTTGTGACGTTATTCCATGTGACTTCTTTTATGGGGTTATGTTAAGTCCAAAGTCTACATGAACAAACCGCAAACAGTTTTCTAACTTAAGGAAGAAATTCAACGTGTCATCAACAACATCAATAGAGATGTCTGTGATACGATCACGTTCATACACCCAGTAACTGCCTGCCGAGACAGTGGAGGTGGTCATATGCCTGATATAATTCTCTGCAATTAAAAGGGGGTGTATGTAGATGAAAATAAAAAATAATAATATTTATTTCGATGTATTTTTGACTTAATTATTGCATTATTAAAAATTTCGTAATGTATGAAAGATCCACATATATATGCCCCAGGTTGTCATTTTCAACATTTATGTTGTTCCCTCCTAGCATTGGCATAATTATTCTAACCCACTACTGAGGTAGGGTCGCCAGGAAGTAATAATATTTCGGGAATTTTTATAAGTCGTCAGACAAGGTAAAATAACCAACATTATGTATGTAATAGTGTTGGTAAGTTCACAAATGAACTGCATTCGTTAATAAGAACTCTTCATTCTCATTTATTATTATCGAGCTCTGATTCTATAGGTGCTAAGAAAAAAAAATTACCAACTTTCATAGGTTTTTTATGATATATTTTATTTTCAGGCAGATTGTAGACTACAAATGGAACGTGAACACCTGCAACAATGAACAGTTTCATTTTTTCGTCTACCGTTAATTGGGATGAAAATGAGCACCTGCAACATTACTCGGTAATTTGTTTACTTTTCCCAAAAATATTATTCTCAATTTTATTACATTAATTATCGGGTTGACAAATGTGAGGGACCGTTCTTTTGAAGACAGTCAAACTTCCTGCACGAGGAGTACTTATGGTACCAAACAATAATAATTAGTTAAATTACCTAAAATGTTATAGTAATCTAATATATAAAAATAAATGTATGTTTGTTTATTCGTTTGTTCATATTTTATGAGCGGCCATACCGTTGATCCGATTGTGATGAGGCTTTTTGCAAAATTTTCAGGAGATTCCCGGGATGAACATAGGCTATAGGAGAGTTGTGACACTCAACTCCTACACCTTTAAAAATCGCCCTTTGTAGTGGAAAACGTGAAAAAGTAGCTTTTTGGAAGCTTAAATGGCTTACGCTGCCTAAATAATAACAAATACACAAAATTAATGTACACAGAATTGAAGATCTCAAAAAGCTATACGAAAAAGTCCGCGACAGCTTATGTTTATGTCTTACGGATAACTCATTTTTGTCTTTCATTGATGCCAAGAAGACCGAGACGAGTACGTAGGTTCCTGCGCAAGCGCATATTCTTTTGCGGATAACTCACAATAACGAATTTTGTATTTTAGCTCATTTATTCTAAGAAGATAGAGATACGTAGATTCCGAGGCAACACTGGGTAATCAGCACGGGGAATTTTAAAATAATTACGATGTACATTATATAATTATTTTTCATTTTACTTATTCAACTAATCATAAGAAGTACATAATTTTTTTCTTTCAGCTCATTTATGCCAAGAAGATCGGGATGAGTAGATTCCCGGACAACGCCGGGTAAACAACACGGGGTATCTACAAATAATTGCGATATAAATGTTTCCTTTAGTTTATTCAACTAAACATACAACACATTAATTTTCGTATTCAGCTCATTTATGTCAAGAAGATCGGGATAAGTAGATTCCCGGGCAACACCGGGTAATCAGGACAGGTATCTAAAAAATATAATTGTATAACTATTTTGCTCTTACTTATTGAACTAAGGATAAAATCACATTAATTTTCATTTATTTAAGTGTGGCAGTGCACGCCGGGTACTACCTAGTATGTACGACATTATATTAACTTTAAAATATAAAATTATGGAATTTTAACTCATAAGGAAAACAACAGAAAGAACAATATACGCAACATAACTAAATTAAAAAAGACTTGCATAACACTTACGTATGTAGGGAGGTAAACATAAAAAATGGCCAACACACAAAACATATTATAAAAGTTTCATAAAAAACTGGGAGCATATTAAATAACATACTGTAATAAGCAATAACGTTGAAGGAAATAATTTTCGTGATGAAGGAGTATACAAATTATCGTGTAAGAACTGCAATAAATTGTATGTAGGAAGAACCCACAGAAGTTTTAATATTAGGTTTAAAGAACATTTTAAATACATTTTAAATATGCGAAGGGAAAATACAGTTATGCTAAACATATTGTTGAGGCAGGACAGCGCATGCCAGTGCCCTGACAATACTGCACAAAGGGAACCAGGCAGGACAGCGCATGCCAGTGCCCTGACAATACTGCACAAAGGGAACCAGGCAGGACAGCGCATGCCAGTGCCCTGACAATACTGCACAAAGGGAACCAGGCAGGACAGCGCATGCCAGTGCCCTGACAATACTGCACAAAGGGAACCAGGCAGGACAGCGCATGCCAGTGCCCTGACAATACTGCACAAAGGGAACCAGGCAGGACAGCGCATGCCAGTGCCCTGACAATACTGCACAAAGGGAACCAGGCAGGACAGCGCATGCCAGTGCCCTGACAATACTGCACAAAGGGAACCAGGCAGGACAGCGCATGCCAGTGCCCTGACAATACTGCACAAAGGGAACCAGGCAGGACAGCGCATGCCAGTGCCCTGACAATACTGCACAAAGGGAACCAGGCAGGACAGCGCATGCCAGTGCCCTGACAATACTGCACAAAGGGAACCAGGCAGGACAGCGCATGCCAGTGCCCTGACAATACTGCACAAAGGGAACCAGGCAGGACAGCGCATGCCAGTGCCCTGACAATACTGCACAAAGGGAACCAGGCAGGACAGCGCATGCCAGTGCCCTGACAATATTGCACAAAGGGAACCAGGCAGGACAGCGCATGCCAGTGCCCTGACAATACTGCACAAAGGGAACCAGGCAGGACAGCGCATGCTAGTGCCCTGACAATACTGCACAAAGGGAACCAGGCAGGACAGCGCATGCCAGTGCCCTGACAATACTGCACAAAGGGAACCAGGCAGGACAGCGCATGCCAGTGCCCTGACAATACTGCACAAAGGGAACCAGGCAGGACAGCGCATGCCAGTGCCCTGACAATACTGCACAAAGGGAACCAGGCAGGACAGCGCATGCCAGTGCCCTGACAATACTGCACAAAGGGAACCAGGCAGGACAGCGCATGCCAGTGCCCTGACAATACTGCACAAAGGGAACCAGGCAGGACAGCGCATGCCAGTGCCCTGACAATACTGCACAAAGGGAACCAGGCAGGACAGCGCATGCCAGTGCCCTGACAATACTGCACAAAGGTAACAATCCAGCAAACGAAGTTACTGGGATAAATTAAAATTTAAAGGAAACCAAGAACAACCTGATATTAAATTAAAACTCGCAAAGTAAATATCAAACGGGAAACCAAGTTAAAAAATAGTAAAATGATATAATATAAAAAATAAATTACTTCGAAATGAAAGCAAAAAAAAAAAATGAAAATCAGTAGATTATATCACGGAATTAGAAGCTAGAATGATTATAATTAGGAAAGAAAATGGGAATATGATTGAAAATTCCAGGAGTAGAGAAATTGAAAAATGCCTTTAATCAGCTTTTAAATGTACATGCAGAACAAGGTACTCAAGGGAATGATTTGCAGAGAGTATAAACACTAGTCACAGAGCCAAGCGCATTGGAGGTTGAAATAGCGACAGAAACATTTAAGATGTAGACTTACAAAGTACGAGGTTCAGATGATATCCCAACTAAACTGATACAATTAGGGGGAGAAAAGTTGATGGACAAAATACATGGGTTGCTTACAAAGGAACTCAACAACTGCATGCAGAAACATCTATATATATTTACTTACCTCAACACTAAATTACTTATTTATTAGCTTTCACCTCCTGAGCTCCAGTCACAAATTAAGTAAAGAGTAGCAGCAGAATCTGATACACGACACGCCATATCACACGACCTCCCACTACTTTAATTCCTATAGTGTAACAGAACCATAGCCAGCTGTTTAAGGCATCATGCTTTGGACAGAGCTCCGGTACTTGCACTTGTTCGAGTCCCCATGTGGGAAGGAACTTTCACATGGAAATTCGGCAATATATAGATTCGGCATCCACCCAGCAAAGTGAGGTATTTGAACAGTTACAATAAATATCATTCTAGAATACGAAAACTAGCTGTAAGAGCTGGAGGACACGTAATGGTGGCACATGTCACATCTATATTAGATGGATTATCTTTGAACTCTGTGATTAAAATATATGGATATGAGGCAGCCAATTGTCTTAAAGCAAAGGGCCTTCTATGTCTCTCGTTCTTTTGATTGATTGAGGGTATTTCCACTTTTCAGCGGTTGCCCTTTTACCAGCCGGCTGCTGGCCCTTCACATCCACATGTGTCAATCACAGAGGTAGATGATCAACAGCCAGTGTAGGGGTGACATGTGGTTAGTATGTCGAGTCCCCCAGCCGTTATAGCTGGTTCCTCAACCTGGAGCCGCTACTTATTGTAGCTACCCAATTGCCTCACGATGCTGGGTGGGCACCGGTCCCATACTGGCCGAAATACCATGAGAAAATTTCTTCCCCCATGGAGACTCGAACCAGCGCAAGTCCCGTAGCTCTGCGCCAAGGCTTCCTACTTTAACCGCTCGGCTACGGCGCGGGACTCTCGTTCAGAGGAGTTTTTATTCTGTGTCTATTGCAAGACTCTGGGACTCACAAGAAATTAGGGGCTGCGGACATTAGTTTCCTTTAAAATAAATTTAAATATATTTAATGCTATAATTGATCTCTCAGCAGGTTAACTGATGTTTTCTGTCCTCTGATTTTATTGTTTTGTTAAATTAATAACATTTCACTAGAGAGTAATTCTTATAAATTTATTTATGTTTGTTTCAAATTATTTCTTGTGTACCATTATCATAGCGGATTAACTGTGCATGGGAGTTTCCTGTAATAAAACCAGAGGGGAAAACCCCCAGTTGCTAGGCAAAGAATGAGATAGGAGAATAACATTATCCATGATTTGAGGGAAGTAGATTATACAGGGGATCATTTGAAAATATTATCTCAGGATAGGGATGTGTGGAGAGCTTATGTCCGCGCGGCCATGAACCTAAGGGTTCGATAGAGCCAATGAGTTAGCATCATTATCATCATGACTATTTCCATTACCTATATAATTGTTATAAACGCGCTTCAATATTTATAGGGAAATTAATGGAATTAATTAGTTACTGCAACTAATAATTATCATAAAACAAATCTTTGGGGTTTTAAAAGAGAATATTTTAAATTTGAGAAAGATATACATTTATTTCAAATAATAATGGAGACATTTAGATTATATTTGGACAATGAAAGCTTAATTAACTAATATGGTAAACTCTAGAACAATACTTTCACTCTCCTTTTCAAACCTTGGAAATATATTGAAGTAAACATATTGAATATTATTATTATTATTGGACATGATTATTGGGTGAGGAGGAGCATGGAAGAAGACACATCCATCATGTAAGCAGACCTCTATAAACATATATTTTTTTAATACTTCCATAACGTTTATCTAATTTATATTCAATATTTTTGCACGTAGGTTCGAATTAAAGTATTGGTTAATCTGAACTTAGGATCTTATAAACTTAGTAATTATTAAAATATTTCCATGAATGATATTTAAGGGAAAGAACAATATTACAATTTGAAAAGGTCTAGATAATTCTTAAAACTGTTACACACTCTCTCAAATTAAGAGTTAGATTTCGGAATATGTCATGTATTTAAAATAGTTTGTAAATGTTCCTTCCTTCCTAGGAATGTAATATACCACAAAACATGTCAATGCGAAATTCATGTTATATTATATGTTAACTTCAGTTGTTATAATAATAAAATGGTAAAAATCAATAGTTTGACATTAATAATACTCCTGTCTCCTTATAGATGATTTATTAAAACCAGTAGCCGCGACCGCTCCCGAAAAAATAGAGTTCATTCTAATTTAGTCTGATTTAGCCTATAACTAAAGTCTTTATGACTTAAGTATTAACTACAGACCTTGCTACCTCCAGAATTCACTGTAAGCATAAAAAAACCCGAAGAACGATCCTCAAATCGTAATAATGATCATCACTATTACTATTAATACTAATAAAATTCATTGTTAAAACCGTTGAGGTGGATAGTCATAAAATAAGTAAAAATATACCTTCTTAGGTAAGATCCGTCGTCCTCCACTTATAAAATATGTATTCTTTATGTCTGTAGGCCTTTCAGAACATCCGTTCCATCTTCAGCAGGTCTTTCTTCGCTACATTATCTGCTATGATGGTTGATGCCAGAATAAATAAAGCATTATTATTATTATTATTATTATTATTATTATTATTATTATTATTATTATTATTTAAGCTGTAGGTTCTAATGTGGTGTTGTCGTGACACATTAGGACCAGTAGCGCAAACCATCATATCAGATAATGTAGCGAAGAAAGACCTGCTGAGGATGGAATGGATGTTCTGAAAGGCCTATATACATAAATAATACATATTCTATAAGTTGAGGACGACGGATCTTACCTAAGAAGGTATATTTTAACTCATTTTATTAGTATTAAGTTTAGCATTAACATTGCCTTTACCTTACCATTAACATTATTATCATTACCGTTACCATATCCATATCATTTCCGTTAACATTACCACAATAAGAATAGTAATCATTATTATTATTATTATTATTATTATTATTATTTATTTATTTAGTGTTCCACAGCGTCTTCTTGCAGCAAATTAATCTACTGTGTTTCGACTCCACATCTCAGTCATTCCAATATCCATCGCCCAATCCTTTTTTCCCAAGTATTGCCTAAAGCACCGTCAATCTACTTTATTTTTGGCTCTCCTTTACTTCTTTTTCTACCAAGTGGCGCTCATTTTGGTATTTTCATTGGAAATTTGTCTTTGGTTTTTTAATCAATTGAGTTGGTGTTTACTTGATGAAAATCCATATTTACTAATTAAATAAAAATAAAACGTAGTTTTATTTGATTTTCAAATTTATTATATAATTCAGTGACAGCTGTTTCGGTACACCGTACCTTCTTCAGACATGTTAACAAATTATGAATTGTGTTCCAACTGATCTAAGCAACAATACAACAATATTTTTATTTTGTTTTTTATATACAACAATACCATTTTAGTTGGTTTTGTCAAATTTGCAATTTTATGTCTCGATATTCAACTTTCGTTTGATAAAGCTCTTTCTTGTGTTGTCTTCTAAATATTCCATCTGAACTCCTCCAGAAATCGATTTCTGCAACATTTGTTTTACCTGTTATTCTTGATTTTAATTCTCATGTTTCTGCATAGTATATTATTGTACTCCTCATAGAATATTATTATGTATCAAACTATTAACTACTATTATTGTTATTATTATTATTTATTATTAGGGCTACGATTTTTATGTGATAAAAGATAAGATTGTAATGCAAATGGTATATATTATTCAACTGTTTGCGTGTGAAACCAAAACAAAAACAGTCAGAAGTCTAACTTCTCATTACACTATGTTGCAATCTTAACTTTTAGTCATAAAAATCCTAACCCTAGTTATTTTTATGTAGTAAGTTCATTCTAGAGATTTATCTTCGTGTTAAAATAATTTTTATTATAGCAAATATCATAAATCAATTAACTATTAAATCGAAAAATTTTCTTGTATGAAAATATCTCTAAATGTATATAATATTGTACTCGTATGTGCTAAATTTATAGTAATTATGATGGCAATTTTGTATAACTTATAAACTATGCAACATTATAGTAAATTTATTATGTTGGTACAAGGGTATACACATAAAACAAGGGTGTCTTGCGCAGACACGCAGAGGAGAGCAAACACAAGGTTAGGGAATGAAGAATATAAGCTGGGGTAATTACAATGTCATTAATTCCTGCAGCTGCGTGCGCCTAGCACGTTGAAATAACTGTTATTTATGGAGGAATCACAAGTTAAGAGATCCTAATTCGATAAGTGATGTTAATGTTGAGAGAATCCTGCATAGAGGAAGAACACTTAGGCTAACTAATCTTGGTGGTAACACCATATCAGTGTTTAAAGTTTAATTGTGTTTTGGCTCGACACCTCATTACATGACACTTGCTTAAGCTAGGAATTCCATTACCTCCTATATTCTCTACAACACTGTTTACAATTTACGACGTAATATACTTTAACTATATTTGATATGCGATCTTACACGTAAATTAAATTTTCATCTTTATCCTAAATAACAAGATGTTCCGAACCTCATATTTTAAGTTCTTTGTTTCACTTTCTGACATGTCCCACAATTATTCTTCTTTTTAATTTATATCCGTAGATTGAACCTATTAAATATTATAGCACTGTACATAAAATAATGTAGACTTAAAACAATCTTACACAATTCAATCAAAAGGGAGGAGTTGTTTAGTATTTTGTTAGAATTAGGAATTTATATAACGTTAGACCTATCCTACTACTATGTTACTATTTGTTGACGTCGTCCATCTTCGTCTACTATGCTGCATTCTGGAACCAATTGAGGTCTCTTACTTCGTGATCATCGCTAAAAGGCTTAGTAACAACCTTTGCATATTTAGCAGATTTGGTCTTTAACCGTGTGACGAGGTAGATTAGGGTACCTCCATAGAGTAGGGCATGGTAAACCACACTGTCGACAAGCTGAGAGTCTGGAAGTCGACACTCTGGAATGAACCACGCTACTCCAGTTTTGGCACAATACTCGCTTCACGGGGCTGGGTACATCATACGAAGGGTTTGGTAATATCTTGCTGTAGACAGCACGTCGCTGAAGTATAAGACCAATATTGCGCATAATTGGATTTTAATGATTTTTGTTACCATAAGACATCTTTGTGATTTGATAGTCAATTGTGTCCTCGATATAGGAAATTGGTGGTAGGTTGAGGAGCTCTGCAATCCTCGTGTAGAATGGATCGGAAAATACAATTTTTGAAAATTATTTGTGTAATCTGAAGTTTCTTTTTATAATATGCAGCGAGGATGTTCCAGGCTTCAAGCTATAGAGTAACATGCTGCGGATCACATTTCGATTAGCTTGATCCGAGGTGACAGTGTAGTCTACATGAAAAATGGATACAGTATTACTATAGCAGCATTAGATTTAGACCTATGCAAAAGATGTCGAATATGAATTTTGAACGTAAGCTTGGAATCCAAATGGAATCCAGGATACTTGTTTGAAGGCTGAAGACCAAGTTGTTGAATACCCTAGGAGAGTTTAGTATGAGATCGTCTGCGGGTTTTAGTGATCAAAATCGCTTTGGTTTGTTCACGATAATTTTAATGTTCCACAGATAAAACCTGAACTGGATGGAGTTTAGGACCGATTCAAAGACAGGATGAGTTAAGAGAAGACTTTGAAGGTGATCTGATAGTAAGGACAGGTGTCGTCTGCAAAGGATGCTGTATGGATACGAGGGAAGAAAATAAGGAAACAACGTCAGATATATATATATATATATATATATATATATATATATATATATATATATATGCAGTGTATATAGGATTGGTGAGAGAACTGCACCTTGTAGAACTGTCTCCAAGAGGGGCTACATTTTAGAGTTATAACCACTAATTCACACAAAATTTTCGATTAGTGAGGTATTTAGCAATGCGTTCAATAAGATTAATTGGAAAGTTTAATTTTATTAGTTTATAAATTAATATTTTTTTCCAAATCTTGTCAGAAGCCTTCTGAATGTCAAGGAATACTTCCAGTGTACTTCTCTTGGGGTTGAAGGCGTCACAATTTGGTCAAGCTGCAGCAGAGTGCTGTGTGATTTTATAAAACCAAATTGATGGTATGGTAAAATGTCTCTCTGAGATTTCAGATTTTAGTCGAGCAAAATAAGTTTCTCTGGTACTTTGCTCAGCACAAGTAAATTACAGATTGATCACAAATTGTGTGAGCTAGAAGGATCTTCACTGGGTTTAGTGATAGTGATAGCTTTGGCTTTCTTCCTTACTTCTGGAAAGTAATGGAACTTCAATCAAAGTTTGTAGGAAAATGATGAGAGCTGTGTTAGGGAAGTATTTGACTGTTAATTATTTATACGGTCGGGGCCAGCGACACGGTGTCGGTGTATGGAAATATTTTGTTCAATTCAGAAAAAAAAGTTCATTAGTAAAGTTGAAAGGGGTGGGGTTTCAAGATAGTGCTTACACATGCTATACTCCAGCTTCATGTGTTGCTGTAGTGATCACATGTGGGAGTAAATGTCCTCCGATATTTTGAGCAGTGAGTTGGGGTTTATCGTGAGGATGATAAGCCCAAACACCATTTGCTTGAATAGCAGAAGAAGGAGGACGTACTCAATTCTTTTTATTCGTATTAATATGTCACATGGTTGGGTTTCCCTGATTGTATATTGCTGAAGGGAAGAATCCTAGCCTGTACTTTTTATTTATTTCAATCTGTTACGCACCAGATGTGCATATCGACTGTATGATTGTGTTTGGAAGAAGGAAATTCACGATAAAATTTAGATATCGTCTTTATACATTAAACAATTTTCAATTGTGAATAAATAATTTCAATCGTTTTGTTGACAGTTTGAAAACTATTTTACGGATGCCTCAGCATTTAGGACAGCGTGTTCTAGTTGGTCTGTGGACTGAACAGAAAATATTGTCTTAACTCATCAGTCAAGCATGTTGGTGTAATGCTGCCAGTCAATGTGAGCGTGTTGTACATTTAAATGTGTAGATAGTAGTAATGTGTTGAAAGCTAGATACATTCCTCGAGAGAACTATATTTAGTTTTTACAGACATCATAGACAAAGTGTCGAAAGAAGGTGCGTTCCTTCGGAGCAGAGATTTTTATGTTATTGATTTTGCAGAGTGTTCAAGTGTGATGCGAGAAGTATTTTGAACACTACATTTTCAAAATAGATTTTTTTAATTAAAATGTCCCGCCAGCAACAACTACGAGAGATCGATGTTAAAATGCTGTGTCTAGAAAGACGTTTGGCTGGGATATGTAGATGGAAGCTATGAAAATATCTTCGCGGGGCGAAATGGGAAGAGTAATTCCAGTCGTTTTAATATATTGAAGCCTGGAATTAGGACCAATCTATGGCCAATGGATTTTTGATACTAGTTTCTGTGCCCCCAGGGGGACCGTTAAATCTGTTAGTGCGGTATATATAATAATTCGGAATTTTCAATTTATCTTTAGGTTTTAAATATGTTTCATTTAATAGATGAATGCAATATCTCTCACTTGAATGAACATAGTTAGATCATGGATCTGTTTTGATACATCCATTAGCATTAAATTCCACTAAAATGAGATAGCTTCCACATGTAAATCTTCACATGATCGCCGTAACATACATTTATTAGATTCCAAATAAATATATAACGCTTCAAGGGAGAAGACAAACCAGCCAACATTGGCTGGATGCCCTGGACATGTGAGAGAGGGGTAGAGACCTAGTCTGTACCTGAGTAGTACTTACTCCAGCTGTAGAGATGCGATAATATTACTGAAGGGAATGGAAGGATTAAGCTTATCCAAAATTGTCTAACCCTTAAATTGGCTAAACATGCTAGATATTTAAATGCATCGGAGTGCATTGGAAGCAGAATAATATAAAACTGTCCGTTATTACTATATATTGTGTAATAATCACGTACAACTGTAAATTATTACTCTATATTTTGTAATTTGACAAAAAATGAAGTATTGTCTATTCGTACATTATTCTATTTTCACTTAAAAAATATTTTAAAAATTGAGACAATATATTTAATAGAATACATTGCCAAAATGAGGACTAAATGGAACAGGAGTACGTGGAGATACATTAACTTTCAAAATTCGCAAGATTTAAAATCAAGAACACGCAGCATTAAATTCTATAATAGAGCATGCGATAATATGTTTAGATGATATGGAGGGTGTACAACTCAATGGTACTTATCAGATGTACAAATGTACTTACGGTGTAGGCAGAATTACTTATGTAGGCGATAATGAGAGTTTAATAAAAGCCGACAAACACATTAATAGCATTAAGCAACTTGGCTGGGAATAAATACTAATAAACTAAATATATGTTCTCGCGCAGAAATGTATTATGATAATTGAGAATTGAAACAGAACAACAAACGAGGGAAAATTTGAAGATTTGGCGGAACTCGAATACCTAGGAAAAATAATTATAAACAAAAATGAAGTGCAGAAATATATTAAACATGGGTTCTGTCTGCATGTGCATGCTATTAACTTTTGCAGGGACTCTTCTCATCCTAACTTCGCTAAAAAGTATGTTAAACTAATAAATAAATAAATAAATAAATAAATAAATATATATATATATATATATATAGTGTAGATTTTTTTCTGTTATAAGCTTGCTACTGTATATGTTTTCGTACCTTAAGAGAGAAGAAAAGAGTTGCGAGTATTTGGGAATAAAGTGTTTAGTTAAATTCTTGGACAAAATATATACGAGCTGACTGGTGAATGGAGAAAACTTCATAACAGAGAGTTTCATATAGGCTTAATATTGAAATTTGTACTCTCAAGTTTTCTATCCGCATCCACTAATAATACAACTTTTTTATTTAGGAATTATTTCTGTTATATACACAGATATCCTCAACCAAAATATACAATTTTTTTCTTCCACACTTCCTGGTCTTGCGTGTCTGCTTCTATCATATTTCTGTTCTTCATGTTGTCTGGAATTCCCTTTATCCACGTTGGCTTTGGTCTACCATGTTTCCATTTTCCAGGAGGTATCAATTTCAATATTCCAAGGCTACATACTTTTGTTTTTAGCACTAAGTTTTTTTACAACATATGAGGAGCTGGCCCATAGTATCTACATCCAACCTGGAGGACCAGTGATTTTTTGGAGTTCACAATAGATTAGTTGCTTTCACTGCAGCTAAGAGTCTGATCTACCCTTTATTGCATCATCCGCCGTCTGCCACATACCGTAGGTCTCCTACTCCTCTGCATTCGCCGTAACCCTGGCTAGGGACCTTGACAAGGTAGGCTAGTATCAGCGGGATGAGCTGGAGCTACGTTTTTTAACGAGGTGTTACTCCTCCCCCTCATCCTTTCTCATCCGGACTTGGGACCGGCAATTGTGGAGTTAATGATACAATTAAAGAGAAAAAAAATGCCTGAACCGGGATTTGAGAAAAATTTATGTTTATGCATGCATTCCAGGATAGCTCAAAAGTAAAGTGCCAGCCTGAAAAAAAATTGGTAATCCTGGGTTTCAACCCCTGTTGAGACAGAACGTTTCTCATTAGTTGTCTTAAGAGAGCTTCATGTTCTCTCTGGCAAATTGGATGAAATAAGAACAGTTAAATTTGGTAGGTTACAATCAGCAGGACAAGAAGAATGATGGAAGCTAATATCTTGTAGAAATACACGCAGTAGGTTGGCCAGTGAGATGGGAGGATAAGGTTAAACATGATTTGAGAGAGGTGAGTTATATGGGAAATAATTAGTAAACGTTCAATAACAATGGAAGAGAAGCTGTCGACCAGCTCCCTAGATGAAGATTATTCGTCTACAATCAATGTTGGAGAAGGAAAGGACTCGTTTAACTCAGGATATTAATGATTTAGGATTCAGACTAGACTAGACTAAATATTACAAGGATAGCGAGGATATACTATTGAGAAACGCTAAGAAATTACGACTGGAAGTATATATCAATAAAAATAAATATATGGTCACACATAGAAATATATAATGGAAATGGACAGCTAATGACAAATGAGAGGAATTTTGAGGAGGTGGCTGAATTCAAATACCTAGGAACAATAATCACAAATAGGAATGAGATGCACTAAGAAATTAGACATAGGCCTAGGCTCAATTCTGGAATTGCGTGCTATTATTCTACCAGTTATATTACATGGATCGAAACATGGACTTTTACTTTAAGGGAGGAAAGAAGATTACGAGTATTTGAGAATAAAGTTCTTAGGAAAATATTTGAACCAAAGAGAGGTGAATAGACAGGTTAATGGAGAAGTCTAAATAACATTGAACTGATTTTCTTTAAAGGACGCCAGATATACGGTAATGAGAATAGTTAAGTCTCGTAGACTACGATGGGCAAGATATGTGGCACGAATGAGGAATGAAAGACGTGCATGGAAGCTTCTTGCAGGAAAACCAGAGGGAAAACGCCCAGTTGGTAGACCAAGAATGAGGATGGAGAATAACATTAAGTATGATTTGAGGGAAGTAGATTATACAGGGAATGATTGGAAAACATTAACTCAGGATAGGAATGAATGTAAGCCTTTGGTCCGCGCGGCCATGAACCTATGAGTTCGAGAGTGCCAGTCAGTTAGTTATTTTATTACGGATAGAATAGACAAGAAGGACGTTAAGAACCCTGAATTCAGTACGTATGGTACAAATATTTGCAGAAACACAACATTATACGTGACAATATAATTAGCTTTAGAATGTTTTATGCTACTAGAGATAAGTATGTGTTGTGAATGAAAAAATATAAAAGGACGCTATTAACATTTGAAATGGATTTAAGAAATAAGCGAAGGAGTATCAAGATGATAAAGAATCTGGAATGAATGAAGTAGGAAACAGAAGAAACCAGAAAATAACTTGACAGAAAGAATTCAAGAGAGAGAGTTAAAATATGGACACCAATTGATGAAGCAACAATTATGTCTAAAAATCTTTTAATGGTCACCAGCCAGAGGATAATATTTGTTAAGAAGACGAAGAATATAATTATTTCTTTAAAATAACTTCAATAAGAAGATTCCCTTGACCGAGCAGGATGGAGAAGGAAACAGAGCAAAATCCACGAATAACAAAGTTTGGAATGTTTTAGCTTATCTTAGTGATGTATGGAGAGCTTATGTCAGCGAGGGCACGAACCTCGAGGTCTATACTGCAAGTAAGTTAATTATTTATATCATAGCTAAAACTAACTCATTGCATCTATCGAACCCGTAGATTCATGGCCGCTCGGACATAAGCTTTCCACACATCCCTATCATTAGCTATTTTTTTCCAATCGTCGCCTGTATTATTCGTTTCCCTCAAATAAAGGTTAATGTTGTTCCCCCACCTCATTCTTGGTCTACCAGCAGGGCGTTTTCCCTCTGGTTTTCCTACAAGAAACTTCCATGTACTGTACGTACCTCATTCATTCCCCATTCGTGCTACATGTCCTGCCCATCGCAGTCTACGAGACTTAACTTTTCTTATTATATCTGGCTTCCTATATATGCCACATAGCTCACTAATATACAGTTTTCTCCATTCACCTGTCTGTTCATCTCTTTTTGGCCCAACAATTTTCCAAAGAAATATGAAAATTCAATTTAAATATATGAACCATTACACTTATTCCTGAGATTGGTGACAACATCACATAAAATCCAATAACACTGGTGAACATGATTTTTGTCCCATGAGTACCAATACTTGTACTTAATGCAGTTTTTTATCGTGTTTTCAAATATGTATTTGGAATTTCCCCATCACCCACAGTTTTTTTATTTCAATTTCAATTAATGGATTTAAATAATTATTTTTAATAAACTTTTTTCGTCCATTGGTCGATTGTAAAATAAAACGAAATGAGCTAACTCAGGAGATTTTAGCTATGGAAAATATATATTAAGGCTAATGGAATCCTAATATGCTGGCCGATTATTGTTCGACCATCAAGAGGGATGTTCCACAGGCGAAAAATAACAGATAATTGTCATTTATTACATTCTAGGTGAGTCCGAATGTTCGAATATTGTGTAGTTACGAATGTAGAAAATATTAAGTGTTTGAAATTATAAATTCCTGTCTCTCGGAAACCTTGGATGATGGAGAAAAATCGATATCATATTGTAATTCAGGAGAAAAAATATTATCAGAATCACATTTTTTCTTTCTGAGACAAAAAAAAAGTATATTTTTTGTTGCTCAGTGTTATTGACGTATACTCTTTTCAAATAAAGGGTAGAACAGTTGTACTGACCTTGTCATAAGCAAATTAAAACTTGTCAGGTCACCTACTTATATATATATATAAAATTCTATTTTATAATTGAAATTGCTGTAGATATATAAACCAAGCAAAGGAACGCGTGGACCATTCAACTTTTCTGATATGTTCAAGCGATATTTTCTCAGGTGGAAAGAAAAAAGTATGCTAGTGTAATCACATTTGCTATAAAACGTTTAGTACCATATCTTCCATCAAACTCCACCAGTACATTCTCCAGGAAAAATAAGTATTTGGGACAGATGGTAGATTGTGAATAGAATACAAAATGGCAATAGGTAATTTCAGACGTCACTTTTGTAGCTGTGGATGCTATACAATGAAGTACTAATAATTACTATGTGTTTATTTTCATCATTATAGTACCAAAATTATTTATTTCTGGACATAGGTTGCTCTCGAAATTTGATCCACGAAGACCTTTTTAAAATGCCTAAAACTATTTTATACAAATTCCTAATCGATTGTTAGACCTATATAGATAGAGCAAAATATTTCATCGAACAAATACCGGAATTGAAGACATTGAAACTAAGCTCTAAAATGTCCTTAGTCGGTACTTTCAGGTTATGTACCGATTTTTATCCCGAAGATGATTTGCATAAACTTATGATTAGAGGAATTACGAACGGATCTTAAAGATTTGCAGATGTCGGAGATATGAACTGGAATTTGTTTTCTCTGGATTGTTACTAGTGGAGAGCGTTCATGCATGCGGACAATGAACTTAGGGTACCATGAAGTCTATATGTTATTAATTTCTTGTCATAATTTGTATTGAAGTTAATAATTATGAATTATTGTTACACATAAAATAATACGATACTTAAGTAATTATGATAATAAATTGAAACTAGTTTGTAATATGGCCATTTGGCTTAATTTTATAATCGTATCATGAGTTCACTTAAATTTAATAGATCTTAAACGACAATGTTATATGATTCCGGATTATGTGGCCGTGGTCCACTACTGGTGTTCCTACAACAACCCTCAACTGCGCAGGGCATCTTCAATGGCGAGTACTTCTGGGTGCTGTTTCCTGGTTAGAGCCTCTTTCACAGTCGAGGCCGTGTCCGAAAAATTATCATAAGTAATGCGACGAGTGATTTCCAAATTATCGATAAATTCACGACTCACGAAGTGAGGAGTGAATTTATCTAGAGAATTTGGAAATCAAGAGTGGCATTTGTTAGGACTATTTAACGAATAAAATTAAGCTGTTTACTCACAAATCATTATTTAACTATACTTATTTTAAAATATTTATATATTTAATGTAAACGGCGATGTTTGAAAACAAATGAGAAACGATAGGTACGCTTCTACTGCTTCTTTTGTTTATCACTGCAACCAGATCATACTATTTATTGCCAAAGGAACGCAATATTGTAAGGAGGAGCTTTCTTTAATATGGTAATTATAACACTGATAAATATTTGGTGAAACACGACTCTGATTGGTTGTAAAACAGAAATCATTGAAACGTGATTGGTCATTGACCCCCATTTGGGGCATGAGTTAAATAGTCTCCGATATTTAACTGCAAGACTCTAAAATCCAGCAAAAAATCTCTCATTTAAACTACAAAAAAGAAATTCTACTACTCACTTGATGGATTGGATATCCCTCATTACCAGTCGTCCGCGCCGCACCCGCCTCATTCCATCACGTCCTACCTCACGCAGGGACGTCCACTTGCTATGCACAGAGGGTTAGCCTACCATTGCAGGATTCTGGTTTCAATATTTTGCATTGCAGTTAAATGCGGCAGGTATTTTTTTGGACACAGCATTAGTACTTAAAAACGATTCTCTGGGAGAAATTTAAATATGTTTCGGCAAGCAATGTTTGGCAGATCCCTTCTAAGCAACCCATGTATCCTCTCCAACGAAAATTGTCTCCCTTTATGTTATCAGTTTTGCTGGAATATCTTCTGAACCTCATGCTTTGTATATCTTTAATTTTTGTGTCGCTCTATGCACTTGGCTTTGTGATTAGTGTTTGTAAATCATTCCGTTCAGTACCTTATTATTTTTGTACATTTAAAAAGCCGATTAAAGTATTTTTAATATACTTAATATATTCCTGGAATTTGCAATCACATCCCAAATTTCTTTCCTCGTTATGGGCTAGTGGTCAGCGTTTCTGACTACTGTTCATGAGGTCCCGGGTTCGATTCCCGGTCAAACCATAGGAATTTTTCCTTAGAGGGAATTATTCCTGTGGTTGCTCATGGTCTAGAATTTAGGTTAAGTTTAGGTTAAGAACTCTCCTGGCGCTTCATTATCATTTATCAGCCATCTTATCATCGGGGTAACGTAACTGCTCCTTCTAGGCGCCCCAACTTCAGAAGTGGGTTACAATTAAGCCAATGCCAGAAGAGATCACCAGAAATGTCGAAACGACAACCTGGGGGCATTGAATAAAAAAATCGTTCTCGCTATGAAATGTCTTCGTTTCTACCCTAATTCCATTATATAATTATCTGATTTTCCTATTGTTTAGCATTCATTTCGAGTTAATTTAACTTTTTTTCTCAAGTATTCTATAACTCTTTTTTTTTAAAGTTTTGGTTTCCCGTTTGATATAAACATTGTTTTTAATTTACTTCATTTGACTCGTGTAAGTAATCAGTTTTTGCTACCTTTCCTTTCTTTAAAATGTCGGCATATTTCTCATTAAACTATTTTTTATTTTCCTTATATTATAAATAACGTAAAAAATAACCTACACTTTATGCTGCTGAAAACACAAAGTGCAGTCGACATTTGTATGTATAAAGACTACTTGTAACACCAAGACGTATGCAAATAATTAGTACTCATACATTTGAGTCTTAGATTTGTAATTCGTGTGGCATTCTGCTCATTCGGCTAACACGTTCTTGAAATAAAGTTATCGCACTTTGCAGTGTCATATGGCTTTAATTACCACCAGTTGTTATTAGCTTGCAAATTATGTAGGCTAAATTAACATCATATCTCACGCCACACTTTCAACAAAATTAAAAAGTATCATGTTGGAAAACAATCTCACGCTTAATGCAGTTGTTATTTGAATCCATTATAAATTAACTTATTTTTTAACGCACAGTTAAAAATGGTTATTAGCTACTCTTGACAACATTTTGTACAAACTTTCATAATTCCTGCATCTTTCTGCAAAACATTAAGAAAAATATGAAAGTCTACTTATATGGACTTGCGTTATTTTGTAATTAATCCAGTTTTTTTTTTCAAATTAGAGAATATTTGGATATTCACGAAAACGAATAAAGGAATACTGGAGGAAATTAAAAAGATAGGCCATTAATGTTCAACATTTTTGGTAAAAGGTGTCCTTTTTCGCCACATATTGAACCATAATTTCTTTAAAACTAATTTTGAACGCTAATTTTTGGGGTAAAAATAGTAGTAGTAGTAGTAGTAGTAGTAGGACTTTATTAGACAAAAAGTAAGATATTTACAATATTATTTACAAATATGGGTCGCACGGGCAGTAAGCCGTACGTGCTGTTGACAGTCCGTTACAATAAAGTAATAATTGGTACTAGTGTAAAGAAAAATAAACAAAAACAGCAATAACATTACAATTACATAAAGAAAACACAATAAAAATATTACCATTAAATAATAACACAATAGCATTATACACTAAAAACATTAACATTACAATTACATAAAGAAAACACAATACTAATATTACAATTAAATAATAACACAATAGCATTATACACTAAAAACATTAACCTTACAATTACATAAAGAAAACACAATAATATTACAATTAAGTAATAACACAATAGCATTATACACTAAAAAAAAAACATTAACATTACAATTACATAAAGAAAACACATTAATATTACAATTAAATAATAACACAACAGCATTATACACTAATTAATTTATATATAATTGTTAATAATTAATGGTATTGCATTTTGATAACATATATTTATTCATGAATGAGTGTTGTCCTTATTTTTCGCGTTTTGTCCAGAAATTTACCGAGGTTTATCCAATTTTCTGGATTTACCAATAACTCGTAGCATGCCAATCTTTCCCGATTTGAATTTAGAAATCTTTCCGGTAATAACTGACGTCTCCAATATTCTAAATCATTACATTTTCCTAATATATGTATCTCATCTTCAAAGTTCCCGCACATTGGACATATTCGCATATCGTGCTCGTCGCTAATTTTTAGAAATTTCCATGCCCCTAGCCTAAACCAAGCAAGCCCTGATCTCTCCTTAAATCCTAGGTTGAGTATATACGATTCTTTTCCCCAGACGTGTTTTAGGTCTCTTTGTAAACACAGTGAGCGTTTTCCTGTACATTCGGCGAAGGTATCTTGTTGGTTTACATCTAAGTACCTCCTCCTTACTTTTCTCCACACGTTCTTGCGATTTTCAGTCCCTTTTTCCCATATCCAGCCCATCCCAATCTTTTGGAGTTCTCTCCTAACCTCGTCTGCCCAAAATTTAACATCTATGTTTTTAATTTCCCTCCATGGTATCTTTACCTTGTCGTGGTGGAGTGGCTTGCGTGCTTAAATGATCCTGAGAGCTATGCCGGCGGTAGCATTGCTGCCGATAGGGTTACCCATGCCGGACTGGTCGAAGGTGATAAGCCAGACGAAAAAAGTACCTTGGGCGAAAGACTGACGATCTTTCACCGTAAAAATACAACAGTCAAGAAATGCGGACATGGGTTCATCTGGGGTAAAATTTTCCGGAGGTCAAATAGTCCCCCATTCGGTTCTCCGGGCGGGACTACTTCAGGGAACCCATGCCAAAGGCTCAAACACAGGGACATGTTCCTAGGAACATGGAATGTTAGGACTTTATACAATAGCGGGGCACTAGAGATATTAACGCGGGAATTGGATAAATCGCCCTTGGATATAGTCGCTTTACAGGAAGTTAGGTGGCCAGGAGAAGGTAGTCAGGAATCAGGAAGCTTTGCGTTATACTACGGGGGTGCAGAAAGACCTGCATTTGGAACGGGTTTTTTAGTCAGAAGGAGGATCTTATCCGCTATCCGAGATATTAAGTTTGTTAGTGATAGGATATCATACATAATTCTAAAGGGTAAACGACATGATTTTATAATTGTAAATGTACATGCTCCCACCGAAGATAAAGATGACAAGATCAAGGATGAGTTCTATGAAGAATTAGAATGCTTATTTGATAGCCTTTCACGATATCATATGAAAATTGTCTTAGGAGATTTTAATGCAAAAGTGGGGCGGGAAGATATATTCAAACCAACAATAGGCAAATTCAGTCTTCATGAAGATAGTAACGACAATGGCGTTAGATTAGTCACATTTGCCACATCGAAGAATCTCATTGTTAAGAGCACAACATTTCAGCATAAGGATATTCATAAATACACCTGGACGTCCCCAGATGGAGAAACTTGGAACCAGATAGATCATGTATTAGTGGATAAACGCTGGCACAGTAGCATCATTGATGTTAGATCAGTTAGAGGGACAGACTGCAATTCGGATCATCATCTGGTCAGAGTGAAAAATCAGACAACGGCTATCGCTTATGAGAGGAACGAACGCTAATGATGATTCTGTAAAATATGAATTAAAAAACTTGAAAAATGATGAAATGCGACAAGAATACCAAATCAAAATTGCTAATAGATTTGAAGTACTGGAATCTTCAGATGACAATGTGGCAAACGAAGAAGAAACTGATATAAATAAAGAATGGGAGGCTATAAGAGATACTATTAAATTGTCAGCATCAGAAAGCATTGGTTGTTTAAAAAGAGGCAAAACAAGAAATGGTTTGATGAGGAATGTGCCGACATGTAAAGAAAAGAAAGCTAGCAAAAATTAAATGGTTACACGAGCCAAATGAGGTAAATTTAGAGCAATTGGGTAGTGTTAGACGGGAAACCACCAAGTTACTAAAGAGTAAAAAGAGGGAATATTTGAGAGAGAAGATTAATGATCTTGAAATGAATGCAAAAAATAGGAACATTAGAGAATTATATCAGGGAATTAGTATAGAGAAGAAAGGGTTTCAGGCTAGAACAAACATAATTCGGAATGAAAATGGGGATATGATTGCAGATTCTAGGAGTATATTAAATAGATGGAAAGGTTACTTTAATCAGCTATTAAATGTACATACAGAACAGGACATTGAGGAGGATAATTTACAGACAGCAGAAATGCTAGTCGCAGAGCCAAGTGCATTAGAGGTTGAAATGGCGATTGAAAAATTGAAGATGTATAAAGCATCAGGTTCAGATGAGATCCCAGCAGAACTGATAAAATCAGGGGGAGAAAAATTGATGGACAAGATACGCTGGTTGCTTAGTAAGATTTGGGAAAAAGAAGCTCTTCCAGATGAATGGAAGGAATCAATTATCATACCAATTTATAAGAAAGGAGATAAAACAGATTGCAACAACTACAGGGGCATCTCATTACTTTCAACTTCGTACAAAATTCTAACAAATATATTAGTAAGCAGACTTACTCCCTATATTGATGACATTCTAGGAGATCATCAATGTGCATTTAGAAGAAACAGTCTACAACAGATCAGATTTTCAGTTTAAGACAGATGTTAGAGAAGAAATGGGAATATAATGGTACTGTACATCAACTATATGTAGACTTCAAAAAAGCATATGATTCAATTAAGAGGGAGAAGTTATATAGTATCCTGCTGGAGTTCGGAATTCCTAAAAAGTTAGTTAGACTTATACGAATGTGTCTAAATGGCTCAACGAGTAGGGTGCGTGTAGGCAAACAGTTTTCAGACACTTTTGAAATCCAGAATGGGTTGAAGCAAGGAGATGCACTATCTCCTTTACTATTTAATTTTGTACTAGAGCATGCCATTAAATCTTTAGAGAATGAGGAAGGCTTACAACTCAATGGTATTAATAAGCTGTTAGTTTATGCTGATGATGTAGTACTACTGGCCGATAGCGAGGAGATACTAAAGGCCAACACGCACACACTATTGAGTAACACTAAGAAATTAGGACTGGAAATAAATATCAGTAAAACTAAATATATGGTCACACGTAGAAATTCAGTATATAATGGAAGTGGACAGCTAATGACAAATGAGGGAAATTTTGAGGAAGTGGCTGAATTCAAATACCTAGGAACAATAATCACAAATAGGAATGAGATGCAAAAAGAAATTAAACATAGGCTCAATTCTGGAAATGCATGCTATTATGCATTGCAGAGACTTTTGATGTCCCAACTCCTTTCAAAAAACGTTAAGCTGAATGAAAATATATAAAACTATTATTCTACCAGTTATATTATATGGATGCGAAACCTGGACTCTTACTTTAAGGGAGGAAAGGAGATTACGAGTATTTGAGAATAAAGTTCTTAGGAAAATTTTTGGATCAAAGAGAGATGAACAGACAGGTGAATGGAGAAGACTACATAACAATGAACTACATGGTCTTTATAGGAAGCAAGCCAGATATAATAAGAACAGTTAAGTCTCGTAGACTGCGATGGGCAGGACATGTTGCGCGTATGGGGAATGAAAGACGTGCATGGAAACTTCTTGTAGGAAAGCCAGAGGGAAAACGTCCAGTTGGTAGACCAAGAATGAGGTGGGAGAACAACATTAACTATGATTTGAGGGAAGTAGATTATACAGGGAATGATTGGAAAGCATTAGCTCAGGATAGGGATGTATGGAGAGCTTATGTCCGCGCGGCCATGAACCTTCGGGTTCGATAGTGCCAGTGAGTTAGTTAGTTAGTTAGTTTTTAATTTGGTGGTCGTAGCAAATTGCTCTAAGCATTGTTTGTTCACCTTGGATTACTCGCAACCAGTATTTGAGTACACGAATTTTACAGTTAATATCGTCCTGGAATGACCCGAATTCATATAAAATTCCACAGTTAGAAACGGCCTTACTAAGTCCTGTAATATACTTTAGAAAATGCGTATATACCTTATTTAGTATTTCCGTTCTTTGGAAACCCCAAATCTCACTACTATAGTGCATGACTGGCCTGACCATAGCTCCATACATTTTTTCTAATGTGCTGACTGGAATATCAGGCACTCGACCCAGAATACCGAGTACACTGTTAAGTTGTCCCCTCCCTTTAAATAATGCTATATCAATGTGTTTTTTCCACTTTCCGTTCATTTTCAACGTCGTACCAAGATATTCGAAATGTTTCACGTTTTGAAGAACTTGATCTCTGTATTTCCATTCCTCTGTTCTACCATAAACCGTCCCATTTTTAAATGTCATTGTTTTTGTCTTACTAGCATTTACAGTCAATCCCCAATTCCTACAGTATATTTCCAGTAGGTCAAGACCTCTTTGCAATCCCTTGATTGTCTTGGAACAGATAATTAAATCATCTGCATATAACAGGACTGGGATTCTAACATTTCCTATCTCCGGAGCCTCAATTTCTCCTTCTAGCATTACGTCTACAATATCATCAACGAATAGATTAAATAGCATTGGTGATAAAATGCAACCTTGTCTCACTCCCCGATTGGCTTCGCTGCTCTCTGTAATGTGCCCTTGGTCTACTTTTATACAAAATTTAACATATTTATAAATTGACATTAAAGCATGTATCATTTTACAAGACAATCCTTTCCGATTTAATTTTTCCCAAAGTGCGCTTCGGTCCACAGTATCAAATGCCATCTTAAAATCAATGAATGCACAAAATAATTTACCCCCCTTCATTTTCAGATTGTCATCAATTAATGTTCTCAGAACAAATAGGTTGTCCACCGTGGAGTACCCTTCTCTAAAACCTGCCTGATATTTTGAGAGCCTATTGTTCTCTTTAGCCCATTGTCTGATTCGTTCGTAAAGTACTTTACAATATATTTTTCCGAACACTGACAAGAGACAAATTCCCCTATAACTTTCTGGTATCTGTGCCCCACCTTTCCCTTTGTAGAGCGGTTGGATGACACCTGTCGCCCAGGCTTCCGGATAATCTCCTCCATTAAAAAGTTTGTTGAACGCAGTTTTCAAAACGTCTAATAATTTATTGGATGATATCATATTTTTCAAGAATTCCCCTGGTATTCCATCAATTCCAGGTGCTTTACCATTCTTTAAACATTTAATGGAAGAAACCACTTCATTTTTCGAAATATCCTGATCCAGTAATTGAATATGAATTGGGTCAGAGATCTCAACTATATTTCCTTGATTATATCTTAACCTCTCATTTCCCAGCACCCTATCAAAGTAACTTCTCCATTCCCCGGGCGTTATTCTTGTCCGATTTATGGACTTTACTTTGAGTTCCCTTATCGCTTTCCATATGTCCGCAATGTTCCCACTTTCAGTCGCGACTCTCATTTCTTCGGATTTCTTATTTTGCCATGCTAGTTTTGTTTCTGCCAATAAGTCTTTATATTCCTTTCTCTCTTGCGCATAATTTTTTCTGCTTTCATCTGTGCTTTCTTTTCTAAACTTTAAAAGACTACTTTCGACAAATTTCTTCTTCTTTCTACATGCATTATTGTACCACCCTTTGTCCTTCTGGTTCATTGCGTATTTAACCTTGAATTTTTCCCCTGCTTTTTGAAAACATTCTGTCAAAGTTTTAATAATTTCTTCCCCGCTAAGATCATTTAATTGCAGATCCTGTATTAGCGTTTCCAAACTCCTGTTAAATTCTTCTCTCAGATCCTCGATCCACCTGAAACGGATAATTGGCCGCAATATTGTTGCCACCTCATCATTAACTGTCTCACTAATACCTTTCATATTTAAAATAAATTTGTTTGGGAAGTGGTGTGATTCGATTCTGGAAACTATACAGAAATTACTTAGGACTGGAATCATGTCTTGTGTGCATATTGAATAATCGATTACGCTACTTCCATTTTTATTAATAAATGTCAGTTCTCCATTTTTATCTTCCCCATATTTACCATTCAGAATTTCAAGTTCAAATGCATCGCAAAAAGCTAACAATTGGTTTCCTTCTGAATTTAAAATCTTATCTTTGCTTCTCCTACCCTCACCTCGTGTTTCATTATCATCCGATTTTATAGTGATATTTTCCTCCCCAATCCTACAGTTAAAGTCCCCTAAAATTATTATTCCCGCTTCCGGAAACCTATCTTTTATTTCTGCCAACGAGTCAGACAATTCAACGAAAAAATTTGGATTGGCATACCTGGAATTTAGTGGTTGGCGATAAATAGACAACAGAACACATTTCTGCTCTTTCTGTATGGTAATGTATACAAATTGCCTCTTTTAAAGTAATATTTACCTTTTTAATATATGGGTCTAAGTTAGCTTTATATAAAATGGCAACACCGCCTGGATATCTACCTCTCTTTCCTCTCTTTTGATTACCCTTAAAATAACCTTTCATATTACATAGATTTACGCATTCATTAGCTTTTAACCATGTTTCTCCTAGGGCTAATATATCAAAAGTCTCAATAAACTCTACACATCTGTCCATTGAAAGTTTTTGCTTTAACCCTTCGATATTCCATGAACCGACTGTCAACAAACCCTATTGTGTTCCCTTGTCATTAGTCTTACCTGTATTTTTCGAACTTCCCCCTCTCAATAGTTCCTTTTCTGCGGGTAGATTCTGAAGTCTTAGTGATTTTCTTGTTGGAGTTCTTGTGTCCGCCGGTCGTTCACCTCTTAGAGATGGGATATGCTGTTTGCGTTCGGCCGTTTTTTGCTGTATGTTTATTGGATTTCTGGGAGTTATTAAGGTAGTGGTCCCTCTCTCTTTCTCTCGTGTAGAATTTTCTCCCTCCTCTGCTGTAAGGAGACCACCTGCTGTTGAAGCGTCCCCGGGTAAAAATAAGGGAAGGCTAAGGAAGACTGTTTAGAAAGAGGTAACTGATTTTTTTAAAAATTCAACGCTTCAGGTTCTCATTTCGACATTTCTGGTGTTCTCTCCTGGCATTGGCTTAATTGTAACCCACCTCTGAAATTGTGGCTCCTAGAAGGCGGAGTTACGTTACCCCAATGATATGATGAGTGACAAATGATAATAATGCGCCATGAGAGTTCTTAACCTAAACTTAACCTAAATTCCAGACCATGAGCAAACACAGGAATATCCCCTTTAAGGAAAAACCGGGAATCGAACCCGGGACTTCATGAACAATAGTCAGAAACACTGACCACTAGCCCATGAGGTAGTCGGTAACAGAAATTGTGTTGCCAGACCTATAAAGATATGAAAAGAGTAGCTGAGAGAAGAGAATAATAGTTTCCCATTGTCATTAGAAAATTATATTCATTATGTAATATAAAAAACACAATATAAATTTATAAAATTGTACATTATTTTGCAGTCTCTTTACCTGTTTAAATGATTAAAACAATGTAGGCCTTTTGGGACTACTCCTATCCTCAGAAGAATGTAGTTAGTTAGTGTCCAGCTGTCATCCAGGTACTGCAGTTGAGGAGACTGCAAAATTAGGTACAATTTTATAATTTCATATTATAATTTTTATATTAGCTAACACCTGAACGCAATTTTACCCTGAACTTTATAGTATTGATTAATTATATACTGGGGAACTTTATAAATTTAATTTAATTATATACGCAGGCTGTAACGGTATAAGCGACATTATTCTAAATGGTGGTTATTCATGTCATGAACAATAAAAAAACCCTCAATTTATTTCTAATTGCAATATTTAACTACTTATTAACTTTACCAATTTTGGATTTTTGGCAACGTTGCTGGATGGGGATGATAACTGTATACAGTTAATTTGATGCAGACAAACCGCAGCGGTAGCAAACAAATGCTCTGTTTCAATACACGACCGGACAAGGTCGACTGTTGTTTACGTAAAACGCGCAGCTATTACAAACTTTCAGTTTAATTAATAGAATATCAGAGTAAATTTTAATATGTATTCTAAAATATTACATATTTTTTATTTATAAACATTAGAACAAGAATGTTATACTGCACAAAATCAAACATATGAAATTTTATTTTTAATGCAAAATTGTAATCTTTCTTGTTTTCGTTAAGCAATATTTCAATAAAGAAACACAAGTTTTACAATTTGTTATATTTTACGACATGACATTGTAACACAATTCACCCCTTACAGGTAAACCATTAGTAATTTTATGTGAAATTCAGTTTTTTTCTTCTGTATACAATATGATTACGTTGCATTTGAAAGCTGTAACTTTCATCCAATATACATCTATCAGATTTCCCACGTGTCCACCATGATTCTTAAAGTAGGCATCATACCTTGTATTCCAATTGTTTGTGGACACGTTAAAACATACCCAGAGTTGCCTTGAATTAGATGCAGCTGCAAAAAATATGTTCTAGAAGAATAACATCAGTGGCAATAACGCCCTCACGGCAAACCAATTCCATCATACATGGTCACAAAAAATCCAAAGAATTGAGATCAATGTACGGATCTATATCGTCCCTTACAACGCGCAGGAAATCGATATTTTTTACTCAATGCCACCACGTTGTCATTTCGATATTGTGTTATTCTCCTCTGGCAAGGCGTTATGAGTTTGGGACGTCTGGATGACAGAGTTACGCTGCGCCGATAATATATGATAGGCGATGATGATAGTAATGATTCGCCAGGATAGGCCTTATCCCAAATTTAATTAATATTTTAATGATGATAATGATGGTCATATGACGTTCGGGGACCGTTTGGACCTTAACGTTTCCTGAAATTTGTCTTACAGGTGAGAAAAAACCCCGAAAAAATCACCCAGGACCGGGAATCGAACCCTGGCCCGCTGCTTATTAAGGCAGCAGGCTGCCTCGAGACCACAGCGATAGACATCGAGACTCTAAATATCTTCGTATCTAGAGCAGAAATGAGCGATCAAATTTAATCGTAAAATGTAGGGTTCAATTAAATTATTTCCTAAAATTTTCGTCCATACATTAATTTTCAAAAGATGTTGCAAGACTTTTTTTTTTGTAAATGAATGTAGATTTTCGTCCGCCAATGTGTGAATTATGAAAATTAAATACTCCATCATGAGTAAAAGAAGCTTGGTCTGTTGCAATTATACGATGTAAATATGCGTTGTCTTGGCACTGAGTGAGAAATTATTCACAAAAGACTACTGTTGAAACCTGATCATGAGGTGTGAGGCATTGTACACGTTGTAAAGAGGAACGGGTACAATAACTGCTCTCGCAATATTCTATGCACGGTATAATAAGATATAGCCTACAACTTCTCTAACAATGCTTCACGTACTAAGAGCTTGATTTCCACTTACAATATTCATTATGCTCTGAACAATAAGCTCACGTTTATGTAGCTGATGCGGTACATAATTTTCTAAACGGGTAAAAGATAAACAGTTTTCAATAATCGTTGAGATACTAATAGAAAATTTTGCCAATTTGGTAACATTCATCCATAGTAATTCTGCCCGAAGGCAGGTCTTTCATGCTATGCTTGCAGCTTTACCTGGGAATTGTAGGTGAGGTAGCTTCCCGTTGCTTTCCACACCGGTAAAGGATGGTGGTGATAATGATGATGGCCACATAATTTCGGGGACCGTTTGGGCCTTAAAGTTTTCTTGACATTTGTCTTACAGGTGAGGAAAAACTTCGATAGAAACCTCACCCAGAAAAACTGCCTGGACCTGGGATCGAACCCGGGCCCGCTGCGTGACAAGGCAGCACACTACCTCGAGACCACGGCGGTGAACGTGATTTGGTAACCTACAGCGGGAAATTATTGACTATACACCCTGTTAGGATACGGATGTAAGCGCCCCAAGGTCATAAGCACAATAAGAGGAAAAATAAATAACTTATAATAATGAAAATATATATCAATTATAGGAAAAATAAATAAATAAATTATAATAATGAATAAAATATATTAAGATAATGGAGAAAAATGTTGCATGCTCATGAACTGGCCTAAATAAACAGGATGTAGATAATAGCATCTAAAACTATATTGGAATATGGAAAACACTTTACTCGGTATCAGATTTACCTTTGACATTAACGGTCTGTAATCACCCTCTATATCAAAACTTATACAGTTAGGCCTTTTTCACCATTTCTATCAAAACATAATACAGTTATAGAGTGGAGTTTCTGGAAACATTCAGATCAGAGAGAGTAGCTCTAGGCTGGGAAAGTCTTGGTTTTCATACTTTATTTGGAACGAAGGTAGGGGAAAATTAATATTTAAGCTAGGCAGTTAGGCCCTATGTGCATAGAAGGTGATAGTCTCTGAAGCTCTACTTGTCTGGACATGGTTTTCTCAGTCCTCCTACCTAAGTGAACATACTAATTCTTATTATTAGTGGTGGACTTTCTCACCTTAAATAATTATAATACTTAATAAACTATTGGACTAAAATAACTTAGAAAAATACATAATTAACTAGCAATATTGCTCATGTACGACTTAAATTTAAACAGAGAACCTAATTCTGGCCATTTAAATAACTAATTAGAGATAAAAACATTATTTTAGGACAGTTATTTAAACTGATCTCTCTTAGTCACGCTCGAGTTTTATACAGAATAATTTCCTAGTGTTTTCCATAAGTTGATATAGTTCTAGTTTGAGGTTAACATTTATTCGTATTCCTAAGAGTTTTATATTTAATAAGTACTTCGAGATGTTTTAACTTTTAATTGTGTATTTCAGAGAGTTTAATATTTAACTGTTTCCCAAGTGTTTTAAAATTGACTTTGTAATTCTAAGAGTATATATTTCTTGTTTGGTGTGAATAAAATTTGGTTTATTACTCATTCTACATACCTATCTTGTACAAAGCACTCTAATACCTGTGGTCCTAACGGGTTTTGTGAGTCACCCGTTTCTAGCTTACTTTGGAACCAGCGCTAGTTAACACGTCATACACATTCCTATATCCGCTCGAGCCATTATTAAAATCTAACAATATTAGAACCACAGTTTTTGGGATTTAGGCCCTTTTTCGCTACCGAAGTGTTAACCCTCAACTAGGTTATAACATAAATTGGTGACAGCTGGTCGGCATCTCGGAAAAATAATATCTTATTATATTTCCGAAAAAGAAACGAACCCCCGGAGCCAAGACTAAACTTGCTAAGTCATAAATTTAAATTCGCGGAAATAAACTTCATGTTAATAATTAATATTCAATTAATTACTCCTTTTTTTTCTTTCTCTAGCAAATAGGAGTTTTTTTTGTGACGAGAGAGGTCAGGTAATTAGCTGTAAGATAGTAATTAATATTTTTCTCGAGCAATCGAATATAGCTTATTTACAGGGAAAATATTGTGTTTGTGTGTATTGATATTTTAGTGGTTGTAAAAATTGTCTTTTACAGGAAAGTTTTATTTTGTGTGACCCCTTTTATTTTGTGGAATATTTATATATATATATGTGTGTGGTGTGTCTAACTATATTTAAATTTATTGATTTATAGTGACTGTTGTGTGTAATTATTTGTGCCGGTTAGGACAATATTATCTAGGTACTTTAGCTCTTGTGTAGTAGATTTAACGTAACAATGCCACCTAAGGTTAATCCCCAATCCATGGAAGAGATGGAGGCGGCAATTAAGGAGTTGACAGCTAGACTGATGTCATATGAAACTGTTCAGTCTCAGATTCAAGGTCAATTAGTTTCGGTAGCCACCTCCATCCCTAAAATTACACCAACTGCACCGCCGCCTCCACCGCCTCCAGCGAGGGAGAGCGCGGCTGGTGGTAGGCTTATGGTAGACCAGGTTCCCCTATGGGACGGGACGAACCCGAGCATGACGATAGAAGCGTTTTTAGACACAGTAAATACGTGGGCAAAAATCAGTAAATGGGATGATACTGAGAAAGCTGTAATCGTTAGAGCTAAATTAACGGGCGCAGCTACGACATTTTTAGCAGGAGATCCGAGTCTAAATGACGCGGACTACAGGACCTTGGCTACACGACTCATAGAGCGATTTTCAACATATAACCCCGAGCTATACGCAGGCAAATTAACTGAGGTCAAGCAAGGGCCTAATGAACCAGTGCAGAGATTCGCGGATAGGTGCCGAGAGCTGGGAATACGATCGATACGAGTCAAGGTAGATCCGATAGAGCAAGCATGTATGAAGGAGGAGGCAAATCGTAGGACACGACTAGCCTTCGTACGGGGAGTAAATGAAAAACTAAGTAAATTTCTAAAAGTAATGAACCCAACTACTCTAGAGGAGGCTCTACAGATAGCAATGCGTTGGGAAGACGCCGAAGGGGAGGCACAAGATAGGAACCCCAATAAAGGAAACACGTGTGATTATTGCCACAGGATAGGGCACACCGTATTTCAATGTAGAACTTATAGGCCTCAGATGGATGACTTCGCTCAGAACGGGTCAATCCGATATATCAGGGCACCCTTTAGAAACCATGCCCCACCTAGGACCTCCAATTCAGGTGGAAATACTAACCGTAGGAATCCACCACCGGTTCGGGATAACAGGGAATGCTATAAATGTAAACCGAACCGGACATTTTGCTCGAGACTACCCGAGGCAGGAAGCCCCAAACGCCGCACGTTCGACGACGCAGACCCAATCGTCGAACCCAGTACCCCCAAGAAATTAACAGTATTTAGGGTTTATGACACCACTCGTGAGTTGCTAGTTACCGTCAGAATCGAAGACAAGGATCGTTCCTTTCTTATCGATTCTGGAGCATGTGTTCCTATTATAAAACCTGGAATTAGCAACTCCGAGATTTATCCGGCGGTGTCCACCTTGTATGGTATATCGGGCACCCCTATTGAATTATTGGGCTCCCAAAGGGTAACATTTGAGATAGATAATGTCAGCTACACCGAGGAATTTGTGACCTCGCATTTATCCTACGAATTTGACGGATTATTTGGGCGAGATATACTTACTAAATTAAAAGCTGACATTAACATGGAAAAAGGCTATGTAAAATTAGGGTCCAAGATCTATCCCCTAGATGGTCATGACCCACAGGTGGACTGCACGGCCGAGGCGAGGCAGGGAGGTTCTGTGGCGGCTGATCACCGTCAATTGGATATCTCGCCTAGCCAGTCCTCCGACCATACCCCTGAGGAAAATGACCATGGATGGGAAATAGTGACACAAGGGAAGGTTGCCATCGCCCCTAAGACAACACGGTGCATATTAGGTCGCATAAAACATCCCCAGTCAGGAAGCCTTCCTCTAGAGCTACTGATAGAACCAAGAATGGACATGGGTTTAGACAAGGATAAACTATATATTGGCAGAACCGTTTCACCTGTCTTCTACCAACACAACAAACGTTGTGTGAAATTAGGGTCCAGATCTAAACCGAAGGAACCGCACCGTTATGTATTAATGGAGGTAGCTAACACTAGTGATGAATACAGGACGATAAGAGCCGGGCGGAAAGTAGGCATCGGAGAAATAGTGGCAAAAGACCACTTAGAAACGAAGGAAAACAAAGAATCGAAAGAAAATATAGAATCATTAGCAGATAAAAGCACCCGGGTGATGGAAAGCGAGGTGAGCAAAATACGAACCGCGTCACGGGAAATCGGATCAAATCCACCCCCAATGACGAAACGTTTCGGTGAGGCCACCAGATTATCAAAGGAAAATTCTGGAGCGACAGAATTAAAGGGTGGGTCAGGAAGGGCCAGGGCCACTGACTGCGTGAATGGAATCGACGCATTTTCCACCTTCAGGATGGCGCCTAGAGAAATCCAGGCCCCCATTGTGGAAGATGGGATCCATTCCACGCCTTCAAGGCCGCAGCCCCGCCACTTCGCTGGCTCACCCGACACGATTAGCAAGACAGGAATCGCGACTAGGGGGGCGGGCATGACTAGGGCCACCGTCGGCAAGGAGGGTATCGACGCATTTCCCGCCTTGAGGCCAGCGCCTAGAGAGATCCAGGCCCCCTTTGTGGGAATTGGGGACCTTCCCATGCCCTCGAGGCCGCAGCCCAGTCAGGGGTCTGAGGCCCCCCCGAAATTACAGGATGCCAAGAGAGCCGCCACCGATAGCAAGAGAAAGTATCGAATAAGTAAGGATAAACGAAACCGGACCTACTATAAGGAAAGGTCAGAACAAATAAGGAAAGCTAGAGCTGCTACAAGGGAGACGTCCCTGGGAAATATAGGAAAAAACGGTCGGAACATAGAGCAGGCAGGTGTAGGGTATAATAGCGAGCATAACACCGAGGCTTGCGAAAATAATCTATCAGTAACAAGTAATGATAAGGAAAACCAGGAGGAAAATAAAGTGTTGTTTAACTACCAGTATAAGCATATGAGTTGTGCTAGCCAAGAGCAGTTAGATCATCATACAGAATACGAAACGGAGACGGAGTATTACGAACGTGACTTAGGTAATTACGAGCAGTTGAATGAGATAAGATCGGAGCTTGAACAGAAAGTGAGTCACTTAACACCGCAAGAAAGGGAAAGAATTTTACCTGTGTTATTAGACAATGCAGATTTATTTTTATATGATAAAGGAGGTGTGTTACCGTGTACTGATATGGGGTATCATGAAATTAACACGGGAGATGCGCTCCCCATTAGGAAAAATCCCTATCCAGTCCCTTATGCGCTAAGAGATGAATTAAAGAATAAATTAGACATCCTAGAAGAACAAGGCGTAATTACGCCGGCAGTTACGCAATGGACCGCCCCCGTAATTTTAGTCAAGAAAAAGCAACTAAACCCGGATGGTAAGCCCAAATTGCGTCTAGTTGCTGACTATCGCGCCCTAAATAATGTAACTCTCCTACCGAATTATCCAATCCCGGACCTGAAGGCAAACCTTGCCTTGCTTTCGGGAAAGATGTATTTCACTATTCTGGATGTTGAAAGTGCATACTACAACATCCCGATTAAACCCGAAGATAGTGAAAAAACTGGGATAATTACTCAATTCGGGACCTACAAATTTAACTGACTGGCTCAAGGTCTATGTGGAGCCCCCATGACATGGAGTAGGATACTCGATAAGGTACTCATGGGAATGGGAGAACTTAAGCCCCTAGTATATGTAGACGACATACTTATCGCCTCCCCGTCAGCGGAAACACACGTCCTCCAGTTGACCAAAGTATTTGAAAGAATGCGCGCGGCAAAATTTAAACTAAGCCGTGACAAGTGTGAATTTGCTAAAACAGAAGTCGCCTACTTGGGACATATCGTGGGTAGAGAAGGCATTAGGCCAAACCCTGATAAGGTAAAAAGTATCGAGGAATTCCCCCGACCGAAGACAGTAAAAGGGATAAGAGCCTTTTTAGGATTTGTAGGTTTTTACCGAACTTTTATCCAAGACTTCGCCCACACTAGTGTACCATTAACCGAGCTTACACGAAAGAACACGAAGTTCGTATGGGGGGAACGACAGCAAAACGCTTTCGATTCCCTACGCACGGCTTTAATGACTCACGCGATCCTTCACCATCCAGATTTTAGTAAAACATTTTTTCTTAGTACCGACGCGTCAGACATAGCTATTAGTTCTATTCTCTGGCAGCAAGAAGGAGACTCAGAGCGACCCATTAGTTTCTGGAGCAGGGTCCTAAATCCTGCGGAGCGAAACTATACAACCACTCATAAAGAACTAGCCGCAGTCGTATATGGGATCAGGGCACACAGATGTTATTTGTATGGTGTTCGATTCACAGTAGTGACCGACCACAATGCCCTAGTGTGGCTAAAAGTGACTAGAGACCATGGGTCCAGTAGGCTAACGAGATGGGCTACCGCTCTTAGCGATTATGATTTTAACATCATTCATAAACCTGGGAAACTGCATACCAACGCAGACGTTCTATCACGTTACGTGGGTCTGATCCAGGCAGGTGAGGTGGACCTCACCCTAACTAGGGACAATATTAAAGCCCATCAGGCTGCCGATTTCTTTTGTAATACAGAAATCGAAAAGGTCCAGAAAGGGAAAACGAGCAAGCTCACCCTGGACGACGAGGGTCTGGCCTATTGGCATGATAAGGACTCTCGCCTCTTAATAATTCCGAAAACCTTAATTGAGGCTATACTTAGGATACATCATGACCTAGTGACATCTGGACACCAGGGCGAAAATCGAACCCTGGCCCTCCTAAAGGGAAAATATTATTGGGAGACCTTGACGAGAGATGTAAAGGAATATATTAAGAGATGTCGCTCGTGTGCATTAATGAAACGGGGAGATTTGGCACCTGCGCCATTAGGAAATTTGCCTGAGGCAACCTACCCATTTCATATCACTTCCATCGATCTATGTGGGCCATATCCTGTTACACCGAGAGGAAACAAATACCTATTGACATATATTTGTCATTTCACTAGATGGCCCGAGGCCATACCAATACCCAGTCAAGATGCGGAGACTGTGGCTCATGCTTTAATGACCAATATTTTCACGCGGTTCGGGTGTCCGACAATTTTAACATCAGACAGAGGGACACAATTTCTATCGGATTTGTTCAAGCAGATGAGCAAGATGTTGGGGATTAAGAGAATCCTATCAACTGCATATCACCCTATGTCCCAGGGGAAAATCGAACGATTCCACCATGGGCTGAATCAAACGATCAGCCATTATGTAAATAAAAAACAAAATGATTGGGATCAATATGTAGATTACAGTCTAATGGCGGCACGAAGTTTTCCACACTCTGTCACAGGCTATACCCCCCACTTTTTACTATTCGGAAGAGAAATGTCTGCTCCTACTTTGGATGATCTAACTGCAAGAATTACGCAATATAGGAAACCGGCGCCAGATACCGCCGATTGGCACATAACTGAGTTGGCCAAGGCATTAAAAGACGCCCACGCGACAGTAAAACGGAAGAATCAGGAGGGAAGAGCCAGACAAAGAAAATACTATAACCGCGGGAAACGGTTAAGAGAATTTGAAATAGGATCGTGGATTTTGTTAAAAAACATGACGATAGGTTCTAAAGGTTGTAAGAAATTTTCTCCCCAATATTCAGGACCGTATCAGGTATTGCAACGCAGAAGCGACTTAAATTACGTAATACGTACGGAGAACCAGAATGAGGTTACGGTGAATGTGAATCGAATGAAGAGGGTGTACTATGACCCCACTACTCCAAAACCACCCAACCATATTCCTACTGCATCGCAACCGGACCAATTGACCCCGGACCTAAGATTCGAATCCCGTGAAAATCCACTCCCGACACTAACCCCATCCTTGGTTTCAAACCACCCACATTCTCGATCCGATGGAGACGATGCCGATTCAGAGTCCTCTGAAATTGACATCCCCGACCCAAAAGACCCTCCTTGGGAACCCAAACACCCCATAAGAGAGGTCATAGTCCCTCGTGAGGTAAGCCCCATCAGGCCAGGAAGAGTGGAAGAAGTTAGAGATCTTATAGAATTTTCGGAATCGGAAGATGAACCTTCCTTAGGTCCAGATCCCAATCCCGGAAATACCAAGAATTCGCAACCACGATATGCCCTGAGGCCACGGCCCGTAAAAAGACCGTAAAATGAGCGCAATTATTTTAACCGAGCTACCCGTGGCTACTCATGGGAACCCTCCCGAAATAAATGAAGGAGCGCACGTAGCATTATTACCGGAGGCAAGCAGGGCATATTTTTATCAGCAAACCCCGTTAAATAACATGAGATTTACCCCGGACATAAGTGCGACAAAAGTTAATAATAATGTTACACAGACGAAATAATGATAAAGAATTTGATAAATAATGTAAATGGCCACCGAACCCTCTCTGAATACTTAAAATAATTAAAAGCTTTTGGGAGAACAAGGAAATTTGAAATCATAAAAATTTAAGTTAGTTGTTTCACCTGTCGACATGATATAAGTCAAGTAGACAAACAAATCTGGAAGGAAAACATGCTCGGCGTACACCCTAACCATATATATATACATAAGCTAGAAAAATGAAACAAATTAATAATCTACCATGAAATAAAAATAATAACAATATAGGCCTGCAAATGCCAGGACATGTGGTAAACAGAGTAGGAAACTATCGTTGAATAAGTAAGGATCATATAATATAGGATATCTAAATGCAATAGGAGGTTATAAAAATTAACCTAAGGATAGCCAGAATGGTGTAAACATGGAAAGACACAAAGCACACACACACACATATATGTTATATTTCGGTATAAAAAAGAAAATAATAAGACTGCGCACATCTAGTTCAAAAGGGGACAGATATTCAGGTTAAGAGATACACTGTAACTAACTCATGTTGCGCCTTAAGACGAGGCATATATATTAACTAAAATGAATCTGACGGGTTAAGCTTATGGCAATCAGATCAATGAATCTGTGTTATATAAAAAAAAAAATCTGAACAACTTGAATACCTGTCCACACTAGCATAGCCACAGAGGCCTAAACTAATAGATATGTAATGCTAGAATTAAGGAATTTATGAGTAGAACAGGAGTCTATGTACCACTTATCGATTGCTCGACGATAGGGATAGGATAATTATAAAGTATCAAACGGAAGATATTTGCGTAAAACTAGAAAAGCAACGAAGACAAATAAGGTAACTAGGATTTTCAATTATCCAAAAAAAATTCACACACATAAGGAGGAGGGGGGAAAACCATGGCAGACAGGTAGTTTAACACTAGAAAATGAAGTCCACCTGAATAAGTAATTAGTATGTCACTGAATAAACCCAAGACCCCCAGTCAAAAGTCAAATGTAACAGATCTAAACCATATGAATAAGCTTCCAGGGCTGCTGCATATCCATCCGAATCTGGCGATGGAGACTCATCTATAATTAAGCTTCCAGGGCTGCTGCATATCCATGCATATATGGCGATGCTGCTGCATATCCATGCATATATGGCGATGGAGATTCATCTACAATTAACCTTCCAGGGCTGCTGCATATCCATGCACTTCTGGCGATGGAGACAACCTACATAGATAATCTGACAGGGCTGCTGCCATGGGATCATAAGAACTAATGGGAACTACCAGTCAAGCACGTATCCGCTAACCCCAGCAAAACGTCAACCAAATCCATAATCCATCCCTGAATTATCCCATTCTCTATAAACTACAATATAAACAAGGCAATAAACTACAAGATCAACAAACAATTCCCTTCATACCTATCCTCTAGTTTCCATGAAACCCAGTTAAAATGTCTGAGTAACTGACAGGAGATGACATAAATGAACTACTCCGAGGCCTAACTTAGCTGCAACAGCAAGGCGAACCAACAACCCCTGGCAAACAGATCCCTCAACGACTAGGCCTCACGTCTAATGGTTAAGGCAAAATATCCTAGCGACCAACACGACACTGGTCCAACCAGCGGGAAGGACAGGCTTCGACTCCATTCGCAGATCGCAGGAGAGACTAACAGTACAAAAATAATAATAACACGAACCTGAAGGCTTAACATTTTCGTTTGGTGCAGAAATTAAAAGCGGAAGTGGAAAAAAACTAAGCTAGTACATAACACTAGTAGTAACTACACACTCAAAAAAAACAACAACAGTAGTGCAAATTAATATTCCTATCCTAAATTATTAAAAGAAGTGAAAGTGATATCAGTGCAGCGACAAATAAATAAAGAACCGTTTGGGGGAGGGGGAACATAGAATAAACAAGTGAGAATAATAAGATGATCAGAGCTAGAAAGACATGGAACATTGTTTAAAGGAAGTGATTATTGTTAATTTTAAGAGGGTATATTATTTATGTGTGCAAACCTATAAGTAAAATTATTCTCACCATGAACAGGAAACCCGAGGAAAATCGAAACTATATTTATACCACGATGTGGCAAGGCATCCGGTTTATTTTGGACTTAAAATACTATCCTGCAAAATTGGACTGAGAATAATTTCCCTTTTGGGTATTTTAATATTGTACCAATTGATTTAGATTTTGATAACATTGTACTAACGTGGAAGGTGGAAGCGGCCATCTTTAATATGACGTCAGGTACGTAAAGCTGCGACCCAATGCTAAAAGCGCTGCCTACGCAAGACGGATGGCTAACACGAATATACAGGGTAGGTACCTCTGCCAGGGCTTCCCTATTTTTAAATAAGGACATCGTTTAACTACCTAGACAAGGTTAGGAATTATTCGCGAAAGAAAATTAATTTGGTGGCAATAAGCCTCGGCTATGTGAATAGGCGACGAGCCCTACTTACGTAATGACGACGCCTCGCCAAGTCACTAAATGAGAACTACATTAAATTTTAATTAAGGGTTTAATCCTCCCTCAGCCTATCACTTCTAATTCCGGGTGGGTCAGCACGGCAGATAATGAAGCATGGGATACATCTATCGGAAAAAGAAATAAACAACATAGGTAGTTCAAAACAAGGGTTGATCAAGCTAGGAATGAAAAGCAGAAATACCCCGGGAAAAAAATAGATAATAAAAAAAGGCGATAAAAAAATAATAATAACCGAAAAGATAACTAAAACTTACGTGATCACATGTTGAATGAATGCAGGCGACTGCAACAAACTGACGAAGCAGTAGTGGTACAACCCTGTCGACACATGACACAGTAGTAGACAGAACACATGCCCACCCCTATTTTTTTTTCAAGGACATCGAACAAAGAAGGGTTGTGACGTAGGCATGTAAACCATCATGACGCAGCAACTGACGTGTATCGAAAAAAAATTCCAAGGATTTGGTCCTTGAACTTAAGGTATATAGAAACAATTCTCGGCAGACCAGAGACGTCCCTAAAAATGGAAACATTCGGGCTTTCACCCCTAATGTTCCCTTTACTGATGGGGGAGTGTTAGGATACGGATGTAAGGACGCCCCAAGGTCATAAGCACAATAAGAGGAAAAATAAATAACTTATAATAATGAAAATATATATCAATTATAGGAAAAATAAATAAATAAATTATAATAATGAATAAAATATATTAAGATAATGGAGAAAAATGTTGCATGCTCATGAACTGGCCTAAATAAACAGGATGTAGATAATAGCATCTAAAAACTATATTGGAATATGGAAAACACTTTACTCGGTATCAGATTTACCTTTGACATTAACGGTCTGTAATCACCCTCTATATCAAAACTTATACAGTTAGGCCTTTTTCACCATTTCTATCAAAACATAATACAGTTATAGAGTGGAGTTTCTGGAAACATTCAGATCAGAGAGAGTAGCTCTAGGCTGGGAAAGTCTTGGTTTTCATACTTTATTTGGAACGAAGGTAGGGGAAAATTAATATTTAAGCTAGGCAGTTAGGCCCTATGTGCATAGAAGGTGATAGTCTCTGAAGCTCTACTTGTCTGGACATGGTTTTCTCAGTCCTCCTACCTAAGTGAACATACTAATTCTTATTATTAGTGGTGGACTTTCTCACCTTAAATAATTATAATACTTAATAAACTATTGGACTAAAATAACTTAGAAAAATACATAATTAACTAGCAATATTGCTCATGTACGACTTAAATTTAAACAGAGAACCTAATTCTGGTCATTTAAATAACTAATTAGAGATAAAAACATTATTTTAGGACAGTTATTTAAACTGATCTCTCTTAGTCACGCTCGAGTTTTATACAGAATAATTTCCTAGTGTTTTCCATAAGTTGATATAGTTCTAGTTTGAGGTTAACATTTATTCGTATTCCTAAGAGTTTTATATTTAATAAGTACTTCGAGATGTTTTAACTTTTAATTGTGTATTTCAGAGAGTTTAATATTTAACTGTTTCCCACGTGTTTTAAAATTGACTTTGTAATTCTAAGAGTATATATTTCTTGTTTGGTGTGAATAAAATTTGGTTTATTACTCATTCTACATACCTATCTTGTACAAAGCACTCTAATACCTGTGGTCCTAACGGGTTTTGTGAGTCACCCGTTTCTAGCTTACTTTGGAACCAGCGCTAGTTAACACGTCATACACATTCCTATATCCGCTCGAGCCATTATTAAAATCTAACAATATTAGAACCACAGTTTTTGGGATTTAGGCCCTTTTTCGCTACCGAAGTGTTAACCCTCAACTAGGTTATAACACACCCTTTTGTCATACTTGTATTACAACGATTTTCTACATAAATTAATAAGATGTCATTTCATTATTAAATTGTGAATGACAATGTATGTTAATGCACTTAAAATGACCCTGGTATCTACCGACAAACTGTACTAATACTGAGGGTGGAGACTTAGGGATAAGGGAGTTTGAACTCAGCTTACTTGTAACGTACCATGGCTTCTACTCAAATGTTTCAAGCCTCCTGAACAAGTAGCCACATCTCTCATTCCAGATATTATAAAATGTAAGAGTACATTATTTAATTTACTGAGAATGGCAAAAATAACACAATCATTTTTACACGCTTTATATTAGCTTGACCTGTATGTAACTGAATCTTTTAACGCGATTTTCACCCACTTAAAATCATTGGATCGACTTGAAACTTTGCATACTTGAAAAATACCTGTGACAATATAATAATTTCATATTTTGTTTCTAAAATCATGACCAGAATCATCACAAAATCAAAAAAGTGACTTTGTATCTATATAACGGAATTTTTGAACACGATTTTCACCCACGTAGGAACATTGGATCGACTTGAAACTTTGTGTACTTGTAAAGGACCCGTGACAATACAATAATTTCATATTTTGTTTCAAGAGTCCTGTGCAGAATCATCAGAAAATCAAAAAAATGAAAACTGGTATAATAGGTTGCGGACTTGACGACTTTTTAGTCAATCGCTGTAAGAGCTCAGTTGGTACAGCGGTACACTCTAGTGGTATATAATTTCTGTTAACCATAAGTCGCTGGTTAAAATCCGGCTGGGAGGTTTTTTTAGAAGAGTATTACTTTCAGCCCATACTAAGTTTACAATAGTATCAAATTTAAAGATATTTACAAATTTCATCTTATTCTGTAAAATATTAAAACTAAAAAATAAAAAATAAGTAATAGTTTTAAAAAACTAAAAAAAAACACGCTTTATTAGAAAACCGAACTAAAAAAATGAAAAATAATTTTAATTTCCAACATGCTTGGGATAAATAATTTTATGATTTTTACATTTTCTTCTTAGAGACTTTACTTTTACCAATATCTGTTTATTATCAAATATATTAATTGATAAAAAGCACCCCACGCTTTTGATGGTAAAATTATTTATCCCAAGCATGTTGGAAATTAAAATTATTTTTCATTTTTTAGTTCGGTTTTCTAATAAAGCGTGTTGTTTTAGTTTTTTAAAACTATTATTTATTTAAAGCTAATATTAACTCTTTGGTAGGTACACCTACCGATATAAATGTTTTCGTATTTTTACTAACGATACAAGCAGTATATCGCAAAGTAAAATACAGGAATATATTTTCTGAGAAAACTATCAAGTTTTGACCCTATGTACTATGGGGATTTTTTTCTTGTGTAGGTCGTCTTCAATCATTGAAAAGGACGGGATTTACACCTTCTATATCCTGTACACTTATAAAGTTAATAAGTTTACAATTAAATAATGATAATAATAATGATAATTATAACAATAAAAATAATAATAAACCATCAAATTCTGTCCCAACCCCGATTAGAAAAGGGTGAGGGGGAGGATAACAACCTGTTTAAAGAACCATGGTTCAGCATGCCCGGCTGATAGTACCTTGTGAGGTCCCTGCCTAAGATTACAGATACTTTTACTTTGCAGTTAAGGTAAATGAGAGAATCTCGATTAAAATCTCCTCGTCCTCCAGGTTTGGAATTGACGCATGAAGCTAGCTCCCTATTCGTTTGGAAAAATGTACAACGCTAAAAACCGCTTGGATGAAATGCCGGATGGAGTTATTAAACGACGAAATAAGCTAAGAAAAAGGTTCATTCTTGTAGGAACGTGGAATGTACAAGCAGTTAGAAATAAAATAGAGTAAATAATCAATATCATGACACAAATAATTAATATATAATAAAATTAAGAGAAAAGCAAAAAAAAAAAAAAAGAAAAAAAAAAAGGATTTTAAATTCAAGGACCATATTTGCCTCTGTAGAATTGGGTTCCAAAAGAAAAACATGCACAAAGACGAGTATAAATTTTAGTTAAAAAAATTCGAAGATATATAACAAATTGGGAAGTAGTTGATGAAAATATAAAACGGTTGAATATAAATTTGACCAACAGAAATTTTACCCTTTTGTGAGTACACCTCATCAGTGATATTGCAATGGAACTTATGATGGAAGAATTTTATACCAAATTAAATGATCTAATACTTGAGTTTGGAAGTACTAGAGGACTACTGGCAGACATGCTAAGAGTAAAGTTGTGGGGACATTTCATGAAGAACAGATAATTGAGAAAGATTCATTAGTTTCTATGAGCAAAGTCCTCTGAAAATTTTAAATCCTTTCTTTTAACATAAGGAAATCCATAAATATACAAGAAACCTAAATGCAAATAAACGTATTATATAGATTATATAATCAGCAAACAAAATTCTCAATGAATATTTTAAGATCTAAACATTTGTAGAGGAATAAATTGTGGAAGTGACCATTATATAGCAAATTCAAAAATATTGTTTATACTTCAAATTATATATTAATAAAGGAACCGATAATGTATTAGTTCAAACATATGAAGTTAATATAAACACAGAGGAACCAACATATAATCTTACTAGTTCAGAAGATAGCAGCACAGTATATTTATATAAGAGTAGATTAGATGAAAACTAGATGGAACACAAGTGTTTTATTACTACATAGTATCTACGTCAACACATTGAAATTACTTAGGTTGTAACTTTAATAGTGGCAAGTGTTTATTTATTACTGGTATACAAGTGACAGACCTGTGAAACTTCTACATTCCTTCAATGTAGTACCCAGCATTGTCTACAACTCGTTGCCAGTGATGTGGTAGGCTTAGTACTGTATCCCTGTAGCAGCTCCTGTTCTGTTGATGTTTCTGACGGACCGCCTTAATGCCAGTAGAATCTCGGGAACAGTCTGGAATCGAATGTCACGAAGTGGTTCCTACACATTAAACCCCTTTGATTATGATTTGGTCCCTGAATCCGTTGAATGTGGTGCATGGAAAAACACTTCCCATTCCCAGCGATGGTACAGATCAGCTACAGAGTGTGCCGGTGTGTGTCCGAGCAGTCCTGTATAGTAATATCGTCTCCCCACATGCTTCCACAAGACCTTCATGACATTGTCGTGCTGTATGGCCACGGGCACATTGAATTTTCAAAGAAGATCACTGTTCCTGCTTTGTAAACATGGCAAAACACAACAGCTTAGAGCGATAACTCATAGGAGACTAACTTTTCTCTCCAAAGCACATGAGCTTTGAGACGTACGGACGAGTGCATTTACTGTATGAAGGATCAGACATATATTATTTGGCAGAAGTTACAATAATTAACTCCGTCTGGTTTTGCTTCTAAAGCAGTGTTGCCACTATTTTTATTACAGTCCGCGTATTATTCATGCGACAGCTAAAGAAGCACGAACATTTGAAATGAAACATTTATTATATTATAGGAGTGAACAAATAAAACAAGAAATACAAAATAAAAATTAACTATACAAAAAGTATGTAAATTCCAACAATGAGATAAAATAAAATAGAAGGAAACACAAGGAAAATTAGGAGAAAAGTAACAAAAAGGTAGAAAAAACTGGCAGAAGACGTGTTCTTCCAGACGCAAGAAGTAGTAAATGATGGTAAAAAATCACTAACTTGAAGAAAAATAATCATAAAAATATTTTACAGATTATATTTCACATAGAAGACCGAAAGCTTATTAAAAATAACTATACACAGGCAGATTTTTTTTCGGTAAACATGTCAGATGAATTACAAAAAACAAATTAGAACAAAAAATTACAATAGACTCTGAAATTATGAGAATTGTTATTAAATCTTTAAAAAATAATTAGGCAAGTGGAGTTGGAGGAAATCCATCGGAACTTATTAAATCGGATACTAACGAATTGTATGAATCAATATGAATTCTTGTTATTCCAACTGATAAAAGCTACATATATGATATTTATAAGGATAATTACATCCAAGTTAAGATTGAAAATAAAATATCAGAATGCAGACCAATTAATTAAGGAGTTAGACAAGGATGTGGTCTTTCACCAATGCTCTTCATAATATACATAAACTCAATTATTAAAGAATGGAGACTACAACCACATGACAGTATATCACTTAATAGATTACATAATTTAGATACCCTATTATTTGCAGATGACATTATGTTTATAGCGAATTCAGAAGATGACCTACAACGTTCAGTCCACTCTTTTCACCAAAATGCAATAAACTACAACATGGAAATCTCAACAGAAAAATCTGAAGTCATGGCTTTCCTAGGAAAAGACCCAGTTCGCAGTAAAATTGTTATTAATAATAAGATATTAGAACAAACCAACACATTTAACTATCTCGGATACCAAGTTACATACGTAGAAGAAAAAGATTTTAGTCAAAAAATTATAAAATTTAACAGAGTAACAGGAATTATAAATAATATTTTCAAGCCTAACCCAGTACAGCAACACACACGAACTAGAATTTATAAAACACTGGCCAGACCCATATTATGTTACGACAGTGAGGCCTGGACAATTCGCAGTGTAGATGAACAAAGAATAACTGCGGCAGAAATGAAATTTATGAGACGTACTGCAGGCTACTCAAAAACGGACCATAAAAGGAATTCTGAGATTCTCAAAGAATTACAAACAGAATCAGTCATGGAATATGTACAAAAATACAGAAACAACTGGAAATCTCACATAAGGAGAATGAGCCAAACAAGAGTACCACGTTAAATCTTAAATTACCAGCCACCAGGCAAGAGGTCATTGGGCAGATCCTTCAAACGTTGGATTGAGACCGTAACAGACCACTAGGTCTATCACATGAAAGGAAGAAGAAGAATATGAATTCTTTGTGAAAGATACATAAATGGAGAAGATACCAAAAATAATTGGAAGATAGGACTTATATCAGTTATAGAGAAGAAGGGAAAGAAATATATATGTGAGAAATATAGACAGATTACGGTGACAAACACCTTCAGAAGAATATGTGGAAGCTTTTAAAATATTTTGTGAAAGGAGATTATAGTAGTGTAGAAAGAGAAGAACAGGCAGGTTTCAGAAAAGTCCGATCCACCATTGATTAATTTTAAATTTAAAACGAATAATTAAGAAAAATTCACCTTCCAACTCCAATTCACCTACTATATACTGATTTAGAAAAATGTGTCCCTGATTAAATAATGGGAAATTTCGTACAGTAACATTAAATATAAATATTAACCAGATAATGAAATCTTATATGATGAATCTATCACTAGAGTAAAAATGGGTGCAACTATTACATAGGTTTTGGAGTTAATAAAGGTTCAAGACAAGGGTGTTGTTTATGACCTTATTCAAAATACATCTACAAAACACCTTAACACAGTGGAAAAACAATATTTCACCTAAGGGAATAAAGGTAGAAGATACAGTATTCGTTGCTACTTGCTGATGATCAGCTACTGATGGCAGAAGATTACGTAGATTTAGACTATATGATGAGAATGATGAGAACAGAATATGAAAACCATGAAGATTAAAGATAAATTTGGACAAAACGAAGTAATACAAGGTATCTCCAATAAAATAATTTTTTATGGACGGACATGGAAAAGTAAAAGCATGTGAAAAATACGTATATTTGGAGACAAAAATTAGCTCCGATGAATGTCATGGTGCTGTAATTAATGAAAGGATAAATAAGAGCAAATCTGCAGTATCAAAATTAAATGGTTTTTATGGGATAAGAAAACAAACGATTTTAATACCATACATACATACATACATATGTACAAGAGCAGTTCTTTCACTGCAAACTCAACATTATCCACCCTTTCCGTATCATCAGCCTTACTTTTGTATCCGCATACAAACCATCTAATTTAATATGGTCTAGCATCTGATGTCTTTTTCTGCCTCTAACTTTCTTTCCGTTGACCAGTCCTTCTAGGACATCTGTCAACAGGGCAGTTTCTTCTTATCCAATGGCTAATCCAATATTTATTTTCCTCGTCTTCATGAGTTCCATCATTGTTATTCCTTCACCCACTCTGTCTAGCACATCTCTATTTTTTTGTTTTGTCTGTCCATTTTATACGCTCCATCCTTCTCCATGTCCACATCTCAAAAACGTCCAGTCGCTTTTTCTCATTCCGTCGTAATGCCCAAGTCTCTGCACCATACAATGTTACACTACATACAAAGCAGTTCACTAGCCTATTCCGTAATTCTTTTGCCAAAGGTCCGCAACAAATCCTTCTTTTCTTGTTAAAAGCTTCATTGCCATTGCAATCCCCTGCTTTACTTCTCGACAGCAGTTCATGTTACTACCTACTTTAATACAATAATGAGTGAAATGACATACGGTGCAGAAACATGGGAATTATAATTTTAAAACAATAAGCAAATTAAATTATGTAGAAATGTATTTTTGTAGGCTGGAATTTCTAGAAGAGGCAAAATAAGGAACAGAGTAATTAAACAAAACTTCGATTGTGGATTTCATAAAATATAGAACATTAAAATGATATGGTCATGTAAAAAGAATGACAAAAGACGGATTCCCAAGAAGAATATAAGAACGGGTGATACGTAATAGAAGAAGAAGAAAAAAAAGATGGCGAAAATTAGGTGGATTCATGGTTTCTTGAGTAGCATGAAAGGAAAGGGATTGGATGTTGGAATGTCAGAGAGGTGTTGATAACGGCATGTGGTATCATGTCGAAACGTCGGAATCAATGGCCAGAGGCCGACCTTGAATCCAACGCAGAAAACCCAAGAAAACGTTCTTAATCATACTTGTATCCGCAAAAAATCTATAGTATTTACGTATGTATGGGGTGAATCATGAATATGGCTACACGTTTGATCGCGTTGTGTGGTGAAAATATTACCATTACAGGAAATATGAAATTACCGTTGGAAAGGCAATTATTCAAATTACAATAATAGAATAATACAAAACAGTGTAGAACTTACGTCATTAGTCAAAATGGCGTTGAATATGCAACAGCAAATTACAATTGCTGCATGGGAAATAACGTATGTTAATAATCGTGAGGCCGCAAGACGGGCAAGACGTGAGTTTAACGTAGTATTGCAGCCGTCGACTGTGGGGAAGTGGAGAAAACGACTGCTGGAAACGAGAAGGATGCAGAAAATCAAACCTTCTGGAAGGCCTCGCATAGCACGGATGCAGAAACAACGAAGAGAATTGTGGAGGCGTCCGACGTTGTCCACAAAAATCAACCCGCCGAGCTGCACGTGATCAGTGATTTGTTTTGTTTTGTTCTATTGTTGTAATTTTAAGGATTCCCTTTCCAATTATAACATCATATTTCCTTTAATAAGAATATTTTCGTCACAAAATGCGATCAAACGTATAGCCATATTTCTGAATCACTCTGTATGTGTGTATTTTCTTCTTCATACATTTTAGGTACCTACTTAGTATAAACGATTAAAATTTAAGAAAAAGAAGTAAATGTAAATCTGTTGTTATATAACCTCAATAGTTAAGTTCTTTGAGAATTTGCTATAATTTGTTACTCGACCTATTTTTCTATTGAATTTTTGACATGTACACATAGAAGAAAATAAATAATTAAACATAATTATTTTATTACTTTCTTCACACAATGTTATGAATCTTTCAGTTTAATTTAATTCAATACAAGATATACATATGTACAAACAAAAATGTAAATGTAAAATTACCTAACATGTTAATTACGTTACAAGCCGAAGGTCCGGAATTCGAGTTCCGAGGGTGGTCAGGATATCTAAACTGACCTGAACTTTCTGGCGGAACCATGGTTCTGGGGCTACCCAACTTCTAACGGAAATGAATACAATTTGTTCTGGGGCTAAAGAAATCATTCACTCATGAGTGACAACCCAGCTGACATCTATTAATTTAGTTTTTTAATATTTTGTAACATTCCCATTTTTAGGTGCTTAAGTATTCTATATCATATAGAATGTAGGATATTAATGCGCTCTACTTAGGCTGTGTGTTTTATTGCGTTTTTTTAATATTTCGGAAGTAATCCAGTAATTAGATGTAGTTAAGTAATTCCTAGTCGGCATGGGGCATGAAAGTAACTCAAAGGAAGGAGCTAAACTTAAAATATTATCCATCCATAGTAATTCTGCCCGAAGACAGGTCCTTTACTGTAATCATAGCATTTTCAATGCTATGCTTGCAGCTTTACTAGGGAATTGTAGGTGTGGTAGCTTCCCGTTGCTTTCCACAACGGTGAAGGATGATGATGATAATGATTAGAGTGATGGCCATATGGTTTCGGGGACCGTTTGGGCCCAGAAAAACTGCCCCGACCGGGGATAGAACCCGGGCCCGCTGCGCGACAAGGCAGCACGCTACCTCGAGACCACAGGCGGTGGACTAAAATATATGTTATTTTTATGAAACAAAATTTAATGATAGAAATACTCATATTTAAATTACAACTCCATTTCCCTTCGTAAACAATTAAAACCAGTGTAATTCCTTAGTAAGTAGGTTGGATTTGAACCTGATACCTCAAGAATACGAACCTCAGACACTACTGGCTGATAAAATGTTTCAGTTTCTAAATGTTACTTTAAGTTTACATATAATTTTGTAATGAAATTCGTTAGTACTTTTATAATGGGCACTTACGTTTTCCTGAAAACACTCCATTGGGCAACAATAGTATTAATTTTCTCATATGCAGTGAAAAAAAATTATTAGACAGTTTCATCATATTTTATTTAGTTAAATACTAAATCCTTTATCCTAGGTGAAATAATTGAAATAAATTTAATCCAACTATTTACGTACTTATTACACAATTCATAGATACAAGGATATGTTGAGCAACATCATCATTACTTTGAACTCTTCAGAGAATTTCGACAGGGTCTGTCGTGGGAAGCTAATAGGAAATAGTTTCTGAACAAGTTCGTGTTCTTTTTGAAGATACATGAAGTTGAAACATGCACAAACATCTCTGGAGACGTCTACCTTTAGACCGACCTTCGTTTAGCACTCTAGACTTCAACATCGATACGACACTTGTGGGAATTCATATCCCTTCAATTGGAAATGACAGTGTTCCGTCGTTTTAGAATGAACTGTTCTTTTCAAAATTGATGACTTCAACGTCTTCGGTTTTATGAACCATATATTTGAAGTGGATGTTTTTATGGAGTGTCTTCTGATGTTAGACCTTTAAAAATGTTCGACGTATTTACACAGACATATGTGCTATTTTGTTAAAATTGTGGAAAAAACTAGAAATAAGTTAAAATATACCATATCCACAACTTTTTAAAAAATTAATTCTGATTTACATAGGCTTTAACATCTAATTTGATATCGCGTTTTGAATATTTAGTTTTATATAAGCAATTTATGTATTTTTAATGGTTTCTATTTATTAATAAAAGCTAACATATTAATTTTAATATCGATTGACGAAATTAAAAAACAAATCTGTAAAACCTGCAATCATCACAAACATGGTTTTCTACAAGTTTAATTCGAAGCATAATTCCAACCTAATCACGGAGTCTTAATTCAATTCTTTCCGTGAAAGGACCGAATAAAAAATTGTCAGAGGCCTTTCATGAAAAACTGCACTTATATGGCACGAAATATATGGTAACGGTACCACATTATCTACAAATCATATGATCTTCAAATCTGAAAATAATAAACCTTTGAGTTTAATTTTTCTTCCTTTTGAAAATCAAATTTGAAATGTGATGCTAATAACCGGAATTGTTACAGAGCGTTGATGGATAAATTACTGACTTTCACGTGTTTGTTAAATTATACAAAGAAAATAAATAATAGTTTAAAAAAACTAAAACTACACGCTTTATTAGAAAACCGAACTAAAAAATGAAAAATTATTTTAATTTCCAACACGCTTGGGATAAAATTAAAGTGGTCAACAAAAAAAAAATCATATCCAACACATCTAGAATAAAACTACAGTTATCTAAAAAAAACATAATTTTACCATCAAAAGCGTGTGGTGCTCTATATCAATTAATATATTTGATAATAAACATATATTTATAAAAGTAAAGTCTTTAAGAAGAAAACGTAAAAACAATAAAAATCACCCCACGCTTTTAATGGTAAAATTATTTTTTCTGTAGATAACTCTAGTTTTATTCTAGATGTGTTGGAGATGATTTTTTTTGTTGACCATTTTAATTTTTTATCTCAAGCATGTTGGATATTAAAATTATTTTTCATTTTTTAGTTCGGTTTTCTAATAAAGCGTGTTGTTTTAGTGTTTTAAAACTATTATGTATTTTTTATTTTGTAGTTTGATTCTCTAATAAAACGTGTTGTTTTAGTTTTTTAAACTATTATTTTTTATTTCTAGTTTTATTGATTGTCATAAACCGGATTCCCATGAAAATTTAATGGCTTACGATATTTTAAGTGTCTAGGCACGAATATAATTATATACATTTTAAAATTATTATTATCTAACATTATTATAGTTGTGATAGTGATTATTGTGATGATGGTGACGATTGTGGTGATTGTGATGGTGATGATGGTGATAATTGTAATGATTGTAATGATGGTGATGGTTGTGATTGTGATGATGGTGATGATTGATTGTGATGATGATTGTGATTGTGATGATGGTGATGATTGATTGTGATGATGATGATTGTGATTGTGATGATGGTGATGATTGTGATTGTGATCATGGTGATGATTGTGATGATGAAGATGATTGTGATTGTGATTATGATGATTGTGATGATGATGATGGTAATGATGATTGTGATGGTGATTATGGTGATTGTGATGATGGTGATGATTGTTATGATGGTGATGATCATTGTTATTATGATGATGGTGATGATTGATTGTGATTGTGTTGATGATTATTGTGATTATGATGATGGTGATGATTGATTGTGATTGTATTGATGATTATTATGATTGTGTTGATGGTGACAATTGTGGTGATTGTGATGGTAATGATTTTGATTGTGATAATGGTGATGAATGTGATGGTGACGATGATTGTGATGATGGTGACGATGATTGTGATGGTGATGATGGTGATGATTGTGATTGTGATGATGGTGATTGTGATGATTGTTATTGTGATGGTGATGATGGTAATGATTGTGATTGCGATGGTGGTGATTGTGTTGATTGTGATGATGGTCATGATCGATTGTGATTGTGATGAAAACGATGGTGATTGTCATGATAACGATGGTGATTGTGATGGTGACGATTGTGATCTTCATTATGGTTGGGATTGTGATGATAGTGATGATTGATTGTGATTGTGATGATAATGATGGTGATTGTGTTGATAACGATGGTGATTGTGATGATAACGATGGAGATTGTGATGAGAATGATGTTGATTGTGATGATAACGATGGTAATTGTGATGGTGATGGTTGTGATTGTGATGATGGTTGTGATTGTGATGATGGTTGTGATTGTGATGATAGTGATGAATGATTGTGATGATAATGATGGCTATTCTGATGGTGATGATGATTGTGATTGTTATAATGGCGATGATTGATTGTGATGGTGATTATGGTGATGATTGATTGTGATTGTGATGATAAAAATGGTGATTGTGATGATGATTGTGATTGTGATGATTGATTATGATTGTGATGATGATGGTGATTGTGATGTTGGTGATTGTGATTGTGATCATGATGGTAATTGGGATGGTGATGATTGTGATTGTGATTTTCATGATGATGGTGATTGTCATGGTGATGATTTACTGTGATTGTAATGATGATGATGATGATTGTGATGGTGATGATTGTAATTTTGATGCTGGTGATGATTGATTGTGATGATAACGATGGCGATTGTGATGATGCTGGTTGTGATTGTGATGATGGTTGTGATTGTGATGATAGTGATGATTGATTGTGATGATGATGATGATAATGATGATGGTTATTCTGATGGTGATGATGATTGTGATTGTTATGATGGCGATGCTTGATTGTGATTGTGATGGTGATGATTGATTGTGATGATTGATTGTGATGAGAGTGATGATGGTGATGATTGATTGTGATTGTGAATATAACAATGATGATTGTGATAATGATGATGATGGTGATTGTAATGACGGTAATGATTCATTATGATTGTGATGATGATGGTGATTGTGATGTTGATGATTGTGATGATGATGGTGATTGTGATGGTGATGATTGTGATGATGGTGATTGTAATGGTGATGATTGTGATTGTAATGATGGTGATGACTGATTGTGATTGTGATGATGGTGATGATTGATTGTGATTATGATGATAACGATGGTGATTATGATGGTAATGATGATTATTTTGATGATGGTTGTGATTGTGATGATAGTGATGATTGATTGTGATTATTGTGATTTTGATGATTGTTGTGATCGTGATGATAGTGATGATTGATTGTGATGATTGTGATTCTGATGATGGTGATGATTGATTGTGATTGTGATGATGGTGATGATTAATTGTGATTATGATGATAACGATGGTGATTATGATGGTAATGATGATTATTTTGATGATGGTTGTGATTGTGATGATAGTGATGATTGATTGTGATTATTGTGATTTTGATGATGGTTGTGATCGTGATGATAGTGATGATTGATTGTGATGATGATTGTGATTCTGATGATGGTGATGATTGATTGTGATGGTGATTCATGTGATTGTGATGATGGTGATGATTGATTGTGATAATGGTGATGATTGATTGTGATAATGATGATGATGACTATATTTGTGATGATGATGGTGGTTGAGACAGTGATGAATGTGATTGTGATGATGGTGATGATTGTGATTGTGATAATGGTGATGGTTGATTGTGATTGCGATGATAATGATAATGGTGATTGTGATGGTGATGATTGATTGTGATTGCGATGATAATGATAATGGTGATTGTGATGGTGATGATTGTCATTGTGATGATGGAAATGATTGATTGTGATTGTGAGATGATGGTAATTGAGATGGCGATGATGGTGATGACTGATTGTGATGATAATTATGATGGTGCTTGTGATGGTGATGATTGTGATGATGGTGGTGATTGATTGTGATTGTGATCATTATGATTACGGTGTCATTATTCTGGTACAGTTAAGGCCATGAGGTCTTCTCATCCACTCAACCAGCACAAATTACAAGTACGTATTTGAGAACATAGATTATATATACACTATCTTAATATATAAAAATCACGTGTCACATTGTTTGTCCGCGATGGAATCCTAAACTACTGAACCGATTTTAATAAAATTTTGCACACTGTGTGCTGTTTGATCCAACTTGAGACCTACGGTTGTTTATAACTAAATTTATAGTCGCATTATTTTTATTGAAAATGATTTGTTTATTATTTAACAAAGAGTTATACTTATCTGTGAGTTCCAAACGATTCTAACAGATGACGGTGCAAGGTAATTGGTTTATTATTTAACCAGGTGGCTGTGCTTTTTGTTGCAACCGCGAATTTCAATTGAATTACAAATATTGAATATTTCATAATTTAAGTGTGTTCAGTGTTTATTTTATTTTCAGTATATTGATAATAATATTTATTTCGTGTGTAAGTATTAGTTTTAAGTAATCTGGCTGAAAGACAGCAACTTAATTTAAATTTAACTGGATCGAGAAGCGAACATTGGACAATATGGCGAATCAGTTCTAGAGACCATGAATGATAAGATATCAAGTGAATTTCCGCAAATTGGTATAGGCCTATTTGACATAAATCTTACATTTAAGAAGAATGTCAATTTAAAAATATATGAAGGTCCTAAGGAACGGAATAACAGAACTGTAAGAAAGTATGTTAGTCAACTTTTATAATAATATGCCTAATATTTCAGAAAAAATCCCCATGCCCCAATTAAATTAAAAACAAGATGACTATAATATATCACAAGATGATATTACTATACAGAAACTTCTTGATGATGATGAGAATCCAAACTGCCAACAAGTTCGTAGAAAAAAACGAAAGTATAATGAAATCAGCAAGCCTCCTCAAATCCTTATGATACACTTATGGATGATACTGAGAATGCAGACAACATAAATTCATCTCAATCAACAAAACCACTTCCACATAAACCACCACCCATATTTATACCGGGTGTAGTTAACGTACCAGAACTAAACAATTGTGTAAAACAAAAACTTTCTGATTTAGATTTCTCACTTAGTTTACTACAACATAATTTAACGTATACCTTAGCCACAGCAACGCGTGGGCGAGACTTATATATATATATATATATATATATATATATATATATATATATATATATATATATATATATATAAACCAAGTCGGATTAGTTACATTATTTATAACTCAAGAACGGCTGGACCGATTTTTATGATCTTTGATTTGTTGGATTTGTTTTCCGCCCCGAATAGCAGATAACTATTAAAACATCAGAAAAATTAACGTAAAAATATTTAAAGGCGATACGACGTTCACCGGGCCAGCTAGTACTAATTATAAAGAATTAAAAAAATACTAAATATTGCAATTGAAATTTCATGTACGAACAATATTTTGTGCGATAATAATAATAATAATAATAATAATAATAATAATAATAATAATAATAATAATAATGACAATAATAGGCTAATACTTATTATAATAATTCTTTCATTCATTTTGAGATTTTTTCTTATTATTAAGGGTTTACCAATCTTAGTAATTATCATGAATTTAAAAAAATATATAATTGACTACGGACTTATTGACTATTTGAAACAAACATTCACAAAATCCCCATAATTAAAGTTCTCGATCGTTCTCTACCCTCTGTGTCTTCATCTGTTACACCAAATTTCCTCTTTCAATTTTGAATGTTATTCATCCAGGTTGTTTTTGGTCTTCTTTTCTGATCCTTCTTTCAATTTTTCATGTTTAGTTGGCCTTTGGTAGTTTTCCATCCTGCATTCTTCGTACGTGTCCATACCATTTCAGCCTTCCGTGTTCATTCTCATCAATTATACTTCTTTCTGCATTCATCCATTTTCTAATTTCTGTATGGTAATAATAATAATAGTAATTATTATTATTATGATAATTAATAAAATTTTTATTATTATCTTTATTATTATAGTATAAATACTTGTTACGCAGGCCGCGGGTTCGATTCCCTGTCTAGAGAGGCTATTGGGTGAGGTTTTTTCGGGTTTTTTCCTAACCCGAAGTCAAAGGTCAGGAAGCTTTAGGGCCAACGATCCCCGAAAATCATCCGGCCATCATCGTCATCATCCTTATCAGTATAATCATCATCGTCCTTCACCGGTGTGGAAAGAAATGGGAAGATACCATACCTATAATTCCCTAGTAAAGCTGCAAAGCATAGCATGGAAATGCTATGATTGCAGTGAAAGACCTGCCGTCGGGCAGAATTACTATGGATGGATAGTCAAATATGACTACATAATTCATGCCCCTATTGACAGTCAATGAACAATCACATTTCAATGATTTTTTATTTAAAGCAATCACAGTCGTTTTTCCACCTCGATTTTATCAGTTTAATTTTATCACCTTAAAATCAAGTTCCTCCTTTTTAACACTATGAATAGACCATAGCATTATTTTACAGTAACACCATGTGGCTACCAGATTGTATATATAGTGCACGAATGTAAACACATAGTTCTTGCGGGGGATAATATAAAAAACATTTGTAGAAATAGATTATACCACAAAAAAAATAAACCACTGTTTGAACTTTCTTAAACGAATTATTTCCCAGCAAATAACGTTGCAGAAAAATATAATTCATATATTTAAATCATAAGACATCATAAATTAATTAATTCCTATAATGTTGGTTATAAATAACTCCACTAGGTTGCATTCTTACAATATTGCGATCCTTTGGCAATAATTAATATGATATGGTAGCAGTGATGAACGAAAGAACCATATAAAGCGTACCAATCGTTTCTCATTTGTTTTCAAACATCGCCGTTTACATTAAATATATAAATATTTTAAAATAACTATAGTTAAATAATTATTTATGTGTAAACAGCTTCATTTTATTCGTTAAATAGTCCTAACAAATGCCACTCTTGATTTCAAATTCTCATAAGTAATGCCACGAGTGATTTCCAAATTATCGATAAATTAACGACTCACAAAGTGAAGAGTGAATTTATCTAGAGAATTTGGAAATCAAGAGTGGCATTTGTTAGGGACTATTTAACGAATAAAATTAAGATATTTAACGAATAAAATAAAATTAATATGGCTATTTAATTCATGCCCCTAATGACAGTCAATGACCAATCACATTTCAATGATTTTTTTATTTAAACTGTTAAGCTGTTTACTCACAAATCATTGTTATCTATAGTTATTTTAAAATATTTATGTATTCAATGTAAACGGCGATGTTTGAAAACAAATCAGAAATGTGAGGTTATGTTCAATCACTGCAACTAAATCATATTATTTATTGGCAAATAAGATCGCAATATTGTAAGGATGCACCCAAGTGGAAAAATAATGAAACACATCAAACTTTATATCATAATCTACATTACGGGTTATTCATTTATTTTTTTAGTAAACAACTCAGTAAAATCAAGGAATCTGTTCATTATTTGCTATATTCAATGTATTTGTTGGAGTAAAATAATGTTTTGTCCTGTTCAGAACATTAAAAAGGAGGAGCTTTCTTTATCACAAAAGCAGGAGCTGATAAAGAGAAATTGATAAAGAGCGAGGTGAAACACGACTGTCATTGGTTGTAAAACAAAATTCATTGAAACGTGATTGGTCATTGACTAGCATTTGTGGCATGAGTTAAATAGTCTAGACTATTTAACTCATGCCCCAAATGGGAGTCAATGACCAATCACGTTTCAATGATTTCTGTTTTACAACCAATCAGAGTCGTGTTTCACCAAATATTTATCAGTGTTATAATTACCATATTAAAGAAAGCTCCTCCTTACAATATTGCGTTCCTTTGGCAATAAATAGTATGATCTGGTTGCAGTGATAAACAAAAGAAGCAGTAGAAGCGTACCTATCGTTTCTCATTTGTTTTCAAACATCGCCGTTTACATTAAATATATAAATATTTTAAAATAACTATAGTTAAATAATGATTTGTGAGTAAACAGCTTAATTTTATTCGTTAAATAGTCCTAACAAATGCCACTCTTGATTTCCAAATTCTCTAGATAAATTCACTCCTCACTTCGTGAGTCTTGAATTTATCGATAGTTTGAAAGTCACTCGTAACATTACTTATGATAAAATATACGAGAAAACCAATTAATGTATGTATCTTGCACTGGGTAATGATGAAGTCGAGGTCAGAGCAAATATAAATTTAGATTTCTTTTAAAAGATGGCAATGTCTGGCAGGTCCTTATTTCTTGTGGTAGGGAATTCCAGTTGAAGATAATATATATATGTAGAGTGATGTCCTATGTTGTGGTATATTAAGCAAGATACTATCTTGTGTTTAAGTTATGGTTTGAGGATAGATACTGGAAACGGGATGATAAATAATAATTGGGAGTCGAGTTATGTAGGATCTTAAAATAAGATAATTAGTGTAAGTTTCTTCTCTCTTTCAGATGTAGCGATGACAATTCCTGGAAAAATGGAAAAATGTGATCGTATTTTGGGACATTAGATATGAATCTGATACACATTTTATGGACACGCTGCAGTTTGTCCGACAATCCGTCACAGAACAACGAAATAGGAAGAATATTGTCTTCAAATTTCGTCTACAACTCTTATCGCCTGTTTATTTGTCCCTATTCCCTTCTCTCCATGTCTCTCTCACACCGCTGCCTCTCTCTCACTTTCTCTCTACTACCTTGGCATATATTTTTCTCAATTTCCGTATTCTCTCCCTTCCTTCTTATTTTTTGTCAAATTCTTGCTTTCCACAGTCAGTTTCATTCACGTTCACTTCATATTCTTCCCTTCTCTATTGGTCTTTCTGTTCTTCTCCCTTTCTATTCTCTACCTTCCATTCTACTTCCCTTTATAAATATTCTCTTTCTCATTTTCCGACTTTTCTTCTGTATGAAATCTAATATCATCATTAATTGTTGTCTGGCATTGGCGTATTGTAACCCACTTCTGAGGTTTGTGCGCCTGGAAAGCGGGGTTACGCTGCCCCATGATATGAGTAATTGTTATGATAATGATGCGCCAGGAGAGGCCTTAATCCTGAATACGCTAATGAAGTGGACATGATGAGGATGATAATAATGACCCGATGATGCTCCAAATATCTTGACATTTGTCTTACAGGTCAGGAAAAATCCCTAAAAACCTAACCCTAGAAACTTGCCCGACCAGTGATCGAATCCGGGCTCGCTGCGTGTCAAGGCAAGATGCTATCTGGAGACCACAGCGGTGGACTCCCAAACATAAATCATGTATCTTCCTTTGCTCCTTATGACTTTTGGCGCCTATTAATTCCATATAAAATAATTATCCAATTGTGGGCCATAGTGAGTTCACCGTCTAAGACCTATGGTGATCTTCCTTTCCACTAGTTGGAATTTTGTTATTGATTTACCATTTCTTCTTCCTGTAAGGTGTGGGAAATTTGTTACACACGTATTTGCTCCTTAAAATAGGATTCATTAATACTTATCTCACTAGATGTTCTAAAATGTAATTTAATTTTTTTTCTAATGTACACAAGAAAGAATTTAGAGTCAAAAGAAACTTATATTAAAAGGAGAACCATTGTGACTTACAGTAGAGAGAATGAAGAACATGCACAAACATTAAACTTAATACGTATAACTAACTCACTGGCACTATCGAACCCATAGGTTCTTGGTCGCGCGGAAATAAGCTCTCAATACATCTCTATCCTGGCTAATGTTTTCAAATCACTCCCTGTATAATCCACTTCCTTCAAATCATAGTTAATGTTATTCTCCCACCTCATTCTTGGTCTACCAACTAGGCGTTTTCACTCTGGCTTTCCTACAAGAAGCTTCCATGCACGTCTTTCATTCCGCATTCATGCCACATGTCCTGCCCATCGCAGTCTACGAGACTTAACTGTTCTTATTATATCCGGCCTCCTACAAAGATAATGCAGTTCACTGTTATGAAGTCTTCTCCATTCGCCTGTCTGTTCATCTTTCTTTGATCCAAATATTTTCCTAAGAACTTTATTCTCAATTACTCGTAATCTCCTCTCCTCCTTAATAATTTATTGTTCATAAATCACAAATAAAAAAAACTTATATACACTTTCACTTATAATATTATTCATTATTCAGTACTTTAAATTGCTCTTGGAGATATTATTTTACGTCGAGTCTCTCTCGACGAGCCATAGCTGAGGATATCGTAACCGTTCAAGAGATTTATTCCGACTGATGCCACACCGAGCGCCAAATTTTAATGAGTATCCAAACTGCAAATTAATGGCGCTTGAGTATGTGCGAGATCAATCTAGTACTGATATTAAAAAGTTGGATATATTGATACTGCAACTAAATGGAATAAACGTCTGCAACCAATTATCTTATTTTTAACAAATGCCTGCAGACGTTGAATTCTGCAATAAGTATCCTTGGCACTATTAGAATGTGTTAGGAAGATCAGTGTAGGCAACACTTACGCAGTAAAAATAAATTATTATTAAGACACAATCTAATACATAAAAATGTATGTTTGTTTGTGTGTTGGTTTGTTTGTACTTTATGCACGGCCATACCGTTGATCCGATTGTGATGAGATTTTTTTCAAAAGTTCAGGAGATTCCCGGGATGAACATAGGCTATAAGAGAGTAAAGATACCTATCTCCTACATCCTTAAAAAAACACCCTTTATAGTAAAAACGTTCCTTTTTTTACCCTTAAAAACTTGTTTAATATTTTTTGCTATTTATTTAAATTTATACTATGTCATTAATAATTTTTTTTCTCGTTCTTTTATATATCTTGTACATATTATGTATTTAACTCGTTAAATCTAGAGTAAATCAAAATACATTATAAATATTAATTGTATTGTATTTATAATATGCAATCGTTTATGTATATTGTAACTTAGATGTAAAACTATTTTTATTGTATTTTTTTAAACCTGGTTGAGTAGCAGACAAGGCCTTGAGACCTTAACTCTGCCAGGTAAAATAAAGCTATTATTATTAAATGGCTTACACTGCCTAAACCATAACAAATACACAACATTATTGTACACTGAATTGAATATCTCAAAAAAGTCTATAGAAAAGTCCGCGATAGCATATGTTTATATTTTAAGCAAAACTCACAATAACAATTTTTTTCTTTCATTGGTATCAAGAAGATCGGGATAAGTAGATTCTCCCGGGCAAGCATAGCAGCGCACGGCGGGTAAGTATTTTATGGATAACTCAAAATAATGAATTTTGTGTTTCAGCTCATTTATGCCAAGTATATCGGGATGCGTATATTTCCGGGCAATGTCGGGTAATCGGCATGGGGTATCTAAAAAAATAACGATATAAATTTATATTTATTTTTCCTTTTACTTATTCAACTAAGTGCAAAAACACATTATCATATATTTAGGTGTAGCAGCGCACGCCGGGTATAGCTAGTAAATGAATAAAAAACGTCATATGACCTTGTCATTAAAAAAATACAAACGCGGTCAAACAGGTACAGACATGTTCTACTAACATAGTAATTACAAGAATGTATTAAACAATCCAACCATCAGTTGTCTTTAACTCTTAATTTCGATAAAATTCATGTAAAAGATTGCTGATTTATAACTCATAAATGGTTTTACGATATTTGTACCACAAATGATTTTCTAATCTAAATCAAGCATATTCAAATATGAGAACCGTCATCAATTTTATTAAGCGAAATTACCATACGCTCTTATTAATAAAATAAATAAATACAGTATAACTTGCTCAAAGCGAAATTGCATGTGGCCAATTCTTTTTCCACATTAGGCAAAATTCCGCATTATAAATAAACTAAAACTTATTAATAATCTTAGATTATAGAGTACCGTGTATGCCTTTTTACAGATGTTGGAGTAATTGTAGTTGCGCTCCCTTTGAAATGTGAAGTACAATAAAAGCTCCTTATTCCCGGTTTCATTATTCGCGGGTTAAAAAATTGCGACACAATTCCTGTATTCGCGGCTAAAATATCTTTATTCGCGGATCCAGTCGGTATATTAGAAGGATTAGTGTCCTTTATTAACCATCAGCTGTTATTTTTTTAACTGCAGGCAGGTGCCAAGACGGCTTTTACAACTAGTGATTTAAACCAAATGGACAAATGATCATAAAAACAAAACAAACCTTATTGTCACTAACCCCCTAAAGTTCATTGTTAAAAGCGGTTGTATTTCACTTGCCGATAAGTACTTTGGTAAATACTTCCAACGCCACCATCTGTATATTATTGTTTCAACTTGTCATTGCAATAATTTTGTTGAATAACACGTGTCTCGTTTGCTTTGTTGCAAGTTTATCGAGTAAAATGAAAGAAAAATTAGTACTGAAGAGAAAGCGATTGGTGTTGCCGCTTAAAGTAAAAATATAAATGCTTGTCTGTTTATACGCGTTGGCGGGTCGTTTGCGTCTATATCACGCTGTTTCAATGTTAATGAATCAAAAAATCTGAAGACAAAATAAGGAATTCTATAGAGAATTCACAACTGAATATCAATCTTAATTGAAAGGCCTTTTAAAAGCGGCAAAACAGGAAAAAGTACTAAGTTCTTTAAGTCCTTGCCTAAACCTGACAATAATAAATAAGAGAAATGGTTCAAAATCTATCATTAATTGGTTTTATTTTTATAATTTTTATTTGATTCTTTAACCTTGGAACGTATCCTCTATATAAGTAAAGTGATCCCACTACAGGCCTCAGGAGGACCTTGGGTTAGTAGGAAGTTAAGGCTCCCACTTTTTCCGGACAATCGGCACTTGATGTCATCCGGATTATCAGCCTACGTGACGGCCGCCTTTACCTCCAGAACAAATGTCTGGTACTCATTTCCGTTAGAGGCTGAGTCGACCCTAGGACCATAGTGCCGCTAGAATGTTTGGGTCAGTTTAAAAATCTTGACCCCACCGGGATTCGAATCCTTGACCTTCCGACTTTTAGCGCACTGCCTTAACCACTACGCTATGGCGTGCGCCGATACCCATACAAATTACCATTGCATATTCGCGGTATCTGAATTCGCGGCATATTTGCGGAACATATCCCCCGCGAATAAGGAAATTTTACTGTAGTATGTATGAGCGACTTCGACGATAACGCGCAAGAAAAACAGTCCCGTTTCGTCAGCGTTAAAAATATCTCTTAGGCGCGTATCCTGAAATTGCAGTTTCGTTTCCGCTCACTAACTATACTTACGTTCACATCCTTTGATTCCCCCCAAATTTCATTCCACACTACATAGTGTCGTCTTTTAAAACTCTCCAGCCAACCTGAGGATGCCTTGAAACTGTTATTCCCTAGGGATTTAGCAACAGCTAGAGCTTGATTTTGGAGCATTGGTCCGGAAATTTGGAGATTTATCTTCAATCACTTTCACTTTTTCGTTTAATGGCAATGTTACATATGTTTTAGCCACATTGGCTCAACTGCACTTCTACTACTGCTTGGTTTTTCAGTTATATTGTTGTAAACTATAGCTCTTATTCTGTATTTACTAACATTATTTAATATTTCAAAATTTTTCAAACAATTTTTATAACATTGTTAGACAATTTTGAAGTATTTATTTAAATATGCAAATCATAATATTATGACACTGTTAGTCAATATTTGTGATGCTAACTGCTATTTTCTCCACAGAGTACATTACTTAGTCTGTGATTTTTCGATCGCTGGTTGGATCGGTTTTAGGGAGTGATAAGTAAGTGTACACCCATTTTTAATAATCGTTTGGTAATTTTAATATTTTTAATATATTTTTAACATAGATTTGGGGGATTTATTGCAAATATTGTTAATTTAAATTTCATATCGACGGATAGTAATCGAGGATGATAATCAATATGTGGTTCGATTGTGGATTATCGCTGGCTCTATAAACTCTGGGGCATACGCACTGTTGTTCTATAGGACTAAAAATATTTCACGCTAGTTTAAGTGCAGGTATACCGCCATCTTTATTTCATAAATTCAAAACGATACCCGTGAAAGATCGGTCTCCGAACTTAAAGTAATTTAAGATTTCACGGTGCAATGATTATTTGTAAGACAGGTTTTCGCATAGCGGGTGTGCAGTGAGGTCGAAATAAAATTTCTCTAAGTCACACAGCGGCAGGAATCATTCCTTATTATTTGTTTGGCCTAACGGGAATATAATGAAGTGGAAATTAATTTATTTCTCTGTCTTTCCGCTTTATAATTTTTTTTATGAATTGTGTAGAAATATAATTCGGTTTCTGCGTTGGACAGATTTCGTTTTACGCATAATAACAACACGTAAAATTACTATTATTTCGCAGGGACAAGTAAATTTGTTCACATTGGACAGATTTCTGCATAGTTCACGTTTCGTATTAAACAAGTTTTACTGTATTATCATATTATAAATATAAGTATTAATTTAGTACTTTTGTATTTCTTCAGGTTAGTTGCATATATCTTGTGAACATATATTTTTTTCTAAGATGGTTAATATAAACTACAGGAAATATGTACTTGCAAATTTTAACCGTAATATTTTCAATCTTGGCGCTCTGATGTAGTTAGCAATTTATTTGTGCTAATTGTGTGCATTAGATTACAATCAATTCATCAGGAGATAACATGTGACACTGTTGATAGTTATTCGTAAGATGAGAACGATAAGGTACATATCCCTTAGTATATCCGATAGAGTGGGTTACATACCGGGACTTGGTTTTACCTAATTTTCCCGTATCTTCATCATATAGCACAAGCATTGTCTACACAAGCACACACTCTAAATGTATACTCATCCTACACTCCTCTCTCTACACATGGAATACACGTACACATCAGCTATGAAACATGGTAATACATTCAATCGCTGTCAACATATAAAAACGCCAGGTTTCTAGATTTTATAGATTTTTTATAGATTTACAATGTTAAGCGATTCCGGGCTATGTGGCCGTGGTCCATTACTGGTGTTCCTACCAGACGTTTCTCCCTCAATTGCGGAGGGCATCTTCAGTGGCGAGTATTTCTAGGTGTTGTCTCCTGGTCGGAGGCTCGACTGTGAATTCACACTCGAGTATCCGACCAGGAAACACCTAGAAGTACTGGGCACTGAAGATGCCCTCCGCAGTTGAGAGAGAAACATCTGGCAAGAACACCAGTAATGAACCACGGCCACGGTCATTCGACATTATGATTACCGGTCGTGAAAGCCTGCACTCAATTTTTATAGATTTATTTAGCCTGTTGGAGTTAAGGCCATGCGGCCTTTTTTCCACCCACCAGGACAAACATATGTTACATTTAAATACAAAAATAATTCCAATAATATTAGGCTACATGCCAAAAAGATAAATTTTAGCCATCACAGTAATTTTATCAAAGCAATCACAGAATTTAGAGACATCACAAATTACAAACAGATATCACTTAACACTGATATTAACCAAACTCCTAGAGAAATACTTGTAACACGAATACACCAACCCTTAAACTGACACCTACCCAAGACGCAAGAATGTAGCGGCGTGGTTGCGACAGACAAATTTGCATTCCTACAACATTAGTTGCTACAGAATAACGCTCATTGCTCCGAACGCCAAAATAGTATTCCACACGATATGGCTGGACGCACGTTATCCTTAGTGTAATGCATAAAGGCTCGTTTCCATTTTGACATGTTCCAGGCACAAGACGCGCAACATGCCCCGGCACATGTTGCGCGTTATTGTTTCTACAATTTTCAATTTCCTGCGGCATCTGCAACATTACTATAGAAGTTTGGAGAGAAAGACTACAATTTAAATTTGTACAATGAATTAGATACAGTGCTATCCAGTGTTTCTTGAGGCTCATATGTATTAGAATGACATGGACAACTCATCTACTTTAGTTTTCGTGATAATGACAGACGCAAACTATGAATTTATAAAAACAAAAGGCGAAAACGACCGAGATGGTGGATTATAAGTTTTTTTAGAGAAAATATATTCGAAAGAGTTGCTTTTTTCTACTTTAGTTTTTTCTCTCAAGTATTGAGACCTCATTGAGTGAAGTTTCTTCACAACTTCTTGAAGAGTGCATTCCATACCATCAGAAATCCATTGCAGGACATCGTTTCTATTGTTACAGTTCTTATGGCTGGAATTTGTTATATTCCACAGCCCTGTCTCCTGTTCATATATTTCAATAAGTTTCTCCACTTTACATTTAGACAACTCCATTACAAAAAAGAAAACGGCTTTGACACCACCGAAAATACCACAACCACAAACAAGAGAAAACGTTTGAACTTATACTCGCAGCGCAAAGTCTGCAAGACAGCGGATATAAACTGTACTGCGCATGCGCGTGTCCTTGGGACATGTTGCAGTCTGTTTCCATTTTCTGCGACACATGTTGATCGCCGCAGTCGCTTGGCACATTTTTTGTTCTCGGCACTTGTGCCGAAACATGATGCATACTGTTTCCATTTCAACAAATTTCGGGCACATGTGACGGCACATGACGCTCAACATGTTGCGAGATAAATTTGTAGTAATGGAAGCCAGTCTTTACGAGCACATACAAGATAGAGCGCCAAGAGTCCATATGGAGCAAAAATAATTCACGTCACATATTTCCACCATATTCTTTCTTATAGAATTGAGAGCGGTGGGATAGCGAGCGAGCAAAGAACCAGAAACTTTAAGATGTAGAGGTACAAATATAAAATAAAATATGACTATATATAATACTATAGAGTGCGCAAGCCTCCACAGTAAAACACAACACGACATTCACTAGGGGAGCTGGGACATGTCAAGAATTTTATGGAATCTGAGTATTCGACATTCAACAACCGACAACGACCAACATACTTTTATGTCTGAGCCAATTCAGACAATATTTTCTGGTCCTCGGTCAGAGAAATTCGGAACTCAACTACTACTACTATACACAAGGAACCGTCAACAAATGGAGAAGATACATCAACCAGACTTAACGTTATTCAAGTCAACATTTCACAAGAAACTGAGATATTCATATATATATATATATATATATATATATTGATATAGAAAAATGGACAAAAATAACACCATCAGATGCAGTAAACACAAACAAAATATTCATAGTTAAATGTAGGAAATAACATTATGAGGATCTTATTCATGAAGAATGAGTCGTTTTCATGAGTCATTATGACTCGTGGAAGGGATGTTTCCTTTTGAAAACTGCAGTTCCCATGTTTAAGAAAACATAAAATATGAGGTAAGATATAAAAATGACTCATTCTTCCAGAAATAAATATACCTAGGTTACATTATAAAACACGATATAACACTAATATAGCCAGGTTATATAAGAACATCTATAAAATCTGAGGACTCTGTTTACCTAACACCAACAAAACTAACTGAAAAAAAAAATGTCACGCTACTCTCATAAACACTGATATTCTATACACTTCCCGTCATCTCCAGAAACAAATTAGGTAGTTAGGGTCTTTCGAAACACGATCACTACGCGAAAATCATGCGAACGTACTGATATACCAAGTAGTCGATCTATAATCACCAGGAAACTACATGAGACAGAGAGACAATTTAGGCTTTCGGGACAGGTCGAATTTATTTAATTTGACCTTACAATAGCATACAGAAAAATTCCCGAATACCTTGTATTAAATTCCACAATTATTCACTATGTAATTATTTTCGCTTTGGTCTCTCAAAAACACATTTCACCTTTTAGTTAACTAATTCACAATCGCAGAAATATTATCCTGCAGCACTACGTTTCTCTGCAGATCACAATATGTTCATCGTCTACAGATCACAACTAGTTCTCGTGAATGACTAGTTAGACCACTCGCAGGTGCCTCGTATGCGGCAATCGAACTATCTGGAAGCTTATCCCAATCCTTCTCTAAAGGGTTTCTTAAGAGGCTGAACATCCCAGAAAGTAATGGATAGATGCATCTGGAAAGCACCCAATAGACGTCCCGTCTCATGTGTCTCAAAACAAAAATCACTACTGTTTTATAAAGCAAGACTTGAGTCTTGCTGCCGGCCACGTAATTCAAAATTTGGTTATTTGAACAACCAGAACAACTATGTGCCACAGTGCTCCGTCCTAAATGTGCTCCCTTGTATGAAATATTAACATAATTATGTAGATCTAAGGCCAGCAGCCGGCTGGTGGGGCATGGGCATTCTAGGCATGTCGTAATATGGAGAGACAGAGAGGGAGAATGAGATAGCAATGTAACTAACTTTACGTTACTTAATTAGATTTCATTATGTAAGAGAATCGAATAAATAAGGCGAGTCGGTTGTATCTTACATCATAAAATTTGAGTTCTTTAAGGACATGTTTCAAAACACTTCTGTTTCATCGTCAGCTTGTCTAGACTGACAACAGACTTACCTTATTTATTAAGAACCTGATAATATTACTTATTGTAATTTTATAATACCAGGATCTGTTTCAGGAGAATTCCTAATATAAAGTATATTTGAATTTTCCATAAATTCACTTTAATAAGTGTTTTAATACTTCTTCCGTATTATTTGATTTTCTCACCTGCTTTTGTGGCGAAATTATGTATTCATGAACGCTAAGAGAATATTTATCTAAGAAATGTGGTGTGGTAGAGAGAGAAAGAGAGAGAAAGAGAGAGAGAGAGAGAGAGAGAGAGGGGGGGGTAGAGAGGAAGCCTTTTGTGGATTGTGACTTTGAAGTCGCAGGAGATTTTGTTCATCTATATCTGTATATTACAGGAATCTCTATAGGCAAGGAAAATAATGTGTATGTGTATGTCAGAGAGAGAGAGAGAGAGAGAGAGAGAGAGAGAGAGAGAGAGAGAGAGAGAGGGAGAGAGAGAGGGAGAGAGAGAAAGAGAGAGAGAGAGAGAAAGAAAGAGAGTATGGAAGAGGAATTTCTAAAGACTAGGAAAATAAAGTGTGTTTTGTGTGTGTGTGCGTGCGTGTGTGTGTGTGTGTGTGTGAGAGAGAGAGGGGGGGCAGAGAATGAATTCAGTCAAACATCCAAAACGTTTGTCAGGTTAAGACGAGACGTTTTCATATTGGAGAGACGAGAATTTTTCTTCCTTCTGCCAGTTAAGAGTTTTCTTGTACTGCACTCAGATTTCTAGCAATTTCCTCTGGGATCCTCTGCACACACACTATGTGGAAGGAAGGTAGTGTCTCTTATTCACACGTCAGATGTCGTGGTGTAAAATTTCCAGCAACTCAAATCATCAATAAATACTTTAGGAAGAATGCTGCCGCCTTTCGTTTCAACCTCTCAAAAGCTGGAATTGTCAATATTCTTATAACTCACCGTACACCTTTAGAGTAACTCGAGATGCATAAAACTTGTTCTTGTAAAGTGCCATATAAATATCTTACTTTTAAGGTGGAATACAATAACATACAGATATAAGAGAAAACATTATTATGGAAATTATTCTACCTATCTCTGCCATAACACAAGGGTTTGTAAAGAATGAGAGAATACGATTAATCAAATTCCCGATTATTCGTAAGCGATTGTTCTACTTCATGGATTTTCTTGATACCTATTAAAGGAAAAGTAAAAATGTTTATATGAAATTATTATTTTTTTTTATTGCGGATGAGCCCATGTAGGAATACGCAAAATACTTAGAGGCGTTTCCTTTGAGCCCAAATGTCTTTCATTCTTTTGCTATGAGCTTGTTTTCTATCATCTGTTCAAGTTGTTCCAATTTTTTTCTTCGGTTTGTCCTCTTGGTTAACTTGCCACTTATTCACCTTAATTCTAAATATATCTCTGTTTGGGATATCTTCTTTAGTAATTCCTGCCAATATTATTATTATTATTATTATTATTATTATTATTATTATTATTAATATTGAACAAGGTAGCTCATTCGGTAAGACATTTGGTGGCTGAACTAGTTTGGGTTGAGCAGAAAGGTGGATATTATAATTTTTTTGATTGCACCTTTTCTATTCAATCTGAACAGTTCCCTAACGAAAAACTCAGCAGAAGCGCACACGGCTAGCCATTCAATGGCTTTCTCGTTCCGTTTTTTGGCTTGTATAGTGTTCAATGATTAATTTGCACTTTTATTATTCCAGTATGCTATTAATATTATTGTTATTAGTATTACCATTATTTAATTAAGCAGAAGATCCTATATATATATATATATATATATATATATATATATATACATATGTGTGTATGTGTCCACCGCTGTTGTCTCCAAGTAGCGTGCTGCCTTGTCACGCAGCGGGCCCGGGTTCGATCCTCAGAGTCGGGACAAGCTTCCTGGGTGACGTTTTTCGGGTTTTTTCATCACCTGTAAGACCAGGCCGCTTACGGCTCAAAGGTCCCGAAAATCATTCGGCCATCATCATCATCATCCTTATCATTATCATCACCATCCTTCACCGGTGTGGAAAGCAACGGGAAGCTACCACCCCTATAATTCCCTAGTAAAGATGGAAAGCATAGCATGAACATGCTATGATTGCAGTGAAAGACCTACCCTCGGGCAGAATTACTATGGATGGATGGATGAATATATATATATATATATATATGAAACACAGACAAACAGTTATATAAGACAATTCATTTTAAAAGAGCATAGGGATAATGGGACAAAGGTTAAAAGGAAATTACAGATTACATACACGTACACACAAAAAACAATATATATATATATATATATATATATATATCCATCCATAGTAATTCTGCCCGAAGGCAGATCCTTCACTGCAATCATAGCATTTTCATGCTATGCTTGCAGCTTTACTAGGAAATTGTAGGTGTGGTAGCTTCCCTTTGCTTTCCACACCCGTGAAGGATGATGATGATAATGAGAAGGATGATGATAATGATGATGATGGTCATAGGTTGGGGGACCGTTTGGGCCTTAAAGTTTTCCTGACATTTGTCTTACAGGTGATAAAAAACCCTGATAAAAAACTCGCCCAGAAATCTGCCCCGAACGGGGATCGAACCCGGGCCCGCTGCGTGACAAGTTAGCACGCTACATCGAGACCACAGCGGTGGACTATATATATATATATACTGTAGTTTGGAAATTCAACAAAAACTTAGAACAAAAACTTATGTCGATGGAAATGGATTTCTTGAGGAGAGCAGCAAGATGTTCAAAATTAGACAAAATAAGAAATACTGTCATAAGAGAAAAATGAATATTGGTTATTCAATAGTAGATTATGTACGGTATAAGCAATTAAATTGGTAGGGACACGTACGACGAATGCAAGAAGAAAGATTACCGAGGAAAACATTGGAATGGTGTCCTCCTGGAAGGAGGAGAGGAAGACCTCGAAACAAGTGGATGCAGGAAATAAGAACTGGAATGAGAGCAAGAAGACTGTAGGACACGGTTGGAGAGAGACGAGTGGAGAAGAAAAATCAAACTTTAGGCACAGAAAGATGTGTAAACATTAAAATTATGTATATAAATAAATAATATATATTATATATCTTATATATAAAATTAATGTTTGTTTGTTTGTATGTTTGTTTGTTTGTTCATTCGTACTTTATGCCCGGCCATACCATTGATCCGATTCTGATGGGTTTTTTGCAAAATGTTCTGGAGATTCCCGGGATGAACATAGGCTATAAGAGAGTTGTGATATTCAACTCCTACACCCTTAAAAATCGCCCTTTGTAGTGAAAAACGTGAAAAAACAGCTCTTTGGACGTTTAAATGGCATACGCTGCCTAAACCATAAGAAATACACAAAATTAATGTACACAGAATTAAATATCTCAAAAATCTCTACAAAAAAGTCCGTGACAGCATATGTTTATCTCTTACGGATAACTCGCAAAAACCATTTTTGTCTTTCATTGATACCAAGAGTCCCTTATCTCTTACGGATAACTCACAATAACCATTTTTGTCTTTCGTTGATACCAAAAGTCCCGCGCCGTAGCCGAGTGGTTAAGGCAAAAGAAGTCTTGGCGCAGAACTACGGGACATACGCTGGTTCGAGTCTCTATGGGGCAAGAAATTGTTCTCATGGAATTTCGGCCAGTATGGGACCGGTGCACAGTGGGTCAGAATTCAAATCTAGCTGGGGGAAAAAAATGAACTATTTCGACTCACTCTCATCATTTTTTTTCACTCTAATATAATTGTTATACGACGGTTCTTAACTTATCTGCAAAGGAGGATACAATTTTAATGTTTATGAAGACAATATAAACATCGGAAGTTGCCGATGATTAAGAACTCATCTGGTCTATATTCCAGTTGTGTTATTAGCGTTGTGTTTTCAAGTTCAGTGAGCTTTTCTTCTTATTCTATATGGATACTTCACCTCAAGGTTTGTAATTTTATTGATATATTTAATGTGTTTCTATTTAACCAGATATTATGCTAAATACATGTGGAATCATACCTTCCAAGCACTAAACAATTTACACAATCATCTTATTTTAAATTGAGCTACAAAGCAGTGGGGGTTCCAGGGAGGGGACCATGACCCCCCGAGAATTTTGTAAAGATAAATATGATTCTAATTAATGAACTATTATCGTGCACTTAAAAAATCAAATAAACGTCGGTGTATTAAGTAGCAAAGAGCGTTGCTGATCGGTCACGAGTAAACTGGTGATCGAGTTTCTCGTGTATATATATGTAATTCTTCTGTATGTGTATTTGTCACTGAAACGCTCCTACACGAGTTGACCGATTTTGATTAAATTTTTGTGTGTGTCTGAGTCCCTAAAACCATTAGTTGTAGGAGTTCACCTGAAGTGAAAATTGAAACATCGCTCTAGTGGTCACATTTTTCGACGCTTGACAACTCAATATTGTTTTAAAATTGAGCGAAATTCCGCAATTAGAAGTGGAGGTTTACTTGAAATCCGAAATTAAAAACTCTTGTATATCGATACTGGACCAATTTGGATGTTTTTTTTCTGTGTGTTTGAATGGGTCCCTGGATGGTTTAGATTCACAATTGGACTTGGTATGTGGCGCGGCAATCGGGTTATAGGATTTTTTTTATGTCAGATGCGTAGTCATCTGCATTATCGTTATGTTCCGACATAACTATGTGACGTCATAATTCACACTTCTTGAGCCACAACAGATGGCTGTAAGAGGTTTTCTTGCGAACTTATTTAATAATATCTAATTATGTCCTAATTTCTGAATTTTATGGTAAAAAAGTAACATATTTTTATCGTCCGCCCATGACATGAGTCTGCAGGGTACGCTAGTATATATATAAAATAAATAAGAAAACATTCTTCCCATCTTCATGTCTAGAAAATGAAGATAGTAAATACTTCTAGGCTAAAAAAGTAATTAAACAATTTAATAATATCAAGCAGTGAGGAGAAAATTTCAAAAAATAATGTTTTAAAATATAAATTTGTGTTAATTATATTTCACATAGTTTAAATTAAGAGCGAAATATAAAATGATTGATTAATTATTATTTTGTTGATGAAATAATGTATTATTAAGCAAAATTATTTGCATCACATATATTGGCTTCATTTGGAGCCTAATGAAATAAACGGGATAAACTATCATTTGATAATGAACATTAAACGTTTCTGAAAACAATTATTCTATCTTATATTAAGTTAAATTCATTAAGCTATTTTAAGTTAATTTAGAGTATGCATTAAGTTCTGTACGCAATCCATAATTTATTGTTCAACACATGTAAATCGTAAGCAGTTTCTCGATACTCGTTGCAAAAAAATACAAAATGTTGTGCTTCTTCAACATGAAAAAAATTAAAATATTTAAATAATTTTTTTGAATGAAATATTTAAGCTGAACTTTAAATATCTTGTACATTAGACATAACTAAATAACTAACTCACGGACACTATCAAACTCGTAGCTTCATGTCCGCGCGGACATAAGCTCTACATATATATCCCTATTCCTGAGCTAATATTTTCCAATCATCCCCTGTATAATCTACTTCTCTCAAATCATGGTTAATGTTATTCTCCCACCTCATTCTTGGTCTACCAACTGGGCGTTTTCCCACTAGTTTTTCTACAAGAAGCTTCCATGCACGTCTTTCAATCCCCATTCGTGCCACATGTCCTGGCAATCGCAGTCTACGAGACTTAACTGTTCTTGTTATATCTGGCTTCCTATAAAGACCAGGTAGTTCACTGTTATGAAGTATTCTCCATTCACGTGTCTCTTCATCTCTCTTTGGTCCAAAATTTTTCTTAAGGACTTTATTCTCAAATGCTCGTAATCTCCTTTCTTCCTTTAAAGTAAGAGTCCATGTTCGCATATAATATAACTGGTATATTAATAGATTTATATATTTTCAGTTTAACGTTTTTTGAAAGAAGTAGGGACACCAAGGGTCTTCTGTAATGCATAATAGCACGCATTTCCAGAATTGAGCATATGTTTAATTTCTTTGTTCATCTCATTCCTATTTGTGATTATTTTTCCTACGTATTTGAATTCAGCCACTTCCTCAAAATTTCCCTAATTTCTCATTAGCTGTCGATTTCCATTATATAATGTATTTCTATGTGTGTCCATATATTTAGTTTTATTTGTATTTACTTTCAGTCCCAATTTCTTAGTGTTATTCAATATTGTGTGCGTGTTGTCCTTTAGTATCTCCTCGCTATCGCATAATAGTACTACATCATCAGCATAAACTAACAACTTATTAATACCATTGAGTTGTAGGCCTTCTTCAGCCTCTAAAGATTTAATGGCATGCTCTAGTACAAAATTAAATAGTAGAGGAGATAGTACATCTCCTTGCTTCAACCCATTCTGGATTTCAAAAGTGTCTGATAACTGTTTGCCTACACGCACCCTACTCTTTGTGCCATTTAAACACATTCGTATAAGTCTAACTAACGTTTTAGGAATTCCGAACTCTAGCAGGATACTATATAACTTCTCCCTCTTAATTTAATTTAATGTCTTTTTGAAGTCTACATATAGTTGATGTACAGTACCATTATATTCCCATTTCTTTTCTAAAATCTGTCTTATACTAAAAATCCTATCTGTTGTAGACACGTTTCTTCTAAATGCACATTGATGATCTCCTAGAATGTCATCAATATAATGAGTAAGTCTGCTTACTAATATATTTGTTAGAATTTTGTAGGCAGTTTTAAGTAATGAGATTGCCCTATAGCTGTTGCAATCAGTTTTATCTCCTTTCTTATAACGTGGTACGATAATCGATTCTTTCCATTCATCTGGAAGAGCTTTTTTATCCCAAATAATATTAAACAACCGGTGTTCTTGGCCATTAATTTTCCTCCCCCTGATTTTATCAGTTCTGCTGGGATCTCATCTGAACCTGATGCTTTATACATCTTTAATTTTTCTTTCGGCATTTCAACCTCTAATGCACGTGGTTCTGCAACTAGCATTTCTGCTGTCTGTAAATTATCCTCTTTAATATTCTGTTCTGTATGTACATTTAATAGCTGAAAAATAACATCTTCATCTATTTAATATACTCCTGGAATCTGTAATCATATCCCCATTTTCATTCTTAATAATGTTTGTTCTAGCCTGAAACCCTTTCTTCTCTATCCTAATTCCCTGACATAATTCTGTTATGTTCCTGTTTTTGGCATTCGTTTGAAGATCATTAATCGTCTCTCTCAAATATTCCACCTTTTTACCCTTTATTAACCAGGTAGTTTCCCGTCTAATACTACCCAATTACTCTAAACTTACCTCATTTGGCTCGTGTAACCATTTAATGTTTGCTAGCTTTCTTTTGTTTATAATGTCGGCACATTCCTCATGAAACCATTTCTTGTTTTGCCTCTTTTTTAAATAACCAATGCTTTCTGATGCTGACAATTTAATAGCATATCTTATAGCCTCCCATTCCTTATTTATATCAGTTACTTCTTCGTTTGCCACATTGTCATCCGAAGATTCCAGTACTTCAAATATATTAGCAATTTTAATGTGATATTCTTGCCGCATTTAATCATTTTTCAAGTTCTTTAATTCAAATTTATCAGAATCATCTTTAGCGTTGTTCCTCTCATAAGCGAGAGCCGTTGTCTGATTTTCACCCTGGCCAGATGATTCTGAATTGCAGTCTGTCCGTCTAACTGATCTAACATTGATGATGCTACTGTGTCAGCGTTTGTCCACTAATACATGATCTATCTTGTTCCGAGTTTCGCCATCTGGAGACGTACGTGTGTATTCAAGAATATCCTTATTCCGAATGGTTATGCTCTTATCAATGAGATTCTTTGATGTGACGAAGGTGACTAATCTAACCCCATTGTCGTTACTATCTTTATGAAGACTGTATTTGCCTATTGTTGGTTTGAATATATCTTCCCGCCCCACATTTTCATTAAAATCTCCTAACACAATTTTCATATGACATCATGAAAGGCTATCAAATACGCATTCTAGTTCTTCATAGAACTCATCCTAGATCTTGTGAACATTATCTTCTGTGGGAGCATGTACACTTAGCGACAAAAAGAATGGGCCGACTCTTGATCTCAAATATTTCAAGTTTCAACGCGCGATTCACACGAGTAAATTAACTGCACAGTAGAGCTAAGATACGTTTCCCTTCTTCGTTTCCCTTCTTCGTTTGAAGGCTACGCTTAGCCCAGTGCTTAGTGGTTTAATTCGTATGCAAAAGCTCACAGGTTTGATTCGCGATGAGGTTAATTTTTTTAATTGTTAAAATTATTTCTATTTTATTCTGTATGTCCATTCTTAAAGAAAAAACGTTCTAACTATTTGAAAGTATTACTATTTTTATGGTTTATTAATTAATTTATTTATAAACAGGTTTACAATGTAATAAAATATCTTCCTCTGCCCAAAGCTTTTTAAATGTTTATCTTCATTCTCCATTCTTCCAGACGTAGCTCCATCATACCTCTCCTTACATCATCCATCCATTTAAATCTAGGTCGACCACTCTTTCCTTTCCCAGGTGGAATCCATTCCAAAGATAGTCTGGGTAATCTTTTCTTTGGCATCCTACATGTATCACCATACCATTCTAGTGTCTGCATCTCACTAAATCTAATATTGCATTTTGCACTTTCATTTGATGTCTGATGATTGTATTTCTGATTTTTTCCAATTTAGAATGTCTAGTTGAGCTTCTAGAACAATCCATTTCAGTAGACATAAGCTTTAAACTCAAATTTTGATTCAACTGCTAAGTTTCTGCACCGTATGTTAGCCTGCTTCGAATTATGGATTTATAAATTCCTAGTTGGGTATCCATTCATATCTTCTTATCCCACAAAACGCCGTTTAACATTGTTATTACTGATCTGCCTTTTTTTATTCTATATTTTATGTCTTTTCTTGGGTACATTTTGAGTTAATTTTGATCCACAGTTAAATTAATTAATTTCGTCACATTCATTGGTACATCCCATTATTATTATTATTATTATTATTATTATTATTATTATTATTATTATTATTATTATTATTATTATTATGGATTATATTTTTATTGTCCATCGTCTATGGGCTATTATTATGCTGGAATTAACATATATAAACTAAATATTTTAACTGAAGGGTGGAACTTTTCCCTCACTAATACGTATTATATAAATGAACACATACATGTATGAAGCTATATTATCTTTTATTACATACATTTATAGCATTATTATTAAAACGTGGTATTGCACACACAATTAAATCTATACCGGTAGCTAAATAGTGTTACAGAGTTTACGAAGGCAGGAATATTACTTAATATAGTGTAAAGTGGACGTAGATTACGTGGCAGGAATTAAATATTATAGCGCTTATAGGATGTATTTTGCGAAAATACAAATGAATAAAAAATGTTGAAGGATTCGAACCCTGGCTTTGATAGATATTTCATCTTCTTGTAAGTGGTTTAACGATCTACGCTACTCGAACGGCGGATACTAGTTGTCTAAATATTATTTTGTCTTGTACTTTATTTGAAATGTCGCAATTTGAGTAATATTGCATTTGTCGAACACCCGTAAATATCTAGAAACATGTCTCCTTCACTGTTCATTAACTATTTAAGACGATTAAAACCAAATACAGTGTATTTAAAACATTTAACAGTGCGTTACCTCGTGAATCATAGCTTTAGCTTTTGGAACATGCACAGTGGGCCATTACAGGGACTCTGTTTGAAGTGACTCATTGTTTTTGTCGCTAAGTGTACGTCGGTGTCCATAACCAATGGAAAGCGAGCAGGTCACATGGTTTTGTTTTGACGAGGTTCACTTTAAGAGCGGACAGGGTATAGATACCAGAACAACTGGGTGAATAATTTGCGATGAATGAGTTCAGATAGAATTCCCAAGGGAAGAGATCTCTGGACCGTCCAAGAAAATGCTGGATACAAAATTCATCAGTGAGATCATAACAGGTCTATAGGTCTAAGACTTGGTTGGATGAAGAAGAACTATATATATATATATATATATATATATATATATATGCGTGTGTGTGTGTGTTTCTGTACGTGTATTTATCACTTTACTCTATTGATTTTGATGAAATGTTTTGTGTGTGTCTGATTGGGTCCCTCGATGGTTTAGATTCACTCTAAAACCATTAGGTGTAGGAGTTTACCTCGTGTAAAAAATTAAAAATCGCTCTAGCGATTTTTCGATTCTTCACAACGAAACTCAGTATATCCTTTTAAAATAAACCGAGGTAGGTATTATCAAAAATGAGCGAAATCCGAGCAATTAGAAGTGGAGGTTTACTGGAAATCCAAAATTAAAAACTGCCTAAACGACTGGATCGATTTTTTTTTTGCGTGTTTGTGTGGGTCCATGGATGGTTTAGATTCACAATTGGACCCGGTAGGTGTCAATGCGATCGGGTTATAGGATTTTTTATACCATAGGTGGCGCTGAAGTTGAATTCTGTGATATTAGACGTATGCAAATTCCATTGTAGCTTGGCGCTGTTAAATCAATCTATCCTGCAACTTTCTGAGAAGTTAATTAATAATAACCTGTAACTCTCTATTTTCAGTGCTTATTTTTGTCAATTATTGTATAAAAGGGTTCGATCCCCGGTCGGGGCAGTTTTTCTGGGTGAGATTTTTATCGGGGTTTTTCCTCACCTGTAAGGCAAATGTCAGGAAAACTCTAAGGCCCAAACGGTCCCCGAAATCATATGGCCATCATCATCATCATCCTTATCATTATCATCTTCATCATCCTTCACTGGTGTGAAAAGCAACGGGAAGCTACCACACCTAGAATTCCCTAGTAAAGCTGCAAGGCATAGCATGAAAATTCTATAATTGCAGTGAAGAACCTGCCCTCGGGCAGAATTACTGTGGATGGATTGTATAAAATTCACGGAGTGTTAACCCTTAAATTGGCAATGTATCCTACAGAACATATCAGTTGGTTTAACTTATTTAATATTTTTAATAAAACAGAAGAAAATAAACGAATAGAAAGAACTTAAACGTGTGCCGGATTAGACAGTATACATACTAATAATAGTTATGGTTGATCTCGTTTTCACTGCGGCCCACCGCATTTAAATGACTGATACGATAAATTAGTATCTTGTCAATTTAACCCAATCGCTTTAGGTTTATTGTATATCTGGCTTAACTTGGCAAAGAGACAGATGGATATATAAGGGCAGATCCTTGATCGCATTCGCCCAGTTACAAAAGAAAGAACCCACCCTGTTGTCAGTTTTCGTCTTCCCCATTACTCCTATTAATATCTGGTGAAGAAAAAACGACAACACTGGTGCGAGTGAGAGAGGTGAGCACAGTTGTCTCTTTCTACAAATTTCTTGCAAAGTTAAGCCAGGCGGATAATAAATACTCAATGAATTTTCCCAGAAACCGGATTAAAGTTACCGTAAATTATATTGTCTCTTTTCACACATTCAAAACAAAACATATATAACGGTACTTGAGATCACAATAAGGGTGAAGGCAAATACACATTCCTCTACTATTCATAAATGTTAACGAAAGTTTACCCTCCCAGGGGATGTACAAAATATTGCAAAAAATATATAACATAAAGTTAAGCAAGTGTACATCATATCCTGAGTTGAAGGCCATTTAACTGCCGGCGAGTCTACCTCCTCTTTTGAGGCGAATGGGTTAAGGGTTAAACAGTTCATCGAAAATATTTAAGTGTTAAACGGTTCATCGTAAATATATAACGTTCGGACAGCACAACGTCTGACGGGTCCGCTATACTTTGTCCAGCCTAAGAAACACACTTGAAGAAAATAAATCCACGAAGCAAATGACTGCTGCAGTTACTGCGATTCGTTCATGGCCAAAGCGCAGTTCAGCGGAAGCGAAAAAATAGATCATGCACTCGTTTAATGTAATTACGTATTTAAAGCTATTTATGTTAACTACAGTGAACACCTACATGTTTCTTCGAAGGTCGGAGCTTAACTAAAAATTCGCATTTGTTTGAAACTGAACGATTCTTCAGAGGAAGTGAATGCCTGTTACAAAATATGGCGGCTGTCGTACAGTTTATGGTAACATAACTCGGTGATAAAATTGGTGATCAAAATTATAAAAATCACTCTAAAGGGAAATTGTTAAAGAGTGGTGAAAACAGATGGAGTTAAACGTATTGTGTACGTTTATGGGGCATAATCTGTAGTGAACGATATATATAAATTCTTCTTCTTCTTAAACATAATTTGTAGGATTTTCATCTTGTTTATTTCCAAAATCACTCCTCGGAGGAAGACGTATCGGATGTGCTTGCACTGTCTATCCACCTCTGGCTGGTCTTACTCTTGTTCTTCTCCCGTCCATTGGTCTATCATGCCGCTATAGCCTGTCCCAAGCCAGGTTGAAAAAGGGTGAGGGGGAGGAGTAACACCTCGTAAAGAAACCTTGGTTCAGGTTGCCCAGCTGATAGTACCTTGTGAGGGCCCCTTGCCAGGGTTATGGTGAAGACCTCAACGGCAGATACAGCGGAGAAGGAGTCCTTCGGTACGATGCACCTGACGGAAGGGACAACTCTACATCTACTACCTTGTAGATTGACAAACGGGCGGATGGGTTTCGTTAGTGCTGCAAGACAACCCATCTAGGAGAGAGAACTCCGAAATAAAATGGGGCAGGCTGAGCTCTGGAGCTGGGTGAAGGCAATCGGCCTAGGGAGGAAACCCCGAATAATAAAATGGGCTAGCAACCTACTTCAAGGTGTATCTTATACATGTAATTGTAATATTATTGTTTTCTTTTTGTTTATACTTTATACTATTACCAAATATTACGTTATTGTAAACGGACTGTCAACAGCACGTTCGGCTTCCTGCCCGTTCGACCCATATTTGTTAATAACATTATATATTATCTTACTTGTAGTCTAATAAAGTCTGATTACTACTACATTGCTCGCAGTCCCAAGGATCAAGCCTCGGATATTTAAATTATCTGCAAAATATAGCCTACTGGTGTATCGGAGAGTAGTGTTGTACATATTCGCAGGTAATTTAAATAAACTGGTAATATCAAAAGCCCAACAAAAAGAGGAAAAGGCCAAAACCTGTTTTAAGAGTGATAAACGATTTTGTGAAGTGTGTATAAGGTACATGGGTTTTTTATTTTATTACCGTAGGTACAGTTATGTTAATTCAAAGTTTGATTTGAATTAATTTGTTAAATATTAACAATTAATTATTTTCGTCATACAATTGTATATGTTAATACAATCTGCAACATTAGAAATTTAAAACTATTGTTGTGCATTAATTTATCGGTTTGTAAACAAACAACTGACAGAGTTCGCGTGCTGCGCGGAGTAATACATTCGGAAGTTAAATGTCAAAGTGTGTTTCTTAGGCTGGACAGACAATAGTTAAATTATAAAAAAAATATATGGTATACTTTAAAGATCCATAATAATAAATAATCAAATATCAGTACTAATAAATAACGATTAGTTGGAATAATATTTGGATTTACATTAGAAAAAATAATTTAGAGAAACATCGAAGGAAATATGATACGAAACACAGTAGAATTTGAAATAGACAAATCAGAGCACAGCTTGGTATAAGTCAATTACAGGAATATGTGTGTGTTGTGTGTTTTCTAATGCCACCCACTGCACTTTACATGCTTCGCGTTCCTCGTTAATGTGTTCTATTTTCAATTTACGCACCACTTCGGCAGATCACTTTATGTAGATGATGTATACTTATATTGTGTACAGAGAGAAATGTAGGATGAGTGTAGGTTCACGTTTATGTAGTGTTTAAACGGTCTTGTGTGAGGCATGATGACGAAGAGAAAGGAGAATGTATAACCCGATGCCGGCAGGTAGCCTGTTCCTATCGAAAAGCACCAAGAGGGCCGCCGGGATTAACGTCCGTATCTGACAGACGTATAGCAATCAACGGTACTATATGACTTCGCAACATATGTTCTGGGTATAGATTTGCAATTTAATGCAGGAATCAGGAGCACAATCTACCGAATTATTTTTGTACATAACCACCTCACCTGGCCACTATATAGAACATTTTGCAATTCAGTTAATTTGAAATGGTTCGGAAATGTTGTATGATTAGAGAAACTGCTATGAAAACATTAAACTTGAGGGGGGGAAAGAAGCATTTATTAGGAAGACCAAGATTTATGTTGATATATCAGATATGTGAAAAATTACAAGCAAGTAAGAAGAGTAGAATGGAATACATTCATGAACGAAGAATACAGAGATGTCTGAAGAAGGCTGTCAGATGACCCCCATGGAATAAGGAAGCATCCTATAGAAGAAAAATAAGTTGGATTTCGGAAATTATTTAATGTAGAGAACTAAGCAAACTTCAGAGAAGCCCCTTACAGCTTAGAACAACAGAAATATTGAAGTGGTTTCGTATTATTTTTACTAAACTAGTAGTGATTAGAAAATAGCTTTTAACTGGAATCCAAATATATTGTTTATTTTATTAACAAAACATAGTAAAGTCATAAAAGTAATGAAAATAGATTGAATGTTTTAAAAATGATTTCCAATCCGCCCTCAGTTTTTATCTGAAAGCACTGAGTGGTCACCAACTCTTTTTACATAGGCCTACAGAAAGGTTTCTTCTCAGATTTCTGCGCACTTTGCAAAGAATAAATTACCTTCTTAACCAGATTAAATTTTAAGCTACACTCCTCTAATTCGACATACGACGAGATTTTAAAACACAGTGCTTATATATTTTTTTTCTCTCTAATTTCCTTACTTGCGATATAAGCTACTAGGTGGCAGTGGTGACCGAGTTCCCACTACATGTATAAAATTGTTAAGGCTATTTGTAAAAGTTCATTCAAAACATATTTTATATAGCCTGCACTCTTGAATGTAAATAAAATATTTTAAAACGAACAATTTAATGTTGTATGTCTACATTATTTATTAACACGTCAGTTCTTCATTCATACCTGGCGGGCAGTTGTGCCTTGAGCACTCGAATCTAAAATATTTATTGCACTATTCCAGTATGGTATAGATAAATGGGATAAAAATCAAGTCTATAATGCCAGGTAAGAATTACGTCATCTTCGTATTGCGATACATCAGGTTCTACTCTAATGGCCAATACTCCCACTTTTGGGTATGGCCAGGAGCCGTGAGGAGGCGATGCAAACACCCCGTAGGTCTCCTTCGCCATTTAACGAATTCCGATGGAATAAAGGAATGAGGCTATTGAATTTGTTCTCATAAAAATGGCCTATTTCTGAAAAAAATATGTATACAGAATTTCATATAATAGCGCTGCAAGTGACCATGACCGAAATAAATAAATATATATATATATATATATATATATATATATATATATATATATATATATACACAGGTATAAATCTAGCGTGATCACGTCGGCAGAACATGCAGGCCAATCAATCGGGTCTGCCATTGAACCGAGCTTCACAGTACAATAGCATCATGTCTGCGTATTCTGCAAACGTGTATGCCATGGATAAAAACAACACAGTGCCGATGAAGCGCGTACACCTTGAATTCTGCTGTGTTCTGTCGTGAAGGATTATTACTGTACTGTGCATGTACAAAGGTCTCTGCATGGAACAAAAATTCAACTGAATAACATGTAAACAAACTTGCAGTGGACATGGAACATCAGGTGAGCGGGGAATGAAGTATGACCTTAGTCAATACTATCCTAGTGAGTGGCGCCGGAAAAATGGGTGTGGTGATTTTGCGTGTAGCGGAAAATCGGTACGTTTCTAGACACGAGTTTCTATGCTAAACTTAATTGCCTTAGTCCCTGCTACAAGTCCTCAAACTCTGTAAGGGTAATTTAGACTCAACCTGTATATAAGACTTATATCAGTAACTTGAACTTATCATCCCTTGTTAATGGCATGTGGGAATATATTTAAATGTCGGAATCAGTGGCCAGAGGCCAATCTTTGAATCCATGATGTGGAAACCCCAAGAAATCTTTCTTAACTCTTAATTACTCGCGCGGGGTAATTGTTTTAAGTTTGGTTCAAGGACGCTACTATTTAGTGACAATTACATTTATGAGATTCCCTGAACTCACATATTCTCAAATGAACTCTTCCAGCACGTGTTTCAGTTGTATTTAGTTTCTTGGAATCGCTAATGCAATTAATTATATTTATGTAATATCATTGTTGCTGCCTGCGGAATGTTTTTACCACGCGCGCGCCTACCGTCTATAGAGAGTTATTTTCTATTCTCGTGCTTACAATGTGAAGTCTAAGAGTAAATATGAGTAGAAAGAGGAAAGTATTGACAGAAGATGAAATTATAGAACTGTTGGAAGCATCCGATGATGAAATTGTTGGCGGATTTTCTTCTTCAACAGACGATGACTGCTTAGAAGACAGTGATCATGATTCCAACTCAATACAGAGCGCTGAAAATGATCAGTTTGATATTATGTCAGATGATGAAGATGTTTCTGCTACAGCAAGTCTCTCTGAAGATGACGTTCCACTGGAAATTCGACACGCTCCTTATAAAGGAAAAGATGGGAACTGTCTAGTACAAAGAACCACCATATATTAGGGGGAGAACGCCTGCATGAAATATTGTGACAGAGAAACCTGGTCTGAAACAACTGCCAAAACATGCTAAAACTAATGTTAAGGCTTGCAATCTATTATTTACCGATGAGATAATCGACCTAGTTTACGGAACACAAATATTCAAATAGCCCTGAAGGGACTTCAGTATTCCAGGGAACATGACCCAAGACAACAAAGTGTTGCGCCAATTGCAGCAAGCCGATCTGCAAAGATCATGAGGTGGAGTTCTGTCCAGACTGCTGTTCTGTTGAGTGAGGTATATATATGCTATTATTTTTAAAATTATCATTAAACTTTGTAATAATGTGATACAGTGTTATTAACTATGACTATTTAACTCGTGCCCCAAATAAGAGTCAATGACCAATCACATTTTAATGATTTTTTATTCACAACCAATCTCAATCGTGTTTCGCCTAGAATTTACCAATTAAAGTTTATCATAATAAAGAAAGCACCTCCTTTTTAACATTCTGAATAGGTCATAGCATTATTTTGCAGTGACTGACTCTCTAAGAAATACGGCTACCAGATTGTATATAGGCCCCTATAGTGCATGAATGTCAACAGAAAGCGCATACGAGAGATAATATAAAAACATTTGTAACAATTGATTATACCACAAAAAAAGAAAAAGAAACCACTGTTTGCACTTTTTTAAACGAATTATGTTCCAGGAAATGACGTTCCAGAAAAATGTGATTCACATATTTACATCATAGGACACCAGAAATTAATTAACACCTATATCGTTGGTTATAAATGTCTCCACTAGGGTGCATTCTTACAACATTGCGATCCTTTGGCAATAAATAATATGATCTGGTTGCAGTGATGAACAAAAGAAGCAAATGAAGCGTACCAGTCATTTCTCATTTGTTTTCACACCTCCATTTACAATAAATATATAAATATTTAAAATAACTAAAGTTAAATAATTATTTGTGAGTGAACAGCTTAATTTAATTCGTTAAATAGTCCTAACAAATGCCACTCTTGATTTCCATATTCTGTAGATAAATTCACTCCTCACTTCGTGAGTCGAGGATTTTTCGATAATTTGGAAATCACTCGTGGCATTACTTATGATAAAGACTTGTAAGCAAAACAATACCCCGAGTTCTCACGTAGGTTATGTATGAGCGAGTAATTAAGGGTTAATCACACTTAAAAAATCGCAAAAATCTACACTATAAACACACACATATATAGGTCGCACACACACACACACATATATATATTTATATTTATATATATAATTGGACCATTATGTGTAGGAGTCCACCTGAAACTAAAATTAAAATCGCACTAGCGGTTGCATATTTCGATGTTTCATAACGGAACTCAGTAGATACAATTACAATTAACCGAGGAAGTTATTCTCCAAGAAATCAACGAAATCTCACATTTAGAAGTGAGGGCTGAACGGAAACATTAAATAAAAAATATACTCTATAACCCACCATCCTTGATTAGTTACAATGTTTACCATTCAATTTAATTAACCCTTTATTTAACAATGTATCTTATAAAATATTAAACTAAAAATATTGATATTATTTAAATTGGTGTTAAATCATGTAATAATATTCGAATGGGTAATAATGACTTCGATAATATCGATACTTTTAAAATACATGACGGTTACTGTGTAATACAGGTTCATCGAAAAAGTTTGCAGCAATTTCAAACAATCATAACCCCGGAATTATTTGAGATATTAAAACGAGTGCTTTTTTGTTAAATTCACCAACTCAAAAATGTTTTTTTTTACCTTAGAATGTTTCTATTTATGCTCCGTTGGTTGCTCTGCAAACATCCAGCCGATAGTCGATTTTGGCCCAAGAGCGCTGGATCATCGCAGGCGTAATGGTTGCAACAGCATCGGTGATTCTTTGCCTTAAATGTTGCAGATCTCTGGTCGGTTCACTGTACACAATGCTTTTTACATATGCTCATTAAAAATTCTAGGGGTGTCAAGTCGGGGTTTCTAGGAGGCCACTGAATAGGATCGGACCTACCGATCCAAATAACAGGGAATCTTGCATGCAGAGCGTTTCGAACGTGTTGGCAAAAGTGTGGGGGCGCGCCATCTTGTTAAAAGATTTATTTTCTTCTTCAATTTGGTCTACTTGCGTCAAAACGTACTGTTCTAGCACGTATAAGTAAACATATCCTGTGATATGATGATCTTGAAGATCAATAAAAAAAGGGTCAATGACCTGATCGTGCATCATGGGGATACGTAAAAACATTGTGTACAGTGAACGGATCAGCAGTCTGCAACATTTAAGGCACAGGATCGCCAATTCTGTTGCAACAATCACGCCTGCAATGATCCAGCGCTGTTGGCCCGAAATCGACTATCGGCTGGATGTTTGCAGAGCAACCAACGGAGTGCACATAGAAACATTCTAAGGTAAGGAAAAAAATTGAATTGGTGAATTTAACAAATAATACTCGTTTTAATATCTCAAATAGTTCCTGAGCTATGATTGTTTGATATTGTTGCAACCTTTTCGATGACCCTGCATTTATAATATAAACTCGGTACTCGAGTTACAAGCTGAAGATGAAGCATATGCTTCGAAAGTACTCCACACCCCAAATCCAAAGTTGAGGAATACTAAGATCAGAGGTATTCTATATTTATATTTTAAATATTTCGTTAATATGTAGTAATAAGGAGTGATAAAATATGCTACTCATATTATTATTATTAATAAACATAAATATTTAAAAGGCATTAATAGAGTGAATAAAACAAGCTAATGTGTACAAAAATGGAAACAGTTACTTTTTTGTGCGATAGTGCGTTTTGTCGTACTTACCAGCTACGGCGACCATTATTGAAAGTTAAACTTCCTACATTTTGGGGTTGCCAACCTAAATAACCATACTGTAATATCACATTTATACTCACATGCGGGAAGTAAATCCACTGTCCTCTGTGTATACTATGTACAATGTATATACAGAAAATATCCAAAAGGTAGTGTAATATACATTATACGAAACAAATCACTGCATTTTAAATGAACTGAACTTTATTTGAAACAATAGAAAACAATAAATACGTACTTTTGCGGCCATGTTATCTATAATTGTTCTCAAGGCCTCCTGTTGTTTCAACTATTAAACAATGCCTACACTTTTAACGTTAATCAATCGTTTATAATGAACGCAAATATTTCCAACAAAGATGTTATTATTTTACTATTAGTCCTATTTATTATTTTGAAAACACCATCGCGAAAAAAAGTGTAAAAAGCACGTTTGTGAAGTGTTTTACAGAATCTCGGAAATTAAAACATCGCTGTTCTCGATTCTGTAAAAACCACTTCCCAACCTCGCATCGTAATATACTATTTCAAGATATGTCGCACCACGTGACTGAAAGTTTCAAATTACTTATTGGTATCATCAACATATCCTTATTTTTCTTTGACTAAGGAAATCTCCAAACTTTCTAAATGTCAAGGTATTTCAAATTATTGGCCGATTTAACCAGCCCAACAAGAAAACTGCAAATCATTGGATGCCGAAACATATCTGAAAATTTCTCTCAGAGAAGCGTTATGATCTACCAAGACCGTGTCCAAAACAAATTATGAGCGGTTTTAAAATGCAAGGCACAGATATCGAAGCCAGAATCAAACAAAGGCAGCCCACTGTACGGGACAGATGTAGATCCCTGCATGAGTTAAGCACAGAGTGGAGTGATGCGGGACGTGGCGCGAATGGCTGGTAGGAGGGTTTTCCAGTCTGCCGATAAAGGAGTTGTATTACTTCCATATAGTTGAATTGGGAGATATCGCGCTTGATGTTAGTATTTTGCAGTTAAAAAGGACAGATTTTTTTGTACACTGCCTTTGTACACCACAACGCTTCTCTGGAAGAAATTTCAAGGTAGGTTTCTACATGCAATGGTTGACATTTCCCTTGCAATATAATCGTATTTATAAATTACAAGAGGAAGTGACATTATGAGGTTCTTCTTATTAAATAAGTTGAATCTGGTACATCTCACCTCATAAATACAATATTTGTGTTACATTTGACCTGTTTCAATATGATGTCTATATCATCATCAGCTTGTCCAGACAGTCATTTTTCGTTTGATTATTGATTCAATTATTATATACAGGGTGTTTCATAAAGGATGGCGCAAACTTAAATGGTTAAAAGTACACGATAATAGAAGCAACAATGTCCCAATAAACATGGGTCCGCAAACGAGCCGTTTGCGAGATAATTACGAATGTATGGTTACAAGCCGCCACTGACTTCATTGTAAACATCGTCCTAGTTAGTAGAAATGTATTTGAATTTAGACTTTACTATTTATTTTTCATCTCATTTAGTTCACATTTCACTGTTCACTTCACTTATGGGTTACCTGTTAAAGGAGATGTTAAAGTGTCTTTCTTGCATCTGGATGCAATACTGAGCTCGTCTCTGCAATGAATGTCGAATTATTTAGAAAACCCCTGGATAATTTCTGAATTTTTGACAAGCATGTACAACTCTCTGCTCCAGTTCTTCAATCGTGTTAACGGGTGTGCTGTACACTTCGCTTTTGAGGTGACCCCAGACATAAAAATCCAAAGGATTTAGATCAGGTGATCTTGGAGGCCAAGGTACAGATCCGCCTCGACCTATCCATCTGTGGCCGTATCTGCGCGTTAGATGCCGTCTCACAGCAGCATCAAAATGTGCCGGAGCTCCATCATGCATGTACCACAAACTCCGACGTTGCTGAAGGGAAACATCCTCAAGCAATCTTGGAAGATGACATCGCAGAAACATAAGGTACCTCCGTCCATTAAGTTTTCGTGGAAGAATGTGTGACCCAATGAGATAATCAGCTAGTACGATGTTACAAACAATGACGTCAGTGGCGTCTTGTAACAATACATTCTTAATTATCTCGCAAAGGCTCGTTTGCGGACCCATGTTTATTGGGACATCGTTGCTTCTACTTTCGTGTACTTTCAACCATTTAAGTTTGCTCCATCCTTTATGAAACATCCTGTATACAGCAAGGTATACCAAATGGGATCACAAAAGCAATGATGGTGTCTTGAAGGAACTACATTTAGAACCGGTCATGGAAGACATACATATACCCTGTCCGCTCTTAAAGTGATCCTCGTCGAAACAAAACCATGTGAGTTGCTCGCTTTTCATTGGTTATGGACATCTACGTACGTTGTAGAAGCAATAAGTACGCGTAAAAGTAGTTTCCTTTATTAAATCAAAAATATGTCCTCTGAATATGCTTGTTATTCTTCGTGAATGAAAATAATAATACCTATTCAATAATTTTATTACAACTTAAAGTAGTTTATTACATATGGGTGATGCATTTTGAGTTATGCTTCAGTCGATTTTTATAAAACAAATTGGCTGAAAGTAACGAGTCTTCTGTTGCTGTGTCATCTCCCTGCCAAAAGTGACAGTAATTGTTGCGCAAAAATACAAATGAATAAAAAATGTTGAAGGATTCGAAACCTGGCTTTGATATATGTTTCATCTTCTTGTAAGTGGTTTAACGATCTACTCTACTCGAACGTCGGATACTAGTGGTCTAAATACTGGTTGTCTTGTACTTTTGCACCATGGACGAGAGTTTAACTTAATTTAAAATGTCGCAATTTCAGTAATATTGCATTTGTCGAACACTCGTAAATATCTAGAAACAAGTCTCCTTCACTGTTCTTTGACTAATTAAGACGATCAAAACCTAATAAATCGTATTTAAAACGTTTAACAGTGCGTTACCTCGTGAATCACAGCTTAAGATTTTCGAGTACGAGTATGCGCAGGGGGCCATAACAGGGACTGTGTTTTTTGAAGCGGCTCATTCTTTTTGTCGCTAAGTGTACATTTACGATTATAAAATCATATCGTTTACCCTTTAGAATTATGTATGAAATCATATCACTGACAAACTTAATATCTCGGATAGCGAACAGGATCCTCCTTCGGACTAAAAAACCTGTTCCAAATTCAGGTCTTTTGTACCCCAGTAGTATAATGTAAAACTTCATGATTCCTGACTACATTCACCTGGCCATCTAACTTCCTGTAAAGCTATCAAAGGGTGATTTATTTAATTCCTGCGTTAATACATCTAGCGCCCCGCTATTGTATAAAGTTCTAACATTCCATGTTCCTAGGAACATGTCCATGTGTTCGAGCCTTTGGCATGGGTTCCCTTAAGTATTCCCCGCCCGGAGAACCGAATGGGGGACTATTTGACCTCCGGAAAATTTTATCCCAGTGAAACCCATGTCCGTATTTCTTGACAGTTGTATTTTTACGGTGAAAGATCGTCACTCTTTCGACCAAGGACCTTTTTCGTCTGGCTTATCACCTTCGACTAGTCCGGCATGAGTAACTCTATCGGCAGCAATGCTACCGCCGGCATTAAGTTTTCAAAACCTTGAAGTAACATAACCTTAACACATGTAGATATGAACTAATAATTTGTTTTACAAACAGATAATATTAACCTAAATGTTTAATGTGTTTTAAATGCTGTTTAATAACAAACCAAATAGTGCAACTTTAGAATAACTGATTACTTGAAAAATATATTAGACAAACTTTGCAAAAGTTTAATAATTCATCTTGAATTATATTATTTATGTATATTATGTGAATTTTAAATCGTGCATGTTCAAAAACACATAGATGCAAATTTTAACTTACTACACTAAATTTACTCTTTATATAGTCATTAAAAAATTTCCCTATAAAACAAAATAAGTTGGATATAAATAATAATAATAACAATAATAATAATTAATAATAATAGAACATTCACGAATTTAGGCCATTTGTTTGACCTGTTTCGCCCTCAAGAGAAACACCATCCAAAAGTTTTTGACTGGACGTCCTGATCAACTTCTTCCTGCAGGTTGATAGCTTAACATTTATTAGGGTGTCCTGCGATCATCCATTCGATGAACATGTTGCATGCATCTTGACTTATAATTAGAACCCGGGTTCGTATGTAATTACTTACATTTTTCCTTGATATGTTCTTTCGTAACAACCGAAAATGTTGACGGTTCACATAAATATAGACCTTATACTCAAGTTTGACGTTACATATTTTTACATATTTTACCGATTACTACATATTTATTGGAATATTATATATGTTTACATAAAATGATCTTCAAAAGTTAATTCACACTTTTTTTGTGTACAGTGCTAGGAAACAGAATTTCTGTATGATTTGTTTTTAACTCTATTTTTGGGAGGCTCAGTTTGATTGACAGGTCATAGTCATATATATGTACCACTATCATTTGACTAAATTCTGCTGACAAAGACTGCCTCTCAATGCAAACCTTTATGGTTTTCTAGGATAAAAATGGCATGGAATATCCCACAATCAAACAGAATGCAAACCTTCATTAAGGTATGTAGTTTTCTTGCATAACTTTAGCACATTGTTTTCCCCCTTTTTTCTCTTCAAAATCGAATCAAATGTTAAAAGACGTTTGTCTCCTCCTTCCCTATCATTATGAAGAGTGAGTGTGATGGTAAGTGGTAGGTTTAACAGTTTATAACTATGCCCGGAAGACGAACCTAATAGGGATCAAGACGCCGGCCGTGAAAGCCTACAGTTATACATATACCAGGATAATACAAACAGGGTACTCCATTATACCCTAATGTTGCTAAACTATTTTAAAATTGAATACACTTTAAGAAAATGAAACAATATTTTCCAGTGCTTTGATATTCTGAGGTGGAGTGAGGAATATCAGGATATATCACAGATATGCACGAAATTAAGTGTGGAATATTATCATTTCGTCTGATCATTTTCAGTTTTTTTAAGTTTTCACTTAGTAGGCCTATACTGATGTGATTGAATGTCAGTAAACGCAGATGAAAATAGCTTCAACTGCCTCATCGTTATTAAAAAAAAAGTAGGTCGATGACGTTTTTACCACAGACCGTAAAATAGTGTTGTAGGTCTATGCAACTTGTACACTATGCAACAAATAATCGTTGAAGTGCAAGGAAACTGTAGGTACTGTACTTCCCTCCTATTTCCTACAAGATATTTCCATGATCCACGTCTCTTTGAGGCAATGTGATAACGCTGATATCTACAGGAAAATAAGCATACCTACCCATATCAACTTGGTTGAATTATTCCGAAAGGGAGCATCCTTAACTCCACTCGGAGATATACGGGTAAATAACGTTATTATAATTAATTTTATTATTATTAGTATTATTATTATTATTATTATTATTATTATTATTATTATTATTATTATTATTATTATGTCCACCGCTGTGGTCTCGAGGTAGCGTACAGCCTTATCACGCAGCGGGCCCGGGTTCAATCCCCGGTCGGGGTAGTTTTCCTGGGTGAGGTTTTTATCGGGGTTTTTCCTCACCTGTAAGACATATGGGTCCAAACATTCAGGTCCAAACGGTACCCGAAATCATATGGTCATCATCATCCTTCATCGGTGTGGAAAGCACCTACAATTCCCTAGTAAAGCTGCAAGCATAACATTAAAATGCTATGATTGCAGTAAAGGACCTTCCATAGGGCAGAATTACTATGGATGGATTATTATTATTATTATTATTATTATTACTGTTATCAAATAACCGAAAATCTACACTGTTTAATAATATTCAAATTAAAGAGTAACGATTCTATTTCGTAGAATTAAAATGTGTTCTTTTTTCAAGCACGTTTATTGAAAGATGAATTGGATTTGTGTTTAATTAGTTGGTAGGAATGTGGAATGCGATGATGCTCTTCCGTTTCATTACGCCATATTATGTCTCATTAGACGGCATTTGATTTCAATACATCTCATGTCAATATGCGAACAGGTACTCATCAATTTATATAACTACAATACTATCATTATAATAAACTAGCTAATATCCGGAGTGCGCTGCTACACCTAAATAAATTATGTGTTTTTTCCGTTTAGTTGAATAAGTAGAAAGAAAATTAATTATAAATGTATATTGTTTTTATTTCTAAATACCCCTTACTGCTTACCCGGCGTAGCCTAGGCATCTACTTATCCCGATCTTCTTGGCATTAATTAGCTGAAAGACGAAAATTGCGTTTTTATGTTTAGTTGAATAAGTAAAAGGAAAACTAATAATAAATTTGCACTCTTCGTTATTACAGTTAAAACAACCAATAAATAAATAAATTATATTTCAAAACTACATTTCATACAATCCAAATAATGAATAAAATTCCATCGTCCAAACTTTAACATTCAAGCAAATCTATTAGTAAAGCCATATCGTAATTATGATGAACTTCTAGAAGAATTCCAGGCTGTTGGCCGTGGTCATGAGGCTTGTAGTTCTCCGACGTTTCACCAGAGACTGCGCCCGACATCCTCAAGGATGTCCCAAGACAGCCCTTGAGTATGCCGGACGCAGTCTCTGGCGAAACTTCGGGGAACTACAAGCCTCAAGACCACGGCCAACAGCCTGGAAATCTTCTACAAGATCATCATAATAACTCGGGCCATGAAAGCCTAAGTCAGTACAGATCATAATTATTTATAGACACCCCGTGCTCACTACCCGGCGTTACCCGAGAATCCTGCAATTGTGCAAAGAGCGTGGTCGATGTTCAATGGAAAATTAAAAATGTGTGTATTGTTTTTATTCAATCTCCAATAATGCGAACCCTATTTCACCATCCGGTATGTTAGGGTTTTAATTACAACACAATTAATTATTTACTTTAATTTAGATTATACTTAATTTCTAGCGTTACATATCAATAATAATAACAAAGTAACATGAATAAATAAATAAATACATAAATAAATTAATTAACAAACCAAAAAGCTAACTTGAAGTCTCTTAAAAATATCATGGATAAAGTCACACAGCTTCCTATAGCAACAATTCATACATAAAATATTTGACAAAGGCAGTTGAAATCTATTATGGCAATAACCTAATTTTTAAATAAATTCATGTCTTTTAGAATCAAATGCGGGGCACTCAAATAACAGATGTGAGATAATCTGGCTGGAGTTCTTGCAAATACGGGTATCTGTACCTATTTTAATTCGTTCCAAATAATGTCCAAATTTACCGTGTCCAGTCATAAATTGTGATAATACAAAATTTGGTTCTACATATTTGCACTTTATTCCGTCAAGCACATTTGGGAAAATAATGTTCTTGTCATAGCACCATTAATACTGTTTAACCATTCAGCATTCCAATTTTATATGAGATAATTTTTAATACTTCTTTAATATATGATAGAGGACAGAAAGAGTAAAGGTAATCCATATTTGAATTCGGAGCTGATTTGACAAGAAAATCTGCACGTTCATTTCCTGTAGTTCCAGCATGTCCTTTAATCTAGCCTAGACAAACATGAGCAAGATGTTGACTTAATTTTATTCGTATGGAGGTTGCAATCGGGTGACGGTTGGATCCGTCATTTATAGCGGAAAGTGAGTCACAAGAATACTTGTTGGTGGGTATAACCCATTCCACAACTTGCACTAGAGCTAAAATCTCTGCTTGAAAAATCGTACATTTGGAAGCAAGCTTGTCTCCTTGGTGAAATATCTCAACTTCATAATCATATACCACAAAAGCACATCCAACTAGGTAGTTAAGGTCCTCCATTCCAGAGATACGAGAGCCATCAATATAAGTGGAATAATCATGATGACTGTTGCTGCAATCATTTAGCATACATAAGTGGCCCCGATAAGTGCTAGGATGACCAGATGACAAGAAATGAGCCTGTCTTTCGATTTCAGAGATGGGGATTTGGTTTAGATGTTCACAACCTTTCTTAATATTAGTTAGTCTGGCTCTATATATGCAAGACAAATATAAGGGTTCAATACCAGTTATCATGTAAGCAGCATTATTAGATACTGTACGATATGCTCTAGCTATGCTTAGTATTAAGCCCCTTTGAATTTGAGCAAGCTTCTTTTGAGCTTTTTGTAATTAAGCGACGAGTTATAGTGTATATTACCACAGTCTTTTGGATGAAATTTGGAGCAGCGTATACCAGGGAAACTACACATCCAACCTGCACTGTGCCAAAAGCGAAATTTGGAGATTGAAATAAAACGTGGACTGTTTCTCACGGTCCCTTAGTAAAATAGAATGTAAAGGTCGAAGTTTATAAAAGGATACCGGATGGTTTTGCAATTGTTTGTTCTAACGTAATAAGCTTCATCCATAAACCGATATCTACTGTATAAGGAGGTGATTTGAATTAGGAAGAGGACTGGCCGACCAGGGTCTCGATCTCAATCTAATTAACACTTGTGGGATTAATTAGAATCTAAATTGTTCCCTGACTCAAGTAATTCAAGTCTTAATTTTTCTGATTGCAACTCTGCATTAAGAATTAGGTCTCATTCCACCACATACGTTTAACGCGTGTCAAGGAAAAATGTAACTATGAATACTTGTTAGTACCCTATATTTTTGATCATATAGTGACTGTGATACAATTGTAGGTCGCGGATGAATGGGTTGTTTTGCTACACGAGTGTTAAATATGCTAAGCTTTTGGATTATATGTCGTGTTCCTATAAGTATATTGTTATATTCCAACATGTCGGAGATCATACTGCCTTCTCTTCTGATTTGATGTGAGGACGACAGTCAACGATATCCCAGAATAAATCTGTCACTGTTTGTTTGAGAAAAAATCGAGAATATACTTAACTAGAACATAATTGAAAGGACGGTTGAAGGTAAGAGCGAGAAGAAAAAATATATCCAAGTCAGAAGTATTTCATTGTTTCAAAATTGTATTATTCACAAACTAAACAGAATTATTTGATTGTGAAATAACTTAATCCTTAATTGAGATTTTTAAAATAATCACAAATTGATGTCTTAAAGTAGAAAGGAAATGATAAATAAATATTGCTATAATAACACTGACACTGTGATATCTGTCTTATCAAACACAACAGGCTGATCCTCTTCCTTCAATCGTTTCTCTTTGTACGCAATAATTATATTTCAAAAGATTTGCACTTTTCAACATTAAGGTATCTAATTAATTGTGCATTTTCATAGGCTATTTAATTCATGCCCCAAACGGTAGTCAACGACCAATCACGTTTCAATGAATTTTGTTTTACAACCAATGACAGTCGTGTTTGAACTTGCTCTTTATCGATTTCTCTTTATTAGCTCCGGTTTTTGCGGTAAAGAAAGTTCCTCCATTTTAATATTCTGGACAGATCAGAGTATAATTTCACTGTGACTGACTCTCCAACAAATGCATTGGATATAATAAATAATGAACAGATTCCTTGATTTTACTGAGTTGTTTGCGAACAAAACTTATAATGTTGGTTATAATATACAGTTCGATGTGTTTCATTATTTCTTCACTAGGGTGCATTCATAAAATGTTGCGATCTTATTTGGCTGTAAATAATATGATCAAGTTGCAGTGAACGTACATAACCTCACATTTGTGATTTGTTTTCAAACATCGCCCCTTACCTGATATATATTTAATGTAAACGGCGATGTTTGAAAACAAATGTTATGTTTAATTTCTTCGTCACTGCAACCAGATCATATTTATTGCTAAATACAATCGCAATATTGTAAGAATGAACCCTAGTGGAGAAAAAATGAATCATATCATTACAGGTTATTAACTGATTTCTAATTTCCTATCATGTAGGCCTACATATGTCAATTATTTTTTCTGCAAAGTTAATTCGTGGGAAATAATACATTTAAGAAAGTGTAAAATGGTTTTTATTATTGATTTCGTACATCTCAATGATGGATAAATCATATTTGAAGAGAAAAATTATACGCTCAGACCGGGACTTGAACCCGGGACCCTTGGTTCTCTAGACCAAGTGCTCTACCAACTGAGCTACCTGAGCAAGTACCGATCTAAACGCAAATCTTTACTTGCTCAGGTAGCTCAGTTGGTAGAGCACTTGGTCTAGAGAACCAAGGGTCCCGGGTTCAAGTCCCGGTCTGAGCGTATAATTTTTCTCTTCAAATATGATTTATCCATCATTGAGATGTACGAAATAAATAATAAAAACTTGGAAAAAGCCGTGCTGGCTGTAATGTATAATTCCCAAATATGTCTTCTTAATAAAGGAGCCGCCATTTGCAAGATAGAAGCATGGCTTCACAGCATTTGGTGGATGGGAATTACAATGTATATAGAGAAAGATTTGCGTTTAGATCGGTACTTGCTCAGGTAGCTCAGTTGGTAGAGCACTTGGTCTAGAGAACCAAGGATCCCGGGTTCAAGTCCCGGTCTGAGCGTATAATTTTTCTCTTCAAATATGTAAAATGGTGGTTTCTTTTTTTTTTATAGTATAATCAATTGCTACGAATGTTTTTCTATTATATAGTGCAAGAAGAAACTTATTACATTCATGCACTATATATATATATATATATATATACAATCTGGGAGCCACGTGATAAAATGAAAGTGATAAAATCGAGGTGAAAAACGACTGTGATTTGTTGTAAATCAAAATTCAATGAAATGTGATTAGTCATTGACTGCCATTTGGGGCTTGAGTTAAATAGTCATATTAAAGATGCTCTTCTTTTTTAATATTCTAAACAGGTCATAGCATTATTGTGCAGTGACTGATTCTCTAAGAAATACGTTGAATGTAGCAATGTATATATTAAGATGTAGGAATCATGGAATGCACGTAGCTACCGGTTTGTATATATAGTGCAAGAATATAGCCAGATAACGCTTGCGAGATATAACAGAAAAAAATGCAGCAATTGATTATACCACAATAAAAAGAAACCACTGTTTACACTTTCTTAAACGTATTATTTCCCAGGTGTTTACGTTCTAGAAAAATATAATAGACATATTTACATCATAGGACATCAGAAATTAATTAATAACATATAATGTTGGTTATAAACAGTTTGATGTGTTTCATTTTTCTCCTCTAGGGTGTATTCTTACAATATTGCGATCCGATTTGGCAATAAACAAAATGATCTGGTTGGACTGATGAACAAATGAAACATAACAAACTTTTCTCATTTGTTTTTAAATCACCGTTTACATTAAATATATAAATATTTTAAAATAACTATATTTAAATAATGATTTCTCAGTGAACAGCTTAATTTTACTCGTTAAATAGTCCTAACAAATTCCACTCTTGATTTCCAAATACTCTAGATAAATTGGAAATCATTCGTGACATTACTTTTGATAAATACTTGCCTACATATATAAATGTCCGCAATAAAATTATTTTAAAACCTTTGGCTACAATAGCGTCCCAAAAAGGCAAATTAAAACAAATTTACAAAAGTAGTGACCCATTTGTTTCCTATCTAATTTCTCTATTTGTGTCATTAATTATCTCTGTAATGCTAAGTCCTTGTCCCTAAAAATATAGATATTGCCCACTAATTTAAATCCTGTCTCTGTGCTAAGTTCACATCTCTGTAGTTAAAATTCTGTTACAAGTTTTGGATGTTATGTTATCAAAATATATGAAACGTTATAAATAATGATCCCCGCATCAACATTTCAACTATTGGTTAGTTGTATTAAAATAGCTTATTAATGAATGGGATTCTATACCTATAACTCAAGCTGAGACCTCATTGTTCCACGGGGAACAAGTTTCTGTTCAATCTTGCCAGTTCATGACACGACCACAAAAATACTATTTGATTGTAAAACTCGAATATATTAAAATGTCAATATCTCACGGTTTGACAACTTTTTACAAACTGAAACAAAACCACAAGTTAATAAAGAAAATACGCCACGCAGGAACTCCATAAACTAAGCGAATTCATCAGCAAACTAATTTATTACACTGGTCAACAGTGGTTTTGTTGCCCTTGATATAAGATTAATTTCAAATATATTTATGCTCACAATTCATGAAATATCAATGATTTTGGAAGATGTGCTCTTTTTTTTTAATCTTTGTTTTCATTTTACACTACAAAATTAGGAAAATATGAAAACATATAACTGATATATTTATAATGTCAATTTTTTAAAGAATATATTAGTATACACCGATGTAAATAGAAAGAAAAATATCAAACTCATGTTATGCTTCAGTGAAACGTCTTTTATAACATTTCCTTCTATAATTTTTTAGGGGACAATCTCTTTTTAACGACCAGCAGTAATCTGCCATCATGTGACGGTTCCATGTACCCTGATACCTTTCCTCCATTACTTATAGATCGTGTACTCGGTATTCTGGGTCGAGTGCCTGATATTCCAGTCAGCACATTAGAAAAAAATGTATGGAGCGATGGTCAGGCCAGTAATGCACTATGGTAGTGAGATTTGGGGTTTCCAAAGAACGGAAGTACTAAATAAGGTATATACGCATTTTCTGAAATATATTACAGGACTTAGTAAGGCCGTTTCTAACTGTGGAATTTTATATGAATTCGGGTCATTCCAGGACGACATAAACTGTAAAATTTGTGTACTCAAATACTGGTTGCGAGTAATCCAAGGTGAACAAACAATGCTTAGAGCAATTTGTTACGACCACCAAATGAAAAATATAGATGTTAAATTTTAGGCAGACGAGGTTAGGAGAGAACTCCAAAAGATTGGGATGGGCTGGATATGGGAAAAAGGGACTAAAAATCGCAAGAACGTGTGGAGAAAAATAAGGAGGAGGTACTTAGATATAAACCAACAAGATACTTTCGCCGAATGTACAGGAAAACGCTCACTGTGTTTACAAAGAGACCTAAAACACGTCTGGGGAAAAGAATCGTATATACTCAACCTAGGATTTAATGAGAGATATGGGCTTGCTTGGTTTAGGCTAGGGGCATGGAAACTTCTAAAAATTAGTGACGATCACGATATGCGAATATGTCCAATATGCGGGAACTTTGAAGATGAGATACATATATTAGGAAAATGTAATGATTTAGAATATTGGAGATGTCAGTTATTACCGGAAAAATTTTTCTATTTTCAAATCGGGAAAGATTGGCATGCTACGAGTTATTGGTAAATCCAGATAATTGGATAAACTTCGGTAAATTTCTGGACAAAACGCGGAAAATAAGGACAACACTCATTCATGAATAAATATATGTTATCAAAATGCAATACCATTAATTCTTAACAATTATATATAATTTAATTAGTGTATAATGCGATTGTGTTATTATTTAATTGTAATATTATTGTGTTTTTTATGTAATTGTAATGTTATTGTTTTTTAAGTGTATAATGCTATTGTGTTATTATTTAATTGTAATATTATTGTGTTTTCTTTATGTAATTGTAATGTTATTGTTTTTAAGTGTCTAATGTTATTGTGTTATTATTTAATTGTAATATTATTGTGTTTTCTTTATGTAATTGTAATGTTATTGCTTTTTTGTTGTTTATTTTTCTTTACACTAGTACCAATTATTACTTTATTGTAACGGACTGTCAACAGCACGTACGGCTTACTGCCCGTGCGACCCATATTTGTAAATAATATTGTAAATATCTTACTTTTTGTCTAATAAAGTCCTACTACTACTACTTATAATTCCTAGTGAAAGCGCACTCCCTGTTCGTAGCTATAATTTGCTAAATTATCCGGAAATCTATCCGGGTGACTGTGGAGAAAGTCTAACTTTATACTCACATTTGCTCCCAGAATCTTGAAGCTCTTGTCAACATGTTTTGTACAATTTCTTTATCATTTCGTGATTTATAGTTACCTAGGAAATTTTCTACCAATACAAAACCCTTCCAAGCTTCATATTCCAGAACAGTTAACTTTGATAACATTTGCAGATTTCATCAATTTCCGAATTTGAAGACCATCAAATATTCCGCCTTTTACATACTGAGATTAGCAAATTTTCTACAAACGTATTTGAAACATTTTCCTTTCTTGCCCAACGCTTTAACGAATTGTTTTATCATATTCAGATGCACTTCGTGAGTACTTTAATTTTGTCAAATAACTGAGATCAGGACCGATGTGCGGAGTGAGGGGTGTGAGAGTGGGGAACACGTGAGTTTTTATACGCGAAAAAATGCGCAGAAATCAGATCATGACTGGAAACATAAATTTTATTATTAACGAGCCGTTTACGTTTTAAGAAATAATGTGTGAGCACATTCAGCACTTTCATGAATATATTCGTAAACTGTGCACTTGAAAACATAGAAATTTGCTGAGATATCCAGGGCAACAAAAAAAATTGTAGAACTGTGTTATCATGTGTTTCTGGTTTATGGAATATGCTACTGTTTTGATATTAATTAAATTTATATATATATATATATATATATATATCTTCATTTACAAATTTTATACATATTTATATGACATGAAAAGAAAAATAATTGCTTGCACAGGGATTTGAACCCGGATCTCTGAATTGATACTTCAGTGCGCTGCCAGTTACGCTATCCAAGAAAATATAGTAGGCCCCTACATATATTTATTTTTCTTTATATATATTCTCTATTACGAGAGGTAGCGGGAACTCTGTCTCACTGCCCACTAGTAGCCACTATAACAAGTAAGAACATTAAAGATATTTTTTACTTTATAGCAGTGAATCAATTTGGATAGCTCAATGTCAAAAATTTAATTATAACATCGGAATAAAGAAGCGCCACTGCTAATAAGTAAAAATTCTCTTTAATTTGCTTACTTGTTATAGTGGCTACTAGATGGCAGTGAGACAGAGTTCCCGCTACCTCTCGTAATAGAGAATATATATATATATATATATATATATATATATATATAAAGAAAAATAAATGTTTGTACTAGATTTGCTTGGATAGCGTAATTGGGAACCCATTGAAGAGTCAGTGCAAAGGTCAGGTTCAAATCCCCGTCCAAGCACTTATTTTTCGTTTCATGTCATATTAGGCTGGCATTACTCAATGCAAAAAAATTAATTATAACATCGAAATATATATGTCCACCGTTGTGGTCTCTAGGTAGCGTGCTGCCTTGTCACGCAGCGGGCCCGGGATCGATCCCCGGTCGGGGCAGTTTTTCTGGGTGAGGTTTTTATCGGTGTTTTTCCTCACCTGTAAGACAAATGTTAGGAAAACTTTAAGGTCCAAACGGTCCCCGAAATCATATGGCCACAATCATCCTTATCATTATCATCATCATCCTTCACCGGTGTGGAAAGCAACGGGAAGGTACCACACCTACAATTCTCTAATAAAGCTGCAAGCATAGCATGAAAAATGCTATGATTGCAGTGAAGGACTATGGATGGGTGGATATATATATATATATATATAGACATTCAAGTTACGTTACGAGGAATCATATTTGGTAGTTCCTAGAACGATTTTCAAATTTCAGCTTTCAGATAACACTCGCTTATTAATGCTAGAATTTTGCTGATTTTGAAGAGTAACTTAGCCAATTTACTTCAATGGTATATCGAGTTTCTTGCAGTAAATAGAGAAATGTGACCATTAGAGCGATTCTTAAATTTTCTATTGTAGTGGATCCACAGTTCGAATGGTCTTATTTTGGAATTTAACGGACTCTATCGTACTCTCTTTAATATACTGATATATGCCTAGTTTGGTTTCGAAATAAACAGAAACTACGACTGCTAGTGCGATAATAAAATACACACACACAATTTAACAAATATCCAGTGATCGTTTTTTCTGTGACTGTTAAGCAGTGTATTATGATTATAATCTGTTCGAAATATTTTGAACGACTAAATATGTGATTTAATTATGTTATCGAACCCACAGGCTCATGGCCTTGCTGACATCAGCTCCACATACTTGCCTTCGAAATTATGTACTTTAAGTATTCCGTGTATAATATTCATCTCAACAACAACAGCAACAACAATAGCAACAACAACAGCAACAACAGCAACAGCAGCAACAGCAAGAGCAACAGCAACAGCAGCAGCAACAGCAACAGCAGCAGCAACAGCAGCAGCAGCAACAGCAGCAGCAACAGCAGAAACAGCACCAGTAGCAGCTACAGCAGCAGCAGCAACAGCAGCAAAAGCAGCAGCAACAGCAACAGCAGCAGCAACAGCAGCAGCAACAGTAGCAGCTACAGCAGCAGCAACAGCAGCAGCAACAGCAGCAAAAGCAGCAGCAACAGCAGCTACAGCAGCAGCAACAGCAGCAGCAGCAACAGTAGCAGCTACAGTAGCAGCAGCAGCAACAGCAGCAAAAGCAGCAGCAACAGCAGCAGCAGCAACAGCAGTACAGCAACAGCAGCAGCAACAGCAGCAGCAACAGTAGCAGCTACAGTAGCAGCAGCAGCAACAGCAGCAACAGCAGTACAGCAATAGCAGCAGCAACAGTAGCAGCTATAGCAGCAGCAACAGCAGCACCAACAGCAGCTACAGCAACAGCAGCAGCAACAGCAGCAGCAACAACAGCAACAACAACAACAATAAATAATGTTTTATTTATTCTGGCAGAGTTAAGGCCATAAGGCGTTCTCTTCCACTCAACCAGCACAAATACAAATAAATATTTGACAAATACGCTATACTAATTATAAACAGTTAAAAATACATTAAATGTAGCAATGTAAATTTTATGTACAAACAACATTTTATACGATAATAACAATAATAATACTTACGATAATAATAATAATAATAATAATAATAAAATAATAATAATAATATAAATATTATATATTATACGAGAAATACCAATTAATATATATACCTTACAGTGGGTAATAATGAAGTCGAGGTTAGAGCAAATATAAATTTAGATTTCTTTTAAAAGATGCCAATGTCCGGCAGCCCCTTATTTCTTGTGGTAGGGAATTCCAGTTGCGAGAAGTGAAGATGGTATATGACATGGAGTGATGTGATGTCCTATGTTGCGGTATATTAAGCAAGAGACTTTGTTGTGATCTTGTGTTTAACTTATGGTTTGAATATAGATACTGGAAACGGGATGATAAATAATTGTGAATCGAGGTAAGTAGGATCTTAAATAAGAGAATTAGACAGTACGATTTTCTTCTCTCCTTTAGATGTAGCCATGATCATTCTTAATGTTATTCTCCCACCTCATTGATGAGCGCTTTCCCTCTGGCTTTCCTACAAGAAGTTTTTGTACACTTAATTTATTCTCCATTCATTATACATATCCTTTCGTTTATGAGACTTAACAATTTTCCTACATTATGTTTCTCATAAATATCACGTATTTCAGTATTTTACAGTTTTCTCAATTGACTTGACTTTTAACAAACAAAGTCTTAAGCACTTTACTCTCAAATATTGACAATCTTTCTCCTCCCTTGTGGTTTATACTATGATCTGGAGTTAAACCTGACCTATATGTGTTATGGATTCGTCTTGCATAAAGAGGGGATACGCCCTACCATATTAAGGCAATACGCTAACTGCAGGAAGACCGGGAGTTCTACTCCTGGTGGGGTCAGGATCCTTAAAGTGGTCTGTATCTTCAGGTGGCACCATGACTCCGAAATTGATTCAAATTCTAACTGAAATGAGTTCCAGACGCTAAACTAGCGGTAAAGGCGTCCGTTATGCAGGACTGGAAACCCGGCTGACATCTAGTGCCGATTTTCTAGAAAGGTAGGAGACTTTACCTCCTACTATCCAAGCACCACGTGAGGCCTGTAGTGGGATTCCCTTACATTTACCTACCTCAAAAAATCTCGAGATGAAAATTTCAAGACTCCAATTGGAACTAATGTGAGAGAATATTTCACGTTAAAATTTGTATTTGTGCTAACATTATGTTATTGATTTTGTATATTTCATTGATTTAATTTGTTTTGATCAATAATGAGTGAATTAACACCAGTATAGTTTCATATAAAATTTCAATTGAAACGTTTTATTTCGCGAGGAAAGACAACCCGCATGTTAGATGTCGTCTTCGCAATACAAGTGACACCACAGGAGGGTGAAAGGCGAGAGTTGATGTATAAGGGCGTGTTTACTGCAAACTTTTCCCGGTTCCTAATGTTCCTGCGGCGTCTTCTTCCAGGCGGTGATATTCCATTAGCAAGTGAATAGGGTCTTTATGAGGTAATCATTTGGTTCAACCTATCTCCTTCGCATTTCTCTCGTCTTACTCTAAAATGTGTAGTAGTGGTGAAATATGATAAGATGCACTTTTAATATTTATGAGTGATAATCAAAATTAAATGATAATATAAATCTGGTTTCAATCTTCAACCTATCAATTCTAATTAAATTTAATGACGTATTTTTCGTATTATCAGTAAAAAAACACAATTTATTGAATGAACCGTCTTATATGTTGTTCGGTATTGAACATAGGAAATATGATAATTGGAACATGTATCTTTAAAATAATGTCTATATTTTAAATTAAATTGCCAGAAGAAAAAAATGCTTTAAGATAAACATATTTTCATCGCTACGGTTTCGCTATGCATATCCTACATGTATTAACAATCTGTTAATTTAGTTTATAATAATAATAATAATATTATTATTATTATTATTAATATTATTATTATTATCACCCGGTATCGTTACAACTGCCGCCGTCTTCCGAAACCAAACGCCATACCTACCTCTTTGTCCATTCATTGATCTTCCTCCAATCCTCTGATAATCATAGCGGCTTGCACACCTTCTATGCTGAATTCTTGAATGAATGCTACTACGTAATACATAGATTCAGGTCTTGAAAACTTATCTCAAAAAACGTTAACTAAAAACATGTAAAGCTATTATTATGTGAATGTGGAACATTGAATCTCACTTTAAAGAAAAACAAAATATCAGTATTTGAAATTAAAATTCTTAGGAATGTTTTTGAACCAAAGAAAATGAGATAGGAGAATAATATTAACCATGATTTGGAAGAGATGAATGATACAGATAATGTATAGAAAACATTAACGCAGGATAGGGATGTACGAAAATAATATGTTTGCACGTATTCGATAATGCCAGAGAGACATAGTAATGTATTATTATTATTATTATTATTATTATTATTATTATTATTAATAATATTAGTAGTAGTAGTAGTAGTAGTAGTAGTACTAGAAGTAGTAGTGGTAGCGGTGGCGGTGGCGGTGGTAGAGGTAATAGCCTACTAATGGTAGTAGTAATAGTAGCAGCATTACGAAAATTTAGGTTCGAAGATAGATCAAGATATGAATAGAGAAAAGAGGATAACAGTGATCTGTGTGATCTTTATAGGAGACAAGATATAATAAGAGGAGATAATTTACGGTCGACAGATCATTAACTACAAATGGTGAATTGCTGATTGAAAGAAGGATATTGGCAATTATTGATGTAACATCAGATGGAAAGCACCCAAAAAGTAGACAAAGACTCAGGTGTGAAAATTATGTTAACATTTTGAAGGAATAGAATTATACAGGGAGTGATTGCAAAATAAAGACTCACAATTGGGAAGTTGGAGAGGTAATGTAAGTATGGCCATGAACTTCTGGGTTTAATATTTCGATCGGTGTGTTATAATATTAATAATAATAATAATAATAATAATAATAATAATAATAATAATAATACTAATAATAATACTACTACTAATAAAATAATAACAATCCATCCATAGTATTTCTGCCCGAGGGCAGGTCTTTCACTGCAATCATAGCATTTTTATGCTATGCTTTACAGCTTTGCTAGGGAATTATAGGTGTGGTAGCTTTGAATAATAATAATAATAATAATAATAATAATAACAATAATAACAATAATAGTAATAATAATAGTAATAATAATAATAATAACAATAATAGTAATAATAATAGTAGTAATAATAATAATAATAATAATAACAATAATAGTAATAATAATAGTAATAATAATAACAATAATAACAACAATAATAACACTAATAATAACAATAATAATAATAATAATAATAATGCTTTATTTTAGTTGGCAGAGTTAAGGACATAAGGCCTTCTATTCCACTGAACCAAGGAATAGTAAAATTTTACAAAATTACATATTTTTTTTACAATTCTAAAATATTATTAAAAATAGACAAAAAAGACAATGGTGATGTGATCTAATACTAGCTAATACTAACAAAAACATGGAATATAATACACATAAAATAATATAAATTAAAATAAAGTAAGTAAAGCTTCATAGATGATTAGTTACAAAATGCTGAATATAGTTGTTATGCAGTTAATGTTTTCATTGTGTAGAAATTAAGAAATCAGTTAATTTGGATTTAAGTAAGGTTAGTTTTTGACAGTCTCTCAGGTGACTGGGAAGTGAGTTCCATGCTCTAGTCATAAATATTGTGTAAGATATTATGATATTATGATATTATTATTATTATTATTATTATTATTATTATTATTATTATTATTATTATTAATATTATTATTATTATTATTATACAGAAAAACTCACTACTTGAAAACATTATTATTTGCTGATGACCAGGTAATAATAGCAAATACGGAAGACGAGCTTCAAAGGAATATTTTTAAATTACATAATATATGTGAACAATATAATCTCAAAATATCCATAGAAAAAACTAAGGTAATGGCATTCCAAGGAAAAAATCAAATCAGATCCAAAATAGTAATAGGAAACAAAATCATAGAACAGGTGAACCATCTCAATTATCTAGGATGTGACATTTCATTTAATTATGATAATGATATAACTAATAAAATAGCAAAATTTCAGGGAATATGTGGTACGATAAAACGATCACTAAATAATAAAACAAGAAGAGAGACCCAATTGAAATTTTATAAAACATTGGCAGTACCGGTACTGCTCTATGGATCAGAAGCTTGTATACATAAAAAACAAGATCTAGGTAGGATAACGGCGGCAGAAATGAAATTTTTGGGATCCGTTAAAGGGTGCACTAAGGAAGACAGAATCAAGAACACAGAAATAAGACAGGAACTTGAAATATTTTCAATAACTGATAAAATAGATACATATAGACAAAAATGGAAGCAACACATAGACAGAATAAATGAAGATAGATATCCAAAACAAATAACAAAATACAAACCTAAAAGGCACCCGAGATGTGGGCAGACCAGAAAGAGGTGGGCTGAAGTCGGAACGGGTCAACAGACCTAATCCATGAATGCAGATGATGATGATGATGATTATTGTTATTATACAGAAATATAATTTCAAAATATCAATAAGTAAAACTAAAATCCTAGCTTTTAAGGGACCAGATACCGTAAGAACTAAAATAATTCTGGAGGGGAAACCCATTGAACAAGTGAACCATTTTAAATACCTGGGTTATGAAATGTCCTATTTTAAAAATGAAGACATATTTAACAAACTTAATAAATTGAATTATATATGTGGAATAATCAAAAGGATATTTAAAAGCACAAGAAAAGAAACCAAAACTAAAATTTTATAAAGTAGTGGCAGTCCCCTTACTATTGTATGGTAGTAAATTTTGGGTTTTAACTAAAAGAGAAGAGAAGATCATAGAATCAGCTGAAATGAGATTTCTGAGAAGTGTGGCTGGTTGCAAACTTCTAGATAAGAGAAGAAGTGAAGATATTAGAAATGAGCTAAATATCTTTAAACTCTTAGATAGAATAAAATAATCTAGAAACAAATGGAAAGAACATGTTCAAAGAATGAAAGATGATCGCATTCCCAAAATTATACTTAAATACAAACCAAAAGGACGCAGGAAGTTGGTAGACCGAAGAAGAGATGGTTCCAACTTTTGAATGAGAATCCATGAGACCGAAACAAGCCACATGGGCTTAATCCGTGATTATTATTATTATTATTATTATTATTATTATTATTATTATTATTGATTACTCAGAATCAGGATGAAGTGCATCTTTAAAGGTAAGAAAATCAGAGATGAATAGATACAAAATAAGGGAATGACAGATAAATTATAATAAAACATAATGTCTTTCATTGGATACAACGGATGAGTGAATATCTAATTCAGGAAGAAAACGCAATATTACTATTTTTAAATATTTAGTATTTAAATTAGATAAAAATTACAATTCAATACAGAAATTGAAAGAAGAATAACCGATGGAAAATTAACCATTGGTACGTTGAACTCTGTGCTTTTGAATAGAAGTATACTATAGAGAACGAAGAAAACTATATTTCAAGCCCTGCTACAAATCATGTTATTATATGGGTCCGAAACCTGGACAGTAAGTAGACAACAAGCCAACAATCTGTTAGCAGTAGAAATTGACTTTTGGAGGCGATCGACAAGAATTTCAAGACGAGATAAAATCAGAAACAGCACAGTAAGGGAAATCATACAAGTTAAAAAAATATAGAGGAAAAAAGTCAAAACAATGGAAGAAGATGGAATACCAAGGAAAATCCTCGATTGGGGAAGTAATGTAAGAAGTAGAAGAGGCAGGCCTAGAGAACGATGGATAAATGGCGTGAGGATTAATATGGAAGCTAGAATTTGAGGGATGAAAATGCTTTAGACAGGAACCTCTGGCGACAAATCATTTTGGGTTGAAGGAGAACACTGTATTGTGGAATATGCCTATAAAAATATATTTTTTTGCAAATGCCCCAGGTTGTCGTTCGACATTCCTGGTGTTCTCTCCTGACATGGCGTACTTGTAACCCACCTCTGAGGTTGGGGCACCTGGAAGACGGGGTTACGTTGCCCCGATGATATGATGGGCGATGATGATAGTGGTGCGCCAGGAGAGTCTCTAATCCTAAGCTTAATCTAAAATGAATATGAATTATGATGATTGCGATGGCCATATGATTTTCGGGGACCGTTTGGGCCTTAAAGTTTTCCTGACATTTGTCTTACAGGTGAGGAAAAACCCCGATAAAAACCTCATCCAGAAAAACTGTCCCGACCGAGGATCGAACCCGGGCCCGCTGCGTGACAAGGCAGCACGCTACCTCGAGACCACAGCGGTGGACCCTATAAAAATATTATTGTTACTATGACTATTTAACTCATGCCCCAAATGGGAGTCAATGACCAATCACGTTTCAATGATTTCTGTTTTACAACCAATCAGAGTCGTGTTTCACGAAATATTTATCAGTGTTATAATTACCATATTAAAGAAAACTCCTCCTTTTTAATATTCTGAAATAGTATGATCTAGTTGCAGTGATAAACAAAAGAAGCAGATGAAGCGTACCTATCGTTTCTCATTTGTTTTCAAACATCGCCGTTTACATTAAATATATAAATATTTTAAAATAACTACAGTTAAATAATGATTTGTGAGTAAACGGCTTAATTTTATTCGTTAAATAGTCCTAACAAATGCCACGAGTGATTTCCAAATTATCGATAAATTCACGACTCAAAGTGAGTCGTGAATTTATCGATAATTTGGAAATCACTCGTGGCATTACTTATGATAATTACATTTCAATCGTTACATACATTTTAGATTCGTATGTCTTATATTTCAGTTTGCAGACTGACGAAGCATATTAGCGTATAGTTTTAAGGCAGAATTATACAAAACAATACCATAACTGAAGGCTGAAATTTATTCCTGAGGATAGATATCAACCCATTGCATCCAGATTCATGCACGGTTGAGAAATGTCCATATGCCTGTAATAAGATTCATAGTAAATCGAGTTTTTGTTTCTTTAATTTCGAGCAAGAATTGAAAAACCTCTTAAACAATCCTTCATAACTAACTAACTTACTCACCCACTGGCACAATCGAACGCGTAGGTTAATGGCCGCGCTGACATAAGCTATCCATATATCCCTATCCTGAGTAATGTTTTCCAAAATCATTTCCTGTGTAATCTAATTCCCTCAAATTATGGTTAATGTCGTTCACCCACCTTATACTTGGTCTACCTACTGGGCGTTTTCTCTCTGGTTTTCCTACAAAAAGCTTCCATGCACGTCTTTCATTCCCATTTGTGCCACATGTCCTGCCTATCAGTCTACGAGACTTCAATATTCTTATTATATCTAGCTTCCTATAAAGACCATGTAGTTCACGTTATTGAGTCTTCTCCATTCACCTGTCTGTTCATCTCTCTTTGATCAAAAATGTTTCCTAAGAACTTTATTCTCAAATTCTCGTAATGTTCTTTCCTCCCTTAAAGTAAGTGTCCACTTTTCGCATCATATAACTGGTAGAATAACAGTTTTATACATTTTCAGTTTAACGTTTTTTGAAAGGATTTGGGACGTCAAGAGTCCCTGTAATGAAGAACAGCACGCATTTCCAGAATTGAGTCTATGTTTAATTTCTTTACGCATCCATCATTAATAACAAAATACATTATATATTTCTGGATGTAATAAGTTTTTGTAACTTATAGAAGTCGTGTTAATTGTGGAAATAATAGCGTTCTGTGTCAAAGAGATCGCGTACAAAACAATATTTACTAATTTGTTATTTTATGAAAAGTAATTTTATGTACATCCTCCCTAATTACAGCATATTAAAACTGAGTGTAAATGTGTGTTATTCTAAAACGAAAGCATGGAGACGTGCATTACAGCAGGGCTTTCAAGCTTTCAAGCGAAGGGTTCCAGAAACCATAGTTTAGCCGTAAATTACTCCTAGTATAAATACATATAAATTATACGGTGTGTATATAAAAAATACAGTAGTTTCAAGTAATAATATTTGTGTATAGATTGAAATGAAACAGGAAAGAAGATAATTTTAGGTGTATGAGAAAGCGATTTTGTTTTGTTTCTATGGTAACAATAATAACAAAGGTGGCAACTCCTCAACAGAAAATGTTTTGTTTTTTTCAGTTTGAGAGTTATAAATCAGTTGTGACAGTTCAATGTTCGTTTCGTAGGCAGTTTAATCGTGATCCCCCCAATGCCAACACATCCTTCGATGGCATAGTCAGTTCGCAATGATCGGTTGTTTGTGTAAAAGCATAAGTGTGGGAGGACCAAGAGTGTCCGAGAAGAATGTTGCTGCTCTAACATTTCAAGCGCAAAGTCAGCGTAATCAATAGGCTTTAGAGGTTGTAACAATTGTAAACGATAGAGACACACATGTAAACGTTTTGATAAGACCTTCCACACTGTCATTGCTGGATTGGTCTTCATGGTCCTGATGACAGGGCTTATCTCCAGTGGTCTCCTAGATCACCGGATCTCACCCCATGCGATTTTTTCCTTTGGGGTTTTGTAAAGGACAGAGTTTACGTGCCTACATTGCTTGCTAACCTGCCCGAATTGAGGGACAGGATTCGTTGCTGCCATCAATCCAGACATGCTTATAAACGTATGGGAAGAATTAGCCTACAGTTTATATGTGTCATGTAACAAACGGGGCTCACATTGAACACTTATGAAGATATAATGTGAACTGGGATGGTATTATTTTCATTTAGCATGAGCTATTTTTTATCATAGTTGGTTAAAGTATATTTCAACACCTTTAAAATCGCTACGTTCTTTTATATACACCCGGTATTTTGTTTTTCAGGATTTAATTAATCCGCCACGCAGAAGGGAATTAATACAAACAAAGGTCAATCGTGGATATGAAAAGCAATAGCGTTTTGTCATCAATATTAAATATCTTACTAGAATGTTTAATATTTAAAATCAGTCAACAAGTCTCTAAATTATGGCTTGGATGATATATATATATATATATATATATATATATGTGTGTGTGTGTGTGTGTGTGTGTATGCTAAATGTCCACCGCTGTGGTCTCGAGGTAGCGTGCTGCCTTGTCACGCAGCGGACCCGAGTTCGATCCCCGGTCGGGGCAGTTTTTCTGGGTGAAGTTTTTATCGGTGTTTTTCCTCACCTGTTAGACAAATGTCAGGAAAACTTTAAGGCCCAAACGGTCTCCGAAATCATATGGCCATCATCTTCATCATCATCATCTTTATCATTATCATCATCACCACCATCCGTCACCGGTGTGGAAAGTAACGGGAAGCTACCACACCTACACAATTCCCTAGTAAAGTTGCAAGCATAGCATGAAAATGCTATGATTGCAGTGAAGGACCTGCCTTCGGGCAGAATTATTATAGATGGATATGCTAAATAAAATTTTACTATTCTGGAATCGATCCCAATAGGCGAGTAGTTAATATGATCGTCTCTAGAATGTGACTTCAAACCCGCTCTGGATCGAATGAGTAAATATACTGAGAATGACTATTTCGAAAGGAATCTAAAATATAGAATTACGACACAACAATCTGAAGTTTGAAAAATGTGGCCTCAGATGAGAATCTGCCTGGCTTGATTTAGTTTTAAACGGCAAAACATTGAGATCTTTCAATAACATGCTACTGTTTTTATGTAAATTACATAGATCTATACGCAGTCCAATACCTATTTCTCCATTCATACACCTGTTGATTCAAGTACAAAGCATGTCATAGACTTCTGAATAAATTCAAAACAGGGCTGACCTGGTTATTTTGAGAGAGAGGTCTGGAGTGTCTTTTTCGTAACCGAACATTTTTAAATTAATCTAAATAAATTTTATGACTTAAAACTGATTTTTCTTATTTTTTCTTATGAGGGATGATCATTTGAAAAATGTATTATTTGGACAAATGTACAGAGAGATAAAAAGAGAGAGAGAGAGAGAGAGAGAGAGAGAGAGAGAGAGAGAGAGAGAGAGAGAGAGAGAGAGAGAGAGAGAGAAAACTTATTCTTGCTGATGGACTCGTACTTGAATTAAAATAATAAATATGTTGAATTATTGACTGAAATTGGGCCCTAAGATAACATTTCATAATGTTGCATCAATCTCGTAATCCCGCAGAAAATGTTGAACATATTTTCACTTTTCGCTGATCAAAAGTAAATTTACTTGAAATATTTAATAACATTTTTATCACGTTCATTTCAATGGAAACTACATTTTGTATCCATCACCAGAGTACAGTTTTACAAATATATAGAAATTTATAATAGTCGGCCGCGGTGGACTAGTAGTTATGCTCCTAGCCTCTGATTCCGAGGGACTCGAATTCATACCCGGCCGCGGTCGATGAATTTTTTTTAGGATGAAGAAATCCAAGGAGCAAGTTCTCCGGGAGGGACTTTAAGCTGTGGGTTCCGAGTCTGAAGATTTGTCAGACTCGTAAAAGATCCTTAAGCCTGAACAAAGAGGTCTCTAAGCAAAATTTACCGACCTATCTCAAACATCTGAGTAATACGTTAGTTGCGTGCTAGATGTCTCATTGAGTCAATGTGCTGACTACATACCATTCATGCCATCTTTGTACAAATAAGGTAACTAAAAATGAACTTTATCTATAAACTCCTGATAAAGGAGAGGCTGTGGCTCAACAATGGGCAACGCCATTAATAAAAAAATAAACAGAAATTTATAATATATAGGCTATAAAGATACCTATTTATCAGAATTGTATTTAAATATATACTTTACATATATATATAGTTTATTTACCCAAACTAAATGAAATAAATGAAGAACAAGAAGCTTCCATGCACTTTTTCATTCCGCATTCGTGCCATATGTCCTGCCCATCGCAGTCTATGAGACTTAACTGTTCTTATTATATCTGGCTTCCTATAAAGACAATGTAGTCTTCTCCACTCACCTCTGTGTTCGTCTCTCTTCGGTCCAAAAATGTTCCTAATAACTTTATTTTCAAATACTCGTAATCTCCTTTCCTCCCTTAAAGTAAGGATTCATGTTTCGCATCCATATAATATAACTGGTAGAATAATAGTTTTATATATTTTCAATTTAACGTTCCCGAATATATGCACAATTAAGAATACAATTATTTTGTTTTATATGTGTTCGTAACGTTAGCATTTAAAACATGAATATTCTAGAAACAATGAAATACATATATGTAGCAGAAACTTTTATGACTTTCCATTTATCTCTGAATCTCAGAATCCGCACAACGCGTTTGAGGTATTCATTTTCATACGAACCGGCGATTAATATTAAAACCAGAGACGAGGATTTTTATTCCAGATTTATAAAAATGTAGCATGGTCTGTCAGTGGCTATGAATCAGCTATTGTTTCTTTATTGATTGGCTTGTTTCAGCTCTCGGTAAATATTGGTATTTTTTCCATAACGCTGACAGTTGAAACATCACCACACTCGGGACATTCATATTTTGGACATCAAAACCTTGCATCGTTAATAATGCATCAATATAACACAGCATTGTATCATCTCTCCGGTTTTGCAACTGATAATTTGCAAATGTGTTTTATGATTGCTAATCCTACTTCTGATGTTCCCCATGACGATGATAAATTTGATATTAAACGTTATGTTTTGTGACGTCATAAATAGGACTTCTATATTTTACAATATGTGAAATTTTGACAAAAACAGAATTTAAAACAATTGTCGGCATCCTCGTGTGTTCCCTCTGAATGGAAATTGTCAAATTTTATAATAATTACAATATTGTGATACTTGTTAATGGAAATATTCTAAAAAAATAACTACAAAAAGATTGAAATTATTACGTAAATACTATAAAGTCAGTGGAATGTTTACATTACAACAAGGAGATTTATACTTACTGGAACTGTCAGAAATAGAATGAACGAATTCGGCTAGATTCAACCAAATAATTATATATTTTCTAATAACATTATTGAACCTTTGGCGATAGCGAAGAGATACAAAAGGCCAACACACGCTATTGAGTAACACTAAGAAATTCGGATTGCAAGTAAATATCAATAAAACTAGAATGGCCTCTATGTTCACACGTAGAAATACATTATATAATGAAATTGACAGTTAATGACAAATAAGGGAAATTTTGAGGAAGTGGCTGAATTCAAATATCTAGGAACAAAAATTACAAATAGGAATGAGATGAACAAATAAATTAAACATAGGCTCAATTCTGTAAATGCGTGCTATAATGCATTACAGGGACTCTTGAAGTCCCTACTTTAAAAAACGTTAAACTGAAAATATAAAACTATTATTCTACCTGTTACTCGTATATGGATGCGAAACATGGACTCTTACTTTAAGGGTGGAAAGGAGATTACGAGTATTTAAGAATAAAGTTCTTAGGAAAATTTGTGGACCAAAGAGAGATGAACAGACAGGTGAATGGAGAAGACTACATAACTGTGAACTACGTGGTCTTTATAGGAATCCAGGTATAATAATAGCAGATAAGTCTAATAGACTACGATGGGCAGGGCATGTGGCACGAATGTGGAATGAAAGCATGCATGGAAGCTTCTTAGGAAAATCAGAAGGGAAACGTCCAGTTGGTAGACCAAGAATGAGATGGGAGAATAACGTTAACATTAACATTAACTATGATTTGAGGAAAGTAGATTATACAGGGAATGATTGGGATAGGGATGTATGGAGAGCTTATGTCCTCACGGCTATGAACCTAAGGGTTTGAAATTGCCAGTGAGTGAGTAAGTAAGTAAGTAAGTAACAATACGCCAATTAGACCCTTAACTTGCTTTTTTATATTTACATTGATTCCATCATACTTTGATTTTGGTTGCAATTATTTATTCTCCTACCATTATTTAAAAACTCAATTATTTATTTATTTATATACATATTTTCAATGTTTACACATCTTTATGTGCATAAAGTTTCATTTTACTCCTCCATTCGTCTCTATCCATCCACTCCATGTGCCCCAGTCTTCTTGTTCTCATTCCAGTTCTTATTTCTTGTATCCACGTGTTTTTCAAGGTCTTCCTTTCCTTCTTTTCCTCAATTACATAATGAGAGTTAACTTTTATAAGATTCATGATGTGTTCCGTTGAGGTTTATTCAAAATTAATATAAAATTATGGAACATTCACCTGAAAGGTCCGTCTCCTCAACTTAATTAATCATTTAACTGTAGCGCTTTCGGGACTTGTCCCATCATCGGCAGGATTCAAAACTGTGAAACACCAGTTTTGAATCCTGCCGATGATGGGACAAGTCCCGAAAGCGCTAGTTAATTGATTAATTAAGTTGAGGAGACGGACCTTTCAGGTGAATGTTCCATAATTTTATATTAATAATGAGAGTTTTATTAATATTCCTCAACATAGAACATCTCATAATTATACTATATCCACTTCCTGTATTCCTATCAGGGGCTGCCGGATATTAACATAATTTTAATGATATTCTTTAAGTTTATATATTTTTTTTAAGTTTCATTTGAACATTAGCTTGACACTTTATGTATACATTAAATATACACTAAACAATAATATTGGTAATAAAAATTTAATGTACAAATTATTTTTCATTTTTTAAATTTATTGTAACTTGTGTGTGCTTGTATATATATATATTATATATATATATATATATATATATATAAATATATATATATATATATATATAAATATATATGATGTTTTGTGGAAAGGGACAGGAAGCTAGCGCACCTATAATTCCCTAGTAAAGCTGCAAGCATAGCATGAAAATACTATGAATGTAGTGAAGGACCTGCCTTCGGGCAGAATTACTATGGATGGATATGATGTTTTAACAATTGTATGATATATATTCATTTTATTTTTATTACTTATATTTTATCCCACAATATTCCATTGAGGAAAGCAATTACAAATTTTCCTTTATTATTTTTATTTCTTCTTCATAATTTCCATTTTTATTTATTTTAATTCATACATATGTGATCTCACTGCAAGATTTTATTATTTATTCAGTCTCCAAAATTAAATTTTGTTTTATATATATATATATATATATATATATATATATATATATATAAAAAGCTGCACTTTAATTTTTAACATGAAGAAAACAAAATATTTATCAATTAGTGAACCAGAACAAAATTTAATTTTGGAGACTGAAGAAATAATAAAATATTGTAGTGAGATCACATATTTAGGAATTAAAGTAAATAAAATGGAAATTATGAAGAAGAAATAAGAAATAGAAATAATAAAGGAAAATGTGTAATTGCTTTTCTCAATGGAATATTGTGGGATAAAATATAAGTAATAAAAATAAACCCCCCGAGGAATATCGCCTTGACGTGGCGGAGGGGCTTAGTACCTGATGATCCAGACGGCATACTGAGTGAGTATTTTGACTACCAGTGGGCAAGAGGTGAAGGGAAGCTAAGAATATTCCACAACGGGCGGATGGGGCTCGATAGTTTTAGTAGACAGCCCATCTAGGACAAGAGGACTCCAAAATTAAACTCCTGGTCCTCCAAGTTGGGGGTTGATGCAACTCCCCGTTCATCGAAAAAAAAAAAAGTAATGTTAAAAAACCCAATGAAGCACAGCCGGACAGGATTAAACATATACGACACAAGTTACGGAAAAGGACAATGATAATTGGTACATGGAACACTCAAGGAATAAGAAATAAATTTGATGAAGTATGCAAAGAATTAGAAAGAAAAAATCAAGACAATATGATCCTTACAGAAATTAAAAAGAAATGAACCGGAATAGAAAATAAAGGATCTTACACATATTATTATAGTGGGAAAAAAAACATCAAAGGGCACAACGGGGAGTTGCCATACTCATGAAGAATAAATACAAAAAGTATGTCTCACACTGGGAACCTATTAATGAAAATATTATAAGAATAAATTTGAAGTTATATGGACATACATTCACTATTTTGGGTGGCTACGCAATTAGTGAAGATCAAAACAGTACAAAAAAGAAGAATTTTTGAACAAATTAAATTCAATAATAGAAGAAATTGGACCAGGAAGAGATTTAATTATGGCAGGGGATTTCAACAGCAGAACAGGAAGACAAAAATAAAGTAAAATTATAGGTCCACATGGAGAAAATGTTGTAAACGATAATGGAAAAAGAATTATAGACATCTGTGAGCAAAATTCTCTGAGAATATTAAATGGATACTACCAGCACAAAGATATTCATAAGTATACAAGGCAGCAAGATACTCTTCAACAAAAGTATATTATTGACTACATTATAATTAAACCGGAAACAAAATTAAGAGTAAATGATGTAAGAGCATATAGAGGTACCGCATTCGGAGATCACTTTTTAGTCAATTCTAAAATCATATTTCCATAATATTTAAGAATTCAAGGTAAAAATGATTCCAATCCAAACGAAGAAAAAGACAATTTAGATAATAATATAATAAGTGGTTATAAATATAATTTATTAAGTTTGGAAAATGACAGTACATCATATTTATTTAAGCAAAGACTAAATGAAAAATTAATAGAAACTACATTTGAATCTACAGAAAAGCAATATCAATACATTAAAAATAAACAGCATGAGGCGGCTAAAGAAGCTATTGGGGAAGAGAAATATACTACTAACAATAAAAACTATTGCTGGAGTGAAGAAATTGTCAAAGAAGTAAAAATAAAAAGATATCTTTATCTAATATGGCTTAATACTAAATCAATAGAGGACAACATTAACCTTCATAAACAACAAGCAAAAATAAGAAAAGATATATCAGAATTAAAGAACGAATGCTGGGAAAATACATGTCAAAATATACAAAGGTACATTGGAGGAAAAAAGAAATGCGGAAGCATGGAAAACTTCAAAGAATATAAGAAAGAATGACAAAAAAGGATTTAATAAATACATTAATTTCCAAACTTGGGATAAATACTTCAAAGAATTATTAACAGAAAACAGAGAGCAATATATAAACCCTATAGAGGAGGAATTTGATGCAGAACTAAAAGAAAATATACACCTAAACATAGAAACAGTGAAAGAAGCAGTAAAGTCATTAAAGAATAGAACGTCACCAGGGAAAGGAAATATTACAGCTGAATTAATAAAACATGGAACAGATAAGTTGTTCGAATTATTGAGAAGTATATTTGAAAAATGCATAAATGGAGAAGATATACCATCAGATTGGAAAATAGGATATATTTCAACCATACATAAAAAAGGAAAAAAAGATGAATGCAATAACTATAGGGGAATTACAGTCAATAGTACACTAAGTAGACTATATGGAAAGATAATCAAGTATTTTTCCAAGAAATTGAATACAAAGAGTTAGAACCAGAGGAACAGGCAGGATTTAGAGTGGGCAGATCAACATTAGACCACATTTACAGCATACGACAGATTATAGAAAAGAAGACAATCAGAGCACAACCGCTACATCTAGTATTTATAGATATAGAAAAAGCCTACGATAACATTCCTACATCAAAATTATGGAAAGTCTTAAAACTAAAAAAAAAAAATCAACACTGATTGAAGCAATTCAAAAACTATATTCAGACTCATAGGTACAACTAAAAAATGGGAAAGTACTTGTCTAAAGGTTTTCAAATAAATAAAGGATCACGACAGGGATGCTGTATATCTCCAACATTATATAAGATTTATACTGAAAAAGCTATTGAAGAATGGAAAAAGAAATGTAAACCGATGGGAATACCACTAGATGATAATTCAACAATATAACTCCAGTTTGCAGATGACCAATTGATATTGTCTCAAGAATTTGAAGATATAGAATACCTCACTAGAAAATTAATACAAGAATATAGTTTATGGGGTTTAAAGATCAATATGGATAAATGTAGATATATGACAATAGGGGCTCTTCCTCAAGATTTAATACTAGAAGAAGATTTAGGGACAATTAAACACACTGAAGAATATAAGTATTTGGGAATTAAAATTACTAAAGATGGAAAACAAGAAACAGAGATAAGAAACAGGACCAATATAGGAAAGTATGCTATATCTGCCCTAAATGGAATAGTATGGGACAAGCATAACTTCAAAGAAACAAAAAAAAACTA